>CM035836.1:283246567-283846567 GCA_020510985.1 Pholidichthys leucotaenia | reverse complement strand
TTATTGTCAAAATGTGTAGTGCCATACTAAATGAATACATGTATAGCTCACTGTTGATGCAGAGAATATATATTTTTACAGTACATGTAGTCAGCAATACTCAATATGTCGTCGGCCTCCGTCGGTCTATGATGACCATGGAAGAGAATCTACTCTGCTGGAACAGCACCGCCTGTGGCAGAACAGGCCGATGCGCGAATGGCAGTCCCTGTCACACAGGTCGCACTTGTGGGTGGTCTCCGTGCTGCTGGGTCTGTGGCGGTTCTTCCTGCTGGTCCTTTTTTCATCTGCGCAGCAGTCAGTCTCTCTTCACCCACCTTGAGCTGTCTGGTCAGGGTGCCTCTCCATTTGGAGCGGTCCGTTGCAAGGTCCACCCAGCGCTCTGTGTTGATCTCCAGGGCCTTCATGTCTCTCTTGCAGATGTCTCTAAAGCGCAGCTGTGGGCGGCCAGCGTCTCTCCTGCCATTCGCCAGTTCTCCGTAGAGGACATCTTTGGGGATTCTGCCATCCTCCATACGGTGAACGTGGCCTAGCCAGCGGAGCCTGCGCTGCCTGAGTAGAGTGAACATGGAGGGAAGGCCGGCATGGGACAGAACTTCTGTGTTGGGCACTTTGTCCTGCCAGGATATGTCCAGGATGTGGCGAATTCAGTGCAAGTGGAAGGAGTTCAGTCTATTTTCCTGCCAGGCGTATGTTGTCCACGTCTCACTCCCATAGAGCAATGTGCTGATGACGAAGGCATTGTACACTGCCATCTTCGTCTTGACAGAGAGTTTGGGATTCTCCCACCCTCGTGTGGTGAGGTGAGCGAGTGTGAAGGCTGATTTTACAATCCTCTTGTCGATCTCTGTATCAAGGGAGAGGTTGTTGCTGATTGTGGACCCCAGGTACGTGAACTGATTCATGACCTCCAGCTCGTAGTCGTCGATGGTGATGGTTGGTGGTGCTTCTGTGCCTTGCGCCAAGACGTTAGTCTTCTTCAGGCTGATGGTAAGCCCGAAGTCCTTGCATGCCTGGGAGAAGTGGTCCATCAGGGTCTGAAGCTCCTGCTGTGTGTGGGTTGTGACTGCAGTGTCGTCTGCGAACAGCATGTCTCTGATTAGAGCCTCGCGTACTTTGGTTCTGGCTTTCAGGCGGGCGAGGTTGAAAAGCCTGCCGTCAGATCTTGTGTGCAGGTAGATTCCCTCTGTTGCTGTGCTGAAGGCATGCCTCAGGAGCATAGCAAAGAAAATCCCAAAGATGGTTGGCGCAAGTACACAGCCCTGTTTCACTCCGCTGCGTATGTTGAATGGCTCTGAGACGTTGCTGTCGTGCTGCACTATCCCCTGCATGTTGGTGTGAAACGATTCGATGAGGCTTTGCAACTTTGGTGGGCATCCTATCTTTGGCAGGATCTTGAAAAGGCCCTCTCTGCTGACCAGATCGAACGCTTTGGTGAGGTCGATGAAGGCGACGTACAGGGGCATGTTCTGCTCTCTGCATTTCTCCTGGAGTTGGTGGATGGAGAATATCATGTCTACCCTCAATCGCTCAGCGCGGAAGCCACACTGAGACTCGGGGTAGACACGTCCGGCAACCTTCTGTAGACGAACGAGAACAACTCATGCGTAGACTTTGCCAACAACGTTGAGGAGGGAGATGCCCCTGTAGTTGTTGCAGTCGCTTCTCTCCCCTTTGTTTTTGTAGAGGGTGATGATCTTGGCATCCCTCATGTCCTGTGGTACGGAACCTTCCTTCCAGCACTGGCAGAGGACGTCATGCAATGGCAGCAGTAGGGCGGTCTTGCAGTGCTTGATCAGGTCGGGGGGTATGCCGTCGTTGCCGGGTGCCTTGCCAGCAGCCAAGCTATCAATGGCCTTGCTGAGTTCGTGGATGGTTGGCTCGGCGTCAAGTTCGTCCATGGATGGCAGGCAGTCGATGGCATCAAGGGCTGATGGTGTCACGGTGTTCTGTCTGGAGTAGAGGTCGGAGTAGTGTTCCACCCATCTCTCCATCTGCTTGTTCTTTTCTGTGATCATCTCCCCAGTGGAGGATTTGAGGGGGGCCGTCTTCCTCTGAGCCGGACCAAGTGCTTTCTTGATGCCATCGTACATACCACGGATGTTCCCTGTTATGGCAGCGGTTTGAATGTCTTGGCTGAGCTGAGTCCAGTACTCATTGGCACAGCGCCGAGCAGTCTGCTGAACTTTGCTTCTCGCAGCCCTGAGAATGTGGAGATTTTTCTCATTTGGATACTTCTTGTACTCAGCAAGTGCTGAGCGCTTGGCTTCAATGACTGGGGTCATCTCGGTCAACTTGGCATCAAACCAGTCCTGTGACTTTGAGGTCTTCCTCCCAAAGGTAGCCAAGGCTGTGTGGTGGATGGTGTTTTGCAGCTCTTCCCACTTCTGCTTTGCAGATTCTCCTTCTTGTGGTACACCAAGTTCCTTCTCAAAGGTGGAGGTAAACTGCTCAACAAGTTCTGGTTGGACCATCTTGCTGGTGTCAATCCGTGCCTTTCCAGGCTGTCTAGCATGATGGAATTTCTTCAGCTGCAGCTTGACCTTGCAACACACCAATGAATGGTCTGTGTCGCAATCTGCAATCTGGAACGAACGGGTGATTAGCACATTCTTCAGTGAGGTGCGTCTGGTCAGGATCAAGTCCAGCTGGTGCCAGTGCTTTGAGCGCGTATGTCGCCAGGAAACCTTGTGTTGGGTCTTGGTCTTGAAGAACGAGTTTGTGATGCACAGATCGTGATATGTGCAGAACTCGAGCAGCCGCTGCCCGTTGTCGTTCATTCTGCCCACATCAATTGGTCCAAGACACAAGACAGGAGGGCCAGGAGTCGTGGTCAGCACGCACTCTGGCATTTAAGTCTCCAAGGAGAATGAGTTGTTCAGAGTTGGGGATGATCCTGACAGTTGTTGTGAGATTCTCGTAGAACTCGTCTTTTGCCTCTGGTGTGACTGTCAGTGTTGGGGCATACACACTGACGAGGGTGACTGGGCCTTGAGTGGTGTTCAGGCGGAGGGTGAGGAGTCGTGCAGAGCCATTGCTGCCCAGTTCCACCATTTTCAGCAAGGTGTTCTTCACTGCGAAGCCCACTCCATGTTCCCTGTGTTCGTCACTGCCCTTTCCCCTGCCAGTAGAACGTGTAGTCCTTCTCTCTCAATGTGCCTGCATCAGCCAACCATGTTTCCTGGAGAGTGGCGATATCCACTCCCAGTCTATTCAGCTCATTATTGATGATGGCAGTCTTCCTGGTGTCGTTGATGTCCTTGAGGTTAGCAGCGAGTCCTGTCATCATAGTGTGGACGTTCCAAGTTCCCAGTTTTAGAGTTGGTCTCTTTTGTTTTTTTGTCTTGCCTGGTGCGAAGGTTCTCAGCCTGCTGTTCGGACTTCTCCTCATCACCATGCACCCAATGAGGAAAGCAAGCTGTGGCGGGACAACACCTTATTGGCTGGGGGCTGCCCAGCTTGAGGCGGGCGGTAGCTGTCCAGTGAGATCCGATGATCCCTCTCACCATCGGGAACAACCCCTGGCGCCGCGCTCTACGCCAGTTGAGCAGTGGCTTATAACCGGTAACTGTCATTCCCCGTGTTTTGTCTACACCAAAGGCGAAGCTGGAGTGTCCTCTCCAGTGATCCATTGTTCTACCTTCCAGCGTTGGGCGTTGGTAGGATTCAAGCCTGGGCACGAAGATATGGAGGACAAGATGTTGCCCATGCAGCATGTCTCCCCTCTCCACGTCACTGATGAATCCAAAGGAACAGCAGGGCTGCTACAGTTTGGCACCAGCGCCGTCGCAGGAGCTGCCAGAATGATGTTGAGCACAACAGAGAACTGCCTTAGGTGCTCCGACTCCGGATTTTTCCTCAAGGTTGACTCCCAAAGCCTTTCCAGTGACCGGGTGTGCCGCAAGGCAGTGGAGGTTTGAAATCAGGGTTTACCTTCCCCTAGATGGGCTACCTTCCCAGGTTGATGAGCCACCATCTACCCGAAGCATCTGGTTTTAAGGCACCGGAGATCCGCCCTCGCCCCTTCTCCTATTAGTAAAAGCAGTTCCGCCGGGCTTAGAGACTAAACCACACGGGCATGCTAGGAGTTGGACTTAGTTGTCAGAGGCTTTTCGAGACGCACGCCATAAGGAGCATTTTATGAGCACTGGGAGCTTAACCCCAGTGCCGCTCCTGGCTATAACAACCTTGGAACCACTCAATATGATATATATATATATATATATATATATATATATATATATATATATATATATATATATATATATATATATATATATATATATATATATATATATATATATATATATATACAGTAAATCCATGTATTTTCCATGTCACCTTGTGCTTGTGAGTGCATTATTTATTTGCTTTTAATCCTAGATCCAGTTTGTTTTGGCTTAAAATTCATCATAATTGTTAAATATATCTTATTATACCTAACTCAGTACTGTTTACCTGTTGAAATATATATTTTACAACTAATATTGTCATGTGGTGGCTCTCGCGAGCCACCATAAGACGCCACACAGTCACCAGTGAGTTTTCAGTGAGTTTTATTACGGTGAAAAGTAACAACACAAGATGCAGGGGCAATGACACATAAGTCTACACACATCAGGAGGCGTAAGGCTAAACAGCTCTCTTACAGGTCCATAGAGGAGACGGTCATACACAGGCAAGGTTGTTGGAGTAATGGCTACACAGGCTGCTGAGGCAGAGACACACAGAGGTCTACTCACACCGGGAGGGGTAAGGCTAACAGCTCACTTACTGGTCCTGGGGAAGCGACGGTCAACCACAGGCAGACGAGGTAGGTAACAGTCCAAGGCATCCGTAGCTCAGACGAAGAACGACTGACACTGCTGCGTCTTACCGCCGCCAGTGCCGGGCTTAAGAAGGCGAAGCACTAACGACGATAATTACAAACAGCTGACCGACCATTGACAGGCGGAAGCCCCACCGAGCACTTTCACAATAAGAGCCCGGTGAGGCCAGAATACAGCCCGCAACTGTCAAGGCCGGCAGCGAAACATAACTTAGCCCGAGCGCGATCAGAACCGGCACTCGGGTCATAACAGTACCCTCCCTCCACGGGCGGACTCAGAACGCCCAAAGGAACCACCCTGCCCCCCCCCGCCCCCCCAGGGTGGGAGGTTGGGGGACAGGTGCGGAGGGAGAGATACCAACCCTAAACCAAAAGGAAAAAGAATACATCAATTTCCCCCAGAACCATGACGAAACCAGACAAAACAAGACATGACCAAAAATAATACAAGGGATACAAAACCATACAGAGCATAAGTACCTGACAACGAACATCTTCCCACAGGGACAACAGACAACCCGTCTAACTCCAAAGTACATAATCCCACGTGGTAAAGAACTCAAAGTAAGGATCTCTTCAAAAACCCAAACTTAACATGCCCAAATCATACTCCCAAACAACCTCAATACATGATAACTATGAAACAAGAAATACATGGAAACACACGATAACTATGGAACAAAAAGTACATGTAAACACATATGGAGCAATCTAAAATTGCTTGGCATAACGTGACTATGATTAGACTGTGACTTTCAAAAAAACACATGAGGCAACCTAAGCACAAACAAAACAAGAAATACATACAAACACACATGGAGCAATCTAAAATTGCTTGACATAACTTGGCTATGACTAGACCAGGAGTGGGCAATCATGTGCCATGGAGGGCCATTCCACTGCAGGATTTCTATTCCACCCAGTCTCTTCAGCAGGTGTTTTCACTGATTAGCAATCCTTGAAGCTGATCAGAGCAAACATCTGCTGAAGAGACTGTGTGGAACAGAAAACCTGCAGTGGAATGGCCCTCGCTGCCCATCCCTGGACTAGACCGTGGCTTTCAAAAAAAAAAAAACACGAGGCAACCTAAAATTGCTCTGACATAACTTAGCTAAAGATAGACAGTGGCTTACAAAAAAAAAAAAAAAACATGGAGCAATCTAAAATTGCTCTGACTTGACTTAACTATGACTAAACTATGGCTTTCAAAAAAAGAAACATGAGGCAATCTAAAATTGCTTGACTTAACTCGACTATGACTAAACTGTGGCTTTCCAAAAAAAAGGAAACATGAGGCAATCTAAAATTGCTTTAACTTGACTATGACAGGACTGTGGCCTTCAAAAAGAAGAAACATGAGGCAATCTAAAATTGCTTTAACTTGACTATGACTATGACTACGTGAAACAACAAAAAAAAAAATGCTAAACGTACTTGACATGACTAGGCACTGTATGGGCCCACAGATAGTCCCACAAACACAGTACATGATCAGGTGGCCTACCCCAGTCCCAGGCCCCCAGAAACAAGTCCTCTGGTGGCCGAACCAGGTCACCCCGTAGCAAACACAGTTTATTGGGTGGCCAACCCAAGACGCCGAACGTACGAAGCAGTTCCTCGGGTGGCCGACCCGCATCCCACAACCACCAGGACCGTGGAGGAAATGCATGCAGCCGCCCGCCTGAAGACAACAAGACAGGAGAGTGCCAGTCTGCCAAACACAAACCTCTAACGGCCCCCAGCTGGTGGCTCCTGAGAGGGGAACAACCAAAGACTTGGACCCCCTCGAATCCTGATTGGGTCACAGCCGCACCTGCGCTGGACCCCCACTGGACCTCGTCGGACCCCGATTGGGTCATTGCTGCACCCACGTCGGACCCCGATTGGATCTTCGCTGCACCCACGTCGGACCCCGATTGGGTCACCTCGGCCCACGCGTCGGACTCCGACTGGGTCACCACAGCCGACGCGTTGGACACCGACTGGGTCACCTCGGCCCACGCGTCGGACCCCGACTGGGTCACCTCGGCCCACGCGTCGGACCCCGACTGGGTCACCTCGGCCCATGCGTCGGACCCCGACTGGGTCAGGACTGCTCCAGCGACGACCTCCATCTCCGAACCTGGAACCCCCAGTCCCGTGACCTTGACTGGCTCCGGACCGGTAACGCTGTGGAGATGCTCAAAAAACAGAAGAGGACCGGGATCAGTTCCACCTGCAGCGCCAGAGCCCAGCGAGACGAGCTCGGGTGCAACAGACGGCTGCCCCTCACTTGCCTCCCCATGAGGCAGGCAAAAATGCTCTAACACACCATACAGGAAAACAAGAAAGAGCACTTGCCTGCACTCGGGCTCTGGAGCTGTCCAGGACTTCGCCAATCCAGGTTCAGGAAGACGCTCGTCGTCGGGCTCCCACTTGGCTGTGTCGGGTTCCACAGCCGGCCTGATAGTCTCTGCAGCTGGATCCTCACGCGCTGGCGTCCACGCCAATAACCCGTATGGCGTGGGGGCAGAGGACCCTCGACCTGCTGACTCGGGCTGCATCCCTGAGGACCCCTGGGGACGCTCCCTTGTCGGCACTGGCTCCTCATCGCAGTCCGTTCTCCTCTGTCCAAAACAAGGCTGCAGGGCCGGGATATTTCCCAGAGCTGCAGGCCTCCCCCTCGTTCGACGCCGTGGGACTAACGCCGAGGACCGCTCAGCAGGAGGGGACACAGAGGCAGCAGGTTTAGTACAAAGGGCTACAGCTGGGGAAAGAAACTCAGGGAGCTGCGAACCCCGAGCTTCACCCCCAGGAGTCAGACAAGACAGATCACTATGATAAATAGGACAGTGAAATTGGACTTCCCTGTCTCCCGGAGGGAAGATGGTATCAGCTGTAGCGGACATTGCTCCTTTCCTCGCTCGCTGGGTGGTAGAAAAGGACCCATGGACGGAGCCCACCGGCACAGGACTCAGCTCACTCACAGCAGCTGGCTGATTGAGGGGGTCATCCCGGCGGCCCGGAACTGGATCCGGAGCAGGAGCTTGCTGAAGATGCGCCCGGCCATGGCGCCGACGCCTTCGCCGGCCCCCAGACGGTGCGAACTCCCGAAACGGACGGAGGACAGGATCGGGATCCATAGGCAAAGAGCAGGAGTGCCTCTTCTCCTGCTTCATGCCGCGTTCCTCCTCCATCATCAGGTATATTTCACGTTGCGCGGCGATGTCTTCCCTCCTCGCGTCGACTTCCGGGTGGTCGGCGTAGCGGGGAGAGAGATGACAAAGAATATCTTCGGCAGCGTCCAGGTACCAGTGTATGCCGTGGTCATAATCCAGCAGGGAAGCGGAGATGAGCAGCTCATCCATGACTTCCAGTACACCTGTCAGCTCGTGGCTCGGACTCCAAACGCGGCCCTTCCCTGACGGCATTATTCACATACACAGTACCCAGACAGGAAAAAGCAAATGTCCAAAAACTCGAACCCACTGGTGAATTGCGTCTCGGGTTGGCGTCACCGTAAACGCCGTTTTGGCAGCAGTGTACTGTCATGTGGTGGCTCTCGCGAGCCACCATAAGACGCCACACAGTCACCAGTGAGTTTTCAGTGAGTTTTATTACGGTGAAAAGTAACAACACAAGATGCAGGGGCAATGACACATAAGTCTACACACATCCAGAGGCGTAAGGCTAAACAGCTCTCTTACAGGTCCATAGAGGAGACGGTCATACACAGGTTCAGGTTCAGGTTCAGGTTACTTTATTTGTACCCGTAGGTAGATTTGTTTTGCAGTTGGTGACATCCATATTTACAAGCCACTAATTACATTCAACATAGACACAAACACAGGCACACATCTTACAAAACAGGTAAATATAAAATATGTACAATATAATTTTTATAGCTTGTTCAACTCTTTGACAGCAGCAGGGACAAAGCTGTTTTTGTAGCACTGGGTTCTACTTTTTGGGACAGCAAACCTCTGTCTGCAGGGAAGAAGCTGAAAGTTGCAGTGCAAAGGGTGGGAGTCATCATTTAAAATCGAGTCGGCCATCCTCTGTACTTGTCTGGTGTACAGGGATGTCAGGCTCAGCTGTGACTCACCAAGCAAACAACTGGACCATCTGACTACCTGATCCAAGGATTTCCTCTTTTTCAGTTTTATCTGACCAAACCATGACATTAAAGAAAAGGATAAAACAGATTCAATAAAAGCCCGATAAAACATAGTCATTATGGTTCGGTCAATTTGGAAGCGTGCAAGTTTCCTCAAACAATGCAAATTTTACTGACCCTTTTTGCACACCCTTTCACAGTTCACCTCAAAGTTCAATCCACTATCAATAATCGTCCCAAGATATTTGTACGATTGTACACATTCGGTGGTCTGGCCTTTTAGTATGGTGACTTTGTGCCTGGGAGTTTTCCTCCTAAAGTCAATAATCATATCTTTCGTTTTTGTTGTATTCAGCTGCAGGTAGGAATCCTCACACCAGTGAACAAAGTCATCAACTACTGGGCCATGGCCACTCTCACCATCCTGGAGGAGACTGACAATGACTGAGTCATCAGCATACTTTATAATGTGTCTGTTGTCATGTCTGCTCCGACACATGTTTGTGTACAGGATGAAGAGTAGTGGTGACAACACACACCCCTGAGGAGAGCCAGTAGAAGAGCACTTTAGGTCAGACAATGTGCCATTGACCCTTACTCTCTGCGTCCTGTTGGTTAAGAAATCCAGAATCCAACCCACCAGATTATTGCTTAAATCAAATTGTTGCAGGAGCCTTTCAACTAAAATATGCGGTTGGATTGTATTAAAGGCAGAAGAGAAGTCCACAAATAAAAGCCTGGCGTGTGTCCCATTAAAATCCAGATGTTTAAAAAGCATGTCAAACAGAGTGACAGTGGCATCCTCCACTCCTCTGTGAGGCCTATAGGCAAACTGCAGAGGTTCCAATGCATGTTCAGTCTGCCTTAGGACCTCAGATCTGACCAGTTTTTCAAAAATTTTCATTAAAATTGAAGTCAAAGCAACTGGTCTAAAATCATTTACCGTTTTAGGACAGCTGGATTTTGGAACGAGAACAACCACGGCATCTTTCCAGATCTTAGGCACATGTTGTGTCTGTAAGGACTTATTGAAAATGTAATGAAATATAGGACTCAGTTCATGTGCACAGGACTTTACCAGGCGTCCACATATATTATCAGGGCCCTGACTTTTGTTCACTTTTACAGCGCGGAACTCCCTTTCAACATCCTGCATCTCAATATTAAAGTGCTGATTGTCTTTGAGTTTCTGTTTCAAATCTTGGATTTCTGTGCTAAAATCAAAGGAGTCAAAACAACCATAAAAACAATTAAGAGCATTAGCCAGCTCTGTGTCTGAATTATAACCATCTAAAAACACACGATTACTGCGCTCTGTGCTCTGAAGGCCTGCAATAGTTTTCATACTGGCCCAGGCCGAACCCAGTTTATTTGCTGCCATCTTGCTTTCCATTTCTGATTTATAATTCTGTTTTGCTCTTAAAATTTCGGCCTTCAGCTCCTTGGTGGCAACCTGTTGCTCAGAAACAGACCCCTGTTTAAAGGCAAGAGCTTTCCTCTGTAAGCAGGATTTAACTGATTTAGTAACCCATGGTTTGTTGTTGGGGTATATTTTGAAACATTTACGTGGAACAATCTTATTTTGACAGTAAGCCATGTATGAGCATGTGAGCTCAGCCAGAGAGTCCAAGTCATCCCCGCAGGCCATTATGAACATCTTCCAGTCCATACAGTCAAAGCATTCCTGGAGGCTGTGCTCTGAATCTTCTGTCCACACATCAATGTCTCTGGTCTTTACCTTGCCTCTTCTGAGAGCAGTTTTATATGTGGGCAGCAAATGAACACAGCTGTGATCTGATGATCCTAAAGGAGGAAGGGGGAGAGATTTATAGGCCCTCTCTATGGATCCATAGCACAGGTCCAATGTCTTTTTTCGCCTGGTTGGGCAGGAGACATACTGATGAAAGTTTTTAAGTGTCTTCTTTAAAGAAACATGGTTAAAATCCCCAAGAATGAAGTTTGGCGCCTCTGGAGAAATTGACTGCAGCCGCTGCACCACATCAGAGATGGTGCTGGAGGCGGAGTCAGCGTCTGCCCTCGGGTGAATGTACACAACTGTGATGAAAAGTTGGGGAAACTCTCGAGGCAAATAAAAGGGGCATAGTGACACAGACAGGAGCTCCACATCGGGTGTACAGATGCGCTCTCTGACCGTGACAGAAGTGCAGTACTGCTTATTAATGTATAAACATACGCCGCCCCCCTGACGTTTCCCCGTTACCTCTTCCTGTCGATCCGAGCGCAGCGGAGCTCCAAAGCCGTCAATCCACAGGTCTGCATCTCGATCATGCGCAGTAAGCCAAGATTCAGTGAAAGCCATGACGCAGCAGTTCTTAAAATCCTTCTGGTAACGTACATTGCCTTGAATTTCCTCCACCTTGTTTCTCACAGACTGTGCATTCCCAAAAATGATCGAAGGAAGAGGAATGTTACCAAACTGACGTCTCCTAAGGCGCAATTTCACACCTCCACGTCTTCCACGCTTCCTTCTGCTGCCTATCTTTTCACCGCTGTGTCCGTCTCTCAAAATAAAGTCCGGCAGTTGAAGTGTGGGCTCAATCAGAGACGCTGCATCAGCTGTGTTAAAGCGTAGCAACACGTCCCTGGAATATTGTATTCTGCCCGCTATTCTGCTTGCCATGGAGCCGAACGCGTTTACCTCAGAGACAAAGAGCCACAGCACAGATAGCAGCAGTGCGAGAGAGGAGAGGAAATCCATGTTGTAGATACCAGGGAGCTCTTCGCCATATATTCCACAAATGCTCCAGGGCAGAAACGACACAGAGGATTTTCTAAAAACGTAAAAAAGTACAAAAAACACACACACGCACACACGCACTATATCACCAGCTGCAGGTCGCTGCGTGCGCATGCGCCCAATCTGATTGTACCCTGATTGATGGAGCCTTTGTAGGAGTCAAGAATTGAGGAGACTGGATGATTTTCCCAGTATCTGCTTTAATTCTCATTCATCCTACGTCCTCTCTCGATCGGAGTGAAAAGAGACAGGACGCAGTCACACACATACACACATACATTACATTCGTCTTATATTTCAGAGAACAAGTCAGCATGTCTGGTAGAGGAAAGGGCGGCAAAGGTCTGGGCAAAGGAGGCGCTAAGCGTCACCGTAAAGTTCTCCGTGATAACATCCAGGGAATCACCAAGCCCGCTATCCGCCGTCTGGCTCGTCGCGGTGGAGTCAAGTGCATCTCCGGTCTCATCTACGAGGAGACCCGCGGCGTGTTGAAGGTCTTCCTGGAGAACGTCATCCGTGATGCCGTCACCTACACCGAGCACGCCAAGAGGAAGACTGTCACCACCATGGATGTGGTGTATGCTCTGAAGAGGCAGGGCCGTACTCTGTACGGATTCGGTGGTTAAAACCACACAGGCAAGGTTGTTGGAGTAATGGCTACACAGGCTGCTGAGGCAGAGACACACAGAGGTCTACTCACACCGGGAGGGGCAAGGCTAACAGCTCACTTACTGGTCCTGGGGAAGCGACGGTCAACCACAGGCAGACGAGGTAGGTAACAGTCCAAGGCATCCGTAACTCAGACGAAGAACGACTGACACTGCTGCGTCTTACCGCCGCCAGTGCCGGGCTTAAGAAGGCGAAGCACTAACAACGATAATTACAAACAGCTGACCGACCGTTGACAGGCGGAAGGCCCACCGAGCACTTTCACAATAAGAGCCCGGTGAGGCCAGAATACAGCCCGCAACTGTCAAGGCCGGCAGCGAAACATAACTTAGCCAAAGCGCGATCAGAACCGGCGCTCGGGTCATAACAAATATAACTCCATAACTATAATATGGTACCTTGCAATCAAGTTTTGGCAGCTGATCATGTTTTGTCAAGACACCAGCGGCTGGAGCAGGTACATCCCATGATGGCTCAACAGTCTCTCCACAATTTTCACACAGATCAGAGCAATTTGTTGCACAGGAAGCTAAACATTTCTACAGACATTCTAAAGTTCTTTATCCACTGCGCATTTGTGAAGCCGGGGTGACATCCCATCACTGGGAGCCTGTGTTGAATGCCCAGACCCACTGTTTGAAGTGATAATTTTGCCACAAGAGAGCAATCTGAAACACACACACAGAGAATACATATTTTGGTGCCTGATAGCGATAACTTGCAGACGTTACAATGTAGTACGGCAAACTTAAAGCAAAGTGACATTAGCAATCATTAGCTTACCTTCATATGTGATGTAGTTTGTATTCTCATGTGTTCCGCTTCATACTGCTATATATGGATTCCTAAATGCTCCAGTACTTTTCCAGAGTGTGTTGTCTCGCCGCCTATGGCCTTCTGCTCTCCTTTTGCTCTCCTTTTCTGCCTTTACTCTGGCAAAAAAAAGCAAGACACCGCAGTCACCTTGAATCCTGCCATCTTGTGTTTTGCCTGGGTCGCTTGTTTTCCAAAATGGGAGGGTTTCGCCGCCTTCCTGTAAACAAATCCCACCCACATCGAGCAGTACTCTGGTGTAATGGAAACACAAGCAGACAAAACTGAACTGAACTGTGCCGTACTGTACCGGGCCAAACTGACACTAGTGGAAAAGGATCATATGTTGCTTTAAATGAGACACCCCACAATATTTTTTTTTAATTTGTTTTGGCATCTTATTTGTTCTGCAGATTATAATAGAGTTTTTATCTGTAAAGTGCAAACATATTGTTCCACCTTTTGCACACATGGTGGCATTTTGCTTTGATTGTGAGCTAAGGAATATAGGATTTGCCAGTGGAATGTGGGAGTTGTAGTTGAAAGTAGCAATATACCTCAGCAGTGGCTCAGGAGGTAGAGCGGATCATCCAATAACCAGAGGGTTGGCGGATTAAAGCCCGCTCTACCCAGCCATCCTGAAGATGTATCTCTGTGCAAGACACTTTACCTACCTTGCCTCCAGTGTCCATGACACTGGTATGAATGTGTAAAAATGTGCGGTAGTGGTCGGAGAGGCCATTGGTATGGATTGGCAGCCACGTTTCCGTCAGTCTGCCCCAGGGCAGCTTTGGCTACAGTAATAGCTTACCACTACCATTGTCTGTGAAGTGGATGAATCCATTGTATCCATTGTAAACCATCTTTGAGTGTCCATGAAAAGCGCAATATAAATCTGATGCAGTATTATTATTATTATTATTATTATTATTATTATTATTATTATTATTATTATTATTATTATTATCTTATTACCTTTGAAAAATGTCTGTATGGAAGAAAATGGAAAGTGTAATATCTGTTAAAGTCCCTTATAAAAAGGAGCAACAAACTTTGTACGGTGAGAATTCTTCAACTGTACAAAACTGGATTTGATTCAAATATTTAAAATAATCTAATCTGTTTTTGTGCATAGAAGTTACAAGTTCATGTTGAAATTATTACTTTTCATTAAGAGAAAGACAGTAAGCTCTTTTGTTAAATTCTAAAGAGATGTGATGGTGTTAAGGGTGCTAAAACCTAACCCCCATTGGCATTCATGTGAACCATGTGGCTCTAAAAATAGCTTGTTTACAGAGGTGGGTAGAATAGCTAAAAAAAATGGACTCAAGTAAAAGTAGCATTACCTTATATGTCTCGCTTGTATACATACAAGAGTAGACCCCTAAAAACTTCTTCAATGAGAAAGTATTAGTGTGTAACACCTTCACTCTTGCTAAACTTTTTTTCATCTACATTTATAACTGTTTTAATAAGTCTGCACATGCACTGCGGAAGCACAGCAACTCACCCTTGGCTAGGGGATCCTGGGTTTGATCCCAGCCCCCGACCAACAGTGATCTGTGTGGAGTTTGCATGTTCTCCCCGTGTCTGCATGGGTTTACTCAGGGATTTCTCCGGTTTCCTCCCACATGCCAAAAACATGCAAGTTAGGTTAATTGGCATCAAAACCGGGGATTCTAAATTGTCCTTATTTATGACTGTGAGAGTGAATGGTTGTCTGTCTCTCTGTGTTGGCCCTGCGATGGACTGGAGATCTGTCCAGGGTGTACCCTGCCTCTCGCGCAAAGATGCTGGGATAGGCTCCAGTTCCCCCACAACCCAAAAAGGATTAAGCGGAAGAAGATGGATGGATGGATGGATGGATGCTATTTTAAAAGTGTTTTCTCTTTCTAAAGACTAAAATAAAGTAAAACATAAACTACCGTTATGTGCCCTTTATTATACTAAAATCATGTGTAGAAACAGTAAGTATTCACTGAGCCAGAATATACAAGCAATTACAAAACAATTTGAATGAATGAATGAATGAATCTTTATTTCGGATAGATTAAAAGTACAGATTAAAAGAAACAGAATAATATAACAAAGGGGAAAGAAAATCCAACAAGGTCAAATTAGACAATAACTCCTCTGATTATACGGTTCAACATAAGTTATCCAAAATGGATGATGGCTGAAGCCGCAGCTTATATTGCCCACCCATAATCCATCCAAGAATCCAAAAGAAAAACAAAACCAGAGCGATTATTTCACATATGATGAGAAAAATTTTGCTCCCATTTACTTAAAATCAGTGAAATCAAGATACTGAAAGAGTGCAGTCATGTACTTGAGTAAAAGCATGAGTTTTTTTTTTTTCTAATTGTCTTTCTTTTTTGGCTCAGTGACTACTTATTAATGTTGTTTATTTAATTAAATTTAATATATCAAGTAATTTTGAGGGATCACTTGTTTACTACATTTTCTTTAAATAACTTCTTGAGCTGGATCTAGTGAGTACTAATAGTTGATATGGTTAGATATGTCCTCAAAAGGAGTTTACATAAATATTGTTTAGAAAAACTTAATCATACATTTTAAGGGTTTAGTGACACTATATTACACATCAAACCACCTCAAAATTAAATGAGATAATAGGGTAGCACTTTCCAAAACGTCCTTATTTTTAAACTCAAGTTGAACAAGAATTTACATGATTTTATATTGCTCATTTTAAATGTTTGGCATTTTTTCCTCAGCCACCACTCCAACAGCTACAAATTGGTGCTCTAGTCATTCTTCCTGTTCAGTCTCTCATGTTTAGAGGTGAAGGTCCATTCATTCCAGTCTGATGTTGATGTTCTCCTCTACCTGGTAGGAGGTCTGTCACGTTGGAAAAGAGAGCAACAAACACACTGAGAACTGGAACAAATCTGTTCAGGTGTGCTTGCACTGATAAAGTGAAAGTGGAAACTGACACATGCGGTCAGGATGAAGAGCAGCAGGATCCTTATGTCATCTCCTCCCTGTCAGAGAAGACAGAGGTGAAGTCAGGAATTTTTACAGTGAAATTATTCAGTCACATGATGGCATCAAACAGGAACCTGTCTGGAATCTACAATCGACTACACCTTGTACCTACACCCTATTTGGGCCCCTTAACACAGCATGGAGATCTTTGAGATGTTGGACCAATTTTTGATCTTAGGGATCATTTGGGAGATCCGTGTGTGTTTTGGACAGAGTTAAAATTATGAGGGCACTGTGGAGAGTGTGGAGATCTCTAAATACCATTGACAAATCGAAAATTGGCCAGATCTGCAGTTCTGTGAAAAGGGGATATTACACTCGTATCTATGTTCCAGAGTCTGATGTGGATGGTTTATTGATTTGCAGTTAAATGTATTGGAACAAACAACCTCTGTGGTCATACTGGGTGGAGGACTTACTGACTTCTAATAAAATCATATAGGATACAGTAACAAGAGATACATATTTCCTGATCCTGAGTTGACAATGATGTGAACACTGATTTACACTACTCAAAAAAAGTTAGGGATATTTGGCTTTCATGTGAAATTTATGGGAAATGTAAAAAGTTCATGCTACAGTGATATAATATCATGAAAGTAGGGCACTGAAGCAGACGCATGCAATGGTAATTTCCACATCTCAAACAATTTATTGAAACAAAAGCCAACAACAGTGGTAGGTAAACCACAACAAAAAATGTCAATGTCTCAATAACTTGTCATGTACCCTTGAGCATCAATTGCCGCTTGACAATGACGTCTCATGCTGTTCACAAGTCGACTTATTGTCTATTGAGGCATGGCATTCCATTATTCTTGAAGGGCGGCCCTCGGGTCATTGAGGTTGTAGGATGCAGGGTTATGAGCCTCTACATGGCTACATAGCGTGATCCCATAGATTTTCTATGGAATTAAGGTATGGAAAAAGTGCAGGCCACTCCATTTGAGGTACCCCAGCCTCCAGAAGCTGTTCCCTAATGATGCAACCTCGATGACCTGGAGCATTGACATCCATGAAGATGAAATTAGGCCTGTGCCGTTCATGTAGGGGCACAATGACTGGATGAACGATGTTATTCAGGTAGTATTGGCTTGTCACTGTACCATTCACAAAGTGTAGGGCGGTTCTGTATTGACGAGACACACCAGCCCAAACTGTAACACCACCACCACAAAAAGCTCCTCTCGTGACAACAGTGGTTGATGCATAGCTATCTCTGTGACGTCTCCAACATCATTGGCTGCCAACATTTCTGCTCATTGTTAATCAACTTTAATCAGAGAACAGCCCACTGGTCCTTTGTCCAGCGTAAATGCTCCCTGGCTCATGCAAACAATGACGCCTGTACCTGATGGTGTGGTCAGGTACCCTTGCAGGTTGTTTAGCACACAGACCATGCTGATGTAAATGATTTTTAATGGTCTGTCATGACATTTGGGTGACTCTCACCTCCTTTAAATGTTCCTGGAGTTGAGTGGCATTCATCATCCAGTTCTACACGGCACTGTTCACAATGAAGCGGTCATCAGTGTGGGATATGGCCAAAGGACGTCCACTTCTATGCTTTTCTGTGACTCTTCCAGTTTCTCTGTATCTCTGTTGCAACTTGCTGATGACACTCTGTGCAACTCTAAGCTCAGTAGCCACTTCCCTCTGAGAACATCCAGTTTGAAGCCTCGCAATGGTGAGGTACTGTTGATTAATTGTGAGGTGTCATCTTGGTCACCTGATGTCAAAATGTGAACAGCATGATGAAGAGGACTGTTTAAATACCAATTATCCAACATCCAACATTAAAGAACCCAAGATGGCGCCCGTGACTGGTACGGCCTCTGCTGCTCTTTTGCTGCTGCCGTTTTTGTTCCTACTATATCTATCTGAAGCCATTTCAACATACCCTTCTGAGGTACGTTATGATCGTACAATGCTGATGCAAATTAAGGCATCTATGGAACAACACAGATACGAAGTGGGGACGATGCTTATTTGCTCCACCATTTGTTTGTGCTGACCTGTCACTTGGAAATCTAGTGCTGCTGCCTCCACTGCGTAGAAGGCCACGGAGGCGTGGATCCCGAGCCGGCGTCCAGGTGAGGCTGAGGCGCATCAGCCGCCTAACCCGAGAGGGGTATACGAGTTGTTTGTGTCCCATCCATGTGCAAACACTTGAGGAGGATGACAACCCCATGCCACCACTCCGGTATGACCTGCTCTACAGCTGCCTTCACACCCAGAGAATTTCTACTCCACGATACTGCTGTTTGACAGCTGTCAACATTCAGTCAGCTGGGTGTGATGCTGCGCTGCCATCACGAATTAAGATGGCTCTGCTGAACACTCGCTCCATCTCAAGCAAATCGTTTTCCCTGAAAGATTTGATTGGGAAAGAAAAAACCTGGATTTTCTATTACTGACTGAAACGTGGCAACGACAGGATGAAGTCACTCACCTGAAGGAGATCTGCCCTACAGACTGCGCCTTCATTGTGACTCCTCGCCTGAGTGGACGCGGAGGTGGTCTGGCCATCAATTTCCACAACCGCTTCAAATGCCAGTCTGTGAACTCTGAGCGTTTCTCGTCATTTGAACTTCAGATATCAAAGCTAAGTGCCTCAACTCCTTTTTATTGTGTTTTAATCTATTGCCCAGCTGGTGTGTTTTCATCAGAATTCTCAGACTTTTTATCTTCCATTATTAAAATAGGAAGAGTTTTAATTTTAGGTGATTTTAATATACATGTAAATGACATGTCTTCTGATGCTGCTACAGACTTTTTAACTATTACAGAGGCTCACAATTTCAGGCAGCACATCTCTGGCTCTACACATAATAAAGAGTGCTCCTTGGACCATGTTTTTTTCACTGAGACTGAGTTTGGACAATGTTAAAGTGGAGGATGTTTGTGTCAGTGATCATTGCTGTGTTTTCTTTGATCTGTCAGTTAATGTGGAACAGCAGGAATATAAAACATTAAGACAGAGGCGCATTATTAACCAGCAGGCTGTGGATAGATTTTTTTCAGCTTTTGACACTCATCTTGTTGCAGGATGTGAGGATGTAAATTCTATGTTGGATTGCTTTAAAACCTGTTGAACTCTGTTCAACTTCCCTAAAAACGCCTAAAAATAACATGCCCAAAGTAAATCAAAAGCTGTTCTTCAACCCTTTGCAGCATCTTCATGGGATTGGTCTCATTTAAAAGAAAACACTCTGAATTTTTTGGCAAAACAGTCATAATCTCTCTAAGTGCTCCTGCCACTGAGTAACAATCATCTAAACATACTGAATTTGAAGAAAATAAAGTTCGCCTGGGTGTTTTTTTTAGATACAAATTCTTGCAAATAACATACAGCTGTGTGAAACTTGCTGGAAAACAACAGAAATGTAGAACCAAGTGTTTTAAAGCTCAGGTCAACATTTTGTAGCAATACCACAAAAAATGAATATATTACACAGCTTTTTTCTCAGGTTGTAACAAGGTGTTCTTGAACTGTGCCAAATGGCACAGTTTGGAAAACTGTGTTCCACAGTTCACTATCTCAGCAGTTTGCACAGTAAAACCAAAGGGTAACAGCCCAGACATACACAGCACAGTTCCTGTTTTTTTTTGTTTTTGTTTTTTTTTTTTACAGGCAAAAATAGCCTACAGTGTAAGAAAAATGATGCAAAAAATTAATACATTTCACTAAACAACTCTCTCCCCCCTCCAATTTTTCCAGAGCTCACTATCTCACCAGTTTACACAGATACAGGTCAACTGGACCCCTGACCAAGTGTGCACCCCAAGTGGACCATGGAATCCAATCTGTACATGTACAGGTGCATTCTCAATCCAGTGATTTATAAATGCTGCCCCAGGTGAAAACCAGTCGGTGGGACTATAATGTTGTGAATGAGGCTTTAGAAAATTATGAATCACTTTGTAAATCACTGGATTGAAAATGTGCAGATTAAATACTGAGGTCCACCTGGGGTCCACACATTAGTGTGCTCACATGGTCAGGGCTCCATTTCACCAGATCACGTTTACACAGTAAGACAAAGGCATAATAACCCAGACATACACAGCACAGTTCCTTTTTTTTACAGGAAAAAATGGCCTACAGTGAAATAAAAATTATACTAAAAAATTCTTAAATTTTCCTGCAGTATACACAGTAACAAATACCCCCCACACACACACGGTGCACACAAAAACATTGCCATGCGGGACCCTTGTAATTACTGATTGGTCGAAAGTTATTTTATTACTATTTTTATCAATAAAGAATAATTTAGATTATAAGACTTACCTGTCCAAAACCACACTCTCGCTGGTATTGTTCACTGGCGTCTGGATCGTCAGCTATTCCGTTGATCAATGGAAACCTCCGTTGCTTAGCGATTCGTCGTCATCGACCCGATCAAGCCATCTACGCTATCATGCATGCCCTTTTTGTTTATTTTGTGAACCATTTTTCAAAACAAGTAAAATAATGGCTAATGTTTCCCTGACCCTTCTGCACAGTATCACAAAGGACTGCGTGTCACACAGCGGCGGAGTCAAAAGACATTTTACGTACGGGAATGCATGGTATTTTACTGGAAATATAAACACTGAACCGTGCATGTAGGGCATCACTGAAGTCAGAAATTGATTGGCTAAACGACATGTCCATCGTCAGATTTCTCGGCTTCAATTGGCTCGTTGTATTCGCGGTCGTTGATGGGCAGACGTTTCTTGCTAGGTTTATGATCATTGGTTATTCAAGGTTTAAAAACCCAAATCAAGGCTCTTGATGGTCAAATGAGATGTCAATCTCATTCTAAACCAATCAAACACTCCTTTGGCTTTCTGTTTACGGCTGTGTCTGTACTGGAAGACTGGAAATACAGCTTTTTTTTTCAGTGCGCACTGAGACGTACTAAGACGCACAGACATGACCGCCCGCAGAATTTCCCGAGTTCATCTGGTTAACCAACAGTGCTAATTGGTTCTTGATAAAGTGGCTCCTATTAAATGTAGCTATACTTCTCCTAAGAAACCATGCCCTTGGTTAAATGAAGAGATCTGTATTCTTAGGAGAAGCTGTCGGAAGGTGGAGTGTTTGTGGAAGGCCACCAAGCTTGAGGTGCACAGACTCCACCTCAAAGACCTCATAACCTCACTAAATGATATGATGAAATATTTGAGAATAAACTACTTTGCTCAGCTTATATCCTTAAACAAGGGAAATCCCAAGTTTTTGTTTGACACCATTAATTCCATTGTCTCACCTGATTTAGCTATGGTTCCTGCTTATTCTAATGCCGAATGTGATAACTTTGCAAATTTTATGGTGAATAAGGTGAATGGTATTAGAGCAAGCACTACACCATCTGCTGAGGACCTTGGCCTGTATCAGGCCCCCTCTAACATGTGGTTCTCATTCACACCAGTCATGCTACTGGATGTAAATGGTCTTCTGGCCTCTATGAAGCCCTCTTCAAGCCCCTTAGATATCCTTCCAACATCACTACTGTAGCGTGAATTGCCTATAAAATATTTGTCATAAGGTACAGGAATTATTTATTTTATTTAATAGTGGGTGTGAAAGGGGGCGGAGTTAAACCATCACTTCTACACCCACTAAATTAAATAAAAGCACTCGTAAAAGGGGCACCAGTCCTAACGGACAATAATATTGACTTTAATTTTAATTAATTTTGTACCTTAAATTACTTAATGAATCAGTCTCAAAGTTTCAGTGAGTTTTTGTCCTGCCGTGATTAGGAAACCTGTATATGCAAAAGGAAAACGCTTCAACTTCTCTAATTCACCCTTTTATTAAACTCATTCAGTTTACATGGCATAGCGTTCAAATGATGAATAAACAGATTCAGATGATAACAGCGTAAAATATCATATCAACTGACATTGGGTTCCTGAACATAAACTCCAGCGTTACACCTCTGTATAACCAAGGAGGAACTAGACTTATGTTTCAACGGTAAATGAGGCTGGAATGTTTTAACAAAACAACGCAATTTTATGGGGAAAATTCATAAGCTAATTATCTAAAAAAAAATGAATTCTGAATTAATCTACAAAAATTTAAGGGCAGTTACTTAAAAATGACTAAGAGTTTTCCTTCAGTTGATAGCTCTATCCTGTGGCTGAGAGACTAATTGAGCCCTGAAATACGGGCCATATTCAACTGTAATTTAATTGTTAGGACATCACGTTTTAACCCAGCAGATAGGAGAAATAAGAGTTTCACTCACACAACAGCCGTAGGTCCACGTTTCCGCGGGTCGGTACCGCTGGGTTTTGAAGTTAGGACATCGGAGGAAGCGGCTGCTGTCCTCACAGCGGTGGAGGTGATAACTCAGCTGGGGGCCCTTCAAGGAGACAGTGGCAGCCGTGGATGGTTTGTCTCAGGGCGGCATGAAAAGTCCTTGAAAAAGAGTCCAAATTTGGGGTCTCTTGTAGCGGGATTGACCCAAAAACTGAAGGAGAAACTTCTCAGTCTCTGTTCACTTTAAATTAGGCAAATTAAAGGTCCACTTTAATGGCGTGAAAAGTCATGAAAAAAATGAGAAAAACATTTACTAGGATAAGAATGGCTTCTGAGGTGAAGGAAAAAGTTTGAGAATTTGATTCTCTAAAAGGGACGAGCTCTAAAGAAAAATGGTTTCTCTTCAGTGACCAGAATATAACAAAAGACTTGACAAACACACAGAGAATAAAATAAAACTCCACAGGGCCTTGAAACGGTGGAATAAAATCTTCTTCTGAGATCTAGATTACTATTCTGCTTCTTTAATCTTAATTTAGTTCCTAATCCTTCTCAAAATCTCTTTCTTTCTTCTTTCTGTGTTTCTAATTCTTAATCTTATCACCGTTCTCTATTTTGCTTCTTGCTAATCTTCCTGCCTGTTCTTTGTCTCTACTGTTCTCTTACTGTTCTCTTACTTTTCTCTACTAAACTCAAATCTAACTTCTCTCTTTTAAAGTTACCTCGCCGGGTCGTAAAACTGATGATGTCGGTCGCAAGACTGACCAATCGACTTTTTCAGAAGCAGTTTGAAATGGCTGCTATCCAATGTGAGAACATTTCTTTGTTTGAGAGCAGCCAATCAAATGAAGACACCATCCCATGAAATTGCAGAGGGATTTTGTGTTTTATTTAATGAGATGTCAGAGGTTAAAGGACTTTCCCGAAGGGTTCCTCAAGGCTCAGTTCTGGGCCCTACTCTGTTTTTATTGTATTTACCACCACTTGGCCAGAATATTAGTCAGTTTAAGGGTGTTTCTTACCATTTTTAACACAGATAACATCTTCACTGCTCTTTTAAAGCTGAACATTTTATCAAACTTAATCTCTTGCCTGTCTGCCATTAAGAATTGGTTAAACAATAACTTCATACAATTAAATTTTAACAAGACAGAAACACTGATCATTGCTCCAGACAGTAAAGTTCCTCTGATAAAGCAATGCTTAGGCCACCTAGACTCTTCTGTCCTGCCCAGCCTGTGTAACCTGAGTGTTGTTTTTGACAGTGCTATGTCACTGGGCTGCCATGGTTGGCAACTAGTAAGAAATTGCTTTTTTCATCTGAGGAATATAGCAAAACGTAGACCTATGTCTCAACAGCTGAACTGGAAATGATCATTCATGCGTTTATCTTGTCTCGCTTAGATTACTGTAATGAGCTTTTTTTGTGTTTTAATAAAATTGCTGTTGCCCGCTTTCAGACTGTGCAAAATGCAGCAGCTCGGCTTTTAACCTGGACAAAGAAAAGGGAACACATTTCCCCAGTTTTATCGTCCCTTCATTGGTTGCCAGTTGCTTTAAGATTTCATTTAAGATTTTAATTTTGACTTTTAGAGCTCTTAATGGCAAAGCCCCTTCATACATCTCAGCCGTCTTGACTCCTTATGCCACAACACGATCACTAAGATCCTCAGACAAGAGACTCCTGGTGGTCCCTTGGACCAAGTTCAAAACCCGTGGAGATCGATCTTTCCAGGCCGCTGCACCATGGCTTTGGAACACACTTCCCTTGTCCTTGCATTGCCTTGAGTCTACTGACTCTTTTAAGAAGGAGTTAAAAACTAATTTGTTGAGACAGGCTTTTAGCTCTCATTGAATGGCTTTTATTTCTTCACTGTTTTCTCTTTTTATCCCTATTAATATGTATATTGTATCTTATTCCTATTGATTTTAATTTCTGGGTATTTGTAAATTTTAACTTGCTGTGAAGCACTTTGTGATTGTAACCGAATATTTCCTAGCCCACTTATAAGGTCCTGGAGAAAATAATCAGACGGATCTACCATGTTGAATTTCCTTTATTACTGCCGGCAGGAGAGAAGTGAAGAAACAGCCAGCCTGAAGTTTCTGCACTGCTCTGCCCAAACAAAGGAGGCTCCTGGTTTTTATAGGCACCCCCAGAGCGCTCCCCCACATTACCGTATATGGATACATAGAAACTGGCTGAGAAAGTACGAGAACATTCTGGTAGTAGCCTTCAAACTTAGCAAGTACTAGAACATTCTGACATTAACTTTCCACTGACCATAGTTACACTCAGGGCATGTATTAGCAGCAATTGTTCAGGGGAAGAAAGACATTTAAAAATAACTGCACATCACCTAAGTTTGATATATATCTGTGAAAAGTGCTATACAAATAAACTTTGCTTGCTTGCAATTCTTATTCTTATTGAACCAGAAAATTTATTGGTCGATTCATGGATCAAACACCTGTTGTGAATTTTGCTGTTAAGCACCTTGTTAGAGAACAGCAAGTTAAGCAAAAAGTACTGAAACATTGAATAGTTGGACATGTGCATTCAAAAGGTTAGATAAGGTCAAATTAAGTTCACCTGTAAAAGCTATAGTGCATTATAGGTGCATCTTGAAATTTCACTTGAAAGCCGAATATCCCTAACTTTTTGTGAGTCGTGTAGATGAGATACAATTATAAATTCACTTAAAGACATAAATCTGGTTCTTTTTCAGAAATTAATCTTTAAGAAATGATTAAGTTTAATGTCTTTATGGCTGAAACTTTACCAAAGCAGTCTACTCTTCACATGTACTACACATTTTTAAAAAAAAAAATACAATATAATGTACATGTCACACAATTCTGCTTATATTTAGTGAGATTTACTCACCTGAAATGAAAATATTGAATAATTTATTCTGATTAAGCTCCAAGTATGCTCTGAATTTGCTCATATTAATACAATTGTGTTTCTGTACATCATGTGATATGTTTCAGATTATAAATTATCAAGCAAACAATACTGCACTAATAGTGTGTAGTTAAAGCCAACTTTATTGTCTTTCAATCCATACAGCAGAACAAAATTACATTTTTCTTATCTACAATGTTAATCACATCTAGAATCAGAGGGGGTGCTGCCATGAAAGGTACTGCATCAAATGTCCCTCCTCTGTTCCATTATTGCTGAGCACCAAGCTGGATGGCAGGAAGTTCCGCTTTTATACAGTCTTCAGCATGACCCAGCAAGGATTTGAACACCAGCCTCCCAGGGGTGGGGCAGATGCTCTACCAACTGAGCCACCACTCCAGTGGCTCTTGTAGCTCATAATGAAACAGACAAAACTGGAGAGTTATTGATCATCTGCTGTCACAAGGAAAATATGACAATAAGTTTTATGACAGTGTTTTTTATCAATACATTAAATGTACTATTTGACTGTTACAAATCTAAAGTGTGGCAGTTTTGATGGATAAACTATAGATTATATGTAAAGTAATTTTTAATTACTGATTTCTGACAGCCCTGTGACAGACTGGCGATCTGTCCAGGGTGTACCCTGCCCCCATGACCCAAAAAGGATTAAGCTGTTGAAGATAGATGGATGGATGATTTCTCACATTAGCATCTTACCAGCTGACTGTGGCTAGTTATCATGCTAATGACACTACTAATTTACCTGCCAACCTACTAACAGCTTTATTAGTTTGAAATCTAATTTTAAAGGACAGACAACCACTGTAACTACAGTCTCCATCCTCTTAGTAACTCGGAGAAGATAGAATGCTTCATTCTTATTATCATTTCATAATTATGTCTTCTATGATGATAAATAGCAAAGATTAGCACAAGTTACTTACCGGTACCTTTGTCCACTTTCTGACTCCACTGAACTTTGTGTAGAAGAAAGGTCTCTCACAGAAAGCATCTATTTTTCGAAAGAGCAGTGTCCTGACAGCAGAATCACCACCTCCTGGGCTGCTACACCTCCAACACCTGAATGGAGGCTCTACTAATCTGTTGCCCTGGCTAATGATGTTTTGTATGCATACATGAAGCCTCTTCTCATACATGTCATTATTATTATTATTATTATTATTATTATTATTATTATTATTACAAACCTGGCATGTGGCTGCTGGACATCACTTTGAATTAACCACTCAAATCTGCGTGTGTGTTTAACAGGTAAACCGCACGTAAAGCAACAGTTGCAGGCGTAAAACAGATTTCTTTCTATCTGTGTTCGACTAGTTTTGACTGAGGCTAGGTCCCGGATGTGTGGCACAAAAACCTGAAATAAAAACACTGAATTTGTTTGACAAGAAGTGAAACTGAACTCTGATAATGAATTAGGGAGCCAAATTTTTCAAGTAAATGAAATACAGTTTCAATTTTATTGCAATACACATTCAAACCAATAGATTCAATTTCAAATTGGGTCATTCAGATTCAAATTTTAAAAGCAATTATTCAAACTGATAAATTCAGGTTCAAATTCAGTTATTCAAATAAAAAAAAAATCAAATTCAGTTCCTGCTGCACAAGCCTTATTCCATACGCTGGCCTGACCCACCAGGAGCAACTGGGGGTTCAGTGTCTTGCTCAAGGACACTTCGACATGCAGACTGCACAAAGAGTGGGAATTGAACCCGACCCTCTGATTAGTAGTTGGCTACACTGCACCTTTGCCAAAGCCCCCCTCCCCCCAAAATAATATAGTCAAAAGTACTAGAGTAAAGGTACCTTTTTTTCCATGTTTAAGTAAGGCTGGATTTATACTTTGTGTGTCTGTGATCCACCTACTCTCTGGACAAGGTCAGTGCACATTTTAGCAACTACAGTATTGACTGATCGAGGGTGAGAAAACAAATTCCTGTGTTTCCTACCTTTACCACTAATTGTCTTTCCTTTTCCTTCTCTGTTCTTGTCTCGCTCCTTTTTAATTCTTCGTCTTTCTCTTTGTCTTTGTATGCTGTTTCAGTGGCACCACCTTTTGAATGGGAGGTTGGATCTTGCTCATGCGTAGTCAGTGCAAACAGTCAATGCGGTCAGAAAATTTTGGTTGCATTTGCATCACTGGGGAGCCTAGAGGACCGGAGAGGAGGCTGAAATTTCCATCACACAGGCCTCATGCTAGAGCAGACGAACAAAGCATAAAGCCGAGTTCATGGTACAGTCACATCAAATGCAAAGCCAAAATGTGCTGTGTTCTACTCACAGGAATACAGCCACCAGAGCTGAAAGTGACAAATATAAAAATTTGTTCTGTGGAGAGGTGGGGATACCTTCATAACTTCTGGTGCTGCCTTGTACCTGCTGTGGAAATCTCATGAACCCTTATTTTTGTGAGAGAACAGTCAGGGTTCTGCAAGAAATTGTCCAATTTTCCTTTTTAACTGGTCCAAAAATTGCAAACAACTTGCTGTTGTGCACTGGGGCATGCAGTGGCCCCTCCATATCAGCAAAAATGCAATCTGTCCTCTTCTTCTTCTTCTTCATCCTCTTGACAGAGGCTGAATCTAACTTGGAGGTTCCTGTACAACCAGAGGAAGCAGTTTCAGGACCACAGTCGTTTTAGGATCCACAGGTTTACTAATGCTGAGTCTGCAACATCCTGGAGGGGAAAATGTCATTCACCTCCCCGAGAAACCACAGCCCAGTGTTGGCCGCCCCCCAGCACCAATCAGGTGGTGGATATGGAGGTCTGCCAGTGTTGAGCCGAGAAAAATATGTCTGCCTTAAAAACAACCCCCTTCAAGGGAGCATTGGGTGAGAGATGTCTCCGGTAAGTGCCTGTCTCATTTTCAAACTAATTCCATCACCAATGCTGAAAGCGTAAATGAAACTCCTGGCCTAAGTTGAAAAAAGTCCAGCTTGTGCGGATGCAAACTCACATGTACTTGCATCACTCGGAGCAAATGTACACGTGTTCATGCGTTTCCATTGACTTTGTATTTAATTGTGCTGCATTTCACACTTAGCATTAAAAATGACAAGACTAAATTATCTTTACATATGCTGTAATAAGCTACAATGCGTCACTTTATATTTTTTTTGGTTCTGTGGGATTTTTTTAAATAAAATAAAAACCTTCTCTGGCTTAAAAAAAGGTTGAAAAACACATCCATAACTGTTGTCATGTTTGGATTCACAATGTTATAATGTGGTGCACGCACTTCTGAAAATGTCACTGCCTCCTAGAGAAACTGCATCCTGTAGACAGTTTTTTTTTTTTTTTTTTCAGCATCGAGGCTGATGCGTGTCCAGTTTGATGCTAGCCCTTATTAGCAGACTCAGGGCAGGGGTTTCTCACATGAATATAAACTACAGACACTCCGTGTCAGCATGCCGGTCTATCTGTTTCGACAAGTGGTGGTGACTGGGAGTGACAGCAGAATCTTGACAATGATCAGCTATCATATTGAACAAGTTACTTTTTAGAAGCATGCTACAATTCAGTAGAGGTACTGTATATGGAAATGCAAATTGGTGTCATTTACATGCAACTGTGAGTTGGACTGCTCTGTAATAATATGAATCCACCTTGCCTTTTACTACTACTTGCTATTACTTCTTGTTAGTGTTGTCCACAGCTACAAAATAAAAAGCTTTTTACATTTCACCTTCTCTCTTTGTCCCTGTCAGTTTAAATTCTTCTCTGAATTACTTTCAACTTCTATGCTGATCATAAACAGACTATTATGGGGAATCTGGGGAGTCCCTTGATGTTTCTGACACCAGAGCAGGTAATGAGGAAATTTGCAGGTAATGAAGGCACAATAATTTTCACGTCATAACAAGGGGGCTTATTTCTTGACATGCTTCTTCTGTGACCACTACCTCCCAGTTGAGTGTTAAGTGAGTTGGACATGAGGTACAACCATTTGCATCGAAATAGTGTTTTACTTGCAAGAGCATAAAACACAACACAGGCCATGTACTCATGGGAGTTTATCAGTTGCATAGCAAACATAGTGCTTAAATGGAAGGAAGATTAATGAAGATGAAAGCAATGCATAATAATTCTGTCTCAGAATTCAACAGGTACAGGACACATCAATATTATCTTGCTAACTGGATTCAAACAAAGACAGGAATACTGAGAAGATGTAATAAAAGTAGTACAAGCCTGCTCTTGTGGTGCTTCTACTTGAAGTGGTGGCCTAGTGGTAGGTAGGTAAGCTTCTATTCATGTTTATGTGAAATTAAATTGCATTTTTTTTTCATTTTCACCTTTCAAGCAGTTTCTCATGAACTCCAATGTTTTATAGTGAATTTCCATATTTCAAATAAACATAAATAAGCTCGTTGAACTAGGGATTTAATGTTTAGGTGCATGTTTGACTGCTGAACCACTATTAAGGTTCAACAAAATCAAAAAGGCAAGTGGTGACATACTGTACATAATCTACATGTTGGTTGATTTATTTCAGTGTTTCTTTTTTTTTTTTCGCTACGGCTTCATATTTTTACCATTTACAGATGTAAAGACTTGCTATAATCAGTCAATCAATACGCCAATCATCTTGTACAATTTAAAAAGGGCGCTGGGTTGCAGGAGCAGCAGTTTAAGCAGAGAAGCCCAGACCGTCACCCAGTTCACATACTTTAGCACCATGATCTCCTCGATCCCTCCTGCAGGTGGTGAGCCCCCTGGAGAGTGGACCCTTCAGTGGTAAGCCTATGGTGGCAAGCTGGGTCCTATCAGTAGAATTCTGGCCGCCAGGCACCTGCTCTCTAGCCAAGTAACCCCAAAATGGCCGGAGTACACTTGATTCTTGTAACTTTTATGGGGATCCGTAGACTGCTCTGAGTCTGGCCCTTTACCCAGAACCAGTTTGTCTTGAGAGACTCTACCCAGGGTAGGTTTCCCCAACAACATATGTCCTGTGATCATAAAGGCACACAAACCCCTCCAACAAGGAAGCCAAAGCCAACAGTTTTGGCTCCCTTCCTGTTCACCCTTTATACTGCGGACTTCTCACACAACACAACACACTGCCATCTACAGAAGTTCTCTGACGACTCTGCGATCGTTGGCCTCATCTCCAACGGAGATGAAGCTGAGTACAGAGGGCTTATCCAGGACTTTGTGGACTGGTGCAATCGGAACTGCTTCCAGATCAACGCGATGAAAACTAAGGAGCTGGTGGTGGACTGCCGCAGGCAAGGACAACCCCTCACAGCACCAGTAAACATCCTGGGAACAGACATTGAGATGGTGACATCCTACAAGTACCTGGGTGTTCATCTGAACAATAAACTAGACTGGTCACACAATACTGACGCACTCTACAAGAAGGGACAGCGCAGGCTGTTCCTACTGAGGAGACTCAGGTCTTTTGGTGTACAAGGGGCGCTGCTGAAGACATTCTATGACACGGTGGTGGCATCAGCCATCACTTTTGGAGTGGTCTGCTGGGACAGTGGCATTACAGCAGCCGATAGGAAGAGACTGAACAAACTGATCAAGAAAGCTAGCTCTGTCCTGGGGCAGCGCCTTGACCCAGTGGAGGAGATGGGAGAGAGAAGGATGGTGGCTAAACTGTCATCTCTGCTGGAGTCCGAGTTCCACCCTATGCAGGACACACTGAATGCACTAAGGAGCTCATTTAGCAGCAGACTACATCATCCTAGGTGCACAACCGAGAGGTTTCGCAGGTCCTTCCTACCAACGGGTAGGAAGGACCATGGAGGAGATATGCTAGAATGTTGTGTAGCCTGAAAAGAGGATTATCCTGACTACCAAACACATATACCAAGCCCAGTCTTTAGCTTAGTTTAGTCTTTTTCTGTTTGTTCCTCTGTTCATCTTGTCTACTGTATTTGGTTCTTGCTACTTGTGTATGATCAGTTCATTATTAGTTTCTGTATACAGTGATCCCTCACTTATCGCGGTTAATGGGTTCCAGAACCGATCGCGAAAAGTGAAAAACCGCGAAGTAGCGTCACCCCTAATGACGTCACCCATAAATAATACGTACATTCATTCTCTCACTCTCTCTCTCATTTGATACGTGTGTGTGTGTGTGTGTAAGTGTACATACATACGTAGATGTAAATAAAGTGTACATAAATGTGTTTTTAGAACTCTTTTATTCTTATAACAAGATACGTAACTCAAGATGAAGATGATTTACTGCACAGGTTAATGAGAGCTTTACTGCTCCTCAGGTGACGCCTCATCGTCAGGTGCTAGAGGTGCAGCATCGTCGAGGGCAGCTTCCGATAGAGCTGGAGAAGCTGCAGGAGGCGGCGTAGTGGCTCGACGGGAAGACTATTTTGCACAAAAAGGCACAAGAAAACAGCGAAAAGTTCCATGCGGCGATACTAAGCAACACGAGCGATAAAGAACAATGAATGCGGTCTTCCTTTGCTGGGTATGGATGCTCGGCAGGGAGAGAAGCTGGGTAAAATGTCTCGGCCAATCAGCTTGCGAGATTCCCGAGCCGAGCCAACACGAGAACAGCAAACAGAGAGGTGGATTTTGAGTTGTGCGGGCTCTCCGTGTTGATACCTGATGTTCTAATGTAGTCTCCCTGCCTTCTGCTAGCGCCCGCCCATTTTTTCTCAATTTTGAATTTTTGATGAATATTTTTGAAAAATCTGCAATGCACTGAGGGCGCGAAAGGTGAGGCGCGAAGTAGCGAGGGATCACTGTATTCTGTTTTGGGTTTGTCATTCCGATCATTGCAGACTCTGTGACAGCTCGCACGTCACTTCCGGCTGTCAGATTCTGTTCGCGGGCTGTCATGGCTGTCGGTAATGATCACTCACGATCCCACAGCTGTTGTCGATCAGTTGGTCCTATTTATGCGGGGTGTGCCACTTCCCTGGAGCAGTGGCACTGAAATCTCTCCCGTCTGGCATTCCCTGTACCTCACAGCAGTAAGTGTTTTTCCTGCCGTTATTTGTGCGTGTGTTCCACACTGCTGCCTGTTTTTCCCTGGCCCTTAGAGCCCCAGCCTTGCAGCTGTGTTTTTCGTTCACATGTGTTTTATGTTCTGTGTTTCTGTTCTGTTAATAAATTTGCAAAACTCACAGCCAGCAATTGGAGTCTCTGTATGCCCTTGGAGATGACGGGTTTGTGACAAATGCTTGCAGTTTGTAAGATAAAAAGTTATTGAAAACTGGTTTATGGAAAGAAAAATTCTAGCTTGTTCAAAAAAAGAAAATGGAGATAACTGAGAAAGAATTATTTCACAATTCAGATAGGAGTTTTAAAATTCTGGATTTCTGGTACTTAAGATGGAAATAGCCATCCATCCATCCATCTTATACCGCTTTTCCAGAGGTCTGGGTCGCGGATGCAGCAGTTCAAGAAGAGAGGCCAAGACTTCCCTCTCCCCAGCCACCTGCTCCAGCTCTTCAGAGAGGATACCAAGGCGTTCCCAGACCAGCTGGGAGACATAGTCTCTCCAGCGAGTCCTGGGTCTTCCCCGGGGTCTCCTCCCAGAGGGATGTGCCCAAAGCACCTCAAGTGGGAGGCGTCCAGGAGGCCCCCTGATCAGATGCCCATACCACCTCAACTGGCTCCTTTCAATGTGGAGGAGCAGCGGTTCTACTCTGAGCCTCTCCCGGATGACTGAGCTCCTCACCCTAGGGTCAGTCCAGCAATCCTACGAAGAAAGCTCATTTCAGCCACTTGAATCCGCAATCTCATTCTTTCAGTCATTACCCAAAGCTCATGATCATAGGTGAGGGTAGGAACATAGATTGACTGGTAAATCTACAGCTTTGGCTTAGAGCTCAGCTCCCTCTTCACCACAACAGACTGGTATAACGTCCGCATCACTGCAGATGCTGCTCCGATCCGTCTGTCAATCTCTCGCTCTATTCTCCCCTCACTCATGAATAAGACCCCAAGATACTTAAACTCCACTTGGGCGAGGAGCCTGTCCCCAACCTGGAGAGGACAATCCACCCTTTTCCAGTTGAGGGTCATGGACTCGGACTTGGAGGTGCTGATTCTCATCCCAGCTGCTTTACACTCAGCTGCAAACCGTCACAGTAAGAACTTTAGGTCATTGCTGAATGAAGCCAACAGGACAACAGCATCTGTAAACAACAGAGATGAGATCCTGTGGTCACCAAGCATGACACCCTCCGTTCTCTGGCTGTGCCTAGAAATCCTGTCCATAAAAATTATGAACAGGATCGATGACAAAGGGCAGCCCTGGCAGAGTCCAACTCTCACTGGGAATGAGTTCGATCAAGTGTTGGCAATACAAACCAAACTCTCACAACGATTGTACAAAGACCAAATAGCTCGTAAAAAAAAAAAAAAAAACGATACCCCATACTCCCGAAGCACCCCCCACCAAAAAACCATGAGGGACGCAGACGAATGCCTTCTCCAAGTCCACAAAACACATGCAAACTGGTTGGGCAAACTCCCACAAACCCTCCAGGATTCTCAAGAGGGTAAAGAGCTGGTCTGATGTGCCACAGCAAGGATGAAAACCACATTGCTCCTCCTTAATCCGAGGTTCGACCAACGGCCACACTCTCCTCTCCAATACCTTGGCAAAGACCTTCCCAGGGAGGCTGACTCCGCTTGGCCTGCCGGTACACCTCAGCTGCTTTGGGAGTCCCACAAGCCAACCAAACTTGATAGGACTCCTTCAGCTCAATGGCCCCCCTCACCACTGATGTCCACCACTTGGTTTGGGGGTTGCCACCACGAGATGCCCCGACGACCTTGCGGCCGCAGCTCTGGGCCACTGCTTCAACAATGGAGGTGGAAAACATGGCCCATTCAGACTCCATGTCTCCAGACTCCCTCGGAATGTGGTTGAAGTTCTTCCGGAGGTTGGAGTTGAAGACCTCCCGGACAGGGGCCTCAGCCAGATGTTCCCAGCACACCCTCACTATACATTTGGGTCTACCAGGTCTGAATGGCATTCTCCCCCACCATCGGATCCAACTCACCACCAGGTGGTGATCAGTTGACAGCTCTGCACCTCTCTTTACCCGAGTGTCCAAGACATATGGTCACAGGTCTGATGACGCAATAACAAAATTGATCATCCACTTCCAACCTAGGGTGTCCTGGTGCCAAGTGCACATATGGACACTCTTATGCTTGAACATGGTGTTCGCTATGGACAAACTGTGGTTAGTACAGAAGTCCAATAAGTGAACACCACTCGGGTTCAGATGGGGCAGGCCGTTCCTCCCAATCACCCCCTTCCAGGTTTCACTGTTGCTGCCCATGTGCGCATTGAAGTCCCCCAGTAGGAGAATGGAGTCTCCAAGAGGAGCACTCTCCAGCACCCCAGTTAGAGACTCCAAAAAGGGTAGGTACTCTGAACCATCATTTGGTGCATAGGCGTGGTGGTAGTTTTTTAAATAAAATAAAAATTCTGAAATTGTGATTTACTGAGATATATAATAGTATGCACCACACTGACACCACTGGAGTACAGATAAATAATTAAAAAAAAAAAAACACGATTATTTTAAATCAAAGTCTAATTTAATTATATAATCATGAATCCAACATAAGTCATCCAACACCTGACGCTAATGCAACACATCAATTTCAGAAATCTGAGATCTGTTTTAAAACATCTGACTGACCCTTCTTTGACTGAGGACTACAGAAGTAAATGACTGATAAAAGAATGAACAGTAACTAAATAAAGAGCATTACTAGTACATAAGATAAGATAAGATAAGCCTTTATTAGTCCCACAATGGGGAAATTCAGGGATTGCAACAGCACAGGGATAGCAACACTCAGAGCAACAATCAGAAGGCAAGTGAAAAAACAAGAGCAGCAAGTATGCATATATATATATATATATATACATATATATATATATATATATATATATATATATATATATACACAGTGCGGAGCATTGTGACATAACGTTCGGCTCAGGAGACGCACACACACAGGCTCAGAGTAGTTCAAACTGTTTATTAACAACAGGGATGTTTGGGTGCGTGTCTGCGGAATGTTAATGTGTTGGTGGTGGCGTCTGCTTCGGACCCAGAGGCAGGAGACCGTTCAGCCGGCAACCCTATGGGAGAAATCAGACACAGGGTGATGAGCACACACCAACACGGGAGGAGAATAGGCGAGGGAGAGAAGCTTACTTGTTTGGGCAGATGACTGGCGCTTCAAGGATGGAAGCCCGGGAGACAGCCACCTGCAGGGCTCGGTGCAGCAGCGAGGAGAGACGAGGGACGGGATTGTCCGCCGCCGAGGAATCCACCTGTGCACAGGGGAGCAGACTGGAGAGATGAGGTAAGTGAACTTCTTACCGGAGATGAGGATGCTGAAGAGAATGTGGTAGAAGTCCATACAAAGGAAATGAAGTCTACGGCTTCAGGCCGACGCTCAGGGCGAGGCGGCTTTTATCCTTCGCCGCTGACGAGTAGCAGGTGCGTGAGCAGGTGGCGCCGCTGATGAATGGCGCGGCGTGACAGTACTCCCCCCTCTAGCAGCGCCTCCTGGCGATGGCTTATCCGGGTGCGCTCGGTGGAAGTCCGCGATGAGCGATGGGTCCAACACAAACGACGGGGGCACCCACTGTCGATGCTCGGGCCCATAGCCCTCCCAGTCCACCAAGTATTGCAACCCACGACCCCGGCGCCGGGAGTCCAGGATGGAGGAGGCGGACCAGGCCGGATGGCCACCAATCATCCGGGGCGCGGGTTGCGCTGCAGGAGGAGGGCAAAGGGGGTCAGTAACCGCCAGTTTCACCTTCGACACGTGGAAAGTAGGATGAATGCGGAGGGAGGGGGGAATAGCCACGCGCACAGCCACCGGGTTGATGATCCGGGTGATGGGGTAGGGACCCATGAAGCGCTGTGCCAGCTTTCTCCTCTCGCCTTTTAGAGTGACGTCCTGGGTGGAAATGTAAACAAGCTGCCCAACTCTGTATGCCGGGGCAGGTCTCCTACGCCGGTCCGCCACAGTCCTGTTGCGCTCCGCTGTGCGCAATAGCGCATGGCGCGCGGCAGCCCAGGTGGAGCGGAACTGCCTGAGATGGGCCCTAACTGACGGGACAGTTACCTCACTCTCCTGCTCCGGAAACAGCGGGGGGTCGTAACCCAGGGACGCTTTGAAGGGGGACATCCCTGTAGCAGAAGAGCGAGCGGTGTTGTGGGCATATTCAACCCAGGCAAGATGGTTGCTCCAGGACGCGGGTTTGGATCTGGACACACAGCGGAGCGCAGCCTCCAGCTCCTGGTTGGTCCTCTCACACTGCCCGTTGGATTGGGGGTGATGGCCGGAGGAGAGGCTCACCTTGGCTCCGATAGCGTTGCAGAAAGACCTCCAAACCTCAGATGAAAACTGGGGGCCCCGGTCCGAGACCACGTCCACCGGAATCCCATGCAGCCTGACCACGTGTTGGACGAGGAGGTCCGCCGTCTCCAGGGCAGTAGGGAGGCCTCGCAGGGGGACGAAGTGCACGGCCTTGGAGAAGCGGTCCACGATGGTCAGGACGGTGTCATAGGAGTTGGAGATGGGGAGTCCGGTGACGAAATCCAGAGCGATGTGCGACCAGGGCCTGCCAGGGACGGGCAGGGGCTGGAGCAGACCCGCTGGAGGGGCATTTCCCGACTTGCAGGTGGCACAGATTGGGCAAGCCCGGGCGTAGCGGGCTGCATCCCTCCGCAGGCCTGGCCACCAAAAGGACCGTTGGAGGAGATCTATCATCCGGGAGGTGCCAGGGTGACAGGTGAGCTTGGAGGTGTGGAGCCAGTGGATGACCTCTCCTCGGACCGCGGATGGCACGAACAGCCTCCCCTCCGGTCCGCCGCCAGGGTCAGGTTCCACCTCCTGTGCCTTCCGGATCTTGCTCTCAATGTCCCACGAGATGGCTCCCACGACGCACGACCTGGGCAGGATGGAGTGGGGCGCCTCCTCCGACTCCACGGGGGCGAACTGCCTGGAGAGGGCGTCAGGCAGGACGTTCTTAGAGCCAGGCCTGAAGGTGATGGAAAATTGGAACCTGGCGAAGAACAGGGACCAGCGCGCCTGGCGGGCGTTCAGGCGCTTGGCAGATCGTAAGTATTCCAAGTTCCTGTGGTCCGTGAGGACCACAAACGGCAGGCTTGCCCCCTCCAACCAGTGGCGCCACTCCTGCAGGGCGAGCTTGATGGCCAAGAGCTCTCTGTCCCCCACATCGTAGTTTCTCTCCGCCGGGGACAAGCGCCGGGAGAAGAAGGCGCACGGTCGCTTGGCGCCATCGTCCGGTGACCGCTGGGACAGCACTGCTCCCACTCCCGTGTCCGAGGCGTCTACCTCTACAATGCACTGCAGCGCGGGGTCGACCTGGCGAAGGACCCGGGAGGAGGAGAATTCCGCCTTCAGCGCCTCAAAGGCGGCAGCGACCTCTTCGGTCCACCGGAACGGGACCTTCGGGGACGTGAGGCGGGTCAGTGGTCCCACGATGGCACTGAAGTTGGGGACAAAGCGGCGGTAGAAATTGGCGAAGCCAACAAATTGCTGCACCTGTTTCCGAGATGCAGGTGTGGGCCATTCCACCACCGCCTTTACCTTCTCTGGGTCGGGGAGCACCTTATCGTGGGCGATGATGAACCCCAGGAAGGATGTACTCCTGGCGTAAAATTCACACTTTTCCGCCTTAACGTACAGACGATTCTCCAGCAGCCTTTGGAGGACCCGCCTCACGTGGACCTGGTGCTCATCCCTGGACTTGGAGAAGATGAGAATATCGTCCAGGTAGACGAACACGAAAAGGCCAATGAAGTCCCGGAGGACGTCATTAATGAGGCGCTGGAAGACTGCAGGAGCGTTGGTCAACCCGAACGGCATCACCAGATATTCAAAGTGGCCGTTCGGGGTACGGAAGGCCGTTTTCCACTCATCTCCCTCCCGGATCCGGACGAGGTGGTAAGCGCTGCGTAGGTCCAGCTTGGTGAACCAGGTCGCCCCCTGGAGGGAGTGGAAAGCAGTGTCCATGAGAGGCAGGGTGTAACGGTCCCTCTCCGTGATATTGTTGAGGGCCCGGTAGTCGATACAAGGGCGGAGGGACCCATCCTTTTTCCCCACGAAGAAGAACCCTGCCCCCACGGGTGACGATGATGGGCGGATAATCCCAGCACTTAATGATTCCTTCAGGTAGGCGTTCATCGTCTCCTTCTCCGGCGCAGACAGGCTGTAAAGGCGACCAGAAGGTAAGGGAGCCCCCTGGCGGAGGTTGATGGCGCAGTCATAGGGCCGATGAGGGGGAAGAGACATAGCTTTCGCTTTGCTGAACACTATACCCAGGTCGTGAAATTCTGGGGGCACCAGAGACAGGTCCGGGGGTGCAGCGTCCGTAGCAGGGGGAGGAGCGGACGGAGAGCAGGCAGCGGACTGAAGGCAGGTGCCCATACAGAACGTACTCCATGCCGAGATCCCAGCTGATTTCCAATCCAGGACCGGATTGTGAAGGCGGAGCCAGGGATACCGCAGGATGACGGGCGACACAGAGTTGGGAAGGACGTAAAAGGTCATTTCCTCCCGGTGGTTTCCCGAGATGATGACCGGTAGGGGAACAGTTTGATGTGTCACTCTCCCGAGGGTGGCACGGGAGAGGTGGATTAGGGAGATGGGAGTGTTGAGTGCCTGGCAGCGGATGCCCAATCGGGTTGCCAGGCTTTGTGAAATGAAGCTGCCTTCTGCGCCCGAATCCACCAGTGCGTGGGTGAGGTGCCCAGTAGGGTTATGGCAGAAACGGATGGGCAGCTTCAATTGAGTAAGTGATCCTAACCGATTGACATCCGCGAGGCTTCCAACAGTGACTCGCGGACCCCACCGACTGGCTTTCCGTGGACAACGCTCCACGGTGTGTTGGTCGCCTCCGCAATACATGCAGAGGCCCAACTCACGGCGGCGTTGTTTCTCCACAGGGGAAAGTTTAGTCCAGCCCGTCACCATCGGCTCCGACTCCTCGGGGCGCGATGCTGGCGGCGCCGCCAGGGGGCGAGCTTGGAACAGGTGCGGCGAGGCTCCACGAGGGCGAGAAGAAGAAGACCTCCGCCCCGAGGAGCGCTCGCGCAGCCTGTTATCCAAACTTATCGCTAAGGATGTCAGCTCCGCTAGCGTCCCAGGGATATCCCGACCAGCCAGTTCATCCCTCAGATCACTATTGAGGCTGCGGAGGAACAGGCCACAGAGGGAGCGTTCCTCCCAGCCCAATTCCTCCGCCGCTACCCGGAAGTCGACCGAGTGGTCCGCTGCCGACCGGCTTCCCTGCTGGAGAGCGAGAAGCCGATCGACCTGGACCGTTTCGGTTTGTGAGTGGTCAAAGACCTCCAGAAAGCGCCTCACGAATTGGTCATAGGTGAGGGTGGCATAACTGGGCCTCGCCATTACGGCGTAGGTCCAGGTTAACGCACGCCCCTCCAGAAGATTCCCTATGTAACCAATTCGGCTGTGATCCGAGGGAAAATCTCCGGGCACACGGTGGAACACGGACTCACACTGCATAATAAACCCCCGCGCTCCGCCGAGCTTACCGCTAAAGCGGGCGGGGGTCGGAATCGGCGTGAGCCGAACCGGTGCCACTGGAGCCGGCTGGACGGCCGCTGGAACAGCAGGAGCCGCGCCACCCTGGTGAGTCGGGAGGAACGGCTGTTGGGGGTCCAAGCGGTTCAATCGGTTAGTCAGTTCTAATAATTGATTAAGAACCACCTGTTGCTGATAAACAATCTGATCCACCCGAGCCTCGAGGATGGTAAACCGGTGTGCGAGCCCGCCGTCCGCCGAGCCGCTCTGCTGAAGCCGTACTGACATAACGTTCGGCTCAGGAGACGCACACACACAGGCTCAGAGTAGTTCAAACTGTTTATTAACAACAGGGATGTTTGGGTGCGTGTCTGCGGAATGTTAATGTGTTGGTGGTGGCGTCTGCTTCGGACCCAGAGGCAGGAGACCGTTCAGCCGGCAACCCTATGGGAGAAATCAGACACAGGGTGATGAGCACACACCAACACGGGAGGAGAATAGGCGAGGGAGAGAAGCTTACTTGTTTGGGCAGATGACTGGCGCTTCAAGGATGGAAGCCCGGGAGACAGCCACCTGCAGGGCTCGGTGCAGCAGCGAGGAGAGACGAGGGACGGGATTGTCCGCCGCCGAGGAATCCACCTGTGCACAGGGGAGCAGACTGGAGAGATGAGGTAAGTGAACTTCTTACCGGAGATGAGGATGCTGAAGAGAATGTGGTAGAAGTCCATACAAAGGAAATGAAGTCTACGGCTTCAGGCCGACGCTCAGGGCGAGGCGGCTTTTATCCTTCGCCGCTGACGAGTAGCAGGTGCGTGAGCAGGTGGCGCCGCTGATGAATGGCGCGGCGTGACACATTGTAGCTAGATGGGATAGATATATAAATATATAAACACAGTGCGGAGCATTGTAGCTGGATGGAATAAATATATGAGTATATATACACACAGTGCGGAGTATTGTAGCTAGATGGAATGAATATGTGAATATATAAACACAGTGCGGAACATTGTAGCTAGATGGAATAAATATGTAGATATATAAACACACACAGTGCGGAGCATTGTAGCTAGATGGAATAAATATGTAGATATATAAACACACACAGTGCGGAGCATTGTTGCTAGATGGAGTAAATATATAAATATATAAACACACACAGTGCGGAGCATTGTTGCTAGATGGAGTAAATATATAAATATATATATATATATATATATATATATATATAAACACACAGTGTGAAGCATTGTAACTAGATGGGATAAGTATGTAAATATATAAACACACACAGTGCGGAGCATTGAAGCTAGATGGAATGAAACAGCACAACCGTCTACTTAGTTATCCTACATGGTATGATTATGTACTCATACATATTCTCACCGTCCATAGCGACCGGTATTTTCCTAGTTGTATACCGGAGGGGACCATTGTGTAAGTTTATTGCGTCTTTTGCATTCAAAACTATTAGGTTGTCACGTCTTTTTGCTATCTCTGCGAGCAGCCCTGCTTAGGTTGTACAGTCTGACAGCCATAGGTAGGAAGGACCTGCGAAACCTCTCGGTTGTGCACCTAGGATGATGTAGTCTGCTGCTAAATGAGCTCTTCAGTGCATTCAGTATGTCCTGCATAGGGTGGAACTCAGACTCTAGCAGAGATGACAGTTTAGCCACCATCCTTCTCTCTCCTATCTCCTCCACTGGGTCAACGTGCTGCCCCAGGACAGAGCTAGCTTTCTTGATCAGTTTGTTCAGTCTCTTCCTATCGGCTGCTGTAATGCCACTGCCCCAGCAGACCACTCCAAAAGTGATGGCTGATGCCACCACTGTGTCATAGAATGTCTTCAGCAGCGCCCCTTGTACACCAAAAGACCTGAGTCTCCTCACTAGGAACAGCCTGCGCTGTCTCTTCTTGTAGAGTGCGTCAGTATTGTGTGACCAGTCTAGTTTATTGTTCAGATGAACACCCAGGTACTTATAGGATGTCACCATCTCGATGTCTGTTCCCTGTATATTTACTGGTGCTGTGAGGGGTTGTCCTTGCCTGCGGCAGTCCACCACCAGCTCCTTAGTTTTCCTCGCGTTGATCTGGAGGCAGTTCCAATGGCACCAGTCCATGAAGTCCTGAATAAGCCCTCTGTACTCAGCTTCATCTCCGCTGGATATGAGGCCAATGATCGTAGAGTCATCAGAGAACTTCTGTAGATGGCAGTGTGTTGTGTTGTGTGAGAAGTCCGCAGTATAAAGGGTGAACAGGAAGGGAGCCAAAACCATTCTCTGGGGGGCCCCCGTGCTTCCGATGATCGTGTCGGACACACAGTCCCAGGTTCTCACAAACTGAGGCCGGTTTGTGAGGTAGTCCAGGATCCATGATGACAGGAGCTGGTCCACCCCCTGCGCACAGCAGCTTGTCCTTCAGGATCATTGGTTGGATGGTGTTGAAAGCACTGGAGAAGTCAAAGAACATGATACTGATTTACATCAGTAAATTACAGTAATGTAAACAAGGTGTTTGCAACATAAAGAAACTTTTGATTCAATATTCATTACAAGTACAGTGAAACACTTGAAGCCTTTTTTTTCATTTGATTTTGATGGTCGCAATTATAGTTGTCGTGATTCTGAGCACAGGTTAGAGCCATGCTCAGTCTCTAGTTAGGTCTATTTATTTTCTGTCTTTCCACATCTCTGCTTATTTTGTATGGTTGTTGTATTTTTGTATTATCTTGTTCAGTTTATTTCTTTGTGTTAGTACTTCTTTTGAAAGTCTCAGCATTTACTAGTTTGTATTATTAGATTTCCTCAGTTTTCCCCTTTAGCATATTATTGTCCATATTGTGGCGGATGAAATAAGGGCACCAGTGTGGAGGCATGGAATAAGTGCAGGCAGGACACGGCGAACTGAAGTTTAAAAGGGTGTCATCCTCCATCACGAGAGTTCACCCCAGCGCTGTGGGAGCGCGCTGGAGTGAGCCCTGTGTCTCTAGTCAGCAAACAGGCAATGCGTGAGATCAGCAAGAGAGAATAAGAGAGAGAGCAAGCGATATACAGTTGACTCATATACCCAGCTAGACAATGCATGCATGGCAAATTAGCATCACAGTAAACAGCAGGAAGGCATGGACATTTGCATTAGAGTCACACATATCAATAGCAGGATTACTGCCACCGGAATTAAACAAAGAGAGGCTGCCTATTGATATCAGTCCATACATCTCACTGTTCTGCTAATTGCTCCAGCTGAGCGCCCTGCTTGACCCATAGGCTGTGGGGGTCACCCCACACCACTCCCCCCCAGAGGGCTCAGCGGGGGGCTGAGGCGTCGATCGTCCGGCTTTGGAAGCGAGCTGCGGGAAAAGCTCTGTGCAAGCGGAGGTGGAGGGGGTGGGGGTAGCAAGGGCCGGCCCGGGACGGCGAAGTTGTCCGGGCTGCGCAAAAATTGCATGTGGATCCACAATGTTGAGGGGCTGTCCCGTTAAACGTGGCGGAGGTCCACAGCAGCTGTGAGAAGAAACATTTGTCTATGACTCCTCTCACAGCTAAGTCCTGCGAGGATGCGTAGCAGCCATGAAGAAAAACAGGAGCTGAAGCTGTGTGAGGGACTTGGCGTGTTGGCTTTAGGTGTGCGCGCAACCCTAAAGCCCTCAGGGACAGCTGACGGCTGAATTCCCATTGTGCACCGTGGCTGAGACCCATACAAAGTCCTGTAGCGGGCTGCGTGTGTGCTTCAGGTGTGTGAGCAGCCCTGAAGGTTCCGAGGATGGCGGTCGGCCGTGTTACGATGGTAGTCTGTGGAGCCGGTATTGTCCTGTGCGTGGTGCGCTGTCCTCGTAATCCCCCGGTGCATGTGCGGGGGTTCGGTGCGTGGGTGGTCCGCTGTCGAGAGGTGAGTCAGGGTCAGGGAGCTTGCTGGAGATCAGCGTCGTCGGCGCAGATGGTCCCTGTTCGGGCTGTTGCTGTCGTTTGCTCGTGCCGGGTCATGGTGCGTTCTGGTCCACTCGCTGCATTCTCCGTCCGGCCCTGGAGGTCGCCTTCATGGGGAGAGGACGAGGTGCATGTGCGCTCGTGTGGATGCGGAGGAGCGGTGAAAGAGAGTAGATGTTCGTTGTCCCTCGGCCGGTCCCAGCGTAGATGTCCAGATCTCAGGCGAGGGTTGCACCATGACGCTTTCTGCAGCTTTTCCCGGTCGTGGATGATCTCCGGAGAGTTCGCCTGGTGTTGGCTCTGCGTCGAGGTCTCCCGTGTGGCAGAAGGGAGGACAGTCCATTTGTGTCAGGGAGCTGCGTTCGTTTGTCGTCGGAGTCACCGCCGGGGGCTGCGTTTGTTTGTCATCAGCGTGTTCTTTGTTTCGGGGTCACCAGTGTGGCGGATGAAATAAGGGCACCAGTGTGGAGGCATGGAATAAGTGCAGGCAGGACACGGCGAACTGAAGTTTAAAAGGGTGTTTTATTCATCCTCCATCACGAGAGTTCACCCCAGCGCTGTGGGAGCGCACTGGAGCAAGCCCTGTGTCTCTAGTCAGCAAACAGGCAATGCGTGAGATCAGCAAGAGAGAATAAGAGAGAGACCAAGCGATATACAGTTGACTCATATACCCAGCTAGACAATGCATGCATGGCACATTAGCATCACAGTAAACAGCAGGAAGGCATGGACATTTGTATTAGAGTCACACATATCAATAGCAGGATTACTGCCACCGGAATTAGACAAAGAGAGGCTGCCTATTGATATCAGTCCATACAACTCACTGTTCTGCTAGTTGCTCCAGCTGAGCGCTCTGCTTGACCCGTAGGCTGTGGGGGTCACCCCACAATATATTTGTTCCTGATTTTCTTTCGTCACGGTTGGTGCTTTTACTTTGACAATCATTGTTAACCTCCTTCTGTCAAAGCCTGTTCATGGGCTTTGACAGCTGTCACCTGTTAATTATTCTTCACTCATGTCACCCACACCTGGATTCATTTGTTCATTTGGTCTGTGCCTATTTAACCCGTGCGGCAATGCAGTTCGTTGCAGCACTGTTCTTATTACCAGACGCTAATCTGTGCCTCTCCTCAGTTCTCAGACGTGAGTAATCAGCTTGGAATTCTACTCATTGTTACCCTGACTGGCAAACTAGGTGTCTCTTTATACATGCCTTTTCCCTATTATTCCTACCTTCATGTGTACATGTAGTGTTTTTGTGTATTTTTGTTATTAAATGTGCAAACCTACAGCTTGCGTTTTGTGTTCTCAGTTCTGCCCCTGAAAGGGTGGTTCATAACAGAATGGTTCTTCCAGTTAGACGCCAGCAGCTGTGGGTTTTGCCTTTTTTCTTTTCTCTCCAGTTATTTTTGTTGTATCCATTTTCCCCCACTGGCATGCAGTGTTTACGGACTGTGGCCATTCTGGTCTTGGTGAGGAGGAGTGTTGGACTGTGGTAGTGATGTGCGGATCGATCCTGAAATATCGATACCTCCGATACCGGATCTTTATGCTCTAAAATCGATACTTAAATCAAACTATCGATACTTTTGATACTTAAGTCATTTGAGGTAAGGTATAAGATAAGATAAGATAAGATAAGATAAGATAAGCCTTTATTAGTCCCACAATGGGGAAATTCCAGGATTGCAACAGCACAGGGATAGCAACACTCAGAGCAATAATCAGAAGGCAAGAGAAAAACAAGAGCAGCGAGTATACATATATATATATATATATACTATATATATATATATATATATATATATATATATATATATATATATATATATATATATATATATATATACTGTATATCCTTAACAGAAACACGGTGAAAGGTAACTAAACTATTGAGATGTTGTCTAAGTGACACGTGGTTGGTGGGACTACTTTTTCTTCCGCCTGGGTAAGTGTGTCATGCGTTTTTTTAGATTTAAAAGACATATTAGGTGTAGTCGCAAAAAATACCGGTATCGGTATCGGTATCGCCGATACCAGCCTCAATTTTACTCAGTATCGGATCGGAAAGGAAATCAGTGGTATCGAATATCACTAGACTGTGGGTATATTACGCAACATCACAGGGGGGCGCATGCGCACGCAGCAACCGGCAGCTGGTGAAAAAAAGTCTGTCGTCTGTGTCTCTGTTTCTACGCACTTTAATGTGTTTAAACGAAATTCTCTGTGTCGTTTTTGTCCTTGAATGTTTGTGGACTGTATAACGAAGAGCTCCCTGGTTCCATCAATATGGATTTCCTCCTTATTTTTGCACTGCTGCTTCTTTCACACCGGCTCTTTGTCTCTGAGGTAAGCGCAATCACGATCATGCCGGGGAGAATACAATATTCCAGAGACATGTTACTGCATTTAAACACGGATAATGCAGCGCCTGTGTTTGAGTCTGTGCCGCGACTGCCAGACTTTATTTTAAGAGACTTTCATGGGCACAGCGATGAAAAGAGAGACAAGAGGAGGAAACGCGGAAAGCGTGGAGGCGTAAAATTAAATCTGAGAAGGCATCAGTTTAACAGCATTCCTCTTCCTTCCATGATTTTGGGGAACGTACAATCCCTGAGAAATAAAGTAGATGAAATTCAAGGGAATGTACGCTACCAGAAGGACTTCAAGAACTGCTGTGTCATGGCTTACATGGAGACGTGGCTTACGGCGTATGACCGAGATGCGGACCTGTGGATTGATGGCTTTGGAGCCCCACTTCGCTCGGATCGGCAGGAAGAGGTAACAGGAAAACGTCAGGGGGGCGGCGTATGTTTATATATTAATAAGCAGTACTGCACATCTGTCACAGTCAGAGAGCGCATCTGTACACCCGATGTGGAGCTTCTGTCCGTATCGTTACGCCCCTTTTATCTGCCCCGCGAGTTCCCCCAACTTTTCATCACGACTGTGTACATTCACCCAAGGGCAGACTCTGACTCCGCCTCCAGCACCGTCTTTGATGTGGTCCAGCGGCTGCAGTCAATTTCTCCAGAGGCTCCAAACTTTATTCTTGGGGATTTGAACCATGTTTCTTTAAAGAAGACACTTAAAAACTTTTATCAGTATGTCTCCTGCCCAACCAGGCGAAAAAAGACATTGGACCTGTGCTATGGATCCATTGAGAGGGCCTATAAATCACTTGCCCTTCCTCCTATAGGATCCTCAGATCACAACTGTGTACATTTGCTGCCCACATATAAAACTGCTCTGAGAAGAGGCAAGGTAAAGACCAGAGACATAGAGGTGTGGACAGAGGATTCAGTGCACTGCCTCCAGGAATGCTTTAACTGTATGGACTGGGATTTGTTCACACTGGCCTGGGGGATGATTTGGACTCTTTGGTAGACATCACATGCTCATACATGGCTTTCTGCAAAAATATGATCGTTCCACGTAAACGTGTCAAAATATATCCCAACAACAAGCCATGGGTTACAAAATCAGTTAAATCCTGCTTACAGAGGAAAGCACTTGCCTTTAAACAGGGTCTGTTTCTGAGCTACAGGTAGCCACAAAAGAGCTGAAGTCCAAAATTTAAAGAGCAAAACAGAATTATAAATCAGAATTGGAAAGCAAGATGGCAACAAAGAAACTTGGTTCAGCCTGGGCCAGTATGAAAACTATTGCAGGCCTTCAGAGCACAGAGCGCAGTAATTGTGTGTTTTTAGATGGTTTTAGTTCAGATACAGAGCTGGCTAATGCTCTTAATTGTTTTTATGGTCGTTTTGATTCATCTGATTTTAGCACAGAAACCCAAGATTTGAAACAGAAATTCAAAGACAATCAGCACTTTAATATTGAGGTGCAGGATATTAAAAGGGAGTTTTGTGCTGTAAAAGTGAACAAAAGTCAGGGCCCTGATAATATATGTGGGTGCTTGGTAAAGTCCTGTGCACATGAACTGAATCCTGTATTTCATTACATTTTCAATAAGTCCTTACAGACACAACATGTGCCCAAGATCTGGAAAGATGCTGTGGTTGTTCCCGTTCCAAAATCCAGCTGTCCTAAAACGATAAACGACTTTAGACCAGTTGCTTTGACTTAAATTTTAATGAAAATTTTTGAAAAACTGGTCAGATCTGAGGTCATAAAGCAGACTGAACATGCATTGGATCCTTTGCAGTTTGCATATAGGCCTCACCAAGGAGTGGAGGACGTCACTGTCACTCTGTTTAACATGCTTTTTAAACGTCTGGATTTTAATGGGACACATGCCAGGCTTTTATTTGTGGACTTTTCCTCCGCCTTTAATACAATCCAACCTCATATTTTAGTTGAAAGGCTCCTGCAACAATTTGATTTGAGCAATAATCTGGAGGTTTGGATTCTGGATTTCTTAACCAACAGGACACAGAGAGTAAGGGTCAATGGTACATTGTCTGACCAAAAGTGCTCTTCTACTGGCTCTCCTCAGGGGTGTGTGCTGTCACTACTACTCTTCATCCTGTACACAAACATGTGTCGGAGCAGACATGACAACAGACACATTATAAAGTATGCTGATGATTCAGTTATTGTCAGTCTCCTCCAGGATGGTGAGAGTGGCACGGCCCAGTAGTTGATGATTTTGTTCACTGGTGTGAGGATTCCTACCTGCAGCTGAATACGACAAAAACAAAAGATATGATTATTGACTTTAGGAGGAAAACTCCCAGCCACAAAGTCACCTTACTAAAAGGCCAGACCACTGAATGTGTACAATCCTACAAATATCTTTGGACGATTATTGATAGTAATTTAAACTTTGAAGAGAACTGTGAAAGGGTGTGCAAAAAGGGTCAGCAACATTTGCATTGTTTAAGGAAACTTGCATGCTTCCAAATTGACAGAACCATAATGATGATGTTTTATCGGGCTTTTATTGAATCTGTTTTATACTTTTCTTTAGTGTCATGGTTTGGTCAGATAAAACTGAAACAGAGGAAATCCTTGGATCAGGTAGTTAGATGGTCCAGTCGTTTGCTTGGTGAGTCACAGCTGAGCCTGACATCCTTGTACACCAGACAGGTACAGAGGATTGCTACCTCCATTTTAAATGATGACTCCCACCCTTTGCACTGCCACTTTCAGCTTCTTCCCTCAAGACGGAGGTTTGCTGTCCCAAAAAGTAAAACCAAGCGCTACAAAAACAGCTTTGTTCCTGCTGCTGTCAAAGAGCTAATCAAGTTGTAACAATATATTGCACATAATTTAGTTACCTATTTATTGACTCCATTTTATATTTACTTATTTTTGTAGGATTTTTATTTGGGTTCTAAATCTTTTATTGGGTTTTAGACCTTTGAGTTTTTAACCTCTTTGACTAGTCTTTAACTTTTTAATATGACCCTTCTCTCTTATCTCTGGTTTTTCTCTCATCTCTTTGTCTTTATACCTTGATTGATGGAGCCTTGAGTATTTTTATCATGTTTATAGTAAGCTTCATGTGTGCCTGTGTTTGTGTTTATGTTAAATGTAAATGTGGTTTGTAAATATGGATGTCACCAGACTGCAAAACAAATCTACCTACGGGTACAAATAAAGTAACCTGAACCTGAACCATCTTTTCAGAGGCTCGTTCTTCTCACACTCCCGAAGCGGCCCGGGAATGTCTGGCTGGGGCGACACTGGTGCTCGAAGCATGCCCTAGCCTGTGGAGCCACCCGGAGCTCACGGACCTACTCCTTGCTATTATCAACCCACAACCCATGCTCCACGGGTTGGAGAAATCCCCTTCCACATCCGTACCTACGCCAATGAAGAAGCTTTCTCGGGCACGGAAGTCCTCCACCTCTCAACGCTCTCCAGCAGCAGCCCCACCTTCTCCTCCTGAATTGTGGCTTGCAACATTGGCCGAGGAGCAGGAGGAGCGCCAGCGGGTCATATCATCGGAGACAGAACATCTGCTGGATTACAAACCATGGTTCCTCCCAGAATATGTGCAGCAGCTGGATACGAGTTTCGACGGGTGGAGCAGAGTTTGAGCCAACAAATGAATGTCACCTGACTCCGGAGCCTCAACCACCTCGCCATGAGTCCATGTCTCCGCCCCCTCGCCAGACAACCACCTCAACTCCCGAAGGAACATCATCTGGTCCAGCAGCAGCAGCTACCATCACGCCCCCGGAAGTAAAGCAAGTGCTTTTTCATTCTCCAACACATAAAAATGAATTTTCTTGCCTTATTCCCAGTGGTGAGGCTCAGCATCAGCAGTCTACTGTAGCTAAGTCCTCGCTGCCTGCTGCTGCCATTTCGTCCTCACCTGTTCCTCCCGTGTCCCTCTCCATTCTTCCTGAGTGTCCGCCGGTCCTTGGAGGGAGCCGCCGGACGACGGAGGGGCCTGCGGTTCCAGAGGGTCCTAATCCTGCTCCGCAGCCACATCCTGCATGGAAGAAGAGCACCCCCAGTGTCCCAAAGCCTGTGCCAACAATAAAGTGTCTCCTGGTTTAGGCATCAAGGGACCCGTTGCCATCAGTGAGGCTTTCCCTGGCTCTGTCATGCAGGGCTGGGGTTTCATCTGTGTCGAGGTCTGAGCCAGTGAAGAGGTGTCCCCTGACTCTGGTGCCTCGTTCCCCTCTTCAGAAGCCCATGTCATCGTCATCTTGCCAGATGAACTCAGCTATCTCTGCAAGAGCTTTGTCTGTTCCTTCAGCAGCAGATACCATCACGCCCCGGGAGATAAGGCAAGTGTTTTTTGAATTTCATGCAATTAAAAATGAAATGTGTCGCCTTATTCCCAGTTGTGGGGCTCAGCATCAGCAGCCCACTTTAGCTGAGTCCTCACTGCCTGCTGCTGCCGCCTGTTCCTCACCTGCCTCTCCCATGTCTCCTCCTGTGTTTCCTAAATTTCCGCCAGTCCTGGGATGGAGCCGCCATATGACGGAGGAGCCTGCAGCCCTGGAAGATTCCATTCAAGCCCCGTAGCCACATCCTGGATGAGAGGAGAGCGCTACCTGTGCCTTGAAGCTTGAGCCGACAGAAGATTGTCCCCTGGTTTCAGCGGTATTGGAGCCAGCATCATTGGTGAAACAATTTCCAGCATCAGCCACCACTTGGGAAGTTCCACCAGCATCAGCCGCCCAGCCAGGGAGTTCTTCAACTGCATCTACCGTCATGCCTGCTGCAAGAATTGCCGCAGCTGAGTCGCCGGAGTCCTGGACGGCGGTGGAGCTTGAGTCTAGGCAAGTGCTCTGTTCTGTTGTAACATCTGCAGATTTAGAGAAATCTTGTCTAGCTTATGGTGTGGAGAGTCGGTTGAAGACGTCTCTGCTCCTGAGCTCTCCTCGCCGGAGTTCACTGCTGCCGGTAATTTTCTTGTGTTTTTCTCTTCCTCCCTGTTTAAGGTGGCCGAGCTGGGGTTGGAGTGTCATATGACTGGATTTGCGATGTTCCAGCCCAAGTCGCCAGAGTCCTGAACGGCGGTGGAGCTCAAATCTAGGCAAGTACTCTGTTCTGTTTTAACATCTGCAGATTTAGAGAAATCTTGTCTAGCTCATTGTGGGGAGATTCGGTTTCAGACGTCCTCTGTCCCTAAGCTCTCCTCATTGGGCTCCACCACTGCTGGTAATGTTCCGGTGTTTTTCCTTCTTTCTCCTTCCGAGGTGACCACATTGGGAATAGAAGTCCGGGTGAATGGATCTGAGATCTCCCAGCCTGACTCGTTGAAGTCCTGGACGGTGGTGGAGCTTGAGCCAAGGCAAGTACTCTGTTCTGTTTCTACACTATCAGTTCTCGAGAAACCTTGTCTTGCTTGTGGTGAGGAGAATCAGCTGCAGATGCCCTCTGCTTCTGAGGTCTCCTCCCTGGGCTCCACTGCTGCCGGTGATTCTGATCTGGTGTCTGTCTCTGCCCTTTTGTCTGAGCCATTGCCTGAGGTCCCTGTGGACCATCAACTTTCGCCTGAGGTCACCGGGCATCCTCCATCCCTGCCTGAGGTCACCGAAGTTCCTCCATCCCCGCCTTCGGCCGAGGCCACCATGGGTCCTCTTTCTCCGCCCGAGGTTGCTGTGGGTCCTCTTTCTCCACCTGAGGTCACCATTGGGCCTCCGCCCAAGGTCGCCGTAGGTCCTCTGCCTTTGTCTGAGGTCACCGTAGTTCCCTCTTCTTTTCCTGAGGTCGTTTTAGTTCCCCCTTCCACACCTGAGGTTGTTGTAGTTCCCCCTTCCATGCTTTAGGTCATCGTAGTTCCCCCTTCCTCACTTGACCCCACAGGTTATCATCAGTTTCCCTTACCTGATTACCTCGCTGGTCAGCCACCCTGGTCAGCCATCCTATCGTCTGGTGTCATCATTGGTCAGCCATCTTTCGCATTGAGTGTCAACTCCCTACTACCACTGGCTATCTCCATCCATGCCGCCGTCCCTGCGGTCCGCGGGAGGCATGGGTTCCAACTGCCGCCTCCAGGTGAGGGCGCATTGTGCCCCATGGAAAGTTGGCCCAGGGATGCTGGGAGACCACCAGATGGGCTATTCTGCCTGTTTAGTGGGCTCTGGAATTCTGGTAGGCCACCCAACCTATTCCACCATGGGATTGGGTGGTTCTGGGCCTCTGGCAGACCACCTGAACTATTTATCCTTTCCATTTAGTTTTCCTGGTATCATTTACCTTTAAATCTGTTGAGTGTGTGGGTAATGAGCATTTTCTTGTTTTTTTCTGGTTTGTTTCGGTCCCTCCCTGCCTGAGTTCCACCTCCTCTCTCCCGGGGTGGGTTATTTTTGCTTGTTCTTTGGGGGTGAGTCTCTTCTTTTTTTGTTACATTGGGGTGTTTTGGAATCCACCCATTGAGGGGGGACACTGTCATGATTCTGAGCACAGGTTTGAGCTGGGCTCAGTCTCTCGTTGGGTCTAGTTATTTTCTGTCTTTCCACATCTCTGACTATTTTGTGTTAGTATGGTTGTTGTATTTTTTTTGTATTTTCTTGTTGTCCAATTTATTTCTCTGTGTTAGTTCTTCTTTTGTAAGTCTCAGCATTTACTAGTTTGTAATGCTAGCTTTCCTCAGTTTTCTCCTTTAATGTATTATTTTTCATGTATTCGTTCCTGATTTTCATTCATCACAGTTGGTGCTTTTACTTTGACAGTCATTGTTTACTTCCTCCTTTCAAAGCCTGTTCATGGGCTTTGACAGCTTCCACCTGTTAAGTTAATTATTCCTCACTCATGCCACCCACACCTTTTTTCATTTGGTCTGTGCCTATTTAACCCATGTGGCAATGCAGGTTGTTGCAGCACCGTTCTTCTTACCAGACGCAAATCTGTGCCTCTCCTCAGCTCTCAGACGTTAGTAATCAGCTTGTAATTCTTCTCATTGTTTGTTACCCTGACTGGCAGTCTAGGCGTCTCTTTATCCATGCCTTTTCCCCTTTATTCCTACCTTTATGTGTGCATGTAGCGTATTTGTGTATTTTTGTTATTAAATGTGCAAACCTACAGCTCACGTTTGGTATTCTCAGCTCTGCCCCTGAAAGGGCAGTTCTTAACAATAGTTTGTACCAACCTTAACACCTTTATGACTGTTCCTACCAAACAAAATAAGTGCCTGTATTAACCCAGTGACTGCCTATGGCACTCCATTGTGCCATTTCCTCCTTTCCCCCTGGTGGTCAAGATTTTTTTCAAGAAAAAATTCAGTTCAGATGTCAGAGATTTCAAAAGCTATAACTTGAAAGTGGTATGATATAATGCCTTACTGTGAATTAGAAGGATGTAAAATATGATCCAAAGTTTGGGATAGGAGTAAATTTACGTATCTAATTTATATAATGCCACGGCAGTCATATTGAATTACATAATTTTCAGTCAAAAGCAGACTTTTGACATATTTACACAATGGATGTTTTTCTCCTTTTTTGGCATGGTTTGTTGTTTTAGGCATTTTGTTATCTTATCTTTAAAGTATATGAACCAGTAAATCAGTTACAATGTAACCAAACAAAGAAATTTGTCAATTATCGCTGGCCAGGCAGTGTGCTTCATCCATTTTTGTCCATTCTGGTAATTATTTTTTCTTGTGTTGGTCATTTTTGCTTTCTCTCCCACATCCAGAAACTGTTTCACTTTTATTCTGCTGCAGTTTATCTCATATCAAACAGTTTATACCTACGAGTACAAATAAGTAACAAAAAAAAAAAAATATGATGACCGGGAACCGGTGCGATTGATCTGTCCAGTCACATGGCACTGGGGGTTGATGGCAGGTGCAAATCAACCAGCTTCGCCCACCCTCTGTTATAAAAAAATATATTTAACTTCATAAGCTGCACGGTGGTGCAGTGGTTAGCACTGCAGCAGCACAGTTTACCTTCGGCTGGGGGATCGCGGGGATCATGAGATCGTGGGTTCGATCCCTGCCCCCAGCCAACAGTGATCTGTGTGGCGTTTGTATGTTCTCCCCATGTTGCGTGGGTTTACTCCGGGATTTCTCCGGTTTCCTCCCACATGCCAAAAACATGCAGGTTAGGGATACGGGGCGCTTGCGCACGCAGCGACCAGCAGCTGGTGGCTTGTCACCAGACTGCAAAACAAATCTACCTATGGGTACAAAATAAGTAATTAAAAAAAAAAAAAAGTTAAATAATCTCTTTTTAGAGTCATAGTTGGCAAATTTTGGAGCAAATGCCTCCTCTGTCTTGCGATCCGTCTTGCGATTGATCAACATTTGTTCACAAACTCTTCTTCTCTGGTGTCCAGAAGTAGGGGGTTATATGGGGGCCACTTGTCATCCAAGGCAAGAGCAGTAAGTTATACATGTCTGCCACCTTGTGAGGTGCAAGAGTTAGTACAACTGGGGGGTTTTATGACATCACATGACACATCATATGGCAGGCGCAGCACTGCGACATAGACAGTGAGGGCGCTTTTTATGTCCATAAATAGACGGATGTCAAAGGGTTAAAAGCCTGCTGTAATTAGTGAAAGCACCAAGGTGCTGTGCCTCAGTGCCTGTAGCATGGGTGGCTGTTAAAAAAATGGCACTCCAACCTCTACTGGCCCGGAATAGTTATTACAATACCTTTCATAAATATATTTATATATTTATGTGTACGTATGTATATCCACTGCTCTTATTTATATTTTTCGTATCTTCTTAATTATTGCTCTTAGTGTTGCTATCCCTGTGCTGTTGCAATCCTGGAATTTCCCCATTGTGGGACTAATAAAGGCTTATCTTATCTTATTTTATCTTATCTTATCTTATCTTTTTTGTCGATGTAGCATTGGCAGAAATGGTGAGAAAAATTTGTGTTTATTTCAAAAACACAGAGTTATTTTGAAATTCTGGCAAATTTAACGTCGAGAAATATGGTGATACAATGATACAAGCCTTTAGTTCCACTTTATTTTGACTGGGCAAGCTGAAACAGAGACATGGATAAACAGACAGATGGACCGATACACACAGCCACAAACAGACGCACTAACCGATTACTGTATGCCTCCGTTTTACCGAGGCATAATAAAGCCATGACAGTCCTCTTAGTTATTATAATTTAAAAAAGAATAATTACCAAAATATAAAATGATTCTGCCTTGTTGACTCTTACTGTAGTCAATTTTCCTGGCAGAAAACATTCAAAAAGTTAATCTGACTCAAGTTAATATGACTCAAAATGCATAAACATTGTGTTAGTTTCTTAATATGAAACATTAGCTCACTTAATCATTAATATTATGGGAGACAATGTGCATAAAAGTTTAGTTTTTGCTACATACATCTTTGCTGCTGTTTTATCTTCACCAAATTAAATAAACAGCCAAGTGACTTAACATTACTAAAGGCATGTCAACGTAAACATCCCCTCTGATATTATAGCTTACCGTTATCACTTTGCGAACTGAACCACCATTGCCTGCAACTACTCTGTTGTCAAATGTGAACGCCGACTGCATGCAGCTGTGAGGCAGTGTAACTGTGAAGAAACGTTCCGTCCAATGAAGCTGCAGCTGTGGAGGCTGTAGTTCCTAAAAGGGCCAAGATTATGGCAGTAATGCAAGATTATGCCACTGTCTCTTCACACCCTAACCCAGGGTTTCCACTGACTCTGGATCTGGTCCATTATGGCTGCAAATAGTTCCCATTCTAATTAAAGTTCTAATCCCCACCTGGTCTGGACCACTGCAGAACAAATCTGGCTTGTCATATTTGGATCACTAAAAAAAAATGCAAGGAGTCTGTTTTTGACTGATGTCGGATCCAGTCCACAAGTAAAAGTCCCACTATCTAATACGGTATTTGATAGATGTTTGTTCATTAAAAACTATTTAAGGATTGCCCATTATTTTCTGAGTTCTCTTCCTCCACCACTGAGACAGAGAAGGTAAAAATTTTGATATAAAATACAAACATTTAACAGAATTCAATTAATGGGCTTCGTACATATTATTAGAGCACAAAAATCCACGGTGAGAGCTGGTACATCACACTTCTTTGTTATTATCATGTGATTGCAATCAGTCATCCTCGATCTCGCTCGGGTGGAGAAATAGACCTCACAAAATAATGGAAAGTTTCTCCCCAAATCAGGTGCCAAGTGCTGTACGTGGAAATCAAGGTCCCAGAGTGTGGAGGAATACTGGAAAAGCACAGAATCCAAGTTGCTTGAGGTCAAGTGTGAATTTCAATTGAATTACTGACAAATTAATTTTTCAATGACATTCTAATTTATTGAGATGCACCTTTATGCACAAGGGTCCTGCTTGCTTGTAACAACTCAACTGTTATTAATAACAGATCATTTTGCTGGAGAGCACATAATAAGAGTTCCAATCAGCTCAAACATTTCACCTCAAATGAAGCATAGACGTGATAATTATACATTTTGAGGAAAAAAGCCTCAGGCCTGAGATGAAAACTAAGGACACGAAAAAGATAGAGATGATCAGGCTCTGCAAGTGTCTTAATGAAGGTCTGGATGTGAACCGACCAGGCTCTCTTCTCCCTCATCAAGGATTTAAATGATGGTCATCTCTCACGACACACGCACTGACACACACACATCGTAACTATTCATGTCAGTCATAAATTTCAGATGGTCGGTTTAGATGAAATAGGTTTCTCTCCAGTGATTCATGAATGTATGTGAGCGTTATGGCTGCATGTAGGAATTATCCCTATTTTGTCTCTTTTATGCATAAGATACATCATGTCTTCACCAGAAATATGAAATTAATTATTTTTTTAAACAATATACACACATTTCCTTACATAAAGAGGGAAAAAACACATTTTTTTTCTTGTTGAATGTTGTTTTGTTCTTTGCAGTGACCATAATCATAGCTTTTGTAGTTTTGGTGAAAAATTGCAAAAATCCTTATACCAGTTAAATTTTTTGTCCTGTGTCATTTTTATACCACGTGAAATGAAGTTTCAGTTTCTTCTGGATGTTTTTTTCTAGCTTCCAAAGCAATTTGTAGATTGGAATAAATTCTAATCATTCTTTTCTGACAAACAGTTGAAATCTCTTGAATTCTCTTCTAACTCTGAATCATAAAAAATATAAACCTTTTTTCCCAGAAAAGTACAGCAGTGTGTTTAACCTTGTGTTTTAGCCACGTCACATTTTTTACATTTAAAAAAAGTCCCACGGCACACCACCAACCAAAAATGTTACAGAATGACACACTGTAGCCTATTACATGGGATGATTATTTAGTCTTGTAATGTGTTTATACTCACACACTGTGGAACATGGTGTGATCACATACAGAGTAAATAAAATAGGTTAACACAAACCCGCATCTGTACCAGCCGGACCTGGCTCAATGAAAAATCTACGTGATTCCTGATCATGTCAGCCAATCAGCATCACAAGCCCACCACCACTGTGAACGAGCTCCAATAACAGAGAACAAATTAGTTTGAAAATGAGACCACAACACAGCGGAAGCAGAAGGACCAGAGTTCATCAGCAGAGGTTTGTGTCCAATCGTGATATCCCACTAGGCTGCCACCAGTCCGCTGATGAGAACAAGTAGCCCATGTAACTGGTCACCTGGTTGGACCTGGACCCATGACCTTCTTACTGTGAGGTAATAGTTTCACTCTGGCTACTGTTATTCTGTCACAAATCACCCCTGACACTCATCTCCACCCACTCCACCCTGCCTGGGCTCTCTTCCTCTTCTCTCTTGTACATTTTCCATTGCATTGGAAGGTTGACCCCAGGTATTTGAACTCATCTACCTTCACAACCACTACTCCTTCCATTTTCACCAATACATCTGCCTCCCTCTCATTCACACTCATGTATTCTGTCTTGCTTCTACTGACTTTCCTTCCTCCTCCCTCCAGAGCATACCTCCACCTCTCCAGGTTCTCTTCCACCCAATCCCTACTCTCAATACAGCTCACAATATCGTCAGCAAAAATTATAGTCCATGGAGACTCTTGCTTGGCCTCATCTGTCAGCCTGTTCATCACTATGGTAAATAAGAAGGGGCTCAGAGCTGATCTCTGATGTAATCCTGCCAGGCCTTGAATCCATCTGTCACTCCTTCAGCACATCTCACCACCATCTTGCTGTCCTCATACATGTCCTGCACCACCTTTATACACTTGTTTGCCACTCCTGGCTCCAGGAATGCTCTTACTATTACTGGGCAGCACGGTTGTACATTGATTAGCGCTGTTGCTTAACAGTTAGAATGTTCCAGGTTTGAATCCCCAGGCTGGCAGGATAGGAACATTTCTGTGTGGAGTTTGCATGATTTCCCTGTGCTGTGTGGGTTTACTCTGGGAGCTTTGGTTTTCTCCCTCATTCCAAAGACACGCATGTTAGGTTAATTGATGAGTCTAAATTGCCCCTTGGTATCTGTCTCCAATAGGGCCTTAGAATTGAGGGTTAGTATTAGCAAAGTGTTTTAATTATTCTTTATGACTCAAAAAAGCGCTATATAAGTCCAGGTTCTAATCCTTTATCCATCTCACTCTTCAAGATTGTGTTAACCAGTCTGTTTAAAAAGTCCACTGTCATCTCCTAAACATCTCCATACATTCACAGGTATGTCACTTGGACAAAATGCCTTTCCATTCTTCATCATCTTCAAAACTGACCTCACTTCTGCCTTGCTGATCTTTGGAACTTCCTGGTTCACTAAAGGGCCTTTTCCACTAGCACGCTTTAGCGCGACACGGGACGGCTCAGCACGCTTTGTACGCTTTTCCACAAGCCCCAACACGGTTTAACAGCCGCGATTCTCAGCCCCGCTGAAGGGCAGGGTACAGCAGTGCTGAGCTGTGCCGTGTTGTGACGTTAACAGACTGGTCGCCGCTGATTGGTCAAGTCGTAACCGGCGCTGATTGGTCAGGCTGTAACCGCCCCTCTCCTCCTCCTCATCTACCAAATCTTCACGACCTTCTCAATAAAGTTTTTGAAAAAAAAAAAAAAAAGAATCTTCACGACCGCCTTTACTCAGCATGCAACCACTGTTGGCGGTTCCTTTTCAGTGTATTGCTGTGCTATTTTCATTTATTGTCTATCAAAAATGGCTTCGCGTGATAAGGGTGTTCCATGGACCAGTAAGGAGGTGCAGTGTCTGCTCACTGCATTGTCAGACGAACGTATTCAGCGCAAGTTAGACGGAGCCGCCCGGAATGAAAAAATATACCGGGAGGTCTCGACATCGGAGTCCTTTAACGGTGAGTTTTAATTTTTTTTTATTGTGCGTTTTTTTCGTATATATAGTGGTATATATTTTATAGTAATATGTACATATGTATATTAGCTGCTCTTGCTTGCTTGTTTTTTTTTTTTTTTCTTGCCTTCTGATTGTTGCTCTGAGTGTTGCTATCCCTGTGCTGTTGCAATCCTGGAATTTCCCCGTTGTGGGACTAATAAAGGCTTATCTTATCTTAAGACGCTCAGTTTATTTATGCAATAAAAAAGCTGTTCATTTGTGGATGGATCGCTGCTTTATTGCAGCACACTGTGGACTAAAGCTTTTATTGTAATTATTCATGTGAACAATACGCTGAAATAAGCTTATGTATTCTTGTTAAAAACTATTGTCTTTTCTGTATATATTTCGTGCTGTATTTTATTGTGTGCATTTTCCTTGTAGAATCATCCCCCGCGTCCACCGCAACAGCCCGCACGGATTAATTCAACCGAGCCATCCTGACCCACAGCTGGCAGAGACGCCTTCATTCAACCGAGCCTCAGCACTCAGTGGTCGGCGTGTATAAAATGTCGATTAACCTTCATGTTGTGTTGCAAAGTTTTTTTTTATTTTAATATTTTGTATATAATAAAATGGAATTGTTTTGGAAAGTGTGGTTTGTCTGTTATAACACTGAATTATAAAACAGTATAATTACATAGAAATTCCATTGCCTAGTCTGATCAAAATGATGCTGAGGGTCAACCATTGTAAAGGTAATGTAATTTTTAACTAGACCAAAAAAGAAATCTTTTTGTAAGCTTTCTGTTCTTTTTATTGAAATATCATAAAAAATTAGCACCAAGTCAAAGGTACAAGTATATGTAAATTGAATGTTCTATCGGCATTCCAAATTCAGAGATTTACAATACTTTAGAAGGAGTGTAGCATCATCTAAACGGAAAATAATAATACTGTTGTTCCAAACGCTGACCTGAAGGTGAAAAACATGAATTTTTTTAATTCAGTACATCCAAAATGCCCTAAGACGTGGTGTAGGCCAGTGTGCCACCGTCTCATTATTTAATACGAATAAAAACAAGTTTCAGCTCATTATTTCTAGGTCATTTGGCAGTTAATTCAAAACAAAAGTGACTTGTGTTGTTGCAGCTTAATTATGAGATAAAATTAATTGTGAGATAAAACCACAGAGCGAGCAAGGCAATAATCCTTGGATCCTCCATTTTTTGTCTCGTGTAAATAAGGACTCAGTCCAGTGCATAACATCACGGGAGTGTGGCCCCGCCTCGCTGAGAATCTGCTGCTGCCCCGCAACACTGTGCTAATGGAGACAGAAGCATTCCGAGCCGTACTGAAGTGAATCGAGCCGTACCGAGGTGTGCTGGGCTAGTGGAAAACAGGCTTAACTTTCCTTTATTTATCCTCATCTCATTTATCTTCAAAAAAAGAACAGAGCTTTTAGGGCTGGAGACAAGGAGAAGCTGAGGGGAGTGCAGCGTGAGCTGAGAGAGATGCTGAGGAGGTGCAAGGACAATTACTGTATAGGAGGAAGTTGGAAGATAAACTCAGGCAAAACAACACTAAAGATGTGTGGGAGGGAATGAAACAAATAACTGGGTGCAAGGGGAGAGTCAGTCAGCCATCTGGTAGCCAGGAGAGAGCTGAGGAACTGAATCTGTTTTTTAATAGGTTCAACTCACAGTCTGTCACCCGAGCAACACAACCAGACCCCCATGCACCCCTCCCCACCCACCCTCCTGTGCAGCACCTATCTCCATCTCCCCCCTCCTCCTCCTCAGGGGGCACCAGGACCCTCCCTCACTTCATGGTGACTACAGATCAGGTGGAGAAACAGCTGGAGAGACTCCGTCAGCGGAAGGCGGTGGGCCCTGATGGCATCTCCGCAAGGACCCTGAGGACCTGTGCCAACCAGCTAGCTCCGGTACCGAAACACCTGTACAACCTGAGCCTGAGTCTGGAGAGAGTACCAGTGCTGTGGAAGATATCCTGCCTGGTTCCTGTCCCCAAGAAGTCATCTCCATCGGATCTGAATGACTACTGACCAGTTGCCCTCACATCTCATGTGATGAAGGTCCTGGAGAGACTGGTCTTAGCCCACCTGAGGCCGCAGGTGAAGACGTGGCTGGACCCTCTGCAGTTTGCATATCAACCCCATTTAGGAGTTGAAGATGCTGTCATCTACCTGCTGCAACGAGCCCATCTGCACCTGGATGGTGGAGTAGATACTGTGAGAATCACTTTTTTTGATTTCTCCAGTGCCTTTAACACCATCCAGCCACTGCTGCTGGGTGAGAAACTGCGGGTGATGGGAGTTGACAGCTCTGTGATCTCCTGGATTACTGAATACCTGACAGGCAGACCACAGTTTGTCCGGCTGGGCAATGTCTTGTCTGGAGTGGTGGCTAGTGATATGGGAGCTCCACAGGGGACTGTGCTCTCTCCTTTTCTTTTTTACCTTATACACCACTGACTTTCAGTACAACACTGAGTCATGCCACCTGCAGAAATTCTCTAATGACTCAGCTGTTGTGGGGTGTATAAGAGGAGGAGAAGAGGGGGAGTACAGGGCACTGGTAGACAGATTTGTGGAGTGGACGGAACAGAATCACCTGAGGTTGAATGTCAGCAAGACCAGAGAGATGGTGATTGACTTCAGAAAGAGGAAGACTCCTTCTCAGCCACTGCAGATTAGGGGGGAGGATGTGAGAGTGGTTGAGGACTACAAATATCTGGGTGTCAGGATCAGCAGCGGGTTGGACTGGAGATCCAACACCGATGCTGCGCACAAGAAGGGGATGAGCAGACTCTACTTCCTGAGAAAGCTGAGATCCTTCATCGTGTGCAACAGGATGCTGGAGCTTTTCTACCAGACTGCTGTCGCCAACGCCATCTTCTTTGCTGTTGTCTGTTGGGGTAGCAGTATCAGGGCCAGAGATACCAACAGACTTGACAAGATTATCAAGAGGGCTGGCTCTGTAATTGTTCTCAGACCAGAGACCTTTGAGACAGTGGTAGAGAGGAAAGCACTAAATAAACTGCAATCCATCATGAACAATCCAGATCACCCCCTCCACCACACACTAGATAGACAGCGGAGCACTTTCTCCAGTAGACTACTACAGCTTTGCTGTCGAACAGCCAGGTACAGGAAATCTTTCCTGTCACATGCAATTTCATTGTACAATAACTCACTATGATGTTGTATTCTGGTCATCGCTTTGCTGCCACACTGCACCTTACAGACTAACTGGTACATCACATTTTCATTCTGCTCCTGATAGTCCTTCTTTGTGCAGTGGGATGATTCATGTGTTTATACGGGTCATCATACATTAAGCTATGATGTATACTGTATAGGTTTTTATAGTCGTGTTAGTTTTTACTTTCCATGGGTAATCCCTTAGTCTGTCATGTGTGTGTTTCTGTTGTTTGGTTGTCTACTGTCATGCTGCTGTTACACTGTAATTTCCCAGTTTGGGATCAATAAAGTACATCTATCTATCTATCTATCTATCTATCTATCTATCTATCTATCTATCTATCTATCTATCTATCTATCTATCTATCATTTTCTTCATTAATCAGCTCTTCACAGTACTCCTTCCATCGTCTCAACACACTTGCTTGACTCGCTAATACATTGTCATCTATGTCCTTAACCCCCAAGCCACCTTGGGGCTCAAGCATACATTTTTCTTGCTTTTTTTTTATTCTTAATATATTGGTCAGTTTAAAGGCTAATTGTAATGAAATGTGGCCAGCATTTTTCTTTAATGAGGATTTTAAAAATGCCATGACCCGCTCTATTGCAAGGTGTATAGAATAGGAGATTTTCATATATGCTCACACTTTCTACCCTCAGGCCCAATTTGGTCCCACTGACTCCCATTATAACCACATATTTTTGACATACTTTAATCCTGACATATTACAATGTTTTTTTGTTTTTTTCCCCCACAATTACCCAATGAATCTAAGCTTTTACCTTAAAAATACAGGGAATAAAGGTTTTAGGTGTGATGCCTCACCCCCACCCCACCAGAGGCAGCAGAGCTTCATTGCGTAAAGTTTCAGTGGAGGCCTGGTTCTTTTTCCTTACAAAATGCATAGCAATAAAAAAAGCTGAACACTGTAAAAATGGACTTGATGTGTTGAGACTGATATAAAAAAAAATGTGGTGTGAATGTGATTTAGAATGAGGAGGGGGAAGAGGAGAATGAATTGGAGGATGACACCTCTCCATGGAGATCCAAAAATGGGGAAATCCTGTGCTCTTCGACACACAAAGCTGCCCTGCTGTTCTTTCCCCCTCCTATCGCGACCCCAGGCTGATTTACTGTATGTTGCACTTGCCATGATCAGCAGCCTTGAGAGTGCATTTGCATTTTTTTTTTCTTTTCACCTTATTTGCAAGACAGAAGTGAGACATGCTATAATATATGGTTTGAAGATTGTGGTACTGACAAAACTATGAGGCGTAGCTGAAGGTGGATGAAAATGCTAATATTCTCATTGGGAGTAACTAGGAGTGATAATTAGAAATAAATATATCAGAAGGAGAGCTCAGGTTGAGCGGTTTGTAAAGTAAAAGAGGCAAGGCTGAGATGGTTTGGACATGTGCAGATGAGGGATAGTGGAAATGTTGGACAAAGGATGTTGAAGATGGAGCTGCCAGGCAGGAGGATTCATTTATGTAGTGAAGGACATGGAGAGGGGTGATGTTACAGAGGAAGATGCAAGAGATGGGGTGAGATGGAGACAGATGATACACTGTGGAGACCTGTGGAGACCCCTAAAGGGAGCAGCCAAAATGAGAAAAAGAAGAAAATCTGATCATTTCTTCGGCAAGTTTGCAGCACCTACTCCTGCTGTTGGCAGACACATAAGTGGTCCGTGTGCCTGCTCTACCACATGATAGACAGATCATGCTATAATGCCTATTTCCTGTTCACCTTTGTTACCCCAGTTGGAACAGCGCCAAGTACTTCAGGCAGAGTCTCTTCTCGGAGCAGGTTGGAAGAGCTTCAGAATGTCCTGGCCGACATCTTCGGCATCTCCCTGACTCCCACGTTTCAAAACTGCCACCATAATACCAGTCCCAAAGAAGCCTGTTCCATCCAGCTACAATGATTACCAGCCGGTAACACTGACCCCCATCATAATGAAGTGCTTCAAGCGACTGGTTACGCAGAACATCTAGTCCATCCTCCCTCCCTCCCACGACCCATCTCAGTTTGCATACAGGTCAAACAGATCCACAGAAGATGCCATTGCTGCTGCTCTCCATGAAGCCCTCACCCACCTGGACTCAAAGAACTCCTACGTGTGAATGCAGTTCTTAGACTTCAGTTTGGCATTCAACACAATCATCCCCCTACACCTAATACAAAAACTGAGACACTTGGGACTCACAGCGAGGCCACAGAATGTGTGGGTTGGCAGCAACACATCTCAGACAATCACACTGAGTACAGGGGCCCCACAAGGGTGCGTGCTCACCCCGCTGCTCTTCACCCTGCTGACCCATGACTGTGTACCAGCCTAGAACACCAACCACATCATCAAGTTTGCAGATGACACAACGGTGGTGGGCCTCATCACCAACAACGAGGAGGCCAACTACAGAAACGAGGTGAGCCAACTGGTCCAGTGGCGTAAAGACAATAGCCTCTTCCTGAACTTGGGAAAAACCAAAGAGATTGTGGTTGACTTCAAGAGGGGACATACACAGTATTCTCCTCTGATCATTGATGGTGCAGCTGTGGAGAGGGTGAGCGGCTCCAAGTTCCTGGGGGTCTCTGAGGACTTCTCCTTGTCCAACAACACCACATCACTGGCCAAGAAGGCTTAAACTCGCCTCCATTTCCTCCACAAACTGAGGACAGCACAAGTCCCAATGCCCACCATGTGCTTATTCTACGGGGGCACTGTTGAGAGCATCCTCACCAGCTCCATCACGGTGTGGTTTGGGAGCTGCAACGCTTCCTGCTGGAAGATATTACAACACACGGTGAAAGCAGCCAGCAAGATCATCGGTGTCCCTCTGCTCAACTCCCGGCCATCTCCGTATCTCACCCACCTCACCCACAGAGCCATCAACATTGCAGGCAAGACCTCCCACCTCTCACATTCCCTCTTCATCCCCCTGCCCTCAGGGAAAAGGTACCAGAGCCTCTGGGCCTGCTCTACAAGACTGCTAAACAGCTCTGTTCATCAGGCCTTCAGGACCCTGAACTCTGCCCCCCCCCCCCCACTGGACAGTAACACACTCACCCGCACAATAATTACCTCAGCTGTTGGCACAGAAAGACTGGCACACCAACAGTAATACATTTGCTGCTGTATGTTTTACTGTAACCATCTGCACAAATGCCATATATGCTGCTGTCTGTCTAGTCCTATCTGTCACTGTCTGCACCTACACTACTGCAATGAACTTGCAACTACGAGTATTACTGCTGTACTTTTCTGTATATAGGATTGCTGGGTTTCATCATTGTTAATCATTTATATTTATTTGCACTATGGGAGGTCTGGGTCTATCTTTTGTCGCCGTTTTGCACTATGGGTAGCATTACTGTATATAGACTGCCGTTGTTGTTTTTACAGCCTTATTCCTTTTTCTTTTTTTATATTGTGCACACCACTGAAGAGAGAGTGAAACGCCATTTCAGTTCACCTGTATAGTAGTACTGATAAAATCTTTGAATATTGAAGAGCTCTCATTGCCCTGGCCATGGCAAAGAGGAGCCATTTTCCCCGAGGATCATCTACAGCCACCCAGGTCCTACAGGCCCGAGGCAAGGTTCATGATCAGCAGGAGGAGGAGGAGCCACATGCAGGACCCTCCAGAAAGCGGAAGCAGTGTGTCTTGTGCCCACAGTGCAGAAAGGTGTAGAACCAGTGCATGAAATGTGGACATGCATGTAAAATGCAGATCAAAGTAATCTATGGTTTCTATTGTGAACACAAGCACATGACAAAAGACATGGCATTTTATGGCAAAAAGAAAATAAAAAAACATTTCTGGAAAATTGCACGTTATGTTTTTCTCATTGAAAAATCAGGGTTTTTATGACAAAACAGCCTCAAAACTTAAAAAAATAAAAATAGATAAATAAATTTCAAAGTAATGAAAAAAACTTTATCTGTGGTTGGGTCTGAAGTTGTTGAAAAGATTCCTTGCAGTGAAAGTGAAAAAAAATATTTAGATATGACATCTGTATTACACTTTTATGAGAAATTCCATTTTGGGTCTTCAGGATAAAAAGTGTAAGTCACCGTTCTCTGGGACCCCGCCACTGTCCCCAGCATCCCTCCTGCTCCACACCGAACCATGAGTCAACATGGGCTGAGGTGGTGGTCCGTGGCTGAAGGACTCTACCTGCTGAGCATCCCTGTGCTGCCAAGCTGACTCTCTCTAACCGCTTCTCTCCGCTGCATACAAAAAACTCGGTACTCCTGATAGATTCTGTACCCGCAATTATTCCCCCGCTGACAGCTGTGTCTCGGTAGGTGGTCGCAAGGTAAGTGACCATCCCGCATCTGAGCCTCAGCATCATCCACCCAGGTCCATGACTTCATCTAGCAGATATAAGCTCCTGAGCAAGGCCGTCCACCGGCGCTCTGTGTGGCCTCCACCCCAGAAGTCGGTTGGGACTGCTGACGTGGCAGCTGTCCTTGCTCCACCATGCCGCTTCCCTGCCCAAACTGGGACGAATAACGTCATCTCCTTCTTGATTGCTGGCAACTCAACTGTCTGACATGTTAAAATAAAATCATCTGTGACTCACTGTCTTCTCAGAGCTAAAGTCGCTGATGTGCTACAACAGATTCCAGATCTCAACACCTTCATATTCAGAGCATCGTTTTACACTGTTCCACCAACGATATCCACAATAAAAAGCAATCTGAACTGTTAAAACACGACATCACCACAGTCACTGACTCACTTATGAACACCAATAAAAACTGATTATCTCTGAACATCTGCCATCACCCCGATTCAGAGACGTTAAGTTCAGCTGGCTGTACCAGCTGCACACTTGGCTGATGGGACAGTGTTGGGTCAAAAGAATTCTCTATGTAGATAATATCTCATCTTTTCATAACCATATTTACTTTTTAAATCTAGATCATTTACACCTCAATCACAATGGTTCATTTATTCTGTCTACTTACACTTGCATTAGCTTACATTATAGTCCTGTACCAATTATCATTAATGCTGACTGCCACCAAACAGTCCTGTAACTAAAGTGTCTGTCTCACGGCCCCTTAGTTTAAATAATTTAAATACACCGCAAAAAAAAAAAAAAAAGTCACCAAAAGATTTAAGGAAAATAACTTGAAATTAAAAAAAATGCCACAATTGTCATGAATTGGAGAGAGAGAAAGACCCAGATGCTGGACTGCAAGTTTATGGTATTTAATGAAAAAAACACAAGTTCTAACAGTGCACGAAAACAAGACTTACAAATGAGGCGAAACAGGAGTAAGCGGGTTGGCTGTCAAAACAGGAAGGGGTTCTGACAGGGAATTGTCATGGCTGTGAGCACTCGCCCCCTCCTTCCTGATGTTTCCCTTCTTGGGTCATCAACTCACCTGGGTGAGGAGACACACCTGCTGCCGTTCATCAGCCCGCATTTATAAGGAGCTAAGGAGCTTCTCTTCAGTGTGCTGACGCTGGCTCGTCTGGGTATACTGCCGTAGCAGAGTACCATTATTGCTAGTGCTATTTCCTAAGTGAAGTTTTCGCACTCACTTGTTTCCTCCTCTCTTCTCCAGGTTGCTGCCATTGTGTGGGTGCATCTCCGGGGACTGCATGCGCTCACTACCCCATCATCTCCACTCAGTTGCAACCATATTCCACCCAGTCAGGCACCACCGACTCCACCACCTTCACCCTGCTGGTTTGTCTCTACCCTGGTTTGGGGTCCTGCCGGTTCTCCATATTATCCCACGTAAGTGGCAGTTTGGCTGGCACATTTTCCCTGTCTCTATTCCTCCACTCACAGCTCTCGTTCTCTCCACAGGCTGATTCCTCTGGCGAGTGACATTTTCCCTAAGCTGTGCTGTGTTTTGATATTTAATAAAATTATCAAATGTGTGCTTGTGTGTTTGATTGTTCCTCTGTTGTTGCATCGTGCACATGAGCTGTGCTTAATTAGTAATCATGACAGAATGAGCCAGCCATGATTACAGCTCAGCAGGTGAAACGGCATTGGGGCAATCAGCTCTGGATTGCTTAAAGGCGACCAAGCAATAGGTGGCTGTGTTAACCTAGAAAATGCAGACTATCTCGCAGCAACTGGGCACAGTCGCCCAACATTTGGCCACTCTGGCTCCTCCTCCTCCACCTGCCCCTTTTGTTCAGCTTCCTGTACGCCATACCACCTCTGTTCCCACACCTGCCCCATATGTGGGGGAGGTAGGGAAGTGTAAGGAGTTTCTTCTCCATGTGCGGATGTATTTTGAACAGGTCGGGGGGGAGTACCCGTCAGACACAGCTAAAATCCAGTTTATGATCCTATTATTATGGGATTGGGCTGTTAGTTGGGTTCAGTCCGTGCTTGACTGGGCATGATTGGGTGCATGCGCACGCAGCAACCGGCAGTGGGTGAAAAAAGTTTGACGTCTTTGTCTCTGTTTTTATGCACTTTAATGTGTTTCACTGTTATTCTCTGTGCTTTTTTTTGTCCTTGAATGTTTGTGAACTATATAACTTAGAGCTCCCTGGTTCTATCAGTATGGATTTCCTTCTTGTTTTTGCACTGTCGTTTCTTTCTTACTGGCTCTTTGTCTTGGAGGTAAGCACAATTGCGATCACGCCGAGAAGAACGCAGTATTCCAGAGACATGTTACTGCTTTTAAACATGGATAATGCAGCATCTGTGTTTGAGTCTCTGCCACAACTGCCGGACTTTATTTTAAGAGATTTTCATGGACCCAGCGATGAAAAAAGAGACAAGAGGAGGAAACGTGGAAAGCGTGGAAGCGTAAGATTAAACCTGAGGAGGCGTCAGCTTAACCGCATTCCACTTCCTTCCATTATTATGGGGAACGTACAATCCCTGAGAAATAAAGTGGATGAAATTCAAGGAAATGTACGATATCAGAAGGATTTCAAGAACTGCTGTGCCATGGCTTACACAGAGACGTGGCTTACAGCGCATGACCGGGATCCAGACCTGTGGATTGATGGCTTTGGAGCCCCACTTTGCTTGGATCGGCAGGAAGAGGTAACGGGGAAACGTCAGGGGGGCGGCGTATGTTTATATATTAATAAACTGTATTGTACATCTGTCACGGTCAGAGAGCGCATCTGTACACCAGATGTGGAGCTTCTGTCCATGTCACTACGCCCCTTTTATCTGCCCCGCGAGTTCCCCCAACTTTTCATCACGGCCGTGTACATTCATCCGAGGGCGGATGCTGCCTCCGTCTCCAGCATCATCTTCCATGTGGTACAGCAGTTGCAGTCGATTTCCCCAGAGGCTCCAAATTTTATCCTTGGGGATTTTAACCATATGTCTCTAAAGAATACACTTAAAAACTTTTATCAGTATGTCTCCTGCCCAACCAGGTGAAAAAAGACATTGGACCTGTGCTACGGATCCATAGAGAGGGCCTTTAAATCTCTTCCCCTTCCTATTTAGGATTCTCAAATCACAACTGTGTACATTTGCTGCCCACATATAAAACTAACTAACTAACTAACTAACCTGCACTTATATAGCGCTTTTCTAGTCACAAAGACCACTCAAAGCGCTTTCATTAATACTAACCCTCTATTCTAAGGGCCTATAGGAAACAGATATCTAGGGACAATTTAGAACAGCCAATTAACCTAACATGCATGTTTTTGGCATGTGGGAGGAAACCGGAGAAATCCCGAAGTAAACCCACGCAACACGGGGAGAACATGCAAACTCCACACAGATCACTGTTGGTCGGGGGCTGGGATCGAACCCACGATCCCCACAATCCCCCGGCCAAGGGTAAACTGTGCTGCCGCAGTGCTAACCACTGCGCCACCGTGCAGCCCTAAACTGCTCTGAAAAGAGACAACGCAAAGAAGACCAGAGACATAGACGTGTGGACAGAGGATTCAGTGCACTGCCTCCAGGAATGCTTTAACTGTATGGACTGGGAGGTGTTCATGCTAGACTGCGGAGAAGATCTGGACTCTTTAGTGGACGTGACATGCTCATACATGGCTTTCTGCAGGGACATGATCGTTCCACGTAAACGTGTCAAAATATATCCCAACAACAAGCCATGGGTTACAAAATCAGCTAAATTCTGCTTACAGAGGAAAGCACTTGCCTTTAAAAAGGGGTCTGTTTCTGAGCTACAGGTTGCCACAAAAGAGCTGAAGTCCGAAATTTTAAAAGCAAAACAGAATTATAAATCAGAGTTGGAAAGCAAGATGGCAACAAGGAAGATTGGTTCAGCCTGGGCCAGTATGAAAACTATTGCAGGCCTTCAGAGCACAGAGCGCAGTAATTGTGTGTTTTTAGATGGTTTTAACTCAGACTCAGAGCTGGCTAATGCTCTTAATTGTTTTTATGGTCATTTTGATTTCTTTGATTTTAGCACAGAAACCCAAGATTTGAATCAGAAACTCAAAGACAATCAGCACTTTAATATTGAGGTGCAGGATGTTAAAAGGGGGTTCTGTGCTGTAAAAGTGAACAAAAGTCAGGGCCCTGATAATATTTGTAGGCACTTGGTAAACTCCTGCAACAATTTGATTTGAGTAATAATCTGGTGGGTTGGATTCTGTATTTTTTTAACCAACAGGACACAGAAAGTAATGGTCAATGGTACATTGTCTGACCAAAAGTGTTCTTCTACTGGCTCTCCTCAGGGGTGTGTGTTGTCACTACTACTCTTCATCCTGTACACAAACATGTGTCGGAGCAGACATGACAACAGACACATTATAAAGTATGCTGATGATTCAGTTGTTGTCAGTCTCCTCCAGGATGGTGAGAGTGGTCACGGCCCAGTAGTTGATGATTTTGTTCACTGGTGTGAGGATTCCTACCTGCAGCTGAATACGACAAAAACTAAAGATATGATTATTGACTTTAGGAGGAAAACTCCCAGCCACAAAGTCACTGTACTAAAAGGCCAAACCACTGAATGGGTGCAATCCTACAAATATCTTGGGACGATTATTGATAGTAATTTAAACTTTGAAGAAAACTGTGAAAGGGTGTGCAAAAAGGTTCAGCAATATTTGCATTGTTTAAGGAAACTTGCACGCTTCCAAATTGACCGAACCATAATGACAATGTTTTATCGGGCTTTTATTGAATCTGTTTTGTCCTTTTCTTTAGTGTCATGGTTTGGTCAGATAAAACTGAAACAGAGGAAATCCTTGGATCAGGTTGTTAGATGGTCCAGTCATTTGCTTGGTGAGTCACAGCTGAGCCTGACATCCCTGTTCACCAGACAAGTACAGAGGATTGCTACCTCCATTTTAAATGATGACTCCCACCCTTTGCACTGCCACTTTCAGCTTCTTCCCTCAAGACGGAGGTTTGCTGTCCCAAAAAGTAAAACCCAGCGCTACAAAAACAGCTTTGTTCCTGCTGCTGTCAAAAAGTTGAACAAGATGTAACAATATATTGCACATAATTTAGTTACCTATTTATTAATTTTATTTTATATTTACTTATTTTCATAGGTCTTTTTTATTTGGGTTCTAAATCTTTTATTGGGTTTTAGACTTTTGAATTTTTAACCTCTTTGACTAGTCTTTAACTTTTTAATATGACCCTTCTCTCTTATCTCTGTTTTTTCTCTTATCTCTTTGTCCTATGTCCTGATTGGCGGAGCCTTGAGTACTTTTATCGTGTTTATAGTCAGCTTCACGTGTGCCTGTGTTCGTGTTCATGTTGAATGTAATTGTGGTTTGTAAATATGGATGTCACCTGACTGCAAAACAAATCTACCTACGGGTACAAATAAAGTAACCTGAACCTGAACCTGAACCTTGACAGCCCAGAAGGGTCTGCATACACGTTTGAGCAATTTGTGGTCACTTTCACTCACACTTTCGACCATACCGAGAGTCAAGGGAACATTATAAGCCGCCTTTTGACACTCCGCCAGGGTGCTCGGTCAGCGGCCGAGTGTTCAGTGGAGTTCTGGGTCGAGGCGGCGGAGTCGGGGTGGAACAACGTTGCTTTACGCAGCGTGTTTCTCTTCAGCTTAAACTCACACCTCCGTGACGACCTAGTTGTTTATGCTGTTCCCGACACTCTGGATGATCTCATTGATCAGGCTGTGGGGTTGGATAATTGCTACCTTGAACGCGCGAAGGAATGACAGTCTTCCTCTTGCCTGCCCGTCGAGCGGGTGCTCGCTGCAGCTACTGGCACAGGTGGTGCTGGTCTTCCTCCCAAGCCAATGGAGCTCAGTCCGTTACACTTTACCAATGATGAGTGTCGGCGGAGGAGGAGGGAGGGTGCGTACATGCACTGTGGTTCCATGAAGCACAGTCTGGATGACTTCCACCTGCAACCAAAAGACCCGGCCTGTCAGTAATCGCGGGGGGTCTGGCAGGTTGGACCAAGCTTACTTCCCCCCGGCAATTTCTCTATTTCAGCCCTCATGCAGTTGCCGGGGGTTGAGAGGAGGACTATGGCACTTGTGGATTCGGGGGCAGAGGAGAATTTCATCTTGTGCCGGCTCATGCAGGACATGGGTATTCCCACTCAAAAATTGCCCAGTAATTTGAGAATCACCACCATATCTGGTCGCGAGGTGGCGGTAGTCTCTGAGCACACGGCGCCTAGGGCCATCCTTCTTTCTGGTAACCATCCGGAGGAACTTTTGTTCCTGATACTCCCAAATTCGTCTTCCCCAATGGTTCTGGGTAATCCGTGGCTCCGGAGGCATAACTCCATTATAAACTGGGGGCAAAACTCTGTAACCTCCTGGAGCCCGTTTTGTTTGGCTCACTGTTTGCGTTCAGCTGAGTGTTCTCCGTCTCTCTCTGTCTACTCCCCTCCGGCCGAGCCGCCGGATCTCAACCTTATTCCCCAGGCTTATCACAATTTAGGAGAAGTTTTCAGCAAGTCGAGAGCGCTGTCGCTTCCGCCTCATCGCTCTTACGACTGTGCTGTGGACCTCATCCCGGGGGTGAAGCTGCCATCTAGCCGGCTCTATAACATTTTCAGGCGCGTTTTTCTTCGTCGGTAAGAGGGATGGCTCATTGCACCCGTGTAACAACTACTGGGAGCTTAACGCTATTACAGTCAAGGAAAATATCCTCTGCCCTTGATCAATTCCACTTTCGAGCTCCATCAGCGTTCACGGGTATTCACCATATCAGACCTACGTAACGCATACCATCTTATCCGCATGTGCAAAGGGGATGAGTGGAAGACGGCATTTAGAACTCATCAGGGGCAGTTTGAATATCTGGTCATACCATTCGAGCTCACCAAGGCTCCCGCCGTCTTCCAGCAGCTCATTAATGATGTCCTTCATGATATGCCATATCAGTTTGTATTTTTCTATTTGGATGGCATTCTTATCTTCTCCCGCTCGCCAGAGGAACATTAGGTCCATGTGAGAGCCGTGTTTCAACGGCTCCTGGAGAACCAGCTCTACGTTAAGGCCGAGAAGTGTGAGTTCTCCACCACATCTACCACCTTCTTGGCCTTCATAGTGCCTGAGGAGAGACTGATTGCCGACCCAGCCAAGGTGAAGGCAGTGCTTGATTGACTAACTCCCCACTCCCGGAGGGAGCTCCAGTGCTTCCTCGGGTTTGCAAATTTTTGTCGCGGGTTCATACGGAACTGTAGTGGGGTTGCACTGTCTTTCACACAGCTGACCTCTGATAAGGTCCCCTTCCGGTGGACCGAGGCAGCTTAGCGGGCCTTTGTTAAATTAAAGGGCCTGTTCACGGAAACACCCATCTTGGCTCAGGTTGACACGCAGCTCCAGTTCATCCTCGAGGTGATGCTTCTGATTCAGGGGTAGGTGCTGTCCTCTCACAGCGCTCGCCCTCCGACCAGAAACTCCACCCATGCACGTTTTTTTTTTTTTTTTTCTCGGCAGCTCACGCCAGCCAAGAGAAATTACGACGTAGGGGACAGAGAGCTTCTCGCCATTAAGTTGGCACTGGAGGAGTGGAGACATTGGCTTGAGGGGGGTATTCACCCCATTGCCGTGTGACTGATCACAAGAACTTAGAGTACTTGCGGTCAGCCTGCCGACTTAATGTCAGGCAAGCTCGTTGGGCCGTATTTTTCCACAGGTTCAACATTACTGTCACATACCGGCCTGGCTCTAGGAACACCAAACTGGACATGGTATCATGCCAGTTTGGGTCCAAGCAGGTAGTGTCCACATCCCATCCCCAACCTATTGTCCCCCTCATGCGTCCTCGGAGCCCTTACCTGGGTTATTGAGCGGAGAGTCCGCCAGGCCCAGTCTCGGAAGCCCATACCAGCAGGGTGCCCGTGGAACCGCCTGTATGTCCCCCCAGGCCTCCGCAGCAATGTAATCCATTGGGGTCACACCAGCCACTTTGCCTGTCATCCTGGGATCACCCGTACCTCCAACCTGGTTTGGCGGGTATTCCAGTGGCCCATGTTGCAGCGGGATGTGCAGGAGTACATGCAGCCCTGCCACATCTGTGTCCGGGGCAAGTCCGACTCCTCCCCCCCAGCTGGACTCCTCCATCCCCTACCCATCCCTGGCTGTCCTTGGTCCCACATCGCCATGGACTTCATCACCGGACTTCCTCTCTCCCACGGGAAGTTGGTCATTCTAACTATTGCTGACCATTTCTCGAAAGCTGTTTTTCTTGTTGCCCTTCCAAAACTCCCCTCAACCATGGAGACTGTGGACCTTCTCTCCACCCACATCATCCGTCTACATGGCATCCCTATTGACGTTGTGTCTGACCGGGGTTCCCAGTTTACGTCACAGGTGTGGAAAGCCTTCTGTCGGACGCTCGGGACTACTGTCAGCCTTTCTTCGGGTCATCATCCTCAGTCAAACGGACAGGCCGAGCACACTAACCAGTCTTTGGAGGCCACCCTGCGGTGTGTAGCAGTCGAAAATCTACTGTCGTGGAGTACGCATCTGACCTGGATGGAGTACTCTCTCAAGTCTGCTGTCTCTGCAGCCACAAGGCTCACCCCCTTTGAAGCCTTGCTGGAAGACACCCCACCTCTGTTACCCATGGCCAAGAGGGAGGTTGCGGTGCCATCCGTGGGGTCCCATGCTTGACACTGCCAATAAATCTGGAGGGCTACCCATGCTGCCCTGGGCTGCTCCTCTGAGCGCAACCGCCTGATGGCTGGCAGGAAGTAGGTTCCAGCTCCCAAGTACACTGTAGGTCAACAGGTCTGGCTGGCGTCGGACCAGATTCCGCTTAAGATGGACTCAAAAAAGCTCTCCCCCCGCTTCCTTGGGCCCTACACCATGTCCAGGTTGGTCAGTGACGTCACGGTCCATCTAAAACTTCCATGGATGCTGCGGGTGAACCTGACTTTCCACGTCTCTCACATCAAGCCCCTGTCGGTAAGCCCCCTCTGCCCCCCCTCCAAGCCTTCTCCTCCTCCCCGGATGATCGATGGCCAGGCTGCCTACACTGTGCAGCACATCTTGGATGTTCGCTGTCACGGCCGGGGCCTTCAGTACTTGGTGCACTGGAAGGGCTACGGTTTGGAGGAAAGTTCCTGGGTCCCCAGTTCACACGTTCTGGACAAGGATATGCTCTGGGCCTACCATCAAGCCCATCCTGACAAGTCCAAGGGACCGCCAGACTCGCCCATTTTCCCTGTCTCTATTCCTCCACTCACAGCTCTTGTTCTCTCGTCACAGGTTGATTCCTCTGCCGAGTGACATTTTCCCTAAGCTGTGCTGTGATTTGATATTTAATGAAAATCTCAAACATGTGCTTGTGTGTTTGATTGTTCCTCTGTTGTTGCATCATGCATGTGAGCTGTGCTTAATGAGTAATCATGACAGGAATAGAACTTGAGAGTCCAGCAGTGAGTGGATGCGATGGCAGACTTAAATAGGGCATGAAATCAGAGATAACAAATGATTGCAGGTGTGAATCACATGGGCGGACTGGAGGTGAAAGTGATTACAATCAGCTGTGAGTCATGAGGAGAGGAGACGAGGCTGACATCTTGACCGGGCACCAACCACAACCACGGTAAAACCCGGAAGTGCCTCTGACACCTGCAACCCCAGAGAGAGAGAGGGAAGGAAGCGGCAACATATAAATATAATGCAATGATAACTAAGGACTGAAGGAAAAATACAAGTAAACCACCCATCCATCCATCCATCTTCTACCGCTTTTCCGGAGGTCCGGGTCGCGGAGGCAGCAGTTCAAGCAGAGAAGCCCAGACTTCCCTCTCCCCAGCCACCTGCTCCAGCTCTTCAGAGGGGATACCAAGGCGTTCCCAGAACAGCTGGGAGACATAGTCTCTCCACCGAGTCCTGGGTCTGCCCCGGGGTCTCCTCTCAGTGGGACGTGCCTGAAACACCTCAAGTGGGAGGCGTCCAGGAGGCATCCTAATCAGATGCCCATACCACTTCAACTGACTCCTTTCAATCTGGAGGAGCAGCGGTTCTACACTGAGCCTCTCCCGGATGACTGAGCTCCTCACCCTATCTCTGAGGGTGAGTCCAGCAATCCTACGGAGAAAGCTCATTTCAGCCGCTTGTATCCGCGATCTCGTTCTTTCGGTCATTACCCAAAGCTCGTGACCATAGGTGAGAGTAGGAACGTAGATTGACTGGTAAATCGACAGCTTTGCCTTAGAACTAAGCTCCCTCTTCACCACAACAGACCGGTACAACGTCCGCATCACTGCAGATGCTGCTCCAATCCGTCTGTCGACCTCTCGCTCCATTTTCCCCTCACTAGTGAACAAGCCCCCAAGATACTTAAACTCCTCCACTTGGGGCAGGAGGCTGTCCCCAACCCGGAGAGGACAATCCACTTTTTTCCGGCTGAGGACCATGGACTCGGACTTGGAGGTGCTGATTCTCATCCCAGCCGCTTCACACTCAGCGGCAAACCGTCCCAGCAAGAGCTGTAGGTCATTGCTGGATGAAGCCAACAGGACAACATCATCTGCAAACAACAGAGATGAGATCCTGTGGTCACCAAGCATGACACCCTCCATTCCCTGGCTGCGCCTAGAAATCCTGTCCATAAAAATTATGAACAGGATCGGTGACAAAGGGCAGCCCTGGCGGAGTCCAACTCTCACTGGGAATGACTCCGACCGAGTGTTGGCAATACGAACCAAACTCTCACAACGGTCGTACAGAGACCGAATAGCTCGTAACAACAAGCCCGATACCCCATACTCACGAACCACCCCCCACAAAAATCCACGAGGGACGCAGTCAAATGTCTTCTCCAAGTCCACAAAACACATGTAAACTGGTTGGGCAAACTCCCACGAACCCTCAAGAATTCTCGAGAGGGTAAAGAGCTGGTCCGATGTGCCACGGCCAGGACGAAAACCACATTGCTCCTCCTGAATCCGAGGTTCAACCAACTGCCGGACTCTCCTCTCCAGTACCTTGGCATAGACCTTCCAAGGGAGGCTGAGGAGTGTGATCCCTCTAAAGTTGGAGCACACCCTCCGGTCCCCTTTTTTGAAGAGAGGAACGACCACCCCGGTTTGCCATGCCAAAGGCACTGCCCCCGACCTCCACGCAATATTGCAGAGGCGTGTCAACTATGACAACCCAACAACATCCAGGGCCTTGAGGTACTCAGGGCGAATCTCGTCCACCCCCGGGGCCCGGCCACCAAGGAGATTTTTAACCACCTTGGCGACCTCAGCCCCTGTGATAGGCGAGTCATCCCCCTCGTCCCCAAACCCTGCTTCCTCTGTGGAAGGCGTATCAGTGGGATTGAGGAGATCCTCGAAGTATTTCTTCCACCGTCTGACGATATCCCCAGTTGAAGTCAACAGTGTCCCATCCGCACCATACACAGTGTGGACGGGGAGCTGCTTTCCCCTCCTGAGCCGCCGAACAGTTTGCCAGAATCTCTTTGAAGCCGACCGAAAGTCTTGTTCCATGGCCTCACCGAACTCCTCCCATACCCATGTTTTTGCTTCAGCAACCACCAGAGCTGCACTCCGCTTGGCCTGCCGGTACACCTCAGCTGCTTCGGGAGTCCCACAAGCCAACCAAGCTTGATAGGACTCCTTCTTCAGCTTAATGGCCCCCCTCACCACTGGTGTCCACCACTTGGTTCGGGGGTTGCCACCACGAGATGCACCGACCACCTTGCGGCCACAGCTCTGGGCCGCCGCTTCAACAACAGAGGTGGAGAACATGGCCCATTCAGACTCCATGTCTCCAGACTCCCTCGGAATGTGGTTGAAGTTCTTCCGGAGGTGGGAGTTGAAGACCTCCCCGACAGGGGCCTCAGCCAGACGCTCCCAGCACACCCTCACTAGACGTTTGGGTCTACCAGGTCTGAATGGCTTCTTCCCCTGCCATCGGATCCAACTCACCACCAGGTGGTGATCAGTTGACAGCTCTGAACCTCTCTTTACTCGGGTGTCCAAGACATACGGTCGCAGGTCTGATGATACGATAACAAAATCGATCATCGACCTGCGACCTAGGGTGTCCTGGTGCCAGGTGCACATATGGACACCCTTATGCTTGAACATGGTGTTCGTTATGGACAGACTGTGGTTAGCACAGAAGTCCAATAACTGAACACCACTCGGGTTCAGATCTGGCAGGCCGTTCCTCCCAATCACCCCCCTCCAGGTTTTATTGTCGTTGCCCACGTGCGCATTGAAGTCCCCTAGTAGGACAATGGAGTCTCCAGGAGGAGCACCCTCTAGCACCCCAGTCACAGACTCCAAAAAGGGTGGGTACTCTGAAACACCATTTGGTGCATAGGCACAAATGATGGTCAGGACCCGTTTCCCAACCCGAAGGCGCAGGGAATCAACCCTTTTGTCCACCAGGGAAAACTCCAATATAGAGGCAACAAGGTGGGGCGATACAAGAATACCCACCCCTGCTCGTCGCCTCTCGCCCGGGGCAACTCCAGAAAAGGCCAAGCTCCAGCCCCTTACAAGTAAACCCAAATATAAATAACAAAACTACAATGAACGTAAACAGGAAAATAAGTCTCATTAAGAAACAACACAGAATATGTGAAAACCAACCAAGGATAAAATAACAGGAACTAGAACTCAAAAATACAACACTATAAAAATATATAAAAAAGGCAATGAGATTGAGCACGGCTGTATAGCCCAGGCTCAGATCGTGACAACAATAACCTCTCAGAATTTAACAATCAAATGGGGTTTATTAAACATTAGATCCCTTGCCTCTAAATCTTTACTAGAACATGACAATAACAGACCACAAAAAAGATTTATTCACATTTACTGAAACACGGTTGCATGAGGAGGACTCTGTGGCACAAAATGAGGTGGCTGTGGCACAGGTGTAAAGTGGCTGACAACTGATTGGAGGATCGGTGTCATCAAAAATCCAAACTGTAAAACAAACAAACAAACTTATGCATAAAGCTCACCAGAACAAGGGCTTGGTTCTGGTGAGGACGAGGGGAGAGAAATTCAAGACTCCGGCAATGAGAAATGAAAATACAGCCTTAAATATGATCAGGGAAAATTAAACACAAATAGTAACCGGTGTGAATCACATTAGTGGGCTGGGGAGAAAATGACAATCATCTGTGAGCAATGAGAAGGGAGAGAACGGGCTGACAGCTGATAGGGACACTGCCCACACAGAGCAGAAACCCAGAAGTGCTACTGACAGCTGTCAACCCAGAGGGAGAATACAACAGAATGAAAATGTAATAAGATGGCAAAAATAAGGTGGAAACAAATAAGGAACACTAAACCCAAATCAAAATCAAATCAAAACAACCCCACCCCGGGTGGGAGGAAGGGGACCAAGGCACGGAGGGACCGAAACAAACCAGAGAAAATAATAAGAACTCCCATGACTCACACCCCAGCTAAACCAAAGGTAGGAGAAAACAAAAAAAAAAACACTCAGGATCCACACCAGGCAAAACCAGGGACCTAGGCCCCCTGGACCAAGGAGTTAGACTATTCTGGTGGCTGACCGAAGTCCTAGGCCTGGCAGACGGTGAGGTGGTAAGAGTCGGGTGGCCTGCCAGAGATTATGGGCCACCCAAACCAACTGCGCAGTCCTTCAGGCGGTCGGCCAGAGTTTTTTAGGCACCTAAACAGAAAGGGTGGCCGAGGAAGCGGGAGAAGGACAGCGGAGTGGGGGGAACCATGACGATGTCTGGCAGAGGAGGGGGAACAAAGACAGCATCTGGCAGAGGAAGGGGAACCACGACAGTGTCAGGAAGAGGAGACGAGACCACGACACTTTCAGACCGCACTGCAGCACCCTCAGTGGTCCCAGACTGGGACATCATAGCACCTGCAGTGGCTCCAGGCTGGAAAAGAGCTGCACCCGCGGTGGCTCCGGGCTGGAGCAGCGCAGCACCTGCAGTGGCTCTCGACTGGAGCAAAGCATCACCTGTGGTGGCTCTGTGACGGAGCAACGCTGCACCGGCAGTGGCTCCGGGCTGAGCAAAGCTGCACCCGCAGTGGCTCTGGGCTGGAGGGAGGCTGCACCCTCGGTGGACCCGGACTGGGTCAAAGCTGCACTAGTGGGCCTTGACCAGGTCAGAGCTGCACTCCTGGTGGACCCGGACTGGGTCAGAGCTGCACCTACAATGACCTCAGCTGACAGGGAAGCAGCACCCACGGAAGTCCCGGGCTGAGATTGAGCACCCGCGAAGATCTCATCCAAAGGGGGAGCAGCACCCACGGAGGCCCCATGCTGGAATGGAACACCCACGACGGCCTCCCCTGAAGGGGAAGCAGCACCCACGGAGGCCTCGGGCTTGGACGGAGCACCCATGATGACGTCAGCAGGAGAAGCTGGACCTACCAAAACCTCAGACGGCAAGCCCAAACCCACGGAGACCTCTGGCAAAGCTGGATGATCCTCAGTTTCTCTGGGAAAAAGCTCAGGAAGGACAGGCAGAGACACAGGGTCAGGGTCACCGGTGGCAGTGGTGCCCAGAGAGGGTGAGCTCAGGTGCAACCAATGACTGGACCTTGCTCTCCCCACCAAGAGCCAGGCAAGATCTCTCCAAAATAGAAACAACAAAGACAAAGGACAGCACTTGCATGATCTCAAGCTCAATCGCCGTCCAGGACTCCATCGATCAAGACGATGGTTTCTCAGGCCCGGTCCTCCTGAGATCCACTTGGACTCTGCTGTGGTGGCCCCAGCAGAAGCCATGGTGGCTGATGCAGTCCCGGGACCCCCCAGCGATGTGGCCAACACTGGGGGTTCGCCCGGCGTGGACACGGGAGGTCGAGGTCAGCTTCCTACTGGCACTGGATCCTGTTCTGCTGAGGCCAGAGGACGCTTAATCGTTGGCACAGGCTTCAGTTCGGTTGCAGTGCTCTCCCTCCATCCAAACCCTTGCTGCAGGGCTGGAACCAGTTCTTCCAGGGCTGCAAGTTCCTCCATAGCCCGGCGGCTAAGTCCTGGGGCCAGCAGACGCTCTAGGAGGACAGGAGGAGACATAGAGAGAGCAGGTGAACAGTTTATGGCTGCAGCAGATGGTGAGGAATCAGAGGACTGCCTAATGTTAACTTCACCACCAGGAATAAGACAAGATAATTAATGTTTAATTGAATGAGAGTTGGTGGTTTTGCTGAAGCAAAAACCCGGGTATGGGAGGAGTTCGGTGAGGCCATGGAACAAGACTTTCGGTCGGCTTCAAAGAGATTCTGGCAAACTGTTCGGCGGCTCAGGAGGGGAAAGCAGCTCCCCGTCCACACTGTATATGGTGCGGATGGGACAATGTTGACTTCAACTGGGGATATCGTCGGGCGGTGGAAGGAATACTTCGAGGATCTCCTCAATCCCACTGATACACCTTCCACAGAGGAAGCAGGGTTTGGGGACGAAGGGGATGACTCGCCTATCACAGGGGCTGAGGTCGCCAAGGTGGTTAAAAATCTCCTTGGTGGCCGGGCCCCGGGGGTGGACGAGATTCGCCCTGAGTACCTCAAGGCCCTGGATGTTGTTGGGTTGTCATAGTTGACACGCCTCTGCAATATTGCGTGGAGGTCGGGGGCAGTGGCTTTGGCATGGCAAACCGGGGTGGTGGTTCCTCTCTTCAAAAAAGGGGACCGGAGGGTGTGCTCCAACTTTAGAGGGATCACACTCCTCAGCCTCCCTGGGAAGGTCTATGCCAAGGTACTGGAGAGGAGAGTCCGGCCGTTGGTCGAACCTCGGATTCAGGAGGAGCAATGTTGTTTTCGTCCTGGCCGTGGCACATCGGACCAGCTCTTTACCCTCTCGAGAATTCTTGAGGGTTCGTGGGAGTTTGCCCAACCAGTTTACATGTGTTTTGTGGACTTGGAGAAGGCATTTGACCGCGTCCCTCGTGGATTTTTGTGGGGGGGGGTGCTTCGGGAGTGTGGGATATCGGGCTTGTTGTTACGAGCTATTCGGTCTCTGTACGACTGTTGTGAGAGTTTGGTTCGTATTGCCAACACTCGGTCGGAGTCATTCCCAGTGAGAGTTGGACTCCGCCAGGGCTGCCCTTTGTCACCGATCCTGTTCATAATTTTTATGGACAGGATTTCTAGGCACAGCCAGGGAATGGAGGGTGTCATGCTTGGTGACCACAGGATCTCATCTCTGTTGTTTGCAGATGATGTTGTCCTTTTGGCTTCATCCAGCAATGACCTACAGCTCTTGCTGGGACGGTTTGCCGCTGAGTGTGAAGCGGCTGGGATGAGAATCAGCACCTCCAAGTCCGAGTCCATGGTCCTCAGCCGGAAAAAGGTGGATTGTCCTCTCCGGGTTGGGGACAGGCTCCTGCCCCAAGTGGAGGAGTTTAAGTATCTTGGGGTCTTGTTCACGAGTGAGGGGAAAATGGAGCGAGAGATCGACAGACGGATTGGAGCAGCATCTGCAGTGATGTGGACGTTGTACCGGTCTGTTGTGGTGAAGAGGGAGCTTAGTTCTAAGGCAAAGCTGTCAATTTACCAGTCAATCTACGTTCCTACTCTCACCTACGGTCACGAGCTTTGGGTAATGACCGAAAGAACGAGATTGCGGATACAAGCGGCTGAAATGAGCTTTCTCCGTAGGATTGCTGGACTCACCCTCAGAGATAGGGTGAGGAGCTCAGTCATCCGGGAGAGGCTCAGAGTAGAACCGCTGCTCCTCCACATTGAAAGGAGTCAGTTGAGGTGGTATGGGCATCTGATTAGGATGCCTCCTGGACGCCTCCCACTTGAGGTGTTTCAGGCACGTCCCACTGGGAGGAGACCCCGGGGCAGACCCAGGACTCGGTGGAGAGACTATGTCTCCCAGCTGGTCTGGGAACGCCTTGGTATCCCCTCTGAAGAGCTGGAGCAGGTGGCTGGGGAGAGGGAAGTCTGGGCTTCTCTGCTTGAACTGCTGCCGCCGCGACCCGGACCTCCGGAAAAGCGGTAGAAGATGGATGGATGGATGGATGGATGGATGGATGAATGAGAGTTGAAAAACACTTGCCTGAGTTCCCTGGGTGTGATGTCTTCTGCTGCAGCTGGGTGAAAACCAGCCCTCTCCATGACTTGAGTGGATTTGGGCCCTCAGTGGAACGTGGAGGAGTCGCCCCTGCAGACACGGTGACGGGCGGAGCCGGGAAGGAAAGGAAGCAGTGGGAGGGAGCATCGAGGAGAAGCGGGAAGCAGCAGCTGCGGAGAGAGAGGAACCTGGCGGAACAGCCGGAGAGGAAAAACACAAAGAGGGCACTGCTGTAGGAGTCTTCTGCCTCAGTGAGGGAGAAACTGCTTCCTGAGAGGTGGAGGTGTTCCTCCGGTGAGATTTCTCTTGGTGACGGCGGGGAGTGGGAGGCAGAGACGTTGGTTCCTGAAGATGTGGAAGAGATCCCGGGTGAACCTTCTTCAATTCCTGGGTGAGATCCAGGAGGAGTCATGGCCTATATACTAGAAGGAGCTCAGTCTCCACTCATATGACCTGCCTGCACTCCTCCTGCTCCCCAGCCGATGGAGTGGGCCAGTGTTTGGGAGAAGGAGGCAGACGTGCCGCCGGAGAACGGTGAGAGGCTTGAGGCTTCCATGTGCACGGACGCTTGCTCTTTGTAGGTGCAGGCATGGACATCTGAGTGGATTCCCCCAGCCTTTGACTCATAGATTGTGAGACGATTATGGAGAGGAGTAGGTCTGTTAGCTCCAGATGTTCCCACAGGCTGGGGCATGCCTCGAATACCTGTGCTGTGCCCTCCAGACACTCTCAGGCTGCCTCCGGGGTATGGGAGGCATGAGCCTGCGTGACAATGTCCTCCAACACGCACGCAGACCACCGCTCTGCTTCGCCCAGTCCCAGGATTGACAAATCCGGGGTGACAGACATTATTGAGCCCGGGCGGAAGAGAGAAAAAAACAAAAACAAAAAAAAAACCAAGAAAACAAAACGGACTACAAACTAGCAGCAGCTGGGTCTCTTACTTGCCAGAGTCTTCTGTCATGAATTGCCCCTCAAGGCAGAGAGAAAGACCCAGATGCTGAACTGCTAGTTTGTGAAATTTATTAAAGAAACAAAAACACAAAGTCCACACAGTGCACCAACTCAAAAATCCAAACTGTAAAACAAACAAACAAACTTATGAGTAAAGCTCCCCAGAACAAGGGCTGGGTTCTGGTGAGGACGAGGGGAGAGAAGCGCAAGACTCCGGCAATGAGAAATGAAAATACAGCCCTTAAATATGATCATGAACAACTAAACACAAACAGTAACCGGTGTGAATCACATGAGTGGGCTGGGGAGAAAATTACAATCAGCTGTGAGCAATGAGAGGAGAGAGAACGGGCTGACAGCTGATAGGGACACTGCCCACACAGAGCAGAAACCCGGAAGCATTACTGACAGCTGTCAACGCAGAGGGAGAATACAACAGAATGAAAATATAATCAGGTTGCAAAAATAAAGTGGAAACAAATAAGGACAACTAAACCCAAATTTGTAAATAACAAAATTACACTGAACGTAACCAAGAAAAATAAATCATACAAAGAAACAATTCTGAATATGTGAAAACAAACTAGAAATAAGATCACAGGCAAAGAACTCCAAAATAAAAATAAGGAAAAACAAAGAGGCAAAGAGACAAAGAACGGTGAAATCCCCCCCATGCTCAGATTGTGACTGTCAAGGGTTCGACTCCAGCTCTTTCTGCAGTCTGCATGCCGTAGTGTCCTTGAGCAAGGCACTGAACCCCCAGTTGCTCCTGGTGGGTCAGGCCAGCGCCTGTGTATAGCAATTTCGCTGACTTGAATGTGTGTGTGAATAGATGAATAGCAGGATCTGTAAAGTGCTTTGGTCATCTAGAGATGAGGAAAAATGGCAATATAAGTGAAAGCGCCCCCCCCCCCCCATCATGTTCGGCTTCAGGAAAGTTCAGCGAACATATAAAATGGCAGCGAACCCGACCTCTGTGAGTAAAATGAAAAGAAACTTGCCTTTTACCTCTATTGATGGTCAGATTCATTGCTGCTGTTGTTTGGGCGTCTCTACCCGTCCGTCCAGGAAAGGCGGCGTCTGGCTCCTTAGAAGATGATTTGGGAGTCGCCCCTCTTGCCTCAGGGAGGTAGACCCCGGTGAGGAAGGCAAACGCCCCACTTCCGCCGGAGAATGAGCCGGGGAAGATGACCTCGCTGCAGATGTGGAAGGGAGTCCTGCAGACGGAACCACTAGGGAATGAAGACGATCCGCTGCGGAGGTAACCGGGCTCAGTGTGGGAGCAGTTGGTGAGGATGGATTTATCCTCCGGGATTCCGGGTGACGTTGACCTTGCCGACCTGGTGGACGCCATCTTGGAGCGGTGGACAGAGGAGAAGAGAAGATGGCTGCCAGTGGAGAAGATGGCTGCCAGCGGAAAAGGGCGTCTTTGGACTTTGTCCGAAGAGCCCTTTTCCTCAGGTCGGGGAAAGCCTGTTCAAGCACGCAGATGGAGGATAGTAGTTCGGCATACTGGGGATTATTCCAGAGGCCTGGGTGAGCTGCGAGAATATCCTGAGCCTCGGTGAGGCAGTCCCACCGTTCCCCGGGGCCATAGATGTCCTCAGCGGCGCCCAGAAAGGTCCGGATGGACGCGGCTGCCCATATCTCCTCCAAACTGGGATGTCCCATTGGCCGTCCATGTCAGCTGGACCGAGACATCATGCTCTGAACAGGTAAGTGAAAAAAAGCAAAAAATGAGTAACACATTACTTACTTGATCGGGCTCTGTTGGTGGCAGCTTCTGTCATGTTCGGCTGTGGGAAAGCGTAGTGAACATATAGAATCGCAGTGAGCCCGATGTGCAGAGCAAGTAACGTGTTTATTTCCAATGGGTGAAATGTACAACAGTCCAAAAACAGTCACTGTAAAGGGGATGTCACCCCGCGACAAGCCCGGTCAGAAAACGGGGATGCCTCACGCGCTCCAATAAAGCTGGAGCGGAGAAAAAGGCACAGGGAAGACTTACACGGCATCAGAGCGGCAAGGCTCTGAGGAAACAACGTGTTACAGTCCAGGGAGTAAACCAACACTGGCGAGACTGGATGTCCAAGCATTGACCTTACAAAGCTGCCACATAGGCTGGTTTTGTAGGCCTGCTACTTATACACAGCCTTAATGACAGCAGGCAGACCAGCCGTGTGGCAACAGGTGCGTGACTGATTGGACCAGTGTATGGATGCGTGTGTGTGAGTATAAGAGTGAAAATGAATGTGTGTGGATGTGTGTGTACATGTGTGAGTGTGTGAGTGAGTATGTGGTGAACATACTGCCGGTGGATGCCTGGTGAGGGGGATGCCTGGCTGTGGGACTGGCAGAGAACAAGATCAATTAGTCAGCTGGAGTTAACAAGCAATAATAAGACCCACAGCCATCAATCATGCTCAGGGTGACGACCCTGAACATGACCCCCCCACCACCACCACCAATTACTGTAACTTTCAAAAATATAGAACAACTGGACGAGGAGATGGAACCACAGCAATTGCTCACTCCAAAATACTAACAAATATTAAAAGTGATTTTTCCTATAAATTACAATTATTGAAATATTAATTATAATTTGGAACCTTAGAATTACAAATCACTCACCATCATAAAATTAAATTAAATCACCCTTATTGTCATTCAACCAATCATGTACAGCAGAGCGAGATTGTGCTTTACCTGTCTACAGTGTAACTCAAACACATCAAGTGCAGAATCAGAGGGCCACTGCCATGCAAGGCGCCGCCATAGAGTTTTTTTTTTTTTTTTTTTAGATTTAGTATACTTTATTGATCCCCAGAGGGGAAATTGAGGGTCATCCACCACCTGGATGGATGAAGCAGCCACGATACGGCGCTATCCCTTAACCATTCACACACACATTCACACCTAGGGCCACTTTAGAGTCTCCAATTAACCTAACCTGCATGTTTTTGGCAGAGTTCCCTCCTCCATTCCATTTATTGCTGAGCACCAAGCTGGACGGCAGGAAGTTCCACTTTTATATGGTCTTCGGCATGACCCGGCCGGGATTTGAACCCCTGCCTCCTGGGTGTGGGGCGGATGCTCTACCAACTGAGCCACCACTCTGGTGAAACCAATGCCAAAGCAAATCCTGTTAGCAGTAGTGTATCGCCCACCATCCCCATATTCTGAATTCCTTATTGAATTCTCATAATTTTTATCTGGCCTTCTAATATCACACAAATTACTCATAGTAGGTGATTTCAATATTCACATCGATATGGAAGACAATAGTCTTCATAAATCATTTAATTCAATTCTTCAGTCATTTGGTATTTTACAACAGGTCCAAAACTCCACCCATTATCTAGGCCACTCCCTCCAAATTGTTCTGTCATATGGCATAAATATTGACAGTTTAACTGCGTTATCTGATAACCCTGTTCTGTTGCATCATTTTCTACGAATATTTGAATTCACCATTGTTGATTATTTGATGCCCAAAGACAAGTGCTATTATAGCAGGTGTCTCTCTGATGGTGCTGTAGCTAAATTTAAAGAAATAATTTCCTCACACTCACTTATTCCACTTAATCCTTTTCGGGTCGTGGAATATAAGATATGCCAGCATCTTTGGGTGAGAGGCAGGGTACACACTGGACAGATTGCCAGTCCACCGCAGGGCCAACACAGAGAGACAGACAACCATTCACTCTCACAGTCATACCTAAGGACAATTTAGAATCCCCAGTAGAGACCAAATTCATATTAATCTTCCTACAGACATTGTATACTACGAACCCAATACTACTGCTTTAAATGACTTTAGACAATTTCACACCATTTGATCTCTTAACTCTGATAAAATGAATCTCCTCGTCTAAACCATCAAAGTGTTTATTAGATCATATTCCCACTAAACTGCTCAAACAAAGCTTACCAGTCATTAGTAATCCACTTCTTGAGATTATCAATTTATCTCTAACCACAAGCTATGTGCCCCAAGCCTTCAAGATCACTGTAATTAAACCTATACTTAAAAAAAACAACAACAACAACAGTGGATCCTCTTGTTTTAATTAACTACTGTATAGGCCAAGCTCTAATCTCCCTTTTTTTCCAAAAATCCTACAAAGAGTTGTTGCTAATCCTCTGTGTGATTATTTACAAAGTAATAATTTATTTGAAGAGTTCCAATCCAGTTTTATAACTCATCGCAGTACTGAAACTGCTCTAGTGAAAGTTACTAATCAGGATTTGGCCAGAGAGTGCAACCCCTGCACTGAAAGACTGTTTTCAGCACACACACTGGAAGGTCTTCAAAATAGCAGCCTTCCAGGAAGACAGGATAGATGTGGAGGAGTATGCTGATTCGGTCACCAGCTACATCGCGAAGTGCACAGAGGATTTCACTACAATGAAGACCATCACTATGCGGGGTAATCATAAGCCCTGGATGACTGCAGAGGTGCGCTTGCTGCTCACAGCCAGAGATGCAGCCTTCAGAGCGAAGGACAGGATCGCCCTCCGCTCAGCCAGGTCTGTGCTTTCTAAGGGAATTAAGGCAGCAAAGCGCGCCTATGCGGAGAAAATCCAGGGACACCTCTGTGACACTAGGAACACCAAGCAGATGTGGCAGGGAGTTCGGACACTGACGGGCTTTAAGCCTAGGCAGGGGGTCGATGATGACGACGCTTCGCTTCCAGACAGGCTTAACGACTTCTTTGCACGTTTTGAAGCATCAAACTCGACAATCAGAGGGAGGGCTGGCCCTCCCCCACCATCGGTCGGACCAGCTTTTACCATCAACACAGCGGACACACGGAGGAGCCTAACCAGAGTCAACCCATGCAAAGCTGCAGGCCCAGACAACATTCCGGGACGTGTGCTCCGAGACTGCGCGAGCGAGTTAGCGGATGTCCTGACTGACATTTATAACATCTCTCTGAGTCAGGCCATCATTCCCAGATGCTTCAAGACCTCTATCATTGTACCGGTGGCAAAGAAACCAGTGGTGTCCTGTTTGAATGACTATCGTCCTGTTGCACTGACACCAATTGTGATGAAGTGTTTTGAGCGGCTTGTCAAACCACACATTACAGCCTGCCTCCCTGCATCACACGACCCGCTCCAGTTTGCATATCGTTCAAACCGCTCCACGGAGGATGCTATAGTCACCACCCTACACTCTGTCATCACCCACCTGGACCAGAAAGACACCTACGCCAGACTCCTGTACATTGATTTCAGTTCAGCATTCAACACCATTATTCCCCAGAGACTGATGAAGAATTTACTCCTTCTCGGTCTGAACACCGCCACATGTCTCTGGATCCTGGATTTTCTGACTGAGAGACCTCAGTCTGTCCGGGTTGGAAACAACATCTCCAAGTCTGTCACGCTGAGTACCGGATCCCCTCAAGGCTGTGTACTCAGTCCACTGTTGTTTACACTTCTAACACATGACTGTGTATCCAGACACGAGGGGAACCAGATTATTAAGTGTTATATCTTTCACCCGTTACGTTACTCGATATAACAAATATAACTCGGACCATCGACGTATCGTTAACGGTTTATTGGCGAGCAGCAACTCCTAACACACAGCCAACGACAACACACTCAACATACACTACATTACCCATCATGCATTGGAGTAAAGGCACTACGACAGGTGCCGTAGTAAACCAAAATATATAACATCTCCTCCCCTCTTACAATAAATGTCCTAAGGAGATATCATGTGTCTGCTGCAGTTCTTATGTCTTTGTTTGTCTCTCTTTTTTTTTCCTTTAATTATTATGCTACCTGAGGAGTGAGGGTAGACTACCTCATCCCATAACTGTACCCCTGGGGATTATTCTGCCCCATAAATGTGGGTCAGTTGCTATCTAGTCTAATAACTCAGACGGACAGGAGGTCGTCGCTCCCTGGTGGGGTATCGGCGCTCTGCAGGAACATGAGTCTGTGTTCTTTCTGATGTGGAGGTTGCTTCTGGTGCTGATGCAGAAGAAGATGTCACATCTCCAGCTGGAACTCCGGTCTCTGAAGTGGTTGAGTTCTGCACTGGTGTAGGTGGATCGTTAGGATATCCAAGAGACGGTTCTGCAGGCGCTTGTGGTGTCTGCAGGAGTTGATCCACGTGCCTTTTCCAAACACTGTCAGTGGTTTGAACTGTATATGAGACTGGTCCAGTTTGTGCGATAACAGTTGCAGGAACCCACTTAGGTTCACCTCTGTAGTTCCTGGCCAGCACAGATTCTCCTGACGTGAACGCTCTGTCCTTTGCCCGATGTTCTCTGTGCATAATTTGTTTCTCTTGTTGCTTTTGCACAGTGTCCTTTAATCTTGAGGATTTCAAAAGGTCAAAGGTAGTGCGCAGATCTCTCTTGAACATCAGACTAGCAGGGGTTGTCTTTGTGATTGCATGTGGAGTGTTGCGGTAGTTTAGCAGGAACTTGTGCAGCCTCTGATGCAGTGTTCCTTGACCTTGTGATGCTTTCAATGCATGTTTCATTGTCTGCACAAACCTTTCTGCAAGGCCGTTCGTCGCAGGATGGTATGGAGCTGATTTAATGTGCTGCACTCCATTAGCTTGTAGAAAATCATCCATTTCTTGTGAAACCAACTGAGGTCCATTGTCAGAAACTAGTTGTGTAGGAGACCCAAAACGACTAAACATTTCTCCTAATGCCTCCGTGGTCTTCTCTGTGGTGGTTGACCTCATAATAGCCACTTCAGGCCATTTACTATGTGCATCCACAGCAACGAGAAACATTCTGTCCTCAAACGGACCTGCAAAGTCAATGTGCACACGATGCCATGGCTCCTGTGGGAACTCCCAGGGATGGAGAGGAGCCAATGGTGGGTTGTTCCGTACCTTGTGACAAGACGAACAGCTTTTGGCTATTTCTTCAATCTGCTTGTCAAGGTTTGGCCACCAAAAATAACTTCTTGCTATTTCTTTCATTCTCACGATTCCACTATGTCCTGCGTGAAGTTGCTGTAACACTTTTGTTCGACATGACAGGGGAATAATCACTCTCCTCCCCCACAGCAAACAACCCGACTGAACAGACAATTCTGTTCACTTCCCAAGGAAGGGCTTCAAGGTTGCGTCATCACCCGCAGGTTGTCCTTTAATGACCAAGTCCATGACTGCAGACAACACAGGGTCATTTCTAGTTCCCTTTTTCACCTGCACAGCTGAAACAGGTGCGTTTTCTACCTCTGTGAAGTAGAAGATGTCCACAGTGCTTGACTCTGGCTTCATGACAGGAAGTGATAATCTGGATAACCCATCTGCATTACCATGACAGTCTGACTTTCGATACCTGATGTCATAGGAGTGTCCTGACAACAGCAACGCCCACCTCTGCAGTCGGGACGCTGCAAGAGATGGCATTCCTGTGTATGGTCCAAGGATGGTTGTGAGAGGTCGGTGGTCAGTAAAAAGTGTAAACTTCCGTCCATACAAGTACTGGCGGAATTTTCTCACACCAAACACAATGCTCAGAGCCTCTCTTTCTAGTTGAGCATAGTTAGCTTCTGCCTTGTTTAATGTCCTTGACGCAAAAGCGATTGGCTTTTCCTCACCGTCTGGCATTACGTGGGAAATCACCACCCCTACGCCATAAGGAGAGGCGTCACAGGCAAGCTGGATCGGAAGTGATGGGTTGAAGTGGGTCAGAACCTCTGATGCCGTCAGCGCATCCTTTGCCTTCTGAAAAGCCTCCTGACAGCTTGCTGTCCACTTCCATGCTTCCTCTTTGCGCAGCAGGTTATGCAGTGGTTTTAATAGTGATGCCAAGTTTGGTATGAAACGTCCATAATAGTTCAGCAGTCCCAAGAAAGACTTCAGCTGACTGACATTTTGGGGTGGAGGTGCATCCACAATGGCTGTGATTTTCGATGGTGCAGTGTGCAGTCCCTTAGCATCGATCACATGACCTAAGTATTCCACGGATGACTGGAAAAACTCACATTTATCCTTGCGGATTCTCAATCCATATTCCTCCAGTCTCTTGAGAGTTGCATCCAAGTTGCGCAGATGCTCTTCATCATCTGCTCCTGTACACAGGATATCATCCAGGTAGCACTGCACTCCTGGTAATCCACTCAGGATTTGATCCATAGCTCGCTGAAAAAGTGCTGGAGCAGATGTGATGCCAAAAGGCAGTCTGCAGTATCTGAAGAGTCCTTTATGGGTATTGATAGTCAGCATTTCACGTGACTGCTCGTCTACATGCATTTGTAGGTAAGCCTGGTTGAGATCTATTTTGCTGAACTTTTGTCCCCCACTCAGCCCCGCAAATAAGTCATCAATCAGTGGAAGGGGATACTGCTCTGCTGTTAGTACAGGGTTTACTGTTACCTTAAAGTCTCCACAGGTTCGGATTCCTCCGTCCTTTTTGGGTACTGGAACTATGGGCGTGGCCCACTCACTGGTTGTCACAGGCTCCAGAACTCTATTCTTGACCAGAGCATCCAAGTCAGCCTCCACCTTTGGTCTGATGGCGTACGGCACTGGCCTGGCTTTCATAAACACTGGTTTACTGTCAGGTTTGACATGCAGCTTCGCTATAATTTTTTTCATACTGCCTAGTTCATCACGAAAAACCTTTTTGTGCTTTTCCAGTATGGCCTGCAGCTGAGTGGAACTGTGTGACAGCTTCCTTACTTCTTGCCAGTCAAGTTGGATTTTCTTTAGCCACACACGCCCCATTATAGCTGGACAGTTATTCTTGGTAACATAAACTGGAAGCTCAGCAGTTTGGCCATTGTACTGAACAGTTACCTCTGTCATCCCTTTCATGGGCACTCGGTGTCCAGTATACGCCCTGAAGACGGTGTCTGAAGGTCGGAGTGGAAGATGTTTCAGAAACTTCTTGTAACTGCCATGCGACACAAGTGATGCCTTTGATCCGGTGTCTATCTGCATTTTAATAAAATGTCCCTCCACTTTTGGTTTAATCCAAAAGCCTTCTGAGCCTTCATTCACATTCATAATCCGGACAGTATTTATTGCAGTTGACACCTCTTCCTCTGAGGAGTCGCTCACTCTGTCCTCGCCATGTTTAACTGTGTGAACATTTCTTTTCTTTTTGTATTTTACCATGTCACTTTTATTCCTTGTCTTTGGGCCTTTGTCTTTGCTCCTTTTGCTTCTACATGCCCGCTGCACGTGGCCTTTTTTTTCCACAGTTGTTACAGTCCATCTCTTTGTACCAACAGTCATTAGGAAGGTGTCCCAACTTGCCACAGCGGAAACATGGCCCCGTTGCATTGGTTTTACCACTGTTGAGCTTATGTACTCTGCCTGTAGCATGCAGTTGGTGTGCTTCTTTGGAAGCCATCTCCATCATCACACTAATGTTAATGGCTCTTTCAAGCGTCAAATCCCTTTCTGTGAGTAACTTCTTCTGTGCTGCTTCATTCCGTAGTCCACACACAAGCCTGTCTCTTAATGTGTCATTTAAAACATCTTTAAATTCACAGTGTTCAGCTAACTTGCGTAGCGCTGCAACAAACATGTTAACAGACTCACCCTCTTCTTGGTTACGTCTGTGAAACCTGTATCTTTCTGCAATCACTAGAGGCTTGGGTGAGAAGTGGTGGGTCAGTGTGTCCACCAGCTCTTTGTAGGTTTTACAGCCTGGCTTTGCTGGCTGTAGGAGGTTACGTAGTAGGTTAAATGTCTTGGGACCCATCACACTCAGAAAAGTGGGCACTAACTTTTCATCCGTTATTCCATTTGCCGTGACGAAATAGTCAAAGCGCTCTGTATAGGAGCTCCATTGCTCCGCGCTCTCATCAAAGGGCCCGATAGAGCCAAGGACTCCAGCCATTTTAACACTCCTGGTTGAATGTCGCTCTTTCCCTCGCGGCTCCTTTCTGTAACGTCGTTTCTTCCCTCCGGCGTTACTCACTGAGTTTTTTTATTTTTTTGTCCTTAACGATTTCCACTGCTCCGCTCCTCCCCGTTTAGCAGACAGCCCGCAGCATCCACCTCAGCACAGTGGGGCGGTGTATCACCCTGTCAGCACGGAGTAGCGGCGGGAAAAAAAACGACAAAAAAATAACTCCTCCGTCGCGGACTGCAGCGTCGGTCCAGACGTCCTCGTCGCCACTTTTTGTTATATCTTTCACCCGTTACGTTACTCGATATAACAAATATAACTCGGACCATCGACGTATCGTTAACGGTTTATTGGCGAGCAGCAACTCCTAACACACAGCCAACGACAACATACTCAACATACGCTACATTACCCATCATGCATTGGAGTAAAGGCACTACGACGGGTGCCGTAGTAAACCAAAATATATAACATTAAGTTTGCAGATGACACCACGGTGGTGGGACTTATCCAGAGGGATGAGGAATCAATGTACAGGGAAGAAGTGAGTGACCTGGAGGGCTGGTGCAGGGAGAACAATCTGGTGCTCAACGTGGACAAAACGAAGGAGATGATTATCGACTTCCGGCGGTCGCAGCCTGAGCACGCCCCCCTCAGCATCGGCGGCCGTTTAGTGGAGAGAGTAGAGAACATCAAGTTCCTCGGAGTGCAGATCTCGCAGGACCTGACCTGGAGCAAGAATTCCTTGGAGATCAGGAAGCAGGCTCAGCAGAGACTGCACTTCTTGAGGAAACTCAAACAGGCCTCTCTCCCCATCTGCATCCTCAGGACCTTCTACAGAGGTGTGGTGGAGAGTGTTCTGACATACTGCATTGCTACATGGTACTCCAGCTGCAGTATGTCAGACAAAAAAGCCCTGCAGAGGATAGTCAAGGGGGCTGAGAGGGTAATTGGAGTCTCCCTCCCCTCTGTCCAAGAACTTTTTCAGAACCGTTGTAGGAGCAGGGCACTAAACATTGTCAAGGACCGTTCTCACCCTCTGCATAAACACTTTGAACTTCTTCCATCTGGTAAATGATTCCGGAGCATCAGAGGTAGAACCACCAGACTGATCAACAGCTTCCTTCCACAAGCTGTCAGGATGCTGAACAGTTGACCCGGAATCTCTCATACACACTACTGCACCTACAGACATTTTGTATATTATAGTTAGTTATTCTTTTTTTTTTCCCCCAAGTATGTCTCAGGGATGTGTGAATGGATGGGGGGGTGGGGGTGGGGTGGCTATGTGGGAATGTGTCTTAAATCATGCTGCTTCTTATATGGATGCCCAGAGAAACGCAATTTCATCTTGCCTGCACTACAGTTGTATGTACAGCAATATGACAATAAAGTTTGATTTGATTTGATTTGATTTAATGATTTGCTGATAGCATCTGAAAATGGATGTTTTCATACTTGTGCTCTTAGATCTCAGTGGAGCTTTTGACACTACTGACCACATCATTCTATTTCATGGACTGAAGCATTCTGTTGGGCTGAAAGGAGCACCTTTGCAGTGATTTAAATCATATTTTTCAGATGGACTTAAGTTTGCTAATGTTCATGGTGAGCCATCTCTATTCACAGAACTCAGTCAAGGAGTCCCTCAGGACTCTGTGTTAGGACCAATACCCTTCATTACATATCTATCTATCTATCTATCTATCTATCTATCTATCTATCTATCTATCTATCTATCTATCTATCTATCTATCTATCTATCTATAGACAGATAGATAGATAGATCTATCTATAGATATCTATCTATATCTATCTAATATCTATCTATAGATATAGATATCTATCTATCTATCTATCTATCTAATATAGATATAGATATATATAGTGTGGGGGACCCAGTCAGTACGTTCTCCACTCAGACTGAATGGCACAGCAGGAGGAGATGCATAAGAGAGGAGAAACGGATATGCAAGGCAGTCTATGGTTTTCGCATGAGAATATGCAAAAATATCACCGGCAGCAGTGGAGCCTGGTGAGGAGCGATCAGGAGCAGAGGACATCCACATCTGATTCTCCCAACAATAGGCCAGACAAGAATTCTCTGGATCCGAAGGTGATAACACAGAACAGAGCATTTGCCTGTGCTTGAGCTTCACAGCCATCCAGGACTCCGGCAATCCTGCTGTGGCGGCCCAGACAACAGGCATGATGGCGGGTGCAGTCAGTTGACCTCCAGGTGTGACGACCAGCACTGGTGGATCACTCAGCTGGGTGGCTGACACTGGATGTTGCCTCACCAACGGCGCTGGGTCCCGTGCTGCTGAACCTAGGGGACACCCATCTGTCAGCTCAGGATTCAGAGCATAGGTGGTGCTTGTCTTCCATCTCGAGCATGGCTGCTGGGTTGGAACAGGGGTTCCCAGGTTAGCAGACCCCTCCGTCATCCGGCGGCTCCTACCCAGGACTGGTGGACCCTCAGAAGCAACGGAGGAAAACACATGAGAAGGAGGTGAGGGCGAGGCAACAGCAGCAGGTGATAAGCACTCAGCTAAATTTGGCCGCTGTCACTGAGCATCATCACCTGGAATAAGGCAAGGTGTTTTATTAAATTGAGAAGCGGAATGAAAACCCACTTGCCTTATTTCCCGGGGCACGATGGTTCCTGCTTCTGAAACTGAGCCAGATGATGCTCCTCTGGCCACCGCTGTCATTCTCTGGGAAGGAGGTGGAGGCTCGGACTTCTGGCGAGGGAGGAAGGATGCCGGAGCTCGGGCTGCTTCCTCATGGACCTGGCCCTCGGTGCTGATGATTGGAGATCACCAACCAGGCTTTGAGGGTCTGTCTGGAGGGTGGCGATGGAATAAAACAGGCCCGTATACCTGGGGTAGCTCCCTAATCCCGGATGCGCCTCCACTATGGCCGCTGCCCCTTCCACATTCCTGCGCACCTCCTCCCATGTGCGAGAGGCGAGCGCTGCATCCAAAAAGTTCCGGGCAAAGTCTGCCGCCCACATTTCATCAATGGTGGGTTCCCCAGTTGCCAATTTACCTTGGTCAGCAGGACCCCGACGTGCTCGTGGCATGGGGAGGCGCATGTAAAAAGGAAAAAAAAATGATTACAGGAAAAGAAAAAATGCAAACCCACAGAGGCTGGTGTTGCACTGGTAATGTCCTTCTGTCATAAGTCACCTTTTCCAAGGGTTAAGCAGGACACCAAATGCTCTCTGTGAGCTTGCACATTTTTTAATATAAAGACGAACCTAAAAGGGGACAAAAAACATACACAAAAACATGACTGAAGAAGCGCTGGAGGAGAGCGGGGCTCAATGCACAGGGAGCAGAAGCCTGGGAATGCTGGGTAACAGGGGCAGACCCAGGCAGAGCGCACCCGAGAGACAGTGTGGCTCATGGCTCGAAATAAGAGGGAAAAACTAACCTGGCAGACCACTCCCGTTCACCTCTACAGCAGCACCAACACACTTAGAGCCAGACTGGACATCTGACAACATCACAATGGTAGAAGGACCGGAAGGGGTTTTCGTGCCCTTATATGCTGTTGCTTGATATGAGACAGGTGTGGATACATGAGTGAAGAAAATAACAGAATGAATGACAGCTGTGCAGCTTGCAAATCAGTTTGACAGCTGCACAGTGCTGTCAAAATAAAACACACACCCGAAACCATAATGAAACAACAACAACACAACCCCAAAATTTAAACATTTCTATAAATACAAAATGACAAAATAACTGGAAAGGATAAAGAAACAGACAGAAATAGACTAAACTTAAATGAAGACTGGGCAGGCGCCCACCCATGCCCTGGATCATGACACTCAGTTCTGTGCATGTGATCATTTGGAGGGAGGGGGGTGGGCCCTCTGACTGTTTGCAGTTCAGTTGGCCTAGGGGAAGAAACTGTTTGTCAGTCTGGAGGTGTGGGATCTGATTGGTCTGAACCATCATCCAGAGGGAGGCAGGTCAAACAGGTGGTGGGCAGGATGTCAGGGGTCTCCTGAGATGGCCTTGATCTTTCTAAGACAGGAGGATCTGGAGATTTTTTGGGTGGTGCTGATGACCCTCTGCACAGCCTTCCTGTTCTCGGCCATGGAGCCGGCGTACAACACACCCAGACAGTAGGTGAGAACACTCTTCACTCAGCAGCAATAGAAGGCCAGCAGCAGTTCTGGTCCAGGTTATTCTTCCCCAGGACATGGAGGAAGTGTAGCCACTGCTGGGCTTTCCTCACCAGGGCCTTGGTGTTAACAGTCCATGACAGGTCAGAGGAGATGTGGGTGCCCAGAAACCTGAAGGCAGGGATGTTTTCCACATGGTTGCCATTTATGAGGAGGGAGGGTGGTCCTGTCTGTTCTTCCTGAAGTCCAGCATGAGTTCTTTGGTTTTTTGGAAGTTAAGTTTCAGGTTGTTTGCTTGACACCTCAGCAGCAGGTTCTCTACCTTCACCCTGTATGCATTCTCATGCCTACATCATCATGCATCATCTTTGGTGATTAGCCCCACCAAAATGTTGTTGCCCATGTACTTTATGGAGATGGTGGTTGAGTGGGTTGGAATACAGCCAAAGGTGTACAGGGAGTACAGTAGATGGCTTAGCACCCAGCCCTGGGGCCAAGACTGACTGTTTGTGCAAGGTTGGTGAGAAAGTTTTTTGTCCAGGATTAGGTGAGGAGTGGGGATCTGGAGGAGGTGCTGTTTGTAGATCAGGATGTCAGGGTTGATAGTGTTGAAAGCAGAGCTGTAGTCCAAAAAGAGCATCCTCACATAGCTCCTTTGGTTCTCCAGGTGGCTCAGCACTCTGTAGAGTGTGGTGGCGATGGTGTCTTCCATAGACCGGCTCTCCATGTAGGCGAACTGGTGGGGGTCGAAGGAGGGGGGGGAAGACAGTCCCTGATGTGCTGAGACACCAGTCGCTCAAAACATTTCATGAGTACAGATGTGAGTGCTATGGGTCTGTAGTCGTTCAGTCTGTTGATTGTGGACTTTTTTGGGATGGGATGATGGTGGAGGCCTTGAGGAAGGAGGGGATGGTGGCGTGCATCAGGAAGAGGTTGAACAGCTTGGTGAGGATCTCTGCCAGCTGATCTGCACATGCTTTTGACTACCGCTCCTGGGGTGCCATCTGGACCAGCAGCTCTGCGGGGGTCACTGCTCTCATTTGCCTTCTCACCTCATGCACCTGTAGAGAGAGAGGGGAGGAAGCGAGAAGAAGGGGGAGAGAGGGAAGGGGGGATGAGTTTGGGGGGGGGGGTGCTCAAACCATGCAAAGAAGCTGTTAAGCTTCTCTGCCAGAGTGAGGCTGCTGCCTGATGTTGGGGAGCCATGGCCCCTGTAGTTGGTGAGGGCCTGGATGCCTCTCCACATATGTCGGGGGTTGTTGTCTGTGAGGTAGCCTTCAACTTTCGTCCTATGGGCATCCTTAGTGAGTTTTTTGCCTCTCCTTAGGTGAGCTCTGGCAGTGCTGTACGGAGAGCTTGCCCTTTGTCTGAAAGCTGAGTTGCAGGTTCTGATCAGAGCCTGGACTTCACTGGTCATCCAGGGTTTGCGGTTTGGAAAGACCTGAATGGTTTTGGTGACTGCCACATTTTCTACACAGCATTTAGTGTCGAAAAGGACAGATTCTGTGTAGGAGTCTAGGTTCTGCTGTTCAAAAATGCTCCAATCTGTGCAGGCCAAGCAGTCTTGTAGCTGGAGGAGATCATTTCCAGGCCAGGTTTTATTTGTTTGTTTGGTTGGGGGGAACTCTTCCTGAGTGGGGTGTAGGCAGATATTAGAAGCAGGGAGAGATGGTCTGATTGTCCAAAGTTTAGAAGGGTGTGGCTCTTTAGGCATTTTTAATATTGCTGTAAGCATGATCCAGTGTTATTTCCCCTCTTGTGGGACACTTAACATGTTGGTGGGATTTGTGGAGAGCAGTCTTTAATCATGCTTTGTTAAACTCCCCTGCAGTGATGTGGACTGCATCAGGGTGATCACTTTGCTGCCTTCTGAAAATATGCTGAAGTTTGTTGAGTGGTAAGCTAATGTTAGCATCTTGAGGAACATAAACAGCTGTTACAATTACTGCCGTTTGCTTGCAGAGAAGAAAAAAAGGCCGCACAGGAAGGACATGGCCTCTAAGTCCAGTGAACAGTGGCTTTGAATTATTCTGCTGTTATTACACCAAGTCTGAAGCACATAAACACAGAGCCCTCTACCCCTTCCCTTTCCAGAATCAGCGTTGCAGTCAAAGCTATGAGTTGTTTGGCCAGGTAATTCCACAGCAGCATCAGGAACATGTGGAAGCAGCCATAATTTTGTCACAATCAGAATACAACAGTCCCGTATGTAGCGATTGTAGGCAATCTCTGATCACAGCCTGTCCATTTCGTTGGTGAGGGATGTGGCATTGGTGAGATAAATTGAAGGTAATAGTGGTTTGGTATGAAGCTTGTGCAGGTGGGCACGAAGGCCAGCCCTGCAGCCTTGTTTCTGCTTTCTCTCTCGTCATCTATGCCGTTTGCAGGGCCCAACAACAAACCACAGAGCGCCCGGAGGTCCGGCGATCTCCTCAGGGATGTGGTGGTGATTATTGGAAAAAGCGCTGGAGATGTCGGAGGTAATTCGGCGACCAGTGCCTAGAAGTTCCTGGTGACTGTAGGTAATTAGTCCGTCATAGAAGGAGCACAGAAAAAAGGCAGAAAAAACACAAAAATAAGAGCAATAGTCTGGAGGGTCTAGCCGCAGCGTGTGAATGCGCCTCCTCCACCTTATCCCACTTGACCCATGTTTTTGGTCATTGTCATGTTGCATGGTCCAGTTCTGCGTCAGCTTTATTTTTTTTACAGATGATCTCAAGTGGTCCTTAAGCACCTTCTGATACACTGTAGAATTCATGGCTTTGATGGTGAGTTGGCCAGGTCCTGCTGCAGCAAAGAATCCCCAAACCATGGTTTGGGGTACCAAGGGTACTTATGCACAAACACATGGCATACATCCTTTTACACAGAAAATTTCAGATGTATCAAAAATGAAATGACCATGGAAATGTGCACAGTCCCACAGTAACTTCATGGCTGGTGTTTCTACTGTTACTGGTCTGTTGGCGACACTTAGAGGTGATGTTGGGAGACTGATAATGATGTGAAAATTGTTGTACACACCAGACACACATGATAAACAAACATCCAAGTGTGTGCAGTTAGATGAGTGGACATACAAGTAAGTGCAAAGAAGTGCAGAAAATGCCTCAAACAGCAATGGCGTTAGCATTATTAGAGGATATTGCAAATCGGTTCAGGATGATGACTGGCTTGTCAGCTGGTTTAGGTTTCCACGGGCAGTCCTTGAGGAACTGTGATCAGAACTGCGGCCGCTCTTGGAGCGCAACATGGCGAGAAGCTGTGCCCTGCCATTCCCAGTGCAGGTGCTGACAACACTGGGATTCCTGGCAACAGGGGTATTTCAGAAGGAGCTGGCAGACAAATCGGGAATTTCCCAGTCCACACTGAGCCCAGCTATGCCAGCTATGTGGGATGGCATTATCCGGCTGTCACCCAGGTACATCAAATTCCCTTACAATGCAGTTGAACAGGCCAACATCAAAGCGCAATTTGCAGCGAGAGCCAGTTTTCCGAATGATTCTAATGTACAGCATTGTTGGAATCTACAAGCTGGTACTGTGCGGATGGGTGGCTTCCTGGTGAGTAAATTCATGTAATTGTCCTAAATAATCCACGTCATGCGCAACGCGCCTGTGTACCCCCAAATATCACCCTGTCTTCAAGGCTTCATTACAACTCAGTGGTTGGAGGAAGTGACTTTCTTTTTTGCTGATTAAGATACAGTTTCACAGCATTCTACCAAGCCACCATTGCCTCTGTGTGTACAGTAGTTATGTCAATAAACACATGAGTAAAGACTGACATGCAACAGTGTCACCCTTTCCCCGGTGCACTTCATTCATTTAGTAGTGTGTGTAATCCATGAAAATTGTATGTAACTATAAAGGATGAGATTTGCATTTTGGACATAAAATATGTACTTGTCAAGCCTAATATGATCTGCTTTCAACTGACAGGCGATCATGGCTACCCACTAAATAGGTTCATATTGTCTTCTTTTTCATTTCTGTTTTTCCTTTATTCAGACAGCTGATTGACCTGGCTGGTCACAAATAAGATAAGATAAGATAAGATAAGATAAGATAAGCCTTTATTAGTCCCACAAGGGGGAAATTCCAGGATTGCAACAGCACAGGGATAGCAACACTCAGAGCAACAATCAGAAGGCAAGAAAAAAAAAACAAGCAAGCAAGAGCAGCTAATATACATATGTACATATTACTATAAAATATATACACACACACACACACACACACACACACACACACACACAGACACACAGTGCAGAGCATTGTAGCTGGATGGAATAAATATATGAATATATGAACACAGTGCAGAGCATTGTAGCTAGATGGAATAAATATGTAAATATATAAACCCCCACAGTACAGAGCATTGCAGCTAGGTGGAATAAATATGCAAGTATATAAACACACACAGTGCGGAGCAATGTAGCTAGATGGAATAATATGTAGATATATAAAAACACAGTGCGGAGCATTGTAGCTAGATTGAATAAATATATAGATATATAAATATAAACACACCCAGTGCTGAGCATTGTAGCTAGATGGAATAAATATGTAAATATATAAACACACACAGTGCAGAGCATTGTTGCTAGATGGGATGAAACAGCATAACCGTCTACTTAGTTATCCTACATGGTATGATTATGTGCCCATACATATTCTCACCCTCCATAGCGACCGGTATGTTCCTAGTTGTATGCCGGAGAGGACCATTGTGTAAGTCTATTGCATCTTTTGCATTCAAAAAAACTATTAGTTTGTTACGTCTTTTTGCTATCTCTGCGAGCAGCCCTGCTTAGGTTGTACAGTCTGACAGCCGTTGGTAGGAAGGACCTACGAAACCTCTCGGTTGTGCACCTGGGATGATGTAGTCTGCTGCTAAATGAGCTCCTCAGTGCATCCAGTATGTCCTGCATAGGGTGGAACTCGGACTCCAGCAGAGATGACAGTTTAGCCACCGTCCTTCTCTCTCCTATCTCCTCCATCGGATCAAGGCGCTGCCCCAGGACAGAGCTAGCTTTCTTAATCAGTTTGTTCAGTCTCTTCCTATCGGCTGCAGTAATGCCACTGCCCCAGCAGACCACTCCAAAAGTGATGGCTGATGCCACCACCGTGTTATAGAATGACTTCAGCAGTGCCCCTTGTACACCAAAAGACCTGAGTCTCCTCAGCAGGAAAAGCCTGCGCTGTCCCTTCTTGTAGAGTGTGTCAGTATTGTGTGACCAGTCTAGTTTATTGTTCAGATGAACACCCAGGTACTTATAGGATGTCACCATCTCGATGTCTGTTCCCTGTATATTAACTGGTGCTGTGAGGGGCTGCCCATGCCTGCGGCAGTCCACCACCAGCTCCTTAGTTTTCCTCGCGTTGATCTGGAGGCAGTTCCGATGGCACCAGTCCACGAAGTCCTGGATAAGCCCTCTGTACTCAGCTTCATCTCCGTTGGAGATGAGACCAACGATCGCAGAGTCATCAGAGAACTTCTGTAGATGGCAGTGTGTTGTGTTGTGTGAGAAGTCCGCAGTATAAAGAGTGAACAGGAAGGGAGCCAGCACCGTTCCCTGGGGGGCCCCCGTGCTACTGATGATCGTGTCGGAAACACAGTCCCGGGTTCTCACAAACTGAGGCCGGTTCGTGAGGTAGTCCAGGATCCATGATGACAGGTGCTGGTCCACCCCTGCGCGCAGCAGCTTGTCCTTCAGGATCATCGGTTGGATGGTGTTGAAAGCACTGGAGAAGTCAAAGAACATGATCCTCACCATATTCCCGGGCTTCTCCAGGTGGGACAGAGAACGGTGAAGGAGGAAGATCACCGCATCCTCCACCCCAATGCCATGCTGGTAGGCGAACTGGAGTGGATCCATCGCTGGTTCCACCAGGGGGCGGAGATGAGCAAGGAGCAGTCTCTCCAGGGTCTTCATCAAGTGGGACGTCAAGGCCACCGGTCTGTAGCTGTTCAGGTCTTTGGGGTGGGAAGTTTTTGGTACAGGTACCACACAAGATGTTTTCCACAGCTGTGGTACCCTCCCCAGTTTCAGGCTCATGTTGAAGATATACGTCACAATCCCACAAAATTAAATAAATAGCAGCGGTCAGCTGACGCTTCTGAGGACGACTGCAGACATCAGTGGAAACATGTCAGGATTAAGTGAACATATCGTTCTCATCCCTGTCTGAGTAAAAGAAAACAGTAACTAGTCTTATAGGGCTGTGAGCAGGCTATTGAAATATCTGTATCCGGTACTAATGCCGGAGGAAGGCATGCCAAACAAAACATTTTTACACGTGTCTACCTCATTCAGGAGCACCTCAAACTGACAGTCTGTGAAATTCCATTAAATCCATTATTTTTGATCATGGATACAGGAGGATCAAACATGCAGGGCCTGTATAAATCTACAGTGGATATAAAAAGTCTACACACCCCTATTCAAATGCCAGGCTTTTGTGATATAAAAAAAAAAAAAATGAGACCAAGATAAATCATTTCCAAACTTTTTCCACCATTAATGTCACCTATAACCTGTACACCCAAATTGAAAACCAAATTGAAATCTTTTAAGGAAAAAAAAAAAAGAAAAAAAAAACTTAGAACAACCTGGTTGCATACATATGCACACTGTTATAACTGGGGATGTGGCTGTGTTCAGAATTAACCAATTACATTCAAACTCATGTTAAACGGGAGTCAGCAGACACATGCCACCATTGAAAGTGCCTCTGATTAACCCCAACTAAAGCTTAGCAGTTCTAGTAGGCTCTTCCTGATATGTCTGTAGTCACAATTTATAGCACGAGCCATGGTCTGCAGAGAGCTTCCAAAGCATCAGAGGGACCTCATTGTTCAAAGGTATAAGTAAGGAGAAGGGTACAAAATAATTCTAAGGCATTAAATACAGTGAAAAAGTGTTTCCCCTCTTTCCTAATTTCTCATTTTTTTGTATGTTTGTCACACTTAAATTTTTCAGATCATCAAACAAATTTAACTATTAGACAAAGATAACACATATAAACACAAAATGCAGTTTTTAAATGAAGGTTTTATTATTACAGGGAACAAAAATCCAAACCTAGATGGCCCTATGTGAAAAAGTGATTACCCCTGAAACCTCATAACTTGTCGGGCCACCCTTTGCAGCAGCAACTGCAATCAAGCATTTGCAATAACTGGCAATGAGTCAATTACATTGCTGTGGAGGAATTTTAGCCCACTCATCTTTGCAGAATTGTTGTGATTCAGCCACATTGGAGGGTTTTCATGCATGAAGCGCCTTTTTAAGGTCAAGCCACAGCATCCCAGTCGGATTCTGGTCAAAACTTTTATGAGGCCGATCCAAAGTTTTCATTTTGTTTTTCTTAAGCCATTCAGAGGTGGACTTGCTAGTATGTTTTTGAGCATTATCCTGCAGCAGAACCCAAGTGCACTTCAGCTTGAGATCATGAACAGATGGCCGGACATTCTCCTTCAGGATTTTTTGGTAGACAGCAGAATTCATGGTTCCATTTACCACAGCAAGTCTTCCAGGTCCTGAAGCAGCAAAACAGCCCAAGACCATTACACTACAACCACCATATTTTACTGTTGGTATGATTTTCAGTTTCTGAAATGCTGTGTTGCTTTTACACCATATGTAATGGGACACACATCTTCCAAAAAGTTCAACTTTTGTCTCGTCAGTCCACAGAGTATTTTCCCAAAAGTCTTGGGGATCATCAAGAGGTTTTCTGGCCAAACTGAGATGACCCTTTATGTTCTTTTTGCTCAGCAGTGGTTTTTGTCTTGGAGCTCTGCCATGAAGGCCATTTCTGTTTTTTTCATTTTTTCACTCACTCCAGGCAAGTGAGTCCAGGAGTCCTTTGGATGTTGTTGAGGGGTCTTTTGTGACCTCTTGGATGAGTCATCGCTGTGCTTTTGGGGTAATTTTGGTCAGCCGGCAACTCCTGGGAAGTTTCACCACTGTTCCATGTTTTCACCACTTGTGGACAATGGCTCTGACTGTGTTTTGCTGGAGGCCTGAAGCTTTAGAAATGGCTTTATAACCTTTTTTCCTCACTGATAGATCTCAATTATTTTCACAATTAGTTTCACATTTGTCCCTGAATTTCTTTGGATCGCAGCATGATGTCTAGCCATTGAGGATCTTTTGGTCTACTTGACTTGGTCAGGCAGTGATTCTTGATTGAGATCAAGTGATTTCTTGATTGAGAACAGGTGTGGCAGTCATCAGGCCTGTGTGTGGCTGGAGAAATTGAAGTCAGCTTTCCAAGGATGTGATTAACCAAAGTTAATTTATGTTTTAACTGCAGGGGTGGGGGTGGGGGGGACAATCACTTTTTAACACAGGGCCATCTAGCTTTCGATTTTTTATCCTTAATAATAAACACCTTCATTTAAAAATTGCATTTTGTGTTTAATTGTGTTATCTTTGACTAATATTTAAATTTGTTTAATGATCTGAAACATTTAAGTGTGACAAACATACAAAAAAATGAGAAATCAGGAAGGGGGTAAAAACTTTTTTCACACCACCATGTACCATGGAACACAGCGAAGACCGTCATCATCAAGTGGCAAAAATATGGCAAACAGTGACATTGCCATGAACTGGATGTCCTTCCAAAACTGATGACAAGATGAGAAGTAAACTGGTCATGGAGGCTGCCAAGAGGCCGACGGCAACATTGATGGAGATGCAGGAATTTCTTGCAAGTACTGGCTGTTTACTACATGTGACAACAATCTCCTGTCTATGCTGGCAAGATGGAAGGCTTATCTTACAAAGAAAAACATCCAAGCCCATTTAAGTTAAGTTTATCCCATGCCAATGGCGTAGGGTGGCACCAATCTCCATTTCATGACCTTAGGCCAGACAGCTACTGTAAGTGGTGAAAGCTAAGGTGGGGGGGGGGTCAGTCCTCTGGTAGCTCTATGTGTTAACTTTCCTTTTCCAGTTCTATTATGATTAGCACCAAGCTCGAAGGTGGAAAGTACTAGTTTTACTTGGTCTTTGTCCGGGATTTGATCCCCAGCCTCCCGGTTGTGCGACAGATGCTCTACCAACTAGGCCACCACTCCGGCCCAAGCCCAGCTACATTTTGCAAAAACACATTTGAAATCTCCCAAATGCATGTGTGAAAATGTGTTATGGTTGAGTGAAACCAAGGTAGAACATTTAAGCCATTATTCCAAAAGGTGTATTTGGTGGAAACACAACATTGCTCATCACCAAAAGAACACCATACCGACAGTGAAGCATGGTGGTGGTACCATCAATCTTTGCAGCTGTTTTTCTTCAGCTGGAAATGGAGACTTAGCCGAGGTGGAGGGAATTATGGTCAGTTCCAAATACCAGACAGTGTTGGCACAAATCCTTCAGGCTTCTGCTAGAAAGCTGACGATGAAGAGGAACTTTCAGCACGACAATGACCCAAAACACACATCCAAATCAACAAAAGAATGGCTTCACCTGAAGAAAATTAAGGTTTTGGAATTGCCCAGCCAGAGTCCAGACCTGAATCCAATCGAACATCTGTGGGGTGATCTGAAGAGGGCTGTGCACAGGAGATGCCCCGCAATCTGACAGATTTGGAGCATTTTTGCAAAGAAGAGTGGGCAAATATTGCCACATCAAGATGTGCCACACTGATAGACTCCTACCCCAAAAGACTGAGTGCTGCAATAAAAGCCAGTGTCACGCCTCGCCGCTCATCTGCGGCGCCAGCTGCACACACACCTGCACCTCATCAGCGGCGAGGGATTTAAACCGCCTCGCCCTGGGCTTCGGCCTGAAGCCGTCAGTCTTCAATCGTTACGATTGCTGTAAGGAATCTCTACCGCTCAGCAAACATTCTGGTAAGAAGCCCTTACCTCTTTCTTCTCCCAGTCTGCTCCCCTGTGCACAGGTGGATTTCCCGGCGGCGGACCACTCCTCTCCGCCTCCATTCCCTCGCTGCTGCACCGGGCGTTCCAGGTCGCTGTCTACCAGATCTCATCCTTGCTTTGCCAGCCATCTGCTAATCCCAAGTAAGCCAGTCACCATTTGCATATCTCCTGTGTTGGTGTGGTGCCCGTCATCCTTCTCCCTTTGCTTCTCCCATAGGGTTGTCCGGCTGTACGGCCTCCTGCCTCCGTGCCCGACGCAGACGCCACCACCAATACATTCACATCCCGCAGACACACATTCATACACACTTGTTGTTAATAAAGCTATTAGATCTACCCTGAGCCTGCGTGTGTGTCTCCTGAGCCGTCCACTTTGGTTCAGATCGGGCAGGCTGTTCTTTCAAATCACTCCCTTCCAGGTTTCACTGTCATTGCCCACATGCACATTGAAGTCCCCCAGTAGGACAATGGAGTCTCCAAAATGAGCACCCTCCAGCACCCCAGTCAGAGAATCCAAAAAGGATGGGTACTCTTAACCATCGTTTGGTGCATAGGCACAAATGATGTTCAGATCCTGTTTCCCAACCCGAAGGCGCAGGGAAATAACCTTTTCATCCACTGGGGAAAACTCCAAAATAGAGGCAGCAAGGTGGGGGGATGCAAAAATAACCACCCCTGCTCATTGCCTCTCGCCTGGGGCCACTTCAGACTAGGCCAAGCTCCAGCCCCTCTCCAAGAAACTGGTTCCAGAACCGGAGCTGTGTGTTGAGGTGAGACCAACTACATCTAGCCGGTATTTCTCAATCTCATGCACCAGCTCAGGATCCTTCTAAACCAAAGAGGTGACATTCCACATCCCAAAAGCCAGTTTAGGAAGCCTGGAATCAGACCACCAAGGTCTCTGCCTTCGACAAGGTCTCTGCCTCTGTTGTCTGCCACCTGATCCACATAGCACCAGACTCCCATGGTCCCTTCTGCAGGTGGTGAGCCCACTGGAGTGCGGTCACATGTATCTCCTTTGGGCTGAGCCCAGCCGGGTCCCATGGGTAGAAATCCGGCCACCAGGCGCAAGCCATCGAGCCCATCCCCAAGGCCTGGCTCCAGGGTGGGGCCCTGGTAACCCCATACCAGGCAGGGCACACTGAATCCTTTTTTGAGCATTCATCATGAGAGTCTGCTGGATCGTTCTTAGTCTTGCTCTTCACCCAGGGCCAGTTTATCTTGGGTGACCCTACCAGAGGCAAATTGCCCTGGACAACATAGCTCCTGGGATCACTAGGGCATGCAAACCCCCCACCACAATAAGGTGACAATCCAGGAGGGGAATACATGCAAATACAGTGGATATAAAAAGTCTTCACACCCCTGTTCAAATGCTAGGATTTTTTGATGTAAAAAAATGAGACCAAGATAAATAATTTCAAAACACTTTCCACCATTAATGTGACCTATAACTGGTACAACCAATCTGAATAAACAAACTGAAATCTTTTAAGGGGAACTTACAATAACCTGTTTGCATAAATATCCACACCCTTAAACTAATCTTTTTTTGCAACACCTCTGGCTGACATAGTGCACGGCTCAGGAGACACACACGCAGGCTCAGGGTAGATCTAATAGCTTTATTAACAACAAGTGTGTATGAATGTGTGTCTGTGGGATGTGAATGTATTGGTGGTGGCGTCTGCGTCGGGCACGGAGGCAGGAGGCCGTACAGCCGGACAACCCTATGGGAGAAGCAAAGGGAGAAGGATGACGGGCACCACACCAACACAGGAGACATGCAAATGGTGACTGGCTTACTTGGGATTAGCAGATGGCTGGCAAAGCAAGGATGAGATCCGGTAGACAGCGACCTGGAACGCCCGGTGCAGCAGCGAGGGAATGGAGGCGGAGAGGAGTGGTCCGCCGCCGGGAAATCCACCTGTGCACAGGGGAGCAGACTGGGAGAAGAAAGAGGTAAGGGCTTCTTACCAGAATGTTTGCTGAGCGGTAGAGATTCCTTACAGCAATCGTAACGAGTGAAGACTGACGGCTTCAGGCCGAAGCCCAGGGCGAGGCGGTTTAAATCCCTCGCCGCTGATGAGGTGCAGGTGTGTGTGCAGCTGGCGCCGAAGATGAGCGGCGAGGCATGACAGTATTCCCCCCTCTAGCAGCGCCTCCTGGCGATGGTTTCTCCGGGTGCGCTCGGTGGAACTCAGTTATGAGGGACGGGTCCAACACAAATGACAAGGGTACCCATTGCCGATGTTCAGGCCCATATCCCTCCCAGTCCACCAAGTACTGCAACCCGCGACCCCGGCGCCGGGAGTCCAGGATAGAAGAGACAGGCCAGGCTGGATGACCATCAATCATCCGGGGTGCGGGCTGCGCAGCAGGAGGAGGGCAAAGGGGGTCGGAGACTGCCAGCTTCACCTTGGATACGTGGAAGGTGGGATGGATGCGGAGGGAGGGGGGAATAGCTACACGCACAGCCACCAGGTTGATAATCCTGGTGATGGGGTATGGGCCCATAAAACGCTGTGCCAGCTTCCTCCTCTCACCCTTTAAAATGACGTCCTGGGTTGACACATAGACACGCTGGCCCACCTGGTACGCTGAGGCAGGTCTTCTGTGCCGGTCCGCCGTGGTTCTGTTGCGCTCTGCCGTGCGTAAAAGCGCATTGCGCGCTGACGCCCAGATGGAGCGGAACTGCCTGAGGTGCGCCCAAACTGAGGGAACAGTTACCTCACTCTCCTGCGCTGGGAAAAGAGGGGGGTCGTAGCCCAGGGACGCCTTAAAGGGAGACATCCCTGTGGCAGAAGAGCGGGCGGTGTTGTGGGCGTACTCAACCCAGGCGAGATGGTTACTCCAGGACGCAGGCTTGGATGCAGTGACGCAGCGGAGCGCAGCCTCCAGCTCCTGGTTGGTCCGCTCACACTGCCCGTTGGTTTGGGGGTGATGGCCGGAGGAGAGGCTTACCTTGGCTCCCAGGGCGTTGCAAAATGACCTCCAAACCTCTGAGGAAAATTGGGGCCCCCGGTCCGAGACCACGTCCATCGGAATCCCGTGCAGCCTGACCACGTGTTGGACTAGGAGATCCGCAGTCTCCAGGGCAGATAGAAGACCTCATAGCGGGATGAAGTGCGCCGCCTTGGAGAAACGGTCTACGATGGTCAGGACAGTGTCGAAGGTGTTAGAGACTGGGAGTCCGGTGACGAAATCCAGGGCGATATGCGACCAGGGCCTGCCAGGGACGGGCAGAGGCTGGAGCAAACCTGCTGGAGGGGCATTACCTGATTTACTTGTGGCACATACAGGGCAGGCCCGGGCGTAGCGGGCAGCGTCCTTCCGCAGGCCCGGCCACCAGAAGGACCGTTGAAGAAGGTCGATCATCTGGGAGGCACCAGGGTGGCAGGTGAGCTTAGATGTGTGCAGCCAGTGGATGACCTCCCCCCGAACCGTGGATGGCACAAAAAGCCTCCCCTCCGGTTCGCCACCAGGGTCAGGTTCCAATTCCTGCGCCTTCCGGATCTTACTTTCTATGTCCCAAGTGATGGCTCCCACGATGCACGACCTGGGCAGGATGGTGTGGACCGTGTCCTCAGACGCCTCAGGGGCAAATTGCCTAGAGAGGGCGTCGGGCAGGCCGTTCTTGGAGCCAGGCCTGAAGGTGATGTTAAAGCGGAACCTGGCAAAGAACAAGGACCAACGCGCCTGGCGGGTGTTCAGACGCTTGGCAGATCTTAAGTATTCCAAGTTCTTGTGGTCAGTCAGGCCCACGAACGGCAGGTCCGCCCCCTCTAGCCAGTGACGCCCCTCCTGCAGCGCGAGCTTGATGGCGAGGAGCTCTCTGTCCCCCACGTCGTAGTTCCGTTCCGCCGGGGACAAGCGCCGAGAGAAGAAAGCGCAGGGCCGTTTGACTCCGTCATCTGGCGACCGCTGAGATAGAACCACCCCCACTCCCGTGTCCGAAGCATCCACTTCCACGATGCATTGCAGTGACGGGTCGACTTGGCTAAGGACCCGGGAGGAGGAGAACTCCGCCTTCAGCGTCTGGAAGGAAGCTGCGGCCTCTTCGGTCCACCGGAACGGGACCTTAGGGGACGTGAGGCGGGTCAGAGGGCCGACGACGGTGCCAAAATTCGGGACGAAGCGGCGGTAGAAGTTTGCAAACCCAATAAATTGTTGCACCTGCTTCCTTGATGTTGGTGTAGGCCATTCCACCACCGCCTTCACCTTCACTGGGTCCGGGAGCACCTGGTCGTGGGAGATGACGAACCCGAGGAAGGACGTAGTCTTAGCATAGAATTCACACTTTTCTGCCTTCACATACAACCGGTTCTCCAGCAGCCTTTGGAGGACCCGCCTCTCATGGACCCGGTGCTCGTCCCTGGATTTGGAGAAGATGAGGATGTCATCCAGGTAGACGAACACAAATAGGCCGATGAAATCCCGGAGGACGTCATTTATTAGGCGCTGAAAGACGGCTGGAGCATTGGTCAACCCGAACGGCATCGCCAGGTACTCGAAATGGCCGTTCGGGGTACGGAAGGCTGTCTTCCACTCATCTCCCTCCCGGATCCGGACGAGGTGGTATGCGCTGCGTAAATCCAGCTTGGTGAACCAAGTCGCCCCCTGGAGGGAGTGGAAGGCGGTGTCCATAAGTGGCAGGGTGTAGCGATCCTTCTCCGTGATATCATTCAGGGCGCGGTAGTCGATACAAGGACGGAGGGAACCGTCCTTCTTGCCCACGAAGAAGAATCCTGCGCCTAATGGTGATGACGAGGGACGGATAATTCCAGCACTCAGCGAATCCTTGAGGTAGGAATTCATAGCCTCCTTCTCCGGCGCCGACAGGCTGTAGAGACGCCCAGAGGGTAAGGGTGCCCCCTGGCGGATGTTTATCGCACAGTCGTAGGGCCTGTGTGGAGGAAGAGACATCGCCTTGGACCTACTGAAAACCATACCCAGGTCGTGAAATTCTGATGGCACCAGGGAGAGATCCGGGGGCGCAGCGTCCACAGGAGTTGGAGAAGAGGACGGAGAGCAGGCAGCTGATTGCAGGCAGGTGCTCATGCAGAAGGAACTCCATGCCGATACCCTGGCGGACTTCCAATCCAGGACGGGGTTATGGAGGCGAAGCCAGGGGTACCCCAGGATGACGGGCGACACAGAGTTGGGGAGGACGTAGAAAGTGATTTCCTCCCGGTGGTTCCCAGAGATGATCACAGGTACTGGGGCGGTCTGGTGTGTGACTCTCCCCAGGGAGACATGGGAGAGGTTGACTAGGGCGAGAGGGGATTTGAGGGCTTGGCAACGGATGCCCAATCGGGTTGCCAGGCTTTGTGAAATAAAGCTGCCCTCTGCGCCCGAATCCACCAGTGCGTGGGTGAGGTGCCCAGTGGGGTTGTGACAAAACCGGACGGGCAGCTTCAATTAGGAGAGGGGACTTAACCGATTGACGTCCGCGAGGCCCCCTACAGTGACTCGCGGACCCCGCTGTTTGGCTTCTGTGGGCAAAGCTCCACCGTGTGTTGGCTGTCTCCGCAATACATGCAGAGACCAAACTCACGGCGGCGTTGTTTCTCCGCAGGGGGGAGCTTTGTCCAGCCCGTCACCATCGGCTCCGACTCCTCGGGGCGCGATGGTGGCGGCAACGCCAGGGGGCGAGCTTGGGACAGGCGCGACGAGGCACCACGAGAGCGAGAAGAAGACGACTTCAGCTCCGAGGCGCGCTCGCGCAACCTGTTATCCAGGCTGATGGCTAGGGACGTTAGCTCCACTAAAGTCTCCGGGATGTCCCGCCCAGCCAGTTCGTCCCTCAGACTATCATTGAGACTGCGGAGGAAGAGGCCGCAGAATGAACGTTCATCCCAGCCAACCTCCTCCGCCGCTACCCGGAAGAAGTCGATCGCGTAATCAGCTGCCGACCGGCTTCCCTGCTGGAGGCTGAGAAGCCGATCGACCTGAACGCTCTCAGTACGAGAATGATCAAAGACTTCCAGGAACTGTCTCACAAATTGGCCATAGGTGAGGGTGGCGTAACTGGGCCTCGCCATTACGGCGTAAGCCCAAGTAAGCGCTCGCCCCTCCAGGAGATTCCCTATGTAGCCAATTCGGCTATGGTCTGAGGGAAAATCTCCGGGCACACGGTGGAACACGGACTCACATTGCATTATAAACCCCCGTGCTCCGCCGAGCTTACCGCTAAAGCGGGCGGGGGTCGGAATGGGTGTGAGCCGAACCGGTGCTACCGGAGCAGGCTGGATGGCCGCTGGAGCAGCAGGAGCCGCGCCGCCCTGACGAGCCGGGGGGAACGGCTGTTGGGGGTCCAAGCGGTCCAATCGGTTAGTGATGATGGATAATTGATTTAGAATCACCTGTTGCTGGTGGGCTATTAGGTCCACTCGAGCCTCGAGGGTGGAAAGTCAGCGTGTGAGCCCGCCATCTGCCGAGCCGCTCTGCTGAAGCCGTACTGACATAATGCACGGCTCAGGAGACACACACGCAGGCTCAGGGTAGATCTAATAGCTTTATTAACAACAAGTGTGTATGAGTGTGTGTCTGCGGGATGTGAATGTATTGGTGGTGGCGTCTGCGTCGGGCACGGAGGCAGGAGGCCGTACAGCCGGTCAACCCTATGGGAGAAGCAGAGGGAGAAGGGTAACGGGCACCACACCAACACAGGAGGTATAAAAATGATGACTGGCTTACTTGGGAATGGCAGGTGGCTGGCACAGCAAGGGTGAAGCCCGGAAGACAGCAACCTGGAGCGCCTGGTGCAGCAGCGAGGGAATGGTGGCAGAGAGGAGTGGTCCGCCACCGGGAAATCCACCTGTGCACAGGGGAGCAGACTAGGAGAAGAATGAGGTAAGAGATTCTTACTTGGATGTTTTGCTGAGCGGTTGAGATTCCTTACAGCAAGAGTAGCGAGTGAAGACTGACAGCTTCAGGCCGAAGCCCAGGGCGAGGCGGCTTAAATCCCTCGCCGCTGATGAGGTGCAGGTGTGCGTGCAGCTGGTGCCGCAGATGGGCGGCGAGGCGTGACAGTGTGTAGCAGAATGGAATGTGCGCACTCTGTTGGACAGAACAACATCACAGCGCCCAGAAAGACAGACTGCGCTTGTGGCCCTGGAAATTAACAGGTACAATGTAGACATAGCTGCACTTAGTGAAAAAAGATTGCCTGGATATGACAGCTTGGAAGACCATGGGTACATCTTCTTTTGGAATGGAAGATAAACTCAAGAAAGGAGAGAAGCAGGACTGGGCTTTGCAGTTAGAAAGGAGATAGCAGCAATGCTTGATGAGGAACCGGTGCCAATCAACGACAGGATAATGACTATGAGACTCCCACTACAGCGGAAGATGTATGCCACACTCATCAGTGTATATGCCCCAACAATGACCAACACAGAGGAGGTAAAGGAAGAGTTCTACAGTGATTTACGTGAGACTATCAGGCGTGTACCGACTGATGACAGGCTGATACTCGTTGGAGATTTTAATGACAGAGTTGGTTTGGACACTGAGAAATGAAAAGGAGTGCTAGGCAGTCATAGAGTAGGCAAGTGCAATGCTAATGGAGAACTTCTACTTGCACTATGTTCAGAGTACAACCTTGTGATAACCAACACTACATTTAAGCACAAGGACACACACAAGAAGACATAGATGCACCAAAGATCCAAGCACTGGCACTTATTAGACTACATCATAGTCAGGCAGGGAGACATAAGGGATGTATTGGACACCAGAGCAATGAGAGGCATGGACTGTGGTACTGATCATGTTATGCTGAGATCTAGATTAAGAATTTGCAGACGAAAACAGCACTGCAGGACGGGTGCAAAGCCACCACGGAAGCTAAACACTAGTGCACTGAAAGGCCAAAAGAAGCAGGAAGAACTACAGAGAAAATGGATGAAAACTTGAAAGACTGGGACAGAAACAACTCAGAGAATGACATAGAAGAGAAATGGGCAACACTGAAGGATACGGTGTATCAGACTGCGAGTGATGTATTAGGCTACCCTGAGAGGAAACATCAAGATTGGTTTGATGAGCATGATGAACACCTGAAGAAACTACTAGAAGCGAGGAATACAGCTCGGCAGGAAAACCTACAGTGTAACACAAGGTCGAAGAAGAAGAAATACTCAAAGGCTCAGCGTGAGCTACAGAAGTACACCAGAGAGATGAAGTCCAACTGGTGGGATTAAAAAGCGGAGAAACTTCAAACTGCAGCAGACAGAAAGGACATGAAAACATTCTTCACAGGTTTGAGAGAAATCTACGGCCCTAAACCAAGAGGATTGATCCAAATAAAGGCTATGGATAGTGAAACGGTTTTGCAGGAGAGAGGCAAGATCCTGGACAGATTTGCAGACCACTTTGACCAACTACTAAACAACCCTGAAGATCTCACTGAGAAGGCTAAAGAAGCTCTAGTGCAGCGACCAGCTATATCAAGTCTGGATGAACCACCAAATTTTGATGAACTAATGGCAGCTATCAGGACAACACAGGATGGTAAAGCTCCAGGAAGGGATGGAATTCCAGCAGAAGTGTGGAAATTTGGTAGTGTTCAGCTGACCAACTGCCTGCACAAGCTCATCCAAGAGATATGGGATGCCCAGAAAGTACCTCAAGACTGGAAGGATGCAAGTATTGTGCCTTTGTTCAAGAAAGGCGACAGGAAAGATTGTGGAACTTACCGAGGTATATCACTGCGAGCCACTGTTGGCACGTGTACTACTGAACAGACTCAGTGAACACATCTCGCGGAATGTACTACCGGAAACCCAATGCAGCTTTAGAAGTGGAAGAAGCACAATGGACATGATTTTCTGCTTGAAACAGGTTCAAGAAAAGTGTATCAAACAGAACATGCCGCTTTATGTAGTCTTCATAGACTTTAGTAAAGCCTCCGATACTGTTTCGCGACAAGGACTTTGGCAATTACTCAAGAAATATGGCTGTATAGAAAAGTTTGTCAGCCTGATCGAGGCACTCCATACAGGTATGCAAGCAAATGTGGCAATGAGTGGTTCAGTATCTAAAGACTTTTCAGTAAGCAATGGGATGAAACAAGGGTGTGTGCTGGCACCTACACTCTTCTCGCTATATCTGGCAGCCATGCTTGAGGTGGCCTTCAAAGACACTTCAGAAGGAGTATACATTCAAACAAGGAAAGAAGCAGACTTGGCACAGTTTAAAGCCAAGAGTAAGACATCGATAAAGGTAGTAAGAGAAATGCTCTTTGCTGATGACAGTGCTCTAGTTGCACACAGCGTGGAAGATATGCAATCCTTAGTGGAGAAATCTGCAAGAGCAGCTAGCTAATTCAACCTCCAAATCAACATCAAGAAGACAGAGTGCCTTTATCAACCACCAAACTTCCAGTTATCAGCATCACTACCAGAAGAGATCAGCATTGTTACAGAGCCACTAGTCAAGTGAAAGACTTTCAAGTACCTAGGGAGTACTGTTTCAGAGAATGCTAGGCTGGAGGATGAACTATCTCTCAGAATGGGAAGAGCGAGCACTGTGTTTGGAAACTTGAAGGAGAGACTGTGGAACAATTGACATGTGTCTATCCGTGTGAAATGCAAAGAGTACAGAGCGACAGTACTGGCTACTGTATTGTATGGTGCTGAAACTTGGACTGTCTACAGAGTGCAGGTGAAGAAACTCCACAAGTACATGATGAGACACCTTCAATCCATAATGAGCATCTCATGGAAAGACAAGATAACCAACATAGAAGTGATGAAACGAGTTGTTCTACCATCAATGGAGGACATGCTAATACGGATGAACCTGAGATAGCTCGGACATGTTGAGAGGATGGACCACCAGCATCTCCCTCGGCAGTTACTCTACTCACAGTTATGCGAGGGCAAACGCAATCAGGGTAGACCAAGGCTCAGATTTAAAGACACTGTAAAAAGAAACTTGAAAAAGTTGGACATAGACAGGAGTTCTTGGCAGCGGAAGGCTAAGGACAGAGCTTTGTGGAGGAATCTGATCAGACCTAAATGAAACCGTCATTGTTGCCCACGACACACTGCTATGATGATGATAAATTACTTAGACGTACTTTAAAAATCAGTAGATTAAAGTCAATCTTTACAGTCATCTGAAATAATTAGGACACCATTAAATACTCAGTTCTGTATTAAGAAATGTTCATATCTATATCTAACCCTGGTTTTGTTGTTATTTGCATAAAACATTTATTTTACCCATTTTAGGTGGGAATGAATATGGGGGTGTCCTAAAAAAGCTCAGGGTGGGGGGGGGGGGGGTCCTAATTTATTCCTCACGGTTTAGAATTACATTTTACAGAAAATTTGAAAAAAGTCTACTTCATTTTTAATTGTTTAGTTGTATTACATGAATCTCCCTTTATTTTTAACATTGATATTAAATATCCATGTGTCCAAATACCTCACAAAAGAACACACAGCCTAATACAGCATGTCCTAATTTTTTCACATGACTGTAGGTTGTGGGAGCAGTTTTGGACCAACAAAATCTTGTGATGCAGTATATCCTGACATTGTAGCTAAAAAAGTTTTAGACACATTTTGGAAATCCAGCTGTGCAATGTTTTCATTTTATCTGTGTGTAATGGAGAATAATGAAAGTTATTTCTTAACCAAAATTCTATTTTTCCACACTGGAAAATTGCCAGGAATGCTAAGGGGTAAGAAAAGGTAAACAAAACATTTAAGTTTTTCAGTATAATGGGATAAGGTTACATGGGATTTAACTTGTTTCAAAACATGATTCATAATTCTGTTAACATATTTGCATCAAACAAAAAGTGATATATGTAACTGCTGGATTACTCGTAGATGGCTTCTGGTCTTTTAGATTTAATCACTCTTACCTTCACAAATAACCCTTATAAACAAAAGAGGAGACATATCTGAAATGGATACAAAAAATTTTATTTTAATAATTCAAAAGTTGGACATGTGTAGGCACATGAATGGGAAGGCATTCAGTATTTAGTCATTATTGCTACACAAGTACTGCATCAGAGCATCTTGTACATCTCTGCCCTGATCCTCTACACCCTGTACCGCTGCTCCCACTGGCTCACATGCTGCAGCTGCTGGATCATCCAATGTGGTGTCGAAAGTCTCTCCATGATTTTCACACAGATTATGCAGAGCACAACAAGTCAGCACCATAACTTTCACCAGTTGGATGTCGCAGTCATTCCTTTTCAGAAGGAAGCACCACCTTCCCTTCAGCATGCCAAAAGCATTCTCCACAACGACCCGTACTCGAGGGATGTTTAAGTTGAACATGTGCTGTTCTTCTGTCAGTCGTCCAGTGTCATGGAATGGTTTCAAGAGCCAGTGTTGCAAGGGATATGCCGAGTCTCCAAGGATGCAAAAGCCCACATGTAGCGCACCGATGTTCCTGATGTGAGGTGGGAAGAGACTTCCCTGGCCGGCTAACACCCACAGTGTTGACAGTCTCAGAACCCTAGCATCATGCAAGCTCCCTGGCAGCCCAGCAAACACATTCCAGAACAGCCCCTTTCCATCAACAACACCTTGAAGGATTATGGAGTGCCAGCCTTTATGATTGAAGTAGTCAGTGTGATATTGTTGTGGTGCTATGATGGGTATGTGGGAGCCATCAGTAGCACCACCACAGTGTAGTAGCCCTCACCTGTTCTCAGTGTAGGCCAACATTTCTCTGAACCTCCGTTCTTCAGGAAAATTGATTTGTTCTGGCACCAACAATGACTCTGCTGCAGCACAAAAGTCCTACACACACATGCACACAGTTGTGATACTGACTCCAAACAGATGGCCAATAGTGTGGTACTCTGAGCTGGTAGCAAGATTCTACAGTGCAATAGCCACTCTCTTCTTTAGGGGCACACATTGGCAGAATGTTGTATCTTGACGCTCCATAGCTGGGCACAATTTGTGGCACAGGTAGGTAGAAGTGTCTTCAGACATCCAGAAGTTCTGCATCCACTCCATGTTTGTGAAGCCAGGAACAATGTCCTCCCTCCACTGCGAGGCACGGTCCAATGTCCAGGCCGATAGTTTTCAGCGATTATTTCACAACAAAGCACCCATCTGAAACACACAGATAGCATACATATTTTAATGCCTTTAATAGCAATAACCTGCCACCACTACAAGTACGCAGGATTATAATGACTGTAGCAAGCATTAGCAATCACTAGCTTACCCTCATCCTAGGCCTCATCCTGCTCCTTGTCCTCATCCGTATGCAACGTCTAGCTGCCATCCTCACATTTTCAGATTCAAATTGTAATGGAGATTCCACTTCATACTCAAATGCATATTGAAATTCTGCTATGGCAGCCAAAAGTCTCCTGTACCTTTCCTCCGTGTTTCGTCTTGCCGAATGTAGCCTTCTCTGGCTGTCCTGTTTGGCCTTGAGCAAAAGCCACAGAGTGAGCAGTAAGTAAATCATCCTCTTGTCATCCTCCGTCTTGTATTTTGATACTGTATTGATTGTGTGTCATGTTTTTTACGTCACGGGAAGGTTGTGCCGCCTTTCTGTAACAAATCCCACCCACATCATGCGGTACTCTGGTGTAATTGAAACACAAGCGGGCTAAACTGAAAAAAAAAACAACAAAAAAACAAAAACGGTACCTTGCTGTACCAGGCCAAACACGTACTAGTGGAAAAGGGCCATTGTTGGACTTCTGTGCTAACCACAGTTTGTCCATAATGAACACCATGTTCAAGCATAAGGGTGTCCATATGAGCACTGAGCATCAGGACACCCTAGGTCGCAGGTCAATGATCGATTTTGTTATTGTGTCATCAGACCTGCGACCATATGTCTTGGACACTCGGGTAAAGAGAGGTGCAGAGCTGTCAACTGATCGCCACCTGGTGGTGAGTTGGATCCGATGTCAGGGAAGGATGCCATTCAAACCTGGTTGACCCAAACGTATAGTGAGGGTATGGTGGGAATGTCTGGCTGAGGCCTCTGTCTGGGAAGTCTTCAACTCCCACCTCCGGAAGAACTTTGACCACATTCCGAGGGCGTCTGGAGACATTGGGTCTAAATGGGCCATGTTATCCACCTCCACTGTTGAACTGGCTGCCCAGCGCTGTGGCTGCAAGGTTATCGGTGCATCTCGTGGTGGCAATCCCTGAACCAAGTTGTTGACACCAGTGGAGAGGGGCGGCCATTAAGCTGAAGAAGGAGTCCTTTCAAGCTTGGTTGGCTTGTGGGACTCTCGAAGCAGCTGAGCTGTACCGGCAGGTCATGCGGAGTGCAGCTTGAGTGGTTGCTGAAGCAAAAACTTGGATGTGGGAGGAGTTTGATGAGGCCATGGAACAAGACTTTTGGTCAGACTAGAAGAGATTCTGGCAAACTGTCCGGCGACTCAGGAGTGGGAAGCAGCTCCCTGTCCACATTGTGTATGGTACGGATGAGACGCTGCTGTCTTCGACTGGGAATATTGTTGGGCGGTGGAAGGAATACTTTGAGGATCTCCTCAATCTCACTGACATGCCTTCCACAGATGAAGCAGGGCTTGTGGATGAGGGGGACGACTCGCCCATTACAGGGGCTGAGATTGTCAAGGTGGTTAAAATGCTCCTTGGTGGCCAGGCCCCGGGGGTGGACAAGATTTGCCCTTAGTACCTCAAGGCCCTGGATGTTGTACAGTACATCCAGAAAGTATTCATAGCCCTTCACTTGTTCCACATTTCATTATATTACAGCCTTACTCCAAAATAGAATAAATTCATTTTTTTTTTCTCAAATCTCTACACACAATACCCCATAATGACAACATGATTTTTTTTTTAGATTTTTGAAAATTTATTAAAAATGAAAAACTTAGAAATCACATATACAAAATGTTCACAGCATTTGCTCAGTACTTGGTTGATGCACCTTTGGGAGCAATTAAAGCCTCAAGACTTTTTGAATATGATGCCACAAGCTTGGCACACCTTTCTTTGGGCAGTTTCCCCAATTCCTCTTTGCAGCACCTCTCAAGCTCTATCAAGGTTGGGTGGGAAGTGTTGGTGTACACCCATTTTCAGATTTCTCCAGTGATTTTAAATCGGTTTGAAGTCTGGGCTCTGGCTGGGCCACTCAAGGACATTCACAGAGTTGTCCTGAAGCCACTCCTTTGAAATCTTGGTTAAGTGCTTCGGGTTGTTGTGCTGCTGAAAGATGAACCATCACACCAATCTGAGGTCAAGAGAGCTCTGGAGCAGGTTTTCATCCAGGATATCTCTGTATATTGCTGCATTCATCACTCCCTCTATCCTGACTAGTCTCCCAGTTCCTGTCGCTGAAAAACATCCACACAGCGTAAGATAAGATACGACAAAATAAGCTTTTATTAGTCCCACAATGGGGAAAATCCAGGATTGCAACAGCACAGGGATAGCAACACTCAGAGCAATAATTAAGAAGATACAGAAGATATAAATAAGAGCAGTGGATATACATACATACACATCAATATATAAATATATATACAAAGTGCGGAGCATTGTAGCAAGATGGAATAAACAGCATAACCGTCTACTTAGTTATCCTACATAGTATGAATATGTACCCATACATATTGTCACCCTCCGTAGCGACCAATACTGTCCTAGTTGTATATACTGGAGGGGACCATTGTGTAAGTCTATTGCGTCTTTGGCATTCAATACTACTAGGTCGTCACGTTTTTTTTGCTATCTCTGCGAGCTGCCCTGCTTAGGTTATACAGTCTGACTGCCGTAGGTAGGAAGGACCCGTGAAACCTCTCGGTTGCGCACCTAGGATGATGTAGTCTGCTGCTAAATGAGCTCCTCAGTGCGTTCAGTATGTCCTGCATAGGGTGGGACTCGGACTCCAGCAGAGATGACATGATGCTGCCACCACCATGTTTCACTGTAGGGATGGTGTTGGCCTGATGATGAGCAGTGCCTGGTTTCTTCCAAACATGACACCTGGCATTCACACCAAAGAGTTCAATCTTTGTATCATCAGAGCAGAGAATTTTGTTTCTCATGGTCTGAGAGTCCATCATGTGCCCTTTGGCAAACTCCAGATGGGCTGCCATGTGCCTTTTACTAAGGAGTGGCTTCTGTTTGGCCACTCTACCATACAGGCCTGGTTGGTGAATTGCTGCAGAGATGGTTGTCGTTCTGGAAGGTTCTCCTCTCTCCGCAGAGTAAAGCTGGAGCTCTGGAAGAGTGACCATTGGGTTCTTGGTCACCTCCCAGACTAAGGCCCTTCTCCCCGATTGCTCAGTTTAGATAGCCAGCCAGCTCTAGGAAGAGTCCTGGTGGTTCCAAACTTCTTCATTTACGAATGACGGAGGCCACCGTGCTCATTGGGACCTTCAAAGTAGCAGACATTTTTCTGTACCCTTCACCAGATTTGTGCCTCAGTACAATCCTTTCTCGGAGGACTACGGAGAATTCCTTTGACGTCATGCTTGGTCTGTGCTCTGATATGCACTGTCAACTGTGGGACCTTATATAGACAGGTGAGTGCCTTTCAGAATCATGTCCAATCAACTGAATTTACTACTGGTGGACTCCAATTAACCTGTAGAAACATCTCAAGGATGATCAGTGGAAACAGGATGCACCTGAGCTCAATTCTGATCTTCATGGCAAAGGTGTTGAATACTTACTATGTACATGTGATTTCATAGTTTTTTTATTTTTAATAAATTTGAAAAAAATCTCAAAAACCTTTTTTTTCACATTGTCATTATGGGGTATTGTGTGTACAATTTTGAGGAAAGAAATGAATTTAACCACTTGCACTCCGGGCAATTTTCCTAAAAATGCCAAAAAATAACGTGCCCAAAGTAAATCGAAAGCTGTTATTCAACCCTTTGCAGCATCTTCATGGGGTTGGTCTCATTTAAAAGAAAACACTTTCAATTTTTTGGCAATAAAAACATAATCTCTCTACGTGCTCCGGCCACTGAGTTACAGTCATCTAAACATACTGAACTTGAAGAAAAAAAATTGGACACAGTGTTTTTTTGGATACAAACGCTTGTAAATAACACACAGCTGTCCGATCCGGCTGGAAAATGCAACAGAAATGTAGAACCAAGTGTTATCCAGCTGAGATCCAAATTTGGTAACAATACCATAAAAAATGAATATTTTACACAGCTTTGTTCTCAGGCTGTTCCCAGGCGTTTTGGAACTGTGCCAAATTGTGCCAAATGGCACAGTTTGGAAAAATGTCTGTAACTTTTGAATAATTCAATGTAGAAGCTTCATTTTAGGCTCTAATGAAAGGTCACACTCAGGGCTGTGTCTGTGTGTGTGTGTGTGTGGGCGGGGGGTCGTCCCCCCCCCGCTACCAAGGACCGAATTCGGCCCTCGCTACATGACGGATTACACTCCTTGCATGTTTTCACAGCGCCCCCCCCCTCGCTACTGTGTGTGTGTGTGGGGGGGGGAACCGTGAACGGACTGTGAGCGCCCCCCCCCCCGCTACAGAAGAGGGCCATCGCTACATGATGGAATAGACTGATATACTTCCCCCCGCGGACCGGGGGGCGTTTGGACCGTGAACGCACCCCCCGCTCCTCTTCTGCAGCGGGGGGGGGCCTTCACGGTCCGAACACGGCAAATGAACCATTTATCGCGGCGCACGCACTTCGTACTTCGTGCGCAGTACAGTTGTAATTTACCGATCGGTCAAAAGTCATTTTTGGATTACAGTTTTCAGGGATAAATAATAATTTAGCTTATAACACCTTACCTCTTCAAAGCAGCAGAGTCGTGGCGAACATTTCTTCCCCCATTGTCAGACGAACGCGACGCTGCTCCGCTCGTGGATCCCGATCAAAACATAATTCCATTATTGCCGTTTTGGCGAATGATTTACGACTTTTGTCGTCGGCCTCCATCTATTCTGCTGGAATGAGTGCAGGTCCCACTTGTGGGTGTTCTCCATGCTGCTGGGTGAGCCTGGGTCTGTAGTAGATTCGTCCAGCGTCCTTTGTTTTCATCTGTTGCAACAGTAAATCTCTCTTCACCCAGCCTGAATTTCTGTGCTTCAATTGTCTCCTGCGTTCACAGTAGGCGGGTCCTCCTTCCTAGATTTTCATTCATTGGCTCTTCAAGGTTTCAGAAACCCAATTCAAGGCTCTTATTAGTCGAATGAGAGGTCAATCAGATGAACTAATCTGTTCGCGGCTGTCTCTGCAGTTTTTTTTTGAGTGGCGCTTGGACGCCACTACATCACCATCACCACCATCATGCGTCATGCGTCCAAGCGCGCACGAGGGCGCTCTCGTGCGCCCTTGTGCGCCCTAGGATGCAGAGACTTGCCCGCCCGCGGAACAACGGAGTGCAAGTGGTTAATCCCTTTTGGAATAAGGCTGTAACAAAACAAAATGTGGAAAAAGTGAAGTGCTGTGAATACTTTCCGGATGCACTGTGGAGCTGTCATGGTTGACATGCCTCTGCAACATTACGTGGAGGCTGGGGACTGTGCCTTTGGCATGGCAAACCGGGGTGGTGGTTCCTCTCTTCAAGAAAGGGGACGGGAAGTTGTGCTCCAGCTTTAGAGGGATCAAACTCCTCAGCCTCCCGGGGAAGGTCTAAGCCAAGGTATCGGAGTGGACATTGGTCGAACCTCGGATTCAGGAGGAGCAATGTGGTTTTCATCCTGGCCGTGGCACAATCGACCAACTCTTTACCCTCTTGAGAGTCCCCAAGGGTTCAAGGGAGTTTGCCCAACCAGTTTACATGTGTTTTGTGGACTTGGAGAAGGCATTCAACAGCATCCCTCGTGGTTTTTTGAGGAGGGTGCTTCAGGAGTATGGGGTATCAGGCTTGTTGTTACGACCTATTCGGTCTCTATATGACCATTGTGAGAGTTTGGTTCATATTGCCAACACTCAGACTCATTCCGAGTGAGAGTTGGACTCCACAAGGGGTGCCCTTAGTCACTGATCCTGTTCACAAATTTTATGGACAGGATTTCTCGGCACAGCCAGGGAACAGAGGGTGTCATGCTTGGTGAGAACAGAATCTCATCTATGTTGTTTGCAGATAATGTTGTCCTTTTGGCTTCATCCAGTAATGACCTACACATCTTACTGGGACGGTTTGCCGAGGAGTGTGAAGCAGCTGGGATGAAAATCGGCACCTCCAAGTCCGAGTCCATGGTCGTCAGCCGGAAAAAGGTGGATTGTCATGTCCGGGTTGGGGAGAAGCTCATGCCCCAAATGGAGGAGTTTAACTGTTTGACTGCCACAGCGGCACGTTAGCGCCTGTCAGTTCATTAGTCAAAACAAAGCTGGTACCACTAAATAGAGTCAGAGATGTACCAACCTTTTAACACCACAAGACAGCAGACAGGTATAGCTTTTCGCTTACCACAAAAAACGGATATGACCCAATGCAATGAGTGGTTCAAATTTCAGTTTGCAGACCAGAATCAGAATCAGAATCAGAATCAGAATCAGGTTTATTGCCATTGTTCATGTAGTACACAAACTAGGAATTTGTCTCGGTACAATGCTGCAACATTAAACATAAGATAAAAGAAATAAACTATACATGTAATAAAGTGTAGGATAAGATTAAGTGATACTGGTCAACAGTTAAAATATATTAGCCAGCAGCAGATACTGTGGAGAACTATATAGTGCAGTCGGTAATGCAGGAAGAAAACAGTGATGATTGACATGAGTCTGGTTGAGCTGCTGTACATGGTGTACGAGAGTCAATAAGTCACTTAGTGTTCAGCAGTCTGATGGCAGAGGGGAAGAAGCTGTTCATGTGACGGGAGGTTTTAGTCTGGATGGACCGAAGTCTTCTACCAGAGGGGAGGGGGGCAAACAGTATGTGACCAGGGTGTGAGGGATCGGCTATGATCCGGCCAGCACGCCTCCGGGTCCTGGAGATGTACAGATCCAGGAGAGATGGGAGCTTGCAGCCGATCACCTTCTCAGCAGTGCGCACGACGCGCTGCAGCCTTAGTCTGTCCCAGGCAGTGGCTCCTGCGTACCACACGGTTATGGAGGTGGTGACGATGGACTCGATGATGGCTGTGTAGAACTGCACTAACATCTTGGTGGGTAGCTTGAGCTTCCTCAGCTGCCGCAGGAAGAACATCCTCTGCTGGGCTTTTTTGATGAGTGAGCTGATGGTCGGCTCCCATTTGAGGTCCCTGGTGATGGTAGTGCCTAGGAAGCGGAAGGAATCAGCAGTGGTGATGGGAGAGCCTGAGAGGGTGAGGGGGGGGGGCAGAGGGGTAGTGACTTTCCTGAAGTCTACAATCATCTCCACTGTCTTCAGAGCGTTCAGCTGCAGGTTGTTATTGTTGCACCAGGACGCCAGCTGGGCCACCTCTCTCCTGTAGGCGGACTTGTCGCCGTTGGAGATGAGCCCGATGAGGGTGGTGTCGTCCGCAAACTTGATCAACTTGACAGACTGGTGGCTGGAGGTGCAGGAGTTGGTGTAAAGGGAGAAGAGTAGGGGGGAAAGTACACAGCCCTGGGGTGATCCGGTGCTGATGCTAGTATAGTCTGAGACAGTCTTTCCCAGCCGCACATGCTGCCTCCGGTCCGTCAGGAAGTCGATGATCCACCTGCAGAGGGAGTCAGGCACGTTGAGCAGGGACAGCTTGTCCCGGAGCAGAGCGGGGCGGATGGTGTTGAATGCGGAGCTGAAGTCCACAAACAGGATCCTGGCGTAGGTTCCCGGGGAGTCCAGGTGCTGCAGGATGGAGTGGAGGGCCAGGTTGACTGCGTCGTCTACAGACCTGTTGGCTCGGTAGGCAAACTGCAGCGGGTCCAGGAGAGGGGTGGTGATGGACTTGAGGTGGGACAGGACCAGGCGCTCAAAGGACTTCATGACTACAGAGGTGAGCGCTACAGGTCTGTAGTCATTAAGTCCAGTGATCCGTGGCTTCTTGGGGACAGGGATGATGGTGGAGGATTTGAGGCAGGACGGCACGTGGCATAACTTAAGGGAGGTGTTAAAAATGTCTGTGAAGACAGGAGCCAGCTGTTTCGCACAGTGTCTCAGGGTGGAGGGAGACACGCCGTCTGGGCCGGGGGCCTTGCGCGGGTTCAGTCTGGAGAACTGTTTGAGCACATCCTGCTCACTGATGATAAGGGGAGGGGGGGAGGAGGGGGGGTGCCTTTAATGAAGTAGGGAATGTGGAGGCTGTGGAGCTGGAGGGAGGGGGGGAGTTGGACACAGATGACGAGGTGTCAAAACGGGCATAGTGTTGGGACCAACACTATGCCCCCTCTCATGAGGGGGTGGTCTCATGAGACCACCCCTCTCATTCTGTCATTTGTCGTGGACTAAACAAGATGATCACACTATACCAAATGCTTGACAATGAATGAAAGTTGTACCATTGTCAGGCTATTGCTGTTGCTAAGTTTGAATGTCACAATAGCCAAATTTGATCACAATATGCAAATTTGATGACAGTATACCAAATGCATGGATGAAATTTGTCCATTGATGAACTTTGGTTCTTTTGATATATTTTTCCATTTCCAATTTCCAATTCCAGTGCAAATTTTTAGGTCAAACTTTCTGTTTCCAAAACAGGTACACTGAGCAGCTCATTGCCAAAGCCAAAGCAACCGATACACTGAAACCCCAGTCCAGATTGCAGAATTGGACTGCTGTAACTTTGGAGGAGATGAAAGCATTCGTTGCACTCCATGTGTGCATGGGAATTTTGACAAAGCCCACATTAGGGGACTACTGTAGAGTTTTGTCCAGCTTTTACACCTGGATTTGCCAAAGTGATGATGTACCGCAGGTTTGCAATGATCCTGTCTTGTCTCCACTTTGTGAACAACGAAAATTTGGTTGCATATTGTGAGCCAGGGCATGACCGTCTGTTCAAGATCCATCCAGTCATTGACTGTATTGTTCCACATTTTGCTGCTGTTTATGCTCCAGGCAAGGAACTCTCCCTGGATGAAATGACAATTGCATTCAAGGGAGGTCCAGCTTGAAGCTGTACAACCCCAACAAACCGGACAAATACGGCTACAAGGCATTTGTCTTGAGCGAAGCCAGCACAGGATATGTGTTGCAATGGTCACTGTACGGAGGACAAAATGGCGATGACTGTGACGGTTTGGGCTCGACTCATCTTGTTGTACGTCAGCTGAGCCATACACTGGGAAGGGACATGAGGTGTACATGGACAGCTATTACACAGCACCAGCCATTGCTATGGAGCTCATAGCTAAGGACACTGGACTGTGTTGGACCATGAACAGAAACAGGAGATGTATTTTTTTTATTTTTATTTATGTATTTTATGTTATTTATACCAATGTACAGTGGGGCAAAAAAGTATTTAGTCAGCCACCAATTGTGCAAGTTCTCCCACTTAAAAGATGAGAGAGGTCTCCAATTTTCATCATAGGTATACCTCAACTATGAGAGACAAAATGAGAAAAAAAAAATCCAGAAAAACACATTGAAGGATTTTTAATGAATTAATTGGTAAATTCCTCAGTAAAATAAATATTTGGTCACCTACAAACAAGCAAGATTTCCTGGCTCTCACAGACCTGTAACTTCTTCTTTAAGAGGCTTCTCTGTCCTCCACTCGTTACCTGTATTAATGGCACCTGTTTGAACTCGTTATCAGTATAAAAGACATCTGTCCACAACCTCAAACAGTCAGACTCCAAACTACACTATGGCCAAGACCAAAGAGCTTTCAAAGGACACCAGAAACAAAATTGTAGACCTGCACCAGGCTGGGAAGACTGGATCTGCAATAGGTAAGCAGCTTGGTGTGAAGAAATCAACTGTGGGAGCAATTATTAGAAAATGGAAGACATACAAGACCACTGATAATCTCCCTCCATCTGGGGCTCCATGCAAGATCTCACCCCGTGGGGTCAAAATTATCATGAGAACGGTGAGCAAAAATCCCAGAACCACACGGGGGGACCTAGTGAATGACCTGCAGAGAGCTGGGACCAAAGTAACAAAGGCTACATCAGAAACACACTACGCCGCCAGGGACTCAAATCCTGCAGTGCCAGACGTGTCCCCCTGCTTAAGCCAGTACATGTCCAGGCCCGTCTGAAGTTTGCTAGAGAGCATCTGGATGATCCAGAAGAGGATTGGGAGAATGTCATATGGTTAGATGAAACCAAAATAGAAGTTTTTGGTAAAAACCCAACTTGTCGTGTTTGGAGGAGAAAGAACACCATACCTACTGTGAAGCATGGGGGTGGAAACATCATACTTTGGGGCTGTTTTTCTGCAAAGGGACCAGGACGACTGATCTGTGTAAAGGAAAGAATGAATGGGGCCATGTATTGTGAGATTTTGAGTGAAAACCTCCTTCCACCAGCAAGGGCATTGAAGATGAAACGTGGCTGGGTCTTTCAGCATGACAATGATCCCAAACACACCACCTGGGCAACGAAGGAGTGGCTTCATAAGAAGCATTTTAAGGTCCTGGAGTGGCCTAGCCAGTCTCCAGATCTCAACCCCATAGAAAATCTTTGGAGGGAGTTGAAAGTCTGTGTTGCCCAGCGACAGCCCCAAAACATCACTGCTCTAGAGGAGATCTGCATGGTGGAATGGGCCAAAATACCAGCAACAGTGTGTGAAAACCTTGTGAAAACTTACAGAAAACGTTTGACCTCTGTCATTGCCAACAAAGGGTATATAACAAAGTATTGAGATGAACTTTTGTTATTGACCAAATACTTATTTTACCGAGGAATTTACCAATTAATTCATTAAAAATCCTTCAATGTGATTTTCTGGATTTTTTTTTTTTCTTATTTTGTCTCTCATAGTTGAGATATACCTATGATGAAAATTGGAGACCTCTCTCATCTTTTAAGTGTGAGAACTTGCACAATTGGTGGCTGACTAAATACTTTTTTACCCCACTGTATTTATGCCAATTTATTTTTGCCATTATATATTTATGGCATTATTTTCGGTATGCCAAGGGATCTGCGACCAGCCAAGTTGTCATTGAGAAGGGGAGATGAGCCAGTGTTCATGCGGCAAAACAAACTGCTGGCCTGTGCGTGGCATGACACAAAGCATCTCACCATGCTGTCATCCATTCATGGCAACACGTGTCTGGAAACGCATTTGCTCAAAGGGTAGTGCGACTGGTTTCCGTGAGGTCAACAAGCCTGTGTGTGTGGACAGCTACAACAGCTATATGGGAGTAGACAGAGCTGATCAGAGGATGAAAATCTACCTCTTTCCACACAGAGCAAAGAAGTGGTACAGCCACATTTTCAACACACTGATGAGCATCTGTGCTGTCAACGCACACATCATATACACTTGGTGTACTGCAGCTCCACACACGCCCCTGAAGGTCTTAATTCAGGAACTAATCATAAGTGTACTTGATAGGCACAAAAGAAGTGAGGGCAAGAGACCTGGAAGGCCTTCCCAGCAAGCATTAGAGATGCCACAGGGACTCACTGAATGGCACTTTCTTGCTGAAACTCATGAACATCCAGATTGTGTAGTGTGTTGTGATTGCAGCCATCACCATGGTCGTTGCTAGACGCACTTCAGGTGCGGTCGGTGTGGGGTAGGTCTGTGGGCTGCACCTTGCTTTGAGAGATACCACACTCTCAAGAACTTCAAACAGTGCCACCTTGATAGATGAGGGAAGAATGGGGTACACTGCTACTTGAGGGGAAAAAAATGTAAATATGGCTGCCATTGTGCTGTTGTCGTTCAAGTTTTTACCCCCTTTTTTTTTGCGTTTTTACAGAACAAATGACCAAAAACATAAAAAAAATTGGCTCTGTGGATTGTCATGGTCAAAGTATGTCACATTTCTTCTAATTTTTTTACCATTTTTTTTACTAATGTGTGTTTTGATTCTGATTTTCTGTATATAGTTGTAGGATAGGATGACCAAAAACCAAAAAAGAATGGCTCTGTCGATTGTCATGGTCAAAATATGCAAATTACATCATTGCCTGGTGTTATGCACATTGGTGAATAAAATTTCTGAAATCACAACCTTTTCTGTCATATGGAACATTTTTCTAATTGACAGTTATCCTGTAACTTTTACAATTCTGAAGCTATAGTGTTACGAACTTTTGATTGTAGCAATATGCCAATTAGGTCACATTATGCAAAATGCATGGATGAGACATCACCAGTCCTAAACTTTGGTTCATCTGCAACATTTTTCTAATTGACAGTTGTCCTGTAACTTTTACCATTCTGAAGGTATAGTCTTATCAACTTTTGATTGTCACAAGATGCAATTTAGGTCAAAGGATGCAAAATGCATAGATAAAATGCTGCCAGTCCTAAACTTTGGTTCATCTGCAACATTTTTCTAATTGAAAGTTATCCTCTAAATTTCACCATTCTGAAACGATAGTCATTTGAAATTTTAAGGTCAAACTCTGCGTTTTCCTGCCATATATTCCGGACGGTCAAGGAATCTTGGTGTCTTATTCACGAGTGAGGGGAGAATGGAGCGAGAGATTGATAGACGGATCGGGGCAGCATCTGCAGTGATGTGGATGTTGTACCAGTCCGTTGTGGTGAAGATGGAGCCAAGCTCCAAGGAAAAGCTGTCGATTTACCGATCAGTCTACATTCCTACCCTCACCTATGGCCACGAGCTTTGAGTAATGACAAAAAGAATGAGATCACAGACACAAATGGCTGAAATGAGCTTTCTTCGTAGGATTACTGGACTCACCCTTAGAGATAGGGTGAGGAACTCAGTCATCCGGCAGAGGCTCAGAGTAGAACCGCTGCTCCTCCACATTGAAATGAGCCAGTTGAGGTGGTATGGGGATCTGATCAGGATACCTCAAGGACACCTCCAACTTGGGGTGTTTTAGGCATGTCCCACTGGGAGGAGACCCCGGGCAGACCCAGGACTTGTTGGAGAGACTATGTCTCCCAGTTCGTCTGGGAAAGCCTTGGTATCCTCTCTGAAGAGCTAGAGAAGGCGGCTGGAGAGAGGGAGGTCTGGGCTTCTCTGCTTGAACTGCTTCCTCCGCAACCCGGACCTCCGGAAAAGCGGTAGAAGATGGATGAATGGATGGATGGACGGATTTGCATCTAATTGCAAATTCAAATGGAGGCATGTCAAGGGAGGAGTCCGGAATTTCCTCACGTGTGTTCAATTTTAAGTAGATTGGGATGTACAAAGGAAATATGCTTGGACTCCTGCGTACGCACTGTTTCATACACTACATCTGGATTTATTTTTTTTTTTTGCGTACTTCTTTTTCTTGATTTAAATGTATGTCACCTTTCAGGAGGAAATCCACACAAGTTTTTGTACATGAGGCTCCCTGGTCTTTGTCTATGTTCTTTCTGGCAAACTTCAGTTTGACCTTCATGTTTCTCTTAGAGAGCAAAGGTTTCCGCCTTGCATGCCTCCCATGCAAGTTAATCTTGCGCAGTCTCTTTCTGATTGTAGAGGTATGCACTTTCACATCAACAGTAGCAAGAGACTGCTGTAGGTCCCATGATGACATTTTAGGGTTTTTGGAGACTTCTTTTAGCATCTTGCAGTCTGCTCTCAGGGTGAACTTTCTTGGACGGCCCGACCTGGTCAGTTGTTTTGAATGTCCTTCACTTGTAGGCTATTTTCCGGGACAGTGGAATGGATGATTTCAAATTCTTTTGAGATCTTTTTAAATCTATTACCAGACTCACAAGCTGCAACAATCGTCTTTCTGAAGACCTCAGACAACTCTTTCAGTCTCACCATGGTATATACTCTCACTTCAACAGTCAGGAGCACACCAAACTAAATTTCTGAGGTTTAAATATTACAAGCCTTCCAACCAAAATGCTGAGAAATGATGTTCTAATCAATTGCACCTAATGCGATACACCTGTGTCTGATTTTAGCCATTTTCAGTGGGAATAAATGTGGGGGTGTCCTAATTTATTCCTCACAGAAATTGCATGTTTTTAGAATTACATGTTACAGAAAATTAAAAAAAAAAACATTTCTTCAGTTTAAATTGTTTAGTTATATTACTTGAATCTCCCAGTTCTGTTAAAATTGATATTAAATATCCATATGTCCATATATGTTATAAAAAAACAGGCTTTAATAGGGTGTCCTAATTTTTTCACATGATGTAGATTCATCTCCTTTCTCTCTGGGAAGTTACAATGAAAAGTAAAATGTGGCACACTCCCTGATCATCCCTTTAGAAATAAACACACTAATGTTTCCTAAGTCCAGGATGAAAATGAAAATTTGGATGGTATAAAAATCTTCAGAGTAACACGCCTCCCTCCATGCACCGCATCAGAATCAGAATCAGAATCAGAATCAGAATCAGGTTTATTGCCATTGTTCATGTGATACACAAACTAGGAATTTGTCTCGGTGCCATGCTGCAACATTAAAAACATAATGAGAAAAAGGGATAAACTAAAAAACTAAAGGACTAGAAACGTGCAATAAGTGTAGAAAAATAAGTAATAATAAGTAATAATAATAATAATACTAGTAATAATGAGTAGTACTAGTCAAGGCAGTTTTAAAAAATTAGCATGTAGCAGATAATGTGAAGTACCACATAGTGCAGTCAATAATGCAACAGAAAAACAGTGATGATTGACATGAGTCTGGTTGAGCTGCTGTACATAGTGCACGAGAGTCAAAAGTCACTTAGTGTTCAGCAGTCTGATGGCAGAGGGGAAAAAGCTGTTCATGTGCCGGGAGGTTTTAGTCCGAATGGACCGAAGCCTTCTACCTGAGGGGAGGGGGGCAAACAGCACGTGACCAGGATGTGAAGGATCGGCTATGATCCGGCCAGCACGCCTCCGGGTCCTGGAGATGTACAGGTCCCGGAGAGATGGGAGCTTGCAGCCTATCACCTTCTCAGCAGTGCGCACGACGCGCTGCAGCCTTAGTCTGTCCCTGGCAGTGGCTCCTGCGTACCACACAGTTATGGAGGAGGTGAGGATGGACTCGATGATGGCCGTGTAGAACTGCACTAACATCTTGGTGGGTAGCTTGAGCTTCCTCAGCTGCCACAGAAAGAACATCCTCTGCTGGGCCTTTTTGATGAGGGAGCTGATGGTTGGCTCCCATTTGAGGTCTCGGGTGATGGTGGTGCCCAAGAAGCGGAAGGAATCTGCAAAGGTGATGGGAGAGCCTGTGATGGTGAGGGGGGGCAGGGGGGATGTGACTTTCCTGAAGTCTACAATCATCTCCGCTGTCTTCAGAGCATTCAGCTGCAGGTTGTTGTGGCTGCACCAGGACACCAGCTGGGCCACCTCTTCCCTGTAGGCAGACTCGTCACCGTTGGAGATGAGCCCGATGAGGGTGGTGTCGTCCGCAAACTTAATCAGCTTAACAGACTGGTGGGAGGAGGTGCAGGAGTTGGTATAAAGGGAGAAGAGTAGGGGGGAAAGTACACAGCCCTGGGGTGATCCAATGCTGATGCTATCAGAGTCTGAGACAGACTTCCCCAGCCGCACATGCTGTCTCCGGTCCGTCAGGAAGTCGGTGATCCACCTGCAGAGGGAGTCAGGCACGTTGAGCAGGGACAGCTTGTCCTGGAGCAGATCGGGGCGGATGGTGTTGAATGCGGAGCTGAAGTCCACAAACAGAATCCTGCCGTAGGTTCCCGGGGAGTCCAGGTGCTGCAGGATGGAGTGGAGGGCCAGGTTGACTGCGTCGTCCACAGACCTGTTAGCACGGTAGGCAAACTGCAGCGGGTCTAGGAGGGGTGTGGTGATGGACTTGAGGTGAGACAGGACCAGGCGCTCAAAGGACTTCATGACTACAGAGGTGAGCGCTACAGGTCTGTAGTCGTTAAGTCCAGTAATCCGTGGCTTCTTGGGGACAGGGATGATGGTGGAGGATTTGAGGCAGGTCGGCACGTGACATTGCTTAAGGGAGGTGTTAAAAATGTCTGTGAAGACAGGAGCCAGCTCTTTCGCACAGTGTCTCAGGGTGAAGGGATACACACCGTCCGGCCCGGGGGCCTTGCGCGGGTTCAGTCTGGAGAACTGTCTGTGCACGTCCTGCTCACTGATGACAAGGGGAGGGGGGGAGGAGGAGGAGGAGGAAGGGGGGACCGCTCTTGATGAATTAGGGGCTGAGGAGGCAGAGGAGCTGGGTGGAGTGGGTGAGTTGGACACAGCTGACGAGGTGTCAAAACGGGCATAGTGTTGGGACAGTCCATGTCATCCATAATGGAACACACACAAGGTTCCTGTTCATTCATGCATTCTCCTAAAAACATAATACACTGATTGCTAATCTATAGACTCCAATGATAAAGTGCACAATTAAAATGAGGATGTTGATGGAATTTGAAAAAAAATAGTGTATCATCATACTATTATTAAAATGAAGAGTGATTATATTATGACTGTTACAAATCTTTCTATTGAAATAAAGTAAATCCCAGCAAATGTTGTTTCCTCCTGAGCTCCTGTCAGTAGAATCTGCATGATTTGCAAAACGCTGGGAGGGGGTGCACGACACTGTGATCGCAAGACCTTCCGAGACAGTTGCACAATAATCTAAAACGGTGACTCGCCTTGACCAAGCATGAAAAAGCATTTTCTTCAGGTAGCATTTCTTTTCTTTTGAAATTAATCTGCTAATTGATTATCTGTTCTTTGGTGTTTCATTTCAGCATTGTCTCGATGGAGCTGAAGGAACCTGAGAATTATATAGACGAGTTTTATTATCGCTGGTGTGTCATGGAGGAGAACGTATCTCCCAGTCCTTCTTCCTCCAACTCCATGTCCAAGTGCCCCAGACCGGCAGATTCTCCAAATTTGCCATGCGAGAAATCACAAGAGGGCACTGAGGTTAGTCACATCCTTTTCTCTGTTGAGAATAAACTTACCAGCATGGATGGTAGACTGGCGTTGGTCGAGCTGCTTCATAAAGAGTTCCACAGCATACGGGAGAGTCTGGAGTAGAGTCAGGCGCAGCTCGTCTCTTTCATAGAGGAAGACAATAGCTTGAAAAGTCAGTAAACACACTAACCACATGGCTTGGCATTGTTGAAAGAGAAAACTGAAAAATGAAGGAAACAGTTCTCAATTTGCAGTCACGCAGCATGAGAGACTTTTTTTTTCTGGAATCGTTGAAAAAAATAATGAAAATCCAGAACAGCTGGTCCGTGAATTTATGTCAACACAACTGAAACTATCCTCTGAAATCACAAAATCAATTACCTTCCACTGAGTCCACCGAAATGGGCAAAAGAAATTCCCAGAATAAACATCCCAGACCAATTGTTGCCAGATCTGAGCATTTCAAGCAAAAAACTTTGGTACAGAGGCAGGGCAGGCAACTTAAAAACACCAATTATGGTCTAAATGATCAATTTCTACAGGAAATCTTGGAAAGGAGAAGGAAGCCTTTTCCAATTAGGAAACAAAATGTCCAAGAAGGTAAACGAGCTATTGTCTCAGTGGACAGATTGTATATAAATGGCAAGCTGTTTTTGGATGTAACTATCACTCCCTGGTTATTCTAGAGCCTATTTTGTTTTCTTAGCTACAGGTGGAAAAAAAAATGTGATTGTGTGCAGGTCTCTTATTCAATCTTGGTTTAATTTGACAACATTTGTTAAAATGTTTTTTTTTTCTTTTTTGCTGAGGTTGTTGTTTGTTTGTCTGTTGTAGCTAATTTTTTTGAAGTTGTTAGGTTGTTGTACGTTATCTGCATTTTTTCACCATTTACTAACCTTTAAATATATTTTCTTTCATACTTCTGGTTTATAGGAAATAACTTTAAGTACATACACCCAAGTCCACACACCCCATTTGCTTGCAATTGCAAGCAAATGGAACAGAGACATCATATGGGCACACCCAAGCATAAATGCGTAGGTATATATTTTACACACAACATACATATACACACATATGCATACATTATGGACATATAATCACATAGGTACATTTAGTTAGCCTTTTGCACAAAACCAGTTAGTGAAAACATGTCCACATTTAAGTTTGTCAAGTGGAACATACCTGATATTGGTACCAGGGAGAAGAGGCTAAAAGTTTTTAATCAACTGAATGATCTAAAGGCAGAATTTGTTTTATTACACAAAAAACATGCTTCGAAGTCATCTGTAGAGGCGCTCGCCTCCCCCGAATTTCCCCACATGTACTCAGCCAGCTTTAATTCTAAACAAAGGGGGGTTTGAACTGGGCTTGGGAGCCCCCCCGGGCAGGTTTTTTCTTTTTTGTTTTTTGATGGTACGTTGGGTGTCTGGAATCTACCTCTTGAGAGGGGGGCTCTGTCATGAGCCGGGCTTGGGATTCTCCCGAGTCAGGCTTCATGGCATTTATCTGTTTCCTTATGATCTGTGTTTTATGTTATCTTATGAATTCCATTTTATGTGTCATTGTTTAGCCATGTCCTGTTGTATTTTGGTTACTGTGGGCCCCTCCTTTCCTGTCAGGTCCTGACAGGTGACTACAATCTGTCATTGTCTGCTCCTCTCCCTGCACAGATCCATACACCCATTCTCACGCACACACATGCACACATACACACACACCCACACACATACTCACACCTGCACTCACTCAGCTCACACACACTCACTCACACCGGCAATAACTCTGGTCATTATGTTTCGTATTATTTAAGCTCTGTCTGCACACTTGTGTATTTTCGGTGCTTTGCTTTGTCAGCCTGCCGCCAGAGCATTTCACCTCTGTAAGTACCTTCACCTGTCATTTGCTAGTCGTGTTTAGTTTTTCTCTGATTTTGCCCTGCGCTTCCTTGGTGCAGACTGTAGAGCTTTGGATTGCCGGCTCTGGACTGCACTTCTGCTTCAGGAGCGTACTGGGTCTATTTGTATATCGTGGTCCGTGCCATTTTGTCTGGGGACAATTTCCTGTATCTGAACACGTGCACCAGGTTGTTGGTCTGGTTCATTGTTTGGACATTTGTATTAATAAACACCACATTCTCCTGCATTTGGGTTTTTCTTATCTCTGCTGCCTCGGTGAGGCAACGAAACATGACAGAATGCACCGAACGGAATGAAAACCCAGCAGAGGAGTTGTGTGTGTGTATTTTTTCATCTCTTTGTGTGCATCTTTTCACTCACCAACAGAATTATCAAGCCAGAAAGGATTCAACGGGTTACACCCAGGCACTACTTTTTTTTTCTCTTTTTTAAACTGTTCTTCACCGACCTCAGTTCCTCGTCACCATTGACCACCTGAGTGAGATCGAGCAGCGGGTGGTGTCCTTTCTGGAGACCATCCTGATGCAGATGCAGGCTTCTCTCTCCCCAACGATGGTCCGGGAGGGTCGGGACAGTTACAGCACGGGTAATGGAAGTGTACCCTTGCCTATGGAATCACTTGGATGCTACGGACATACTCTCCTTCATATACTCCCTGCCAGTGGATGAAGTCACGACGCTGGAGCTGATCCCCATGAAGGAGAGGCGCGCGTGCCAGAAGAAGTCTCCAGTCTCCCCTGCAGTCACTCTGCCTCTTTTTCCAGATGTTACGGCGCTTCTCCGCTCCTTCTACTTGCTGCCATGCGATGAGCCGATGGAGGGAGTTTTGTTGACCGAGCCATCCACAGTGAGGAGGAAGTGCCCCTGCCGTAAGAAGCCTCCAGCATCTCCCACAACAGCCCTGCTTCCTCTTCCCAAGCCCTGGCCTGCTCTGTTGGCGGAAGAGCTGGAGGAACGCAGACTGGTGTTGCTGGCGTAAACAGACCTCCTGCTAGAGGTGAAGCCGTGGTTCCTCCCAGAATTGGCCGAGGAGTTCAAGGAGCTTTCTCGGAGGGAGTCGGAGCCCATGCCTGAAGTTGAGCATGCTCCGACCCCGGAGCCTCCTCAACCTCGCGACGAGCCCATGCCTTCCTCTTCCACTCGTCGCTGCCGATCCTTGGGGGCTCGCCAGAAACATCCTTGTGCTTCTACTCCAGCAGACTTTTTTCCACAGGAGGAGGAGAGTCATGCTGCACAGTCTTTTTCCCTCCAGCTGCCTTGCCAGCAGCCACTGCCTTCTCAGTCTTTACATCCACCAATATGGGTGGGGCAGTTTGTCCCCCAGGTTCTTCTACCTCTGTGCCTGTTTGGGAGGCTTCTCTGCTGAATGTAGAGGAGCCCAGGCCCGCCATGGACATGGAGAGGGATGGAAGTGCTCCTGACACCTCTGGAAACATCGAGAACCAGGAAAACAGGCAAGTTCCTTCTCGTTCTATTCCTATTATTGATGAACAAATTTGCCTGTTCCCTGTTCAAGAGACTCAGGTCCTGCTGTCCCCTGAGTTTTCTGCTCCAGTGGCATGTGACAACCCCTCATCAGTCCTCTCCATGTCTTCTTTGTGTGCTTCTGTGAGTTTGCCGGTCCCTGAATAAAGCCACCAGAGGGAGGAGAAGCCTGAGGCCCTGTTAAGATCCAGTCCCAGGGTCCGCGGTGAGGCAGTCCCCAGCCACCACGCCGGATGAGCACCAGTGTGGGGAACCTTGCCTGGGGGCCTCGAGACTGCAACCACCACCACACCTGCTGCAGGGGTCGCCACAGCAGTCACCCATTAATCTGGACCTCCTGGAGGCCTGGCCCAAGACATCATCACCGGGATCGATGGAGTCCTGGCAAGCGTGGGGCTCGAGTCCAGGCAAGTGCTCTCTTTTGTTTCTCTCCCTGTTGAGGAGTCAGGTGCCGCCCTCAGCTGCATCAGAACTCATGTAGCCGGGCTCCGCCGCTGCCGGTGACCCTAACCATATCTCCTCTCCTGTTATTCCTGAGCCTCATCCTAGGGTCGCCAGAGAGGATCCACCACCACCAGGGGTCTCTGTAGATCCGGTCCAACCCACCGAAGATGATGTAAGTCGAGCTTCTCCAGTGGAGGTTGACGCGAAGGTGCCGTCCCAACCCGGGACCTCCGTGGGTGCAGCGCCTCCCCAGCCTGATGAGCCATTGCTATCTGGATTGTTGGAGTCCTGGACAGTGGTGGAGCCTGAGTTCAGGCAAGTGTGCTCTTTAATTTCTCTCCTGCCTATTAGGGAGCAATCTTTCCTGACTCTTGGTGGGGCGAGCCAGGGGCAGCTGGCTGTTGCACCCGGGCTTGCCTCACTGGGCTCGCCAGACCCTGTGTCTCTCTGTTCTGTTTCTGAGCTCTCTCCCAGGGTCACGAGAGGGCGGCCAACACCACCTGAGGCCACTGAGGATCCAGGTTCACCGCCTGAGGTCCTTGTGTGCCCAGCTTCCCTCACCGTGGAGGTCACTGTGGGTACTGCCATGTGCTGGACTGGGATAACTGTGGGTGCAGCTGAGCTTCAGCCCGAAGCTACGGCAGGTGCAGCTGAGGTGCAGCCCAGAGCCACCATGGGTGCACCAATGTCCCAGACCGGGACCACTGCAGGTGCAACAGTGTCCCAGGCTGGGACTCCCGTGGGTGCTACACTGGCCCAGCTGGGGCCACCCGAGGGTGTGTCGTTGGCCCAGCCGGGTTCCACCACGGGTGCAGCTATGGCCCACACGGGCTCCACTGTGTCCCAGACCGGGAGCCACGCTGGTGCGACTGTTCACCTTAATGGATCCAGCAATGGTGCCATCCTTTCTTCTCCTCAGCCAGATGCCATCGTGGTCCCCTTGTCGCCTCAGCTGGATACCATCGTTGTCCCCTCACCATCATCAGATGTCAACAGGAATCCCCTCCTCCGGTCCAGCCACCCACCAGTGAGCCTCCCAGTGTGTAAGCCACCTCCTGCTTCTCCCCTCTTGTCCTGATGGCTCAACAGCACTGGCCAGCTGCCCGAGGGACTGAGGCTTCGGGTTGGATGGCCAATTTTCTCCGGCAGGCCACCTGACGCTGTTCAGTGGGCCACCTGCTGGGCTTGAGACTCTTGCAGGCCACCCAATCAGTAACACCTCGCCACCCTTTGGGCCTGAGACTTTGGTTGGCCCCCTGAACTTTTGAACTCCTTGGTCTTGGTGGCTTTTTCCGAGGTTAGTGGGTCTTGGGGAAGTTTATGTTGGTGTTTTTCTGGTGTGGGTCCTTATCAGGGTGTTTTTGTTTGCTCCCTCCTGGCCTGTTTTCCCCCCCCCCGCCTCCCGCCCTGGGTGTTTTTTTGCAGTCTTTCTCGGGGGGGGGGGGAGGGCAGGTTGTTTCTTTTTTTTTTTATGGTACATTGGGTGTCTGGAATCTACCCCTTGAGAGGGGACTCTATCATGAACTGGGCTTGGGATTCTCCCGAGTCTGGCTTCATGGCGTTTTTTCTGTTTCCTTATGATCTGTGTTTTATGTTATCTTTTGAGTTCCATTTTGTGTGTCATTGTTTAGCCATGTCCTGTTGTATTTTGGATACTGTGGGCCCCTCCTTTCCTGCCAGGTCCTGACAGGTTACTCCAATCTGTCATTTTCTGCTCCTCTCCCTGCTCAGATCCATAAACCAACTCTGACGCACACACATGCACACACACACACACTCACACCTGCACTCACTCAGCTCACACACACCCAGTCACACCGGCAATCACTGGTCATTATGTTCCATATTATTTAAAGTGCTGATGACACGATTTTGACTAATTTTGCAACACATAATGTCAATATGACAAAATAGGTGTGTCTGTGCAGTTCTAAGTTAAACAGGCTTGTTTTCACGTGAATATCCGACATTTCCAAGAGTGCCACGTCAGCAGTTGTGTTAGTGGCTGGAAACCCCCCAGCCATGTTGTGATGTCAACGGGAGAACACAGCACTTGGCTGCCTATTGTACAGGCAGGATGGAAGTGGTTGAAAACATTGACGATGGTTCCAACATATGTAATCTGGAATTGGTTTGTGTTGTCCAATTTTCAGACGATTATAGTTCAGAAGAATGGGATGACAATGAAGAATCTGGGGGCATCAGACCTTATAGGGTTGAGCCATACCAAGCGAACATCGTGCCTAGTGAGTCAGACTCAGAGAGTGATGGTGGTGAGGCACACATGGCCAGCACAGCAGCAGCGACAAACACAGCAGGGGAACACCGAGTGGTATGCTTTTGTTACAGATATTGCAACAAATTATTTGTTCATAAATGTAATTTATTTAAACCTGATTTTTCAATAAAATCACAGCAGTGTATTTATAATAAAATTGAAACATCTACCTGATACTATCAACCCCCCCACCCACCAAATAAACAAATCAAAAGATACTATTTTTTTCATTTTTGCTGGTGCCAGTGTGGTCTGTGTTTGAGCATGATAACATAGGAGGAGAGTATTTGCTGTCAGGAGCAGGACAAGGTGAATCAGAAAATTCTGGATGGTACTTTAAAGTGTATCACTGGTCATCACAACTTACCCGCGGTGTGTCTGAACGAAGATGTGTTGGAAGTGGCCTACTTCACCAATAAAAATTATGTGAATGTAGATTATGGGAACAATTGGAAGCGATATACAGCTTACAGACAGTTCATCCGATGGTGCTACCACTACCTTGGTGAGAAAGTCCGAGTGCCAATACCTGCCTGTGTCATTCATAAGATCAGACAGACCTTTCCAGTACAAGTGGAACAATATGTTGGTTTTACTTATGCTGACTAACTACCTTTATGTTTTCATGGCATTTTTTCATTCATTCATTCATTCATCTTCTTCCGCTTAATCCTTTCCGGGTTGTGTGTGTGTGTGTGTGTGTGGGGGGGGGCTGGACCCTATCCCAGCATCTTTGGGCGACAGGCAGAGTACACCCTGGACAGATCGCCAGTCCATCGCAGAGCCAACACAGAGAGACAGACAATCATTCACTCTAAGGACAATTTAGAATCCCCAGTTTGATGCCAATTAACCTAGCTTGCATGTTTTTGGCATGTGGGAGGAAACCGGAGAAATCCCGGAGTAAAGCCACACAGACACGGGGAGAACACGCAAACTTCATTCAATAAATGTTTATCTGACCACAACTGTTGTCAATTTTTACAAAAAAATAAAATTACTAAATATTTAAAGTGTGATACTTGAAAATCTCATAACTGTTGTCATCATTTGGACATTGCATGCAATCCTGTATCAATCCTGGGTATTTGAACAAGAGATAGAATTTTTGTTTTATTTTGCAAATATAATATAATGTTTTTTTTGGAAATTAGAGCATACTCATGGTCATAAGTTATCATTTTAAAGTTCAATTATCTGTAAAACCCCTATAGCAATTAAAATTATTCTCTGTTACTGATGGCAATATCCTTAAAAATAATGTATTCCCTATTTTTATGTCTCATAAAAAAATCTATTTTGTTTGTTATCATTGTTTATTAACCGCTTTTGTCTTGTATCAACTGGCATGTGATTTTCAACACCAATAATAAAAGCAATAGAAGCAACTGATAGTCCTCATTTTTTCAAGAGTTTGGTCAAGAGAAAAACAATACTCATAACTGGCATAGCACACATGTACTATAAGATAAGAGATAAGAGATAAGATAAGCCTTTATTAGTCCCACAATGGGGAAACTCCAGGATTGCAACAGCACAGGGATAGCAACACTCAGAGCAACAATCAGAAGGCAAGAGAAAAAAACAAGAGCAGCGAGTATTCATATGTACATATATATATATATATATATATATATATATAGACACAGTGCGCAGCATTGCAGCTGGATGGAATAAATATATGAGTATATAAACACACAGTGTGGAGTATTGTAGCTAGATGGAATAAATATGTAGATGTATAAACACAGTGCGGAGCATTGTAGCTAGATGGAATAAATATATCAGTATATAAACACTCAGTGCGGAGTATTGTAGCTAGATGGAATAAATATGTAAATATATAAACACACACAGTACGGAGCATTGTAGCTAAATGGAATAAATATGTAGATATATAAACACACACAGTGCAGCGCATTGTAGCTAGATGGAATATTAAATTAATTATTATAACAGGAAAAAAGTCCAAATTAGTGGCAATGAATGCAATATAGTCAGCTGGTGGGGGGATATGGTCGTGGCCCCAGGCTGTCTGGCCTTGCCTCTTGGGTGGTGCTGGGGCTGGCCCTGGGCCCCTGGTGCTGGGGGGGGGGGGGGGGGGGATTCACGGCCCCGGCGTGTTTTCCTGCAGTTTCCTGCACAGGCCCCAGGGCCCTAGCAGCGCTCTGGGGCAAGTGCCTGCATCCTGGACGGGGGGGGGGGGGGGGGTCGCCGTCCCCGTCCTCCGGGGCCTGTGGGTGTGGGTGTGCATGTACATGCATGTGTTTGTGTGTGTGTGCATGTGTGTGAGAGTGGATGCGTGTGTGTGTGTGTGTGTGTGTGTGTGTGTGCCCCCCACTCCCCCAAATCTGGGTGGAAAATACATTTTTTTGGATACACTTAGGGCTTTGGGGAGGTGGTGTGAAGCACTGTGTCGGTGAAGGGGACACCTCTGCTCTGCAGTGGAGCTGCCCTCACCTCAATTTTAATTGCATTTTAGACACTGAGGGCTTGGAGGGATGGGGGCCTTGATGCCGATCACAGTGGCTAGTGGTGCTCCAACCACCATCACCCCAATTTTGACTGCACCATGGTATTTCACACACCTACACACAATCACATCGTACAACTGACCCACACATATCCTGTTTTGTGCAAGGGGGTGGTGGAGTATGGGGGTCTTCCCCCACCCCTGTTGCCCTCCTTGTGCTAGGGGCCTGGGGGCCCGGCGGGGGACCTGGGACGTGTCATATTGTCAAAATCCCTGGGTGCTGCTGAATGAATAGATACAAGCAAAGGATTGAGAGAGGAATTGAATAAGAGAGTAAACGAGAGTGAGGGACTGATGAATGGAGATGGTGTTGGTTGGTCGGTTTTGTGTAGTGCTTTGCATGTCGGGCGGCATTTCAGGGCGCCTGTAGTGATCTCCTGATCAGTCACTTGGGTGGGCGCTGGGGGTGGGGGTCTGCTTCTGTGGCCACAGCTGCCCAGGGGTGGGTTGGCGGGGGGGGGGGGGGCACTGGCTTGAGCCGGTGGTCTCCCCGGCCGTCTCCACTGCCACTGCCTGGAGCTGTTGCATGTTCAGTCTTGCTGCATCTGCATTGCAGTCACCGTAACAAATAAGGGTGGGTGAGTGTCAGGGGGGAAAGCATGAATGGATGTGAGTAGGTAGGAGTGGGAGTGGGAGTGAGAGTGCATGCGTGGGTGAACGTGAGAGAGTGTGGGTTACCCTGAGGGCAGGTTGGAGCGAGATTGAGTGGGTTCAGGAGTGAGAAGGAATGGTGGGTCCAGGAATGCGAGAGTGGGACTGTGTGGGGGAGTGGGGGAGTGACAGTAAATGAATGCTTGTGGGTGCATATGAGAACAAAAGGGTGTGGTGTGGGAATGAGTGTGTCTGTTAGTTGAGAGGTGCTGGATTGAGGGGGGTAATGCCTCTAGGCTATGTGAGCTACCTTGGACGGGGGTGGGGGACTTCTTTGGGTGTGGGGGTCCCCGAGGTCTGCAGCGGTGGCGCTGGGGGAGGGTGGCGGGCCCACTGCGGGGTGCCTGGGTGGGGCTCGCGCCGGGGGGCACAGGCCAGTCTCCGGCTTGGGGGGTGGGGGCGTTGGCCTTCCGGCGCTTGGGGCCCGGCAGCTGGCATTGGCCACACTGGGGGGATGGTCGGTTGGCGGGCCCGGGGCTGTGGGCCCGCCGCACTGGCCGCCTGGCAGCCTTGCCTCCCTCAGCCGTCCCGCTGGGGGCGGATGCATGGCATTCCTGTGGCTTGTCGGCCCCGGACATTTGTGCCCTGTGGGGGTTGGTGGCGCTGCCTTGCCTGCTCTGGGTTTCCGGGGTGGCGGGGAATTGCTGTGACTGGCCCCCCTCTTTGTATGTTCCCTGACAAACCACTCACATGCACACACTTATTTTGCACACTCTGTCATATACATGCACACAGAAGCACAAATGTCTCCCCTTTAACAGGCGGGGATACCAGACTCGTGTTGAGACCTCTTCAGTGGAAAAAGCAGTTTGTCTTCTGTTTGTTTTAGTTGTTGGTTTGTTTGTCTTTTTTTTGTGTGTGTGTGTGTGTGTGTGTATTCCTCTCTCTTTTCTTTCCCCTCCACAGAATTCCATTCCCCATTCCCCATCCTGTCGGGTCCTTCATGGGTAAAATAATTTAAATAAAGCATTGAAAGTTATTACAGGAGGAATTTGCAACAATATACAGTACATAGATACACACATGGACAAAATTGTTGGTACCCCTCTGTTAATGAAAGAAAAACCCACAATGGTCACAGAAATAACTTGAATCTGACAAAAGTGGTAATAAATAAAAATTCTATGAAAATTAACCAGTGAAAATCAGACAATGCTTCTGAATTGTGGTTCAACAGAATTACTTTAAAAACAAACTCATGAAACAGGCCTGGACAAAAATGATGGTACCCTTAACTTAATATTTTGTTGTACAACCTTTTGAGGCAATCACTGCAATCAAACAATTTCTGTAACTGTCAATGAGACTTCTGCACCTCTCAGCAGGTATTTTGGCCCACTCCTCATGAACAAACTGCTCCAGTTGTCTCAGGTTTGAAGGGTGCCTTCTCCAGACGGCATGTTTCAGCTCCTTCCACAGATGTTCAATAGGATTTAGATCAGGGCTCATAGAAGGCCACTTTAAAATAGTCAAATGTTTCTCTCTTAGCCATTCTTGGGTGTTTTTAGCTGTGTGTTTTGGGTCATTATCCTGTTGCAAGACCCATGATCTGCAACTGAGACCAAGCTGCCACAGAAATAGCATTAAACAATGTGCTTGTGACGACAGACCTCCATTTTCCTGATAAAAACTGCATTGTCTTTAAATGCATCAAAATACCGATGCAAACAAGATTGTGCTGTGCCAAGATTACATTTTTTAATTGTTGCCCATCACTAGAATTGGTATTCACTATTGTGCCCTCTCTTTTACCATTATGCTGTTGTTATTTGCCATTATGTTTTTTTTGTTTTTTTTTTCTCTATAATGCTATTGTATTGTCCTTTTTACCACTGTTTTCTCTTTTGCCATTATTATTTACCATTGTGATTTACCCTTCATGACCGCTTTATGTATTCATTTAAAGAAATTTCAACAAATTCCCAAACTGCATTTTCAGTCTCTTGGATAACCTCAACAAAAGATACATAAACAAACCAATAAACTACTCAGCATGACTAGATGTTGTGCAGTGTTATCAGTGCTCAGCAGGTCTGCTTTGTTGTTTAGAAGCATGACTGAAAATGGGAAGAATTCATTGCATTTTGCCCTAAGTTGCTTTGGCTCTGATCAAGGCATTACATTTTTACAATGGCATCCCTAATCACTTTCACCCTCTTCCCCCTAAACTGCCTTCACCATATTTCATCTCCCATAAACCCCCAGATGCGTACTAAAGTAAAACTGTCTCAAGTAATTCCTCCAAAACAAGGATTTACTGGAAGAGGCAGCCTGAGAGGAGTCTGCCAAACTGACAAATGTTTGGCATGCGGTGACAACAAGAACTGTTATGGGCACACATCTCTCACAATCCAGTTTTAATTTTCACCAAGTGGCACCACATCACCAACCTTCTGTCACATCCTGCAGTGCACATTTCATCGTGACAAAGAGAATTCACTTGATGCAGTTGTGTAGACTTTCTGAAGCTGAAACAAAGATAAATTTAATACTTTAAAAAAGGTATAGTAAACAGAAATTCTATTAAAGTAAAAATAGCATTACCTCATTTACAGTGGTGTGAAAAAATGTTTCCCCCCTTCCTAATTTCTCATTTTCTTTGTATGTTTGTCACACTTAAATGTTTCAGATCATCAAACAAATTTAAATAATAGACAAAGATAACACAAGAAGAGTTTGTTTGCAAAAACTGATAAATGCCACTTCCATGAAAATTTCACTCTTTACATCAAACAACTGTTAAAATTTCCTTAGTACTTGCATGTTTATCACACTTAAATGTTTCAGATCATCAAACAAATTTAATTATTACACAAAGATAACACAAGTAAACACAAAATGCAGTTTTTAAATGAAGGTGTCTATTATTAATGGGAAAAAAAAATCCAAACCTACATGACCCGTGTGAAAAAAGTGATCCCCCCCCCCCCCCGTTAAAACATAAATTAACTGTGGTTTATGACATTTTTGGAAAGCTGAGTTCAATTTCTCTAGCCACACCCAGGCCTGATTACTGCCACACCTGTTCTCAATCAAGAAATCACTTAAATAGGACTATCTTGACAATCTGAAGTAGACAAAACGATCCTCAAAACCTAGACATCATCCAGAGAATTCAGGAATGTCTGGAAAAGGTTATAAATCCATTTCTGAAGCTTTGGGCCTCCAGCGAACAACAATGAGAGCCATTATCCAAAAATGGCGACAACATGGAACAGTGGTGAACCTTCCCAGGAGTGGCTCACCGACCAAAATTACCCCCAAGAGCTTAGCAACTTCTCATCCAAGAGATCACAAAAGACCCCTCAACAACATCCAAAGAAGTGCAGGCCTCACTTGTCTCAGTTAAGGTCAGTCTTCATGACTCCACCATAAGAAAGAGACTGAGCAAAAATGGCCTGCATGGCAGAGCTCCAAGAAGAAAACCACTGCTGAGCTAAAAGAACATAAAGGGTTATCTCATTTTGGCCAGAAAACATATTGATGATCGCCAAGACTTTTGGGAAAATACTCTGTGGACTGACAAGACAAAAGTTGAACTTTTTGGAAGGTGTGTGTCCCATTACATCTGGCGTAAAAGTAGGAGGGCATTTCAGAAAAGGGACATCATACCAACAGTAAAATATGGTGGTGGAGGTAGTATGATGGTCTGGGCTGTTTTACTGCCTCAGGACCTGTAAGAATTGTTGTGGTAAATGGAACCATGAATTCTGCTGTCTACCAAAAAATCCTGAAGGAGAATGTCCGGCCATCTGCTTGTGACCTCAACCTGAAGGACACTTGGGTTCTGCTGTAGGGCAATGTTCCAAAACACACCAGCAAGACCACCTCTGAATGGCTTAAGATAAACCATATGAAAACTTTGGAGAGGCCTAGTCAAAGTCTTGACCTGAATCCGATTGAGATGCTGTGGCATGACCTTAAAAAGGCGGTTCATGCTCGACCACCCTCCAGTGTGGCTGAATTACAACAATTCTGCAAAGATGAGTCTGCTAAAATTCCTCCACAGCTCTGTGAAAGACTTATTGCCAGTTATCGCAAACGCTTGATTGCAGTTGTTGCTGCTAAGGGTTTAAAAATTAAATTTGAGCAAAACTATTTTTTTTATTTTGCAAATATTCAAGCAAAGATACAGATAGATAACATCAATATTGAAATAGTTCACGACAATACATTTCTAGGTGTGATCACTGATGACAAAATTTGCTGGAAACCTCACATTAAATACATACAAGCTAAACCGTCTGGAAGTATTTTGGTCAGGAGCAGAACAAAACACATAGTGGATCAGAAATCACTCAGTACTTTGTATTGTTCACTGGTTTTACCATATTTAAATGACTGTTAAGAAGTTTGGAGAAACACATATAGACGTTCATTATAGTCACTTGTTATTTTACAAAAAAAGGCAATAAAAATCATCTATAAAGCTGGTTTCCGTGATCATACAAACTTTTTATCTTTACAGTGCTTTAAATTATTGATCTGGTGGAATATAAAACTGCCTTTATAATGTACAAAGTAAGGAATAATTAATAGGTAGTCAACATCTAAAACATGTTTGTTGAAAGATAAAAGGGATATCATTTAAGCAGGGATCTACTTTTAAAGACAGTGAATGTACAAACAACTAGGAGAAGATTTTGTGTTTCAATCTGTGGGGTTAAATGATGGAATGGATTAAATATGGAGTTAAAACAGTGTCAAAACCTTTTGAGTTTAAAAAAGGAGAAAAAGGAGAAATTAGATAAATACAGTGTTAACCGTTCCTGCTTCTCGTCTCCAAACCGTGGTTGGGGGACGCAGGGGAGATCTGTCTTCTCCAGAGCCGGAGGCGCTTTTCCTCCTCCGGGGTCAACTCCCGAGTAAAACCTCACTCTTGTTAATAACGGTATTGTGGTGCACAGAAACACAGGCCGTTTCGCTGAAGCGTTGGGGCTTTATTCACAGACTGCAATATTATTAGCAACCATTTCTACCTGCTCCGGTCGCCTCGCTCTTCGTCTCTCATCCGCCCAAAATCACACACCGTTCACTCGTCGGGGCCATTCCACACACCCCTGGGGCGCGCCTCGGCTGCGCGCACGCACTCACTCACGTTCACGCACTGAGCTGTCCTTTCTAAACACCTGCATTAGGTACATCTAACAACAACAGGGAGGAAGATGGTTTTGTTAATCACTAAGGTTGATTGGAAATTGATTATACAGTATAATCAGTGGGAATTTGTTCATTGTATTTTATTTTGAATTTCAATTATTTTTAATAAGGAATTAGATTCTGAAATGAAAGCTGAGATTTGTTCATTTACTCATTGTGTTTCTGTTGCTGTTGTGGCAATGTATGTATATATGCATGAATGTATGAATTACAGCGGTGTGAAAAAGTGTTTGCCCTCTTCCTGCTTTCTCATTTTTTTGTATGTTCGTCATGCCTCAATGTTTCAGATCATCAAGCAAATTTAAAGATTAGGCCAAGATAACACAAGTAAACACAAAATGCAGTTTTTAAATGAAGGTGTTTATTATTAAGGGAAAATAAAATCCAGACCTACATGGCCCTGTGTGAAAAAGTGATTGCCCCCTAAACCTAATAACTGGTTGAGCCACACTAAACAGCAACAACTTCAATCAAGCATTTGTGATAACTGACAATGAGTCTTTTACAGCACTGTGGAGAAATTTTGGCAGACTCGTCTTTGCAGAAATGTTGTAATTCAGCCACATTGGAGGGTTTTCGAGCATGAATCGCCTTTTTAAGGTCATGCCACAGCATCTCAATCGGATTCAGGTCAGGACTTTGACTAGGCCACTCCAAAGTCTTCATTTTGCTTTTCTTAAGCCATTCAGAGGTGGACTTGCTGGTGTGTTCTGGATCATTGTTGTGCTGCAGAACCCAAGTGTGCTTTAGCTTGAGGTCACAAACAGATGGCCGGACATTCTCCTTCAAGATTTTTTGGTAGACAGCAGAATTCATGGTTCCATTTACCACAGGAAGTCTTCCAGGTCCTGAAGCTGCAAAACAGCCCCAGACCATCACACTACCACCACCATATTTTACTGTTGGTATGATGTTCCTTTTCTGAAATGCTGTGATACTTTTACACTGGATGTAATGGGACACACACCTTCCAAAAAGTTCAACTTTTGTCTCGTCAGTCCACAGAATTTTTTCCCAAAAGTCTTGGGGATCATCACGATGTTTTTTTGGCAAAACTGAGACGAGTCTTTATGTTTTTCTTGGCTCAGCAGTGGTTTTCGTCTTTGAAATCTGCCATGAAGGACACTTTTTGCCCAGTCTCTTTCTTATGGTGGAGTCATTAACACTGACCTTAACTGAGGCAAGTGAGGCCTGCAGTTCTTTGGATGTTGTTGTCGAGTCTTTTGTGACCTCTTGGATGAGTCGTTGCTGCGCTCTCGGGGTAATTTTGGTTGGCTGGCCACTCCTGGGAAGGTTCGCCACTGTTCCATGTTTTCACCACTTGTAGATAATGCCTCTCACTGTGGTTCACTGGAGTCCCAAAGCTTTAGAAATGGCTTTATAACTGTTTCCAGACTGATAGATTTGTTATTTTTTTTCTCATTTGTTCCTGAATTTCTTTGGATCACAGCATGATGTCTAGCTTTTCAGGATCTTTTGGTCTACTTCACTTTGTCAAGCAGGTCCTATTTAAGTGATTTCTTGATTGAGAACAGGTGTGGCTCTTATCAGGCCTGGGTGTGGCTAGAGAAATTGATCTCAGCTTTCCAAAGATGTGTAAACCACAGTTAATTTATGTTTTAACTGGGGGTGGAGGGGGGATCTCTTTTTCTCCCAGGCCATGTAAGTTTTTTTTTTTTTTTTTTTTTTACCCTTAATAACAAACTCCTTCATTTAAAAACTGTATTTTGTGTTTACCTGTGTTATCTTTGTCTACTATTTAAATTTGTTTGATGATCTGAAACATTTAAGTGTGACAAACATACATCAAATCAAAAAATGGGAAATCAGGAAGGGGGGGGGGGGCACTTTTTCACACCACTGAATGTATATATGTATGTATGTCTATAGGTGCATGAAGGTACATGACATGATTGGTTGACCCAGAAGCAGACGCAGACTCGAAATAGACACAATTATCTTTTATTATAGAGAGTGGGAGTGTGGATGTGTGTGTGTGTGCAGGAGTGAAGCAGCTGGGTGAGCAGAGCACTGTTCAGACTGGCAACCCTAGGACACAGACAGGCGGATGAGTGACTGAGGTTTGGAGGAATGAATCAGTGAATGTTCAGTCTTACGAGTTGGCTGGAGGGCAGAAGCGCAGAAGAACTCCTGAGGGCTCCGGCCCAGTTGATCCGTGCCTAGGCTGCTGCTGCTGACGAGGTGAAGCGGTGCAAGTGCGTTTAGCGTGCTGGTGGAGTGCGGGTTGTGCTCTGGTTCGCCGCCAGGAGGAGGAGGTCCGCCGCCAGAAGGCTTCCACCTGTGCACAGGGGAGAAGGAGGAAAGCGGAGGAGTGAAGTAATGACAAAGACTTAGTTGTCGGTGGGGAGCTCAGACTCCCAGGGGAAACAACGAGCAGGAAGGAGCTGAGGAGACGGAACTCCAGAGCAGGATGAGGAGAATAGGCGAGGAGGTCTTGCCAGACCATTGGAGCGTTGACGTCTCTGTGCAGACCAGAGGGCAGCACTGCTTAAGTAGGCTGCTAGATGAGACAATCAGGTGTGCGTGCAGCTGTGGAGATAATTAGGGCAGCAGGCACGCAGAGTGGATCATAACAGTACATGGATATGTTCATTAGTTAAGGCTGGAATAGGACAAGATAAGCGTTGTTTCAATCCTCTTCGTTTTCAAACAGCACTGAAATTTTTATTTTTATTCTTGTTTTGATTTTGTTTATTCAAAATAAACACAATCAATCAATCTGTCAATCAATCAGTCAATCACATTGTACTCAGTCCATAATGGAATTGTCCTCCCACTTAAACCTTTTTCATGTTTGCATCAAGTCTTCAATCTTGTGCCCATTTATTAAAGGGAATGAGAGCAAAGGCAGAGATTGGTTTATTTCACATTACGCCCAAAACACACCTCTGAACAATTAGGAGGGTTAGGACAGCCCTTTTAGGCTTTGTGTCCAATGGAAAAATTGTTTGTACCCTCCTATGATAAGGAAGTTAACTTGGAAATGCCTATAATGCTTTCTGCATCAGTGACAACTGACCTGTGTCCTTGTAATATGGCCCAAGGTGTTACTGGCACCTCTGTAGTCCTAGATTCTGTGGGGGAGAACTCCTGTGCAGGAGCACTTTGGCCTATTTGACTCTGCACAAAAATCCTACATGACACCATAAGCCACTGTAAAAATAAAATCCCCTCAAAGCATAATAGGACACTGTAAATTTGTATATATATATATATATATATATATATATATATATATATATTTTCTTGTTAGTTTCCTGCATGATGAAACAAGTACCAAACAGATTTCATATTGGGTTTTCAGAAAATTTCCATGGTTATTATTTTTTACATACCCAGACATAATTAAATACAGGATCAACAAAAAGAAATAAACTTCCACTTGCCAAACAGACAAATGTTGACACTCTGTATATCCTGGCCAAAGACCTCAGTAGCAAAAAAGAGAGATGGAGATTTATCAGAGTGTACCAAACCAACTGTGCTATCATTTCCATCAAGTAGCACAGTTGCTTTGCTGCCAGCTCAGCAGCCTGCAGCCATATCCTCCTGTGGTCCCACTGAACTCTTTCTGTGAGCATTAAGTCACTGCTGCAGCATTTCTGTGTGATGCCTTGGTGATGATCCATTGTCCAGATTTAGTTTCCCTTAACAGAAAATTTCTGTAAAACAAAAAGCTGAAATACTCATGTTTTTTTTTTCAATCAATCAAAAACAGTTGAAAGTTTGTATATTTTTGAAATAATCACAGTTTACAATGTTTAATCATTTCAACTGCAGCTGTAATTTTCAAACACTTTTTTTTTTAAAAATTGGGACATTTTAATAATAAAAATCTAGCAGAACTGGACAGAAAGACATTATGGCCACTCAAGGAAGGCCATGAGGAACAGCTGCCAACACTCAACTCTTTCTTCACTGAATAGACAAGACACTCTGTTCTGAACTGTGATCGATGCCAAGGTGAGTTAAGATTGTTCTCGGTTCCCTGCCAGGAAGCAGGAACACCCAACCTGTCCTAGATCCACAGCACCACCGTAGGGACGAGTGGCAATACTTCACTCAAGTAAGACAACATAGACTTTACTCTTCATTCCATACCTGCAAATAACCTGCCTTCTCCCCGCAGGAGATAAGGACTCAATGTTCACACAAACTGAGCGACTGACTATCAGGAATTTACATCCTCATTACATGACTGATGTTTTGGCTTCCATGAGATGTCTGCATGCTTTCTTATAATTAACGTACAGGTGTATTGCATTTTTTATTGCATGCAAAAAGGGGGAGATAAAATCATGTTAAATTTTACAAAGTTTACTGAACCAATCAGAAAACCCCACTCATAAATTTGCAACGAATCAGAAAAAAATAATGGTAGGCCTTCCTATTATGCTCTGTGCATTAACTTTCCTTTCCCTGTTCTGCTGAGCATCAAGCTAAAAGGTGGAAAGTGCAATTTTATTATGGTCTTTTGTATGACCTGACCTTGAACCCACAACCTCTGGGTTACTTGGCAGATGCTGTACCTATAAGCCACCACTCTGGTGGTTAATGCACAGCGCTGCCAGAGGACTGACCTGCACTGTAGCCTTCGCCACTTACAGTAGCTGTGTGGCCTAGGGTTAGAGGAACGGAGATAGGTGCCACCTCTATACACCGCATGGTGCCCCACATGCTGTGGAAGGAATTGACTTCCTTTTATGCCCTGTAATAAAACCATTAGAAACAAAACAAAAAAAAAGGACTCAACACAATAAAAAAGTGCATTAAGCAAGAATTCTAGCGAAAGATATTTTAAAGTCATATAAATTAAAGTCCACATTTTTTTTCTGTTTGGTCATGTTTTAAACAAACATGTCAAGTATTTGGCAATATAATTTGTGACCACAGTTCTGGTCTCTTTCTATTTTGTACATTTGTTGTATGGGATAAATTTTCCAAATGAAGAAGCCATCTAGTCCTTTTCTTAAGGCTGGTTCCTTTAATTTTTTGAAGGGGCTGCCTGGGATTTTGAGAGCGGATTTTAATGCATTCTTCACATTATAGTTGTCAGGAACCGAGCCGGCTTGGTTTCCCCCGGCTCAGTCCTGGCCGCTCTATAGGTACGTGCCACATTGTATGTATGTTAGTATGTATTTCTGTGTGCTTTGCCGTACCCATAGCCACTGCCTTCTTGCTACCAGCTGTTCCCACTCCCGTATGGCATCTTCCCGCTCCTCGCCCAGGTGTAGCCTATTTGTCAAACCAGCAATGCATGTTATTAAGGAGCCTGTCTCCAGTAATGCATTGCTGGGTCATTGGACTTTGCGGACAACACTCACGGTTCGCGTGGAGTCACGTCAAACAAGGACTGCTTCCCTCGGGACCTGTTCGGACTACTGAACCACTCCAGCTCAGTAAGTGAGCACTGCGTGTGTTTTTTTCCCCAGTGTCTTTCCCCTGTTGACTGTTGAGCGTCCAGCAGGATACTGTTAGCTTCTGAGGAAACTTTAACTGTATGTCTGTGTGTTAGCACTTTGGTGTTTAATAAATGTGCGTGGTGTAAATCCCAGCCCGTAAATCCTTGTACTTTCCCTTCGCCATGCACTGTAAAGAAGCGCACGGAGAGTTCAGGACAGAATGACCCAGCTGAACCATAGGATTTAGCGGGTTTCACCACACATCGCTCTCTTTTCTTTTTTTTGAACTGTTTTCTGGACTGACCTGCTTCTGGAGAGCGTCATGTCCCGGTCTCGCCGAGGAAGAGGATTTGCAGAGGGGTTTCCCACGGTCAAAGAGGATGGGCTGCCGAATGCATTCGCAGCCTGGTGAATGAAGCGCTCGCCGCCTGTGGACCGACAAGGACGCTGGAATGCCTGGGCGGAGTTGTCGGGATCCTGGAGGCGAATCCTGGGTTGTGGAACTACCCCCAGTTCGCCAACATGCTCTCCACGGTCTGCTCGCTCCAGCACTCTTTTCCCGGATTGGCGTGGCCCACGGCGCCGAGGCGGAGGACTGGTAACTCAGAGACCGTCATCCTCCGTGACGCTTCGCCCACCCCTCCTCCCACTTCAGCCCGGTCAACTCCAGGAAACAGAAGACAGCGTCACTCCACATGGAGATGTCGGGAGAGGCCCCCCTCGTCGTCAGCCGCCGTCACCCTCCCAGCTGCTGCGAGGCTAGATGACCCCGGGAACGCCAACCTCCGTTGCCACGGAGACGGCTCTTCCTCCGCCGGTTGAAGAGGACCGAATCACCGTGGGCACGGAGAGGAATGACAGGCTGCCAGCTACTGCAGTTAAAGGCCAGGTTGACAGGCAAGTGTTTTTTTCTTTCAACTTATCTTGATAATAATACACTTTGTCTGTCTCCCGGGAGAGGGGCCCAGTCACAGCAGTCCACTGGGCTCCCTCTACCGGCTGCAGCTGAGAACTCTCTTTTTACCCTCTGTGTGTCTCCTCCTTTAATTCCTGAGCGCCTGCCAGTCCAAGAACCAAGACGCCAGACGGGGGAAGAGTCGGTGACTTCAGACGATTCCTTCCCGGATCCAGCACGGACAGGTCCCCCTGCAGCCACGCCAGATGAATCCCCCGCTTGGAAGCTGCTGCAGGAGGATAATAGGACTGTTGTCACCATCTGGACAGCTGCGGAGACGTCTGCAGCGGACTGGGAGCCTGAGCTGGACCTTTTGGAGGCCGGGCCCTAGTGTTCATCACCGGGATCGACGGAGTACTGGATCGCGGTGGAGCTCGAGCTCAGGCAAGTTTTCTCTCTTGTTTTTCTTATGACAATTCTAGAGAGATCTTGCCTGGCTCTGGGTGAGGAGAGCCGGGCGCAGCTGCGCCTGACCTTCCTTCGCCGGGCTCCACCGCTGCCGGTGACCCTAACCACCTTTACTCTCCTGCTTCCCCTGAGCCTTCAACTAGGGTCGCCGGATAGGGTGTGTCGCCGCCGGAGGTTGCCGAGGATCCGGTCCTGCCGAAGGAGGACGTCGCTGCTCTAGCTCCTCCTGCCAGGGTTGTCAAAGCTCCTCCCATTGATCGTCTCCTCAGCCTGGTGCTCCTATGGGTTGGTCTGCTCACCGTGGGTGCAGCTCTGGCCCAATCGGGGTCCAGCGTGGGTGCAGCTGAGCCTCAGCTGGAGGCCACTGTGGGCACAGTTAGGCTCCCGCTGAAGTCCACCGTGGCTGCAGCAGAGCCAGCACAGTCAGGGGCCACCGTGGGCACAGTTAGACTCCCGCTGGAGTCCACCGTGGGTGCAGCGGAGCCGGCCCAGTCAGGGGCCACTGTGGGCACAGTGAGGCTCCCGCTGGAGTCCGTCGTGGGTGCAGCTTTGCCGGCCTGGTCGGGGCCGACCGCGGGTGCCATGGAGGAGGCCATGGAGGTTCTCTCTCCCCAGTCCGGTTGCCTTCCAGGCAGCCTTCCAGTGGGCAGGCCGCCTCCTGCTTCACCCCTCCATCCTGGTGGCTGAGCAATGTGGGCCGGCCGCCAGAAGAATTGACTCCCCGGGTCTGGTGGCTCATGTTCTCCAGCAGGCCGCCGGATTCCGTCCACTGGACCTTCTGCTGGGCCTGGGACTGTGAGCAGCCTCCTGAGCTCCAACGCCCATAGACTTGGGGGGTTAGTTGAGGTCCCTGGGCGGGGTGTTTGTTCCCACTTTTCCTGTTCCCACTACCTCCCACCTGGGTTCATGTTGTTTGTTCTTGTTGGGGTGGGGGGTGGGGTCTGGGATGTTACTTTGGGTGTCTGGGAATCCACCCCTTAAAGGGGGGGCTCTGTCAGGAACCGAGCCGGCTTGGTTTCCCCCGGCTCGGTCCTGGCCGCTCTGTGGGTTCGTGCCACATTGTATGTATGTTAGTATATATTTCTGTGTGCTTTGCCGTACCCCTAGCCACTGCCTTCTGGCCGGCAGCGGGGAGGCAGCCTCTTGCGCTCACGATGGAGTGAGCACTGTCTAACTGTCTGCCAGTCAGACCACGCCCCCTCTCTATTGCTACCAGCTGTTCCCACTCCCGTATGGCATCTTCCTGCTCCTCGCCCAGGTGTAGCCTATTTGTCAAACCAGTAATGCGTGTTCTTAAGGAGCCTGTCTCCAGTAATGCATTGCTGGGTCATTGGACTTCGCGGACATCACTCATGATTCGCGTGGAGTCACATCAAACAAGGACTGTTTCCCTCGGGACCTGTTCGGACTACTGGACGGCTCCAGCTCAGTAAGTGAGCACTGTGTGTGTTTTTTTTTCCCTCAGTGTCTTTCCCCTGTTGACTGTTGAGTGTCCAGAAGGACACTGTTAGCTTCTGAGGAAACTTTAACTGTATGTCTGTGTGTTAGCACTTTGGTGTTTAATAAATGTGTGTGGTGTAAATCCCAGCCCGTAAATCCTCATCTTTTCCCCTCGTCATGTGCTGTAAAGAAGCACACGGAGAGTTCACGACAATAGTGGATGACATCTTAATTGGTGAAACAAATTAATGGTAGTGCAACATAATCTGCACACAACTGTATTTTGTTCAGTTTCTACTGTCCTATGTTGACTGCCAGACAACAGAGCAGATGCTTTTTATCTCCTTGAAATTATTTTGTTCTCGTCTGCTTCCACTGCAGCCGGTGTGTGTGTGTCACGGTGTGAGGGGGCGCGAGTGAGTGCAGCTGTGTGAGAGGAGAAGTTTAGGGATTGGCTCTACCAGCAATTTTCCTTTTGATACGATACCATTAACCCTTTAACTTCCCGGCTGTCATAAAACATGTGCCTCACCTGCTGCCTATGTCGCAGGTCCACACCTGTCACGTGATGTGTCCCAAAAGCACAGAAAACCCAGTTGTAACAAGCATTTCACATCACAAGATGTCAGACACACATAGCTTACTGCTCTTCACTGGGGGACTGGAGGACTTCACCAAAACGAGCCGCGTTTCTGGTTTTGGGAGATTAAGCAAAAATGACTGGCAGAAGATAACATAAGGACCGTGGATGATGAAAATGGACAAATGAAGACACGATGAGCGGTAGGTGTGATTAGTTTTTGTCAGCTTATGTACATTCTACTGATTTTCTGGGTCATATTCTTTGAAGATAAGATAACAAAAAAACAAAAATGGTGACAAAAGAACATAAACATCCTTTTTGTAAATATGTCCAAAGTCCTCTTTTGACCAAAAGTTATGTAATTTGATATGGCTGCCATCACATTATGCAAATTAGATACATAAATTTACTCCTATCTAAAACTTTGGATCATATTCTACATCTTTCTAATTGACAGTAAACTATTATCTCTTACCACATTAAAGTTAGAACCTTTGGAATTTGTCACATCTAAACTGAATATTTTCTTGTAAAAAATCTTGACCGCCAGAGGGAAGTGAGTTGATGGAAACACTGCTGCGACATAGACAGAAAATGGGTTAATTCACTGGACTTTTTCTTCGAAACCGATACAGATACCAATACTTTTTCCCCCTTAAAGGAAAATCACATGATTGCAGTTTCATGAACAACTTTATTACAAGGGCAATATGAAATACAAATAAAAGTCATGGACATAAATGCTTGAAAGAGATGCTTATAAAATGATAATAAAAAATAGAACAATAAGCAAAGTAAATAAAAATAAAATTAAAAATTAATTAACACTTAAAATGAATGCAAAATTAATTCAATTTCTTCATTTGGTGCAGATTCTCAGTCATCCAGGTGGGTAAGTATGCTGTATGAAAGCTCAGTCAAAACAAATAGAGCCCCTGACATGAGATTTTCACCAGTTATCAGTAACAATCTAAGTAATCCATACATACAAAGAAACTAATCCAACTGTGTTCACAAAACAAGTTATATGTGGTGATCTGAGTGCTGATCTGCTCCGCGCTCGAGTCACTCAGTATTTCTCCTTTTTCCTCGTATTCCTAGTACCGGTTATATTTGTAATATCTTTTCCTGATGCTTTTACTGTGACAGCACCGCGGCCAGACTTCCGGCTGTCAACCGGCTCGCGGGCTGCCGCAGCTGATCGCTATCCTGTGATTGCATTTTTTTTCCTCACCCGGTAATCATTAGATTTCGCTCTATTTAAGATTGCAGTGGAGATTCATTCTTCGCTGCAATCTCACACCCAATCAGGTTGGAGTTCCCACGTCTGGCTCCAGTCGCAGTGTTAGGTTCCATCCTTGCTGTTCCAGTGTAAGTTTCTCTTGACTCTTTGTATTATTAGTTATTTTGACCCTCCGTGGTCAAGTGTTTAGTTTATGTGTGTTGCCCCTCGTGGCTCATTACTTTTGTCCTTTTTGTAATAAACAGCAAACTCTCTGTTGGCATCTGGCGCCTCATTTATGCCCTGTAAGGGGCAGACACAACATTATATTTAATAAAGTGGAATGAGACCGGGAATAAGTATTGAACATGCTTGGTGAAATTCATTTAATATTTAGTAGAAAAGCTTTTGTTGGTAGTAACAACTTCCAGATGCCTACTGTATGGCAAAACTAGCCACAGGCATTGCTCAGGAATGATTTTAGCCCATTCTTCAACACAAACTGTCTTCAAATCTTGAAGGATACGTGGGTGTCTTCTATGAACTCTGATCTTCAGTTGGTTCCATAGATTTTCAATGGGATTCATGTCAGGTGACTGACTGGGCCATTCGGACAGCTTTATTTTCCTTCTCTGGAGCCAGTTGAGAGTTTCCTTGGCTGTGTGTTTGGGATTATTGTCTTACTGAAATGTCCACCCTCATTTCATCTTCAGCATCTTGCCAGACGGCAACAGGTTCTTATCAAGGATGTCTCTGTACCTTTGTCCATTTATCTTTCCTTCAATTACATGAAGTCTGCCTGCATCATATGCTGAAAAACACCCCCACATCCTGATTTTACCACCTCCAAACTTCACTGTTGGTATGGTGTTTTGGGGCTGATATGCAGTGCCATTTCTTCGCCAAACATGCTGTGTTGTGCCATCCAAAAAGATCGATTTTGGTCTCATCTGACCAAACTATATTCTCCCAGTATGTTACTGGCTTGGCCAGATGTTGTGCAGCAAACTTTAAATGAGCTTCAACATGCTTTTTCTTCAGACATGGAGTCTTGCAAAGTGAGCAAGCATAAAGCCCATGTCAGTTGAGTGCATTACTTATTGTTTTATTTTAAACAGCAGTACCTGCTAACTCCAGGTCTTTCTGGAGCTCTCCATGTGTGGTCTTTGGGTCTTGGATAACTCTTCTGATAATTCATTTGACTCCTCTGTCAGAAATCTTGAGAGGAGCTCCTGTTTGTGGCCGGTTTATGGTAAAATTATGTTCTTCCAACTTCCAGTTGATGGTTCCAACAGTGTTCATTGGAATATTCAGCAGTTTAGAAATGCACCTGTAACCAATGCAACAATAAGGTTGCTTCTACCCATCATAAGTTCTTTGTGGTGTGACAATCTGATATTCACAGACCTTTTTAAAGACTATCAGTCACGACGTAGCCAGCTGAAATTAATTTGCACTGATGGGGATGGGATGGCTTCCTAAATTCTGATGGATTTCAGCTGATTTCTTTCTTTCAATGTGTTTTTGCAACTGTTTTTATTCATGTGTTCAGTACTTATTCCCTGTGTCATTCCAATTTTGAATTGACAAAATAATCTCAGGCTCAAAAGCAGACATGGATGAGAATTTTTGAGTTTTTTTTTTTTTTTTTTTTTAACAAGGATAGTTTTTTAACAGTGTCGGTGAAGGGATGTGACAGTAGTCTAGCCACCTCTCAGGAGGGGAAGAGAAACATGGGGTGGAGATGCGTGGCAGGATGATCAGGCCTGTGTGCTGGGGAAAGGAGTGGAGGAACTGTGGGGGAAAAGAGGTAAGTCGACTTACCGGTAGTGAGGGAAGTGTGCACAATCCGGGGAAGGCAAATAATCCAGTCTGTGAGGCAGAAACAGGGGTCAGGGAGGCAGAGGTCAGAAGCATGAGAATCTGATCATAAGCTCAGGCAAACAAGTCCAAACAGGCAGGCTGGCTCATAGTCCTAGGGCAGAAGTCAGAGTCAAAAAACACGGATAGGCAGGCAAGAGTAACACAGAGTTCAGGTAGGATACAGGCAGGCAATCCAATGTAACCAGGCAGAATGACGGGAGAGCACCCCAAATATAGGACCTCCCTCAATTGGCGACAGGTGGTGTAATCAACCACAGGGAGCGTCTTCTCAGAGGGCAACAAGCAACGGATGAACAGAGCAGACAGGACTCCTAACAACTTTATTAAATATAGCTTGCTTTATGAACACAGTTGCCTTGATTTCTTTGTATGTATGGATTACTTGGGTTGTTACTGATATCTGGTGAAAATCTCAGGTCAATGGCTCCATCAGAAATATGTTTACTGAGAAAAATGCTGACGTGCTCAATACTTATTTTCCCCATTGTAAATTTAATGCCTAAAACTGTCAGAAGTGAAAACAAATCGCACGTTTTGTATTAACACGGTGGTATCGCAATATTTAAAAAAAGGATTGACTCCAAAATGTCGACCAGTTTGTATCAAAGTATCGATACTAGAGAACCAATGCACCCATCCCTAGGGAGGACAGAGAATCTTCAGTTGGAAAAACATATGCTAACGGCTTACACTGCCGTGACAATTTATGCTTGATATTCGTGAGAGTCTCCGGTGTCTTGGGTGAAATCCTCAGACCTGGCAGATGATGAGAAGGAGGCTGGCGGTAATGGTACGGCAGGGAGTGGGAGCCCCTGAAGCCAGAGAAGAGAGCGCAGATTCAGGCAAGCCTCAAGGAAACTACAGCTGCTGAATTGAAATTCTATAGCACGTCGACAGTCGGTGTTATGCTGAGAATTGCTGGCTTGCAGAGAATTGCATCCCCATACTGTTAAAGTCAATAAAACTATGCCGAGAATTGCTCGCCTGCCGAGAATTGCATCCCATCGTCGCAAGCAGGTGTTTAGTGTAAGTCAAATCAATACAACTATATACTTTGAAAACACTTTGAAAAAGTGATTACCCATTTTACCGACAATGCATAAATGCAAAATCTGGACTTTAAAGATTGTAAAACGTGGAGTTCCATCACATTGATTTCTAACCCTCTTTGAAACACTAAAACATCTGGCGAATAAACATAATTTAAAGATAGTTTACAAGAGGTATTAACAATTTTTACTTCTAAAAATGCATAATGGGCACTTCAAAAAAATGCACAAATGGTTACAAGCCTGGCTGTAGACTTATATTTTATAGTTTTGGCGGATTGGATGCAATTCTCAGCAAGCGAGCAATTCTCGACATAACACCGGCCGCTCATCTCCCTTCTGCCTCCTCCTTGTCCTGCTTCTCTTGATCCGTTGAGTCTTGAATGGGTTGGCTCCTACTGTAATAAACGCTCCTCCGGGGCAGATGAACAGACTCAATTGCAGGGCGAAGTTGAAACATAATTTAATGAAAAAATAAATGCAGCGTAAGAGCTGAACATAACATAATCCACAACCGCAGTAAACAGTACACTGGGGAAGGAAACCCAAACAGCAAAAACAGTGACGACTTGTTACGAGCTATGACGAGGACCCAACAAAGGGATAAGGAAGTAAAAACAAATAAACAGAAATTAACATAATCAAAGTAATGAGCAACAGCCGTGAACAATAATGAGTAAAACAAACCTGAGCTGTGCTAGAAACGAAGTAAACAAACACTGTCAAAATAAAAGCCAACTCAGAAACAAATGATGAGCAGCTGGGTAAACTATACAACATACAAACGTAACAGGTGGTGAAAAATAACAATTATAATGAAACTGGGATGGGAGTGAAAAACCCAATGTTGATAATAATAAAAATGACAAGTACAAAAAGACCCTCAAGCGTGAACCAGTCTGACCCAGCCCAGACCACCACAGCTCTTCCCAAAGTTCAGCTGAGCTGCAATGAATATATAGCTTATGTTGACCTGACGTGTCTCTCCAGAAATGTAACTACACATTGTGGCAATGTTTTGAATGGGATGGGATTCCAAACAATTGGTCCCTTTCTCAGACAGCGCCCTACATATGACACTGTCGACATTAAATAATGCCGTGTGTCAGAGCGACTTAAAAAAGCTGATGTTTCCAAACGTTGGTAATGTGTTATTTTTTTGTGGCATTCAGGGAGATTTATTTCTCCAGCATTCCTACATTGTCAATGCAAATGTATCAGTTTTTTCATTAGTGTTTTATTTCACAAAGTAAAATGCACCACGGGATGATAATTGCATGTAGGCATAATTTACATTTATTTATCTTGTTTACTTAATGCATCAGTTTATTCTTCAGTTAGGACATAGTGTTTTACTCTTGTATGTCCTTTAATTTTTACTGCTGTTTCCCTTGAGTGAATTTAATTTCTTTTTTGAAATTTCACACTTCTTTCTTGTAAATTTGCTGCTCTTGTCTCAGAAATTTAATTTTCCTGTTTACATTTTTCCTCAAGTTTGACTTTTTCTTGTAAATTTGCAATTTTTCTTCTCAAGTTGAAACTTCTCTCATAAACTTGCCGTCTGTTTCCTCTAATTAGCATTTTTTTTCTTGTAAATTAAAAACTTTGCCAAACTTACCATTTTTTTCCTCATAAAAAATGTTTTTTTCCTGATTAAAAAAAAAAAATCATGTATGCAGGTTAAATTTTTGTTCATTGTAATGGTTTATTTTTTTTCTGCAAATCTGTACAACGATCAAATTTATTTTTTTTTTAATGTTTTTGGTTTTTTGGTGGGTCCGCCCTGCAGTGGGCCCACCACCTGCAGGAGGGATCATGGTGCTATCTGAGCTGGGAAGACGTCTGGGCTGTTCTGCCTGGACTGATTCTCCGCAACCCAGATTCCCAGATAAGTTGTAGAAGATGGATGGATGGTCTAAAAAAGAAATGTTCCTGGGTGTTTTTTTTAAACATTTTTAATCCACAATAATTCACACTTTCTATAAGTATGATGTTAATATTATTTAAACTCATTACTTTTAATAGGAGATAATTGTGTCTACCCCTCCAGGAAAGCCTACAGTGCCCGTCACCATGCCTGCAGTCCTGGCTCACTCGTTTTCCATGCTTGTGCCCATGCCCGCTGCTGTGCCTCAGACTATCTCGTCTATGATTCATCCAGTGTTCCTAGAGATGGAAGTCACCTCTTCAGCAGCAGAATCACCAGGGACCTTGCCGACAGTGGAGCGGAATTAAGGCAAGTACCTCATTTAGCAACATTACCATCTGTCCTTGATGAGTTTTGCCTTACTCCTAACGGGGGGACCCAGGTGCAGCCCTGATCTGCTTCTGGCCTCCCTCCGCCAGGCTCCACTGTTGGTTCCTGTACTGACCAGTCCTCCATCTCTCCCTCCATGTGCGAGGTTCCTGCATCTGGGATGGAGGTGCCCATCACAGCTCCAGCTAACTTCGAGGTGCACACCACAGCCCCAGCTGACTCCGAGGTGTTCGCCACAACTCCAGCTGACTTCGGGGTGCACCCCAGCACCCCAGCCAACTCTGAGGTGCACACTCTGGTTTCTGTGGTTCATCCTGAGGCTGTCACCCCAGCACCAGTGGACCAGGAGCTCAGGTAAGTACTTTTCTTTACTTTTTTAATATCAGTATTAGTTAAGACTTGCCGAGCTTCTGGTGTTTTTGATGACGCCTCACCCTTCCTTTCTATCTCATCCGAGGTGGCCACTTTGAGGGAGATGGACTTCTAGGCATCTGGGTCAGATGCTTTCCAACCTCAGCTGTCTCATCCAGAGGTCAGCACTCCCCAACCGTCTAATCTGGAGGTCAGCACTCCACAGCTGCTTGTTTAGAGGTCAACACACCACAACCATCTTATCCAGAGGTAAACACGCCCCAGCTATCTCATCCAGAGGTCAGCGTGCCCCAGCCGTCTCATTCAGAGGTCAGTGTGCTGAAATCATCAGCACATGGGGTCAGCACGCCTCAGCATCTGCCTAGCATGACCTGTTTCCTGATTTGGGGGCCCATGGACTTGGGTACACCCCTTGAACAATCTTATCCCATGATCCGGTGGCCTAGGGACTCTAGGAGGCCGCCAGATCCATCTTGCTCCTCGGTCTGGAGGACCATGGACTGGAGCAGACCCCAAACCCACATTGTTTTCTGGTCCGAGGGCCTTTGGACTTTATAGACCCCCTGACCCATTGTTTGTTCTGGTCCGGTGGCCCATGGACTTGGGTAGACTGTCCGACCCGCTTTGTTTTGGGTCTTGGGGCCTTGAACTTTCTTTGGCCCATGAATTGTGTGGGCTTTGGACATTGCTGTGGGGGAGTTACAGTTTGTTTCAGCCCACATGGCCTAGTACCCCCACCACCGACCCTGTGAGGGTTTTCAAGATTTAAGCTTCAAGATTCAAATATTTTATTTGTCAATACTACCATGCATACAGAACATAACGGAGAATTGAAATGGTGTTTCTCTCTCTCTTCAGTGGTGTGTGCAATATAAAAAAAGGAATGAAGCTGGAAAAAACAACAACAGCAGTTGATGTTCAATAATGCTACCTGCAGTGGAAGTGGCGACAAAAGATAGACCCAGACATCCCGTAGTGAAAATAAGGATAAATGATGAAACCCAGCAATCCTATATACAGAAAAGTAGAGCAGTAATACTCGTAGTTGTAAGTTTGATGTGGTAGTGTAGATGCAGACAGTGATAGATTGAATTGCACATTATCAATATTGCAATAACAGACAGCAGCAGATATGGACATTTGTAAAAATGGTTGCAGTAAAGTGCATAGACATATAGCAGCAGGTGTATTATTGTTACTGTACCAGTCTTTCTGTGCCAACAGCTGTGGTAGTTATTGTGCGGGTGAGTGCGTTATGGTCCATGGGGGAGTGGAATGCAAAGAGTTCAGGGTCCTGATGGGCTGATGAACAAAGCTGTTTAGTAGTCTTGTGGAGTGGGCCCGGAGGCTCTGGTTCCTTTTCCCCAAGGGCAGGGGGCTGAAGAGGGAGTGTGAGGTGCGGGAGGTGTCGTCTGCAGTGTCGATGGCTCTGTGGATGAGGCGGATTTCCGAGAGGGGGGGCAGAGGGGCACCAATGGTCTTGCTGGCAGCTTTCACTGTGTGTTGTAGTGTCAGTAGGTGGTGCAGCATCCACACTACACCGTGATTCAGCTGGTGAGGATGCTCTCAACGGTGCCCTGGTAGGATAAGCACATGATGGGGGGTGGGACCCATGCTCTCTTCAGTTTGCGGAGGAAATGGAGGCGAGTTTGAGTCTTCTTGGCCAGTGTTGTGGTGGTGTTGGGCCAGGAGAGGTCCTCGGAGATGTTCACCCCCAGGAACTTGGTGCTGCTCACCCTCTCCACAGCTGCACCATCAATGATCAGAGGGGGATGCTGTGTGTGTCCCCTCCTTAAGTTGAACACAATCTCCTTGGTTTTTCCCACATTCAGGAAGAAATTGTCTTCACACCACTGGACCATTTGGTTGACCTCATTTCAGTAGTTGGCCTCCTTGTTGGTGATGAGGCCCACCACCATCATGTGCGTTGAGGTTTTTCTTCTCTGGTTGGTGTTACCCTAGGGTCATCAGGGGTCTGCCCCTTAAAGGGGGAGGGGGGTACTGTAATGAGCTGGACAGGGTTAGACCCTGTCCACATCTTATGTTCCCCGTTTGGACTCTTTATTGTTATTATTTGTATCATTTTTGCAATTCATTATAATCATTTCTGTATGGCCTCTTATTTTGACAGTACCCTTTCTTTACTTCCTGTTAGCATAGCATCTTCTGTATTATCCTCATCCTCTCACATTCTAATTTGTCACAGCTGCCCCTTGTTTTCCTTACCATATTCTTCCTTATATATGCTGGCCATGGGCATTAATCTCTGCGGCGTCTTTACGTTAATTTCTCGATTATCGTTGCCACGATATTTGGAATTATAAGATAAGATAAGATAAGATAAGCCTTTATTAGTCCCACAATGGGGAAATTCCAGGATTGCAACAGCACAGGGATAGCAACACTCAGAGCAATAATCAGAAGGCAAGAAAAAACAACATCTACTAAACATATGTCCATATTACTATAAATATACAGTATATATATATAGACACACAGTGCAGAGCATTATGGTTGGTTGGTGAATGTGCAGCAGAAAGTCTAAGCTCTCTCTCCACGGATGCAGCGGGCCAGCTGGAAGTCTTTGGGCATGATGGTGACCCCCTTAGCGAAGAAGAGACCACCAGGTTGGCCTCGCTGGTCTCCTGCAGAGCCATGACGGCGAAGCTCAGGAAACGCGGGACGGTCTTGAAGTCCTGAGCGATCTCCCTCACCAGGCGCTGGACGGGCAGCTTACGGATGAGCAGCTCCGTGGATTTCTGGCAGCGACGGATCTCTCTCAGAGCCACGGGCCTGTGACGGTGGCTAGCTGCATCCTGGGGGGCTTCTTCCTCCAGTAGATTTTACGGGCGGTCTGCTTGGTTCTTGCCATCGCTCTTTATTATTCTGTCTTATATTTCTTGCACGCCGCCTAAACTCCAGCCCGGCACCCGCGTCGTTTTCGCTACAGCTCCCGGTATGTCGAGTTTCCCATTAGCACCGGGCGGCGGCCAAGTGCTAGCTAGCACTAGCTCCTCCCCGCTGTAGCGTCTCCCGCTGCAAACCGTGGCTCCGTCCGCCGACCCGGGACACCCCCGGGGCGATCTGTGCGTCCGTGATATATATACAGAGTGAAAGGTGTAGAAAGAAGAAGGAAGATAAAAAAAAAAAAAAGGCTGTTGCAACAGGCAGCCTACTCGTGTGGCTCCACCGGTCCGGCGGAACCGGAACAGGAAAAAAAAAAAAATATTGTTTGCTCCTCCACTTTGTCTGGACTTCAAATATTATTTCAGCCCACGAGCTTCCTATTTTGTGTTTTGTTATTAAATTCATGTAACTAGAAGTCTGGTGTTTGGGTCCTTTATTCTGTGCTCCAGACGAGCGATCACTATGACACTTTAAGCAGGAAGAAACCTCCAGCAGAACCAGGCTCAGGGAGGGGCTGTCATCTGCTGCAATTGGCTGGAGGTGAGGGGACAGAGAAGAAGAAGAAAAGAACAGACATGTAGGGAGCAAACAGCACAGTGGGGACTTACTCTATGGGAGAGAACAAATAGATGTTAAAGACGCAATCCGGCTGTTCTAAAATCACCTCAAAAACAAATACAGTATGTATTGCCCAAAATAGTATATTGTGACTTTTAACCGACAAAACAACTTTCATTGCCTTAGAGTTGCTTGGAAAGAGATTTTAAATCTTTCACCTACTGAAGTATGCACACATCAATGAATATTCTAATTAGTGGCTTGCAGGGCTTGCACGTGATTGATCACTGCACTCCCCAACCTGCAGGACTTGCACGTGATTGGTTGCTGCAACTCCTGGCTGCTCGCCTGTTCACGCCGCTTCCGGATGTTAAAGTTTTGCCTATATCTTCAAAAGTAAAAAGCAAAACATTTTTTTTTTGATAACTGTCCAGGTGAGAGATTAATGCCGTAGTTTCCAAATAGTGTATGTGTTTACTGTTTACTAAGAACCAGTCCCCTGTCCACCGGTAACTGAGCAGGAAGGGGAGGGGGGTACCTTAATTGAATGTGGCTGCTCTCAGCTCACAGTGCGGCACCCGTCTCCAGGCTAAGTGACCTGATCTCGCAGCTCTCACACAGCCACATTCAAATCAAGTCTCTGACCTCTCTGCCTCTCTCCGCTCTCTCTCTCCTGGTACGCCAACCCGCTCTGCCTCAATCCTGCTGATCCTTGGCTCCTCCCTCTTCCCCTGAGGTATCCAAGAATATCCGTGTGGGCGTAGCCCCTGTCAGCTGTCAGCCGGTCGCTCCCCTCTCACTGCTCCCAGTTGGTCCTGTGATTTGTTTCTAATCCTATTTAAGGGCAGTTATTTTCATTTCCCATTGCCACAGTCTTGAGTTTCCTTTTCCTCATCCCCACCTGAACACTGCCCTCGTTCTGGTGCACTAATCTGTAAGTTACTCGTTTGAATTTTGTGTTAGAGTATTGTTCAAACTTTATGTTTTACTGTTTTTCAATAAATCTCACAACCTCACAGTTTAGCAAGTGCGTCGTCCTCTCTGCCCCGAGGGGTGATTCATGACAGGCATTACCAAACTGGAAAATTACAGTAGAAAAACTCAGATTGTGGTGAGATTTTGCACTTGATATGTATTGTAAGTCACAAAAAACATGTTACAGACATGTTAACAACAGAAAAAAAACTTGCTTTTTGCCAGAGTGAAACTTTAATGACCAGCAAAAATATTCCATTGAGAGTGAAGAAAGGAGTGAAGCCCAGTGCATCATTGGAGGGCCCCCAGCTGTCTAAACCTATTAGCTGCATAAATAAGAGAGGGTTTAAGGTCACCTTATCCCACCCTAACTATAGGCATTGTCAAAAAGGAAAAGTTACTCTTCAGGTATTGTAGCATAACCATACAAGAGATGAGAGCCAGCAGTCAAGTGACTTCTTAGTTAGTAGGGGGACAAAATTTCTGCCAAATACATACAATGGGGAAAATAAATTTTAATCCAGCACATTAAAATACATAATTAATTAATTTAATTAATTAATTAATAGCAGATTTTACTTTCATGAAAAAGTTGCATGTCACAGATACCACAGACAACAGATAAATGAAAGTTCACCTCAGAAGAAGCTTCATTTGTTCTTTAAAGCAACATATCAAAGTTTAGTTACTTTTTCTTTCCATCATATAAAAACTTAATTTGCACAACTGTGGACAGTAAACAGGAATTTCTTGCTCTAAAAATAATCATATTTAACTACAGTGGTAGGAGCTGATGTGGGGAGAGAGTACACCATTGTTGTATTTTATTTATTTATGCTAATGTTTTGAAACACATTTTCGATGTACATTGTGATACCGTGTTATGCTGGGGGATCATAATTTCATTTTTTATGTGCAAGCGTACATACTAAATGACAATAAAGAAGTCTTGAAATCTTGAGGTTGTTCTCACCGTTGGGACAACAAGAGATCAGGGGCAGTTTTCCCTGTGATCTGATCACTGACAGCAGCTGCTGTCTGTTCATCGCTGTCCTCGAGACTGGAAAGAAAATGAACAGACCTGCAGAGCCAGACTCCTGGGCTGCAGCTGACTGTGTGCACAGATTGTGCTTATGGGAGTTGTAGTTTTGTAGTCTCACTTTGCAATAGGTTTATTATAAGAAAGAAGCTGAATTTCTGTGGGGCTTCATGGAAACACATCCAGCACAATTTTGTGGTATTAGTCTACCTCTGCTAGAAAAGTAATATGTCTGGAAACTATATAATTATAAAGGGTAAAGCTGTGGGACCTTCCTGTGATAACACATCGTCACTTCCGATGTTGCTGACTGTCTGTCTGTGGTTTGCTCTCCTCGCTCTCCTGAGGATTTTGCCTTTAATTGTATTTTAATCACTTTTTTCCATCTACCGTTAGCTCTCACTTCTGTTTACCAAGCCTCTTGCACCTGTGTGCGCCCTCAGTGTCATCTAATCACCCTCTTTAGCCTTTTGTTCACCTTTCATTAGTCTTTGTGTTAGCGTCGGGTTAGCCACTAGCTATGGCTACTAGCTCTCCTTCTCCTTTTCCTCTGGTGTGCTCTCTCTGTCAGATGTTTAGCTACACCTCTGCCTCTTTTAGTGATAACGGTAAATGTAATAAATGTTGTCTTTTTGAGGCGCTCGAGGCGAGGTTGTCTGATTTGGAATCCCGGCTCCGCTGCACTGAAACACCGTCTGCACCAGTTAATCTTGAGGGATGTCCCCTAGCTGTAGCGGAGCTCCCTAGCATAGGCCCTGTTAGCAGTCCTCCGGTCCTCCTCAGCAGCGAGGAGACTGGGTGGGTGATAGTGAGAAGGAAGCCTAGTTGCAAGGCCCCAGTTAACCACCAACCTGTTCATGTTTCTAATCGTTTTTCCCCGCTCAGCGACACACCCACTGAGGAAAAAGCTCTGATCATTGGCAACTCTGTAGTCAGAAACGTGAACTTAGAGGCTCCAGCGGCCATAGTCAGATGCATTCCTGGGGCAAGAGCAGGCGACATCGAGTCAAATTTGAAAATGCTGGCTAAAACTAACTGTAAATACTCCACAATTGTTATCCATGCCAGCATTAATGACGTCTGACTCCGGCAGTCGGAAGTCACAAAACTTAACGTGGAATCGGTATGTGACTTTGCCAAAACAATGTCTGCCTCTGTAGTATTCTCTGGGCCCCTCCCCAATCTGACCAGTGATGACATATTTAGCCACTTGTCATCCTTCAACTGCTGGCTGTCTGTGTGGTGTCCTGCAAACAATGTGGGCTACATTGACAATTGGAGCTCATTTTGCGGAAAACCTGGTCTTATTAGACGAAATGGCGTCCATCCCACTTTCGATGGTGCGTCTCATTTATCTAACAATCTGGCATCATTTTTATCCAAATTTCCAAAACCTTGACATCTCAGAGTTTGGACCAGGAAGCAGAGTCGCAGTCTTACACGCCTCTCTGCAGCTCCTCTTCATCCGCCACCCCTCATCTTAGCCCCTGTCTTCCCTATCAGAGAATCATTGTCTGCTCCCTCCAAAGCAAATAAAAATATAATGTATAAGAATCCCAAAATGATTAAACAAAAAGTTGGTAAAACTCAAATTAAACATGAAGCCTCTAATTTGAATGATTTGGCCTCTGTTCCTCCTCATAATTTAAAAATTAAATGTGGTTTGTTAAATATTAGGTCTCTAACTCCCAAGTATCTGCTAGTCCATGATCTGTTAATTGATCATCAGATTGATTTTATATCCCTTACAGAGACTTGGTTAGGACAAGAAGATTATGTTGGTTTGAATGAATCAACTCCTTCTGGTTATTTAAACTGTCAAAATCCCAGATGTTCTGGTCGTGGAGGAGGAGTAGCAACAATTTACCATTCCAAATTACTAGTTAATGTGAAGAAAAAAACATGTTATAATTCCTTTGAAGGCCTGGTCCTCAGTATTGGGCACTTTAGCAATTTTAGGCTAAACCCAGTTTTATTTGTCATAGTTTATCGTCCCCCATCAATCTACTTTTTTATCCGTATTTGCCAAATTCTTAGCTGATTTAGTGCTGAAATCAGAATAATTATAGTAGGGGGCTTTAATATAAGATAAGATAAGCCTTTATTAGTCCCACAATGGGGAAATTCCAGGATTGCAACAGCACAGGGATAGCAACACTCAAAGCAACAATCAGAAGGCAAGAGAAAAAACAAAAAACAAAAAAAAAAACAAGAGCAGCAAGTATACACATATATATATATACAGAGCGGAGCATTGTATCTAGATGGGATAGATATATAAATATATAAACACAGTGCGGAGCATTGTAGCTGGATGGAATAAAATATGAGTATATAAACACACAGTGCGGAGCATTGTAGCTAGATGGAATAAATATGTAGATATATAAACACACACAGTGCGGAGCATTGTAGCTAAATGGAATAAATATGTAAATATATAAACACACAGTGCGGAGCATTGTAGCTAGATGGAATAATATGTAGATATATACAGTGGGGTAAAAAAGTGTTTAGTCAGCCACCAATTGTGCAAGTTCTCCCACTTAAAAGATGAGAGATGTCTCCAATTTTCATCATAGGTATACCTCAACTATGAGAGACAAAACAAGAAAAAAAAAATCCAGAAAATCACATTGAAGGATTTTTAATGAATTAATTGGTAAATTCCTCAGTAAAATAAGTATTTGGTCACGTACAAACAAGCAAGATTTCTGGCTCTCACAGACCTGTAACTTCTTTTTTAAGAGGCTCCTCTGTCCTCCACTCATTACCTGTATTAATGGCACCTGTTTGAACTTGTTATCAGTATAAAAGACACCTGTCCACAACCTCAAACAGTCAGACTCCAAACTACACTATGGCCAAGACCAAAGAGCTGTTAAAGGACACCAGAAACAAAATTGTAGACCTGCACTAGGCTGGTAAGACTGAATCTGCAATAGGTAAGCAACGTGGTGTGAAGAAATCAACTGTGGGAGCAATTATTAGAAAATGGAAGACATACAAGACCACTGATAATCTCCCTCGATCTGGGGCTCCACGCAAGATCTCACCCCGTAGGGTCAAAATGATCACAAGAACGGTGGGCAAAAATCCCAGAACCACACAGGAGGACCTAGTGAATGACCTGCAGAGAACTGGGACCAAAGTAACAAAGGCTACATCAGAAACACACTACGCCAGGGACTCAAATCCTGCAGTGCCAGACGTGTCCCCCTGCTTAAGCCAGTACATGTCCAGGCCCGTCTGAAGTTTGCTAGAGAGCATTTGGATGATCCAGAAGAGGATTGGGAGAATGTCATATGGTCAGATGAAACCAAAATAGAACTTTTTGGTAAAAACTCAACTTGTCGTGTTTGGATGAGAAAGAACACCATACCTACTGTGAAGCATGGGGGTGGAAACATCATACTTTGGGGCTGTTTTTCTGCAAAGGGACCAGGACGACTGATCTGTGTAAAGGAAAGAATGAATGGGGTCATGTATCGTGAGATTTTGAGTGAAAACCTCCTTCCACCAGCAAGGGCATTGAAGATGAAATGTGGCTGGGTCTTTCAGCATGACAATGATCCCAAACATACCGCCCGGGCAATGAAGGAGTGGCTTCGTAAGAAGCATTTCAAGGTCCTGGAGTGGCCTAGCCAGTCTCCAGATCTCAACCCCATAGAAAATCTTTGGAGGGAGTTGAAAGTCTGTGTTGCCCAGCGACAGCCCCAAAACATCACTGCTCTAGAGGAGATCTGCATGGAGGAATGGGCCAAAATACCAGCAACAGTGTGTGAAAACCTTGTGAAAACTTACAGAAAACGTTTGACCTCTGTCATTGCCAGCAAAGGGTATAAAACAAAGTAGTGAGATGAACTTTTGTTATTGACCAAATACTTATTTTACCGAGGAATTTACCAATTAATTCATTAAAAATCCTTCAATGTGATTTTCTGGATTTTTTTTTTTTTTTGCTTATTTTGTCTCTCATAGTTAAGGTATACCTATGATGAAAATTGGAGACCTCTCTCATCTTTTGAGTGGGAGAACTTGCACAATTGGTGGCTGACTAAATACTTTTTTTACCCCACTGTAAACACACACAGTGCGGAGCATTGTAGCGAGATGGAATAAATATGTTTTTGTTTTTTTTTCCAGTTCCGGTTCCGCCAGACCGGCGGCGCCATACGAGTTGGCTGCCTTTTTCAACTGCCTTTGTTTTTTCTTATTTTCCTTCTTCTTTCTACACCTTTCACTCTATATATATATCACGGACACACAGATCGCCCCAAGGGTCTCCCGAGTCGGCGGACGGAGCCACTGTTTGCAGCGGGGGACGATACAGCAGGGAAGAGCTAGCTAGCTGGCTAGCTAGCTCCAACCGCCACCCGGTGCTAACGGAGAAGCTCGACATGCCGAGGAACTGTAGCGAAAACGACGCGGGTACCGGGCTGGAGTTTAGGCGGCGTGCAAGAAATATAAGACAGAATAATAAAGAGCGATGGCAAGAACCAAGCATACTGCCCGTAAATCTACTGGAGGAAAAAGCCCCCCAGGAAGCAGCTAGCCACCAAGGCTGCTCGAAAAAAGCGCTCCGGCCACCGGCGGAGTGAAGAAGCCTCACCGTTACAGGCCGGGTACCGTGGCTCTGAGAGAGATCCGTCGCTACCAGAAATCCACGGAGCTGCTCATCCGTAAGCTGCCCTTCCAGCGCCTGGTGAGGGAGATCGCTCAGGACTTCAAGACCGACCTGCGCTTCCAGAGCTCCGCGGTCATGGCTCTGCAGGAGGCCAGCGAGGCCTACCTGGTGGGTCTCTTCGTGGACACCAACCTGTCCACGCCAAGAGGGTCACCACCATCATGCCCAAAGACATCCAGCTGGCCCGCCGCACCCGCAGAGGGAGAGAGAGCTTAGACTTTCTGCTGCACATTCACCAACCACAATGCTCCGCACTGTGTGTCTATATATATATACAGTATATATATATATATATATATATATATATATATATATATATATACTGTATATATATATATATATATATATATATATATATATATATATATATATATATATATATATATATATATATATATATATATATATATATATATATACATAGTAATATGTACATACTGTAAGTATACTAGCTGTTCTTGTTTTTTTCTTGCCTTCTGATTGTTGCTCTGAGTGTTGCTATCCCTGTGCTGTTGCAATCCTGGAATTTCCCCATTGTGGGACTAATAAAGGCTCATCTTATCTTATACATAAACACACACAGTGCAGAGCATTGTAGCTAGATGGAATAATATGTAGATATACTATAAACACACAGTGTGGAGCGTTGTAGCTAGATGGAATAGATATATGAATATGTAAACACACAGTGCAGAGCATTGTAGTTAGATGGAGTAAATATGTAGCTATTTTTTTTCCGGTTCCGGTTCCGCTGGACCGGCGGTGCCACACGAGTTGGCTGCCTTTTGCAACTGCCTTTTTTTTAATCTTCCTTCTTCTTTCTACACCTTTCACTCTATATATATATCACGGACACACAGATCGCCCCAAAGGTCTCCCGAGTCGGCGGACGGAGCCTCTGTTTACAGCAGGAGATGATACAGCAGGGAAGAGCTAGCTAGCACTCAACCGCCACCCGGTGCTAACGGAGAAACTCGACATACCAACTAACTGTCGCGAAAACAACGCGGGTGCCGGGCTGAAGTTTAGGCTGCGTGCAAGAAATATAAGACAGAATAATAAAGAGCGATGGCAAGAACCAAGCAGACCACCCGTAAATCTACTGGAGGAAAAAGCCCCCCAGGAAGCAGCTAACCACCAAGGCTGCTCGGAAAAAACGCTCCGGCCACCGGCGGAGTGAAGAAGCCTTACCGTTACAGGCCCGGTACCGTGGCTCTGAGAGAGATCCGTCGCTACCAGAAATCCACGGAGCTGCTCATCCGTAAGCTGCCCTTCCAGCGCCTGGTGAGGGAGATCGCTCAGGACTTCAAGACCGACCTGCGCTTCCAGAGCTCCGCGGTCATGGCTCTGCAGGAGGCAAGCGAGGCCCACCTGGTGGGTCTCTTCGTGGACACCAACCTGTGCGCCATCCACGCCAAGAGGATCACAATCATGCCCAAAGAAATCCAGCTGGCCCGCCCCATCCGCAGAGAGAGAGCTTAGACTTTCTGCTGCACATTTACCAATCACAATGCTCCGCACTGTGTGTCTATATATATATATATATATATATATATATATATATAGTAATATTGTAGCGCATATGTTGGTTACATATTTCCAACAAATGTGTTGCTGTATGTGTATTGTGTGCTTCACGTCTCATGGAACAAAGAGGACTGAGACTCTGGGATTCAGCAGAGGAGTGTGAGATTCGCCCTTTGTCTCCAGGAGACGACCGGGGAAGATTTCCAGGCCACAGAGACTAGAAGACAATGGTGTGAGATCAAAAGGGGTTACTTTGTGACTGTATGTTTGATTAAACACCATGTGACTGCTGTTTCATGCCCGGGGTATAAAACCCCTTATGTGAGATGAAAACTTCCTCTTGATTTGCTTTGAGATTTGTTGGAGATGTGCTCTACGAATAAAGCTGAATCTGAGGAACAAACTCAGCCTCATCCTTGATAGCATTCTCCACACTGGTGACCTCACGAGTCTGAATGAGCAGAAATAATTCTCCCGAGCGAGGCTCGGCAGAAACCAGCCTGATGGCTGCCTCCACACTCCGGCTGCCCGATTTCTGGCAGCATAGCCCACGCTCCTGGCTTAGTGCGCTCGAGGCGCAGTTCAACCTCCGGAGAATTTCGAAGGACGACACGAGATTCTACCATGTTGTGGCGAAGCTGGACAGCCACACAGTTCAGAGGGTGGAAGATCTGGTCAACCACCCACCGGACAGCGACAAATACGGCGCCTTGAAAGCTGCACTTATCAGTCATTTCACCCCCTCCGTGCAACAGCAAGCAGAGGGGCTCCTGGCGTTGACGGAGTCGGAGAACGACAGACCCGTAGACCTGATGGTCAAAATGCTGAGGCTGAAAGACTCCGAGGACTGCGAATTTGTCTTCGCCCACCTCTTCCTCCGGACCCTGCCGCCAGCGGTGAGAGTTGCCCTGGCAGATTCACCCCGGTTGGCCAAGCGAGACTACCACGGGCTGAGCAATGAGGCGCAGCGACTTGTTGACGCCCACAAGCGGAGCGCAGTTTCGGCGGCAGCAGCAGAGCTAGGAGCAACGCCCGGAGACGGCATGGGGCCAGTGGTTGCAGCACCAGACGCGCTGACGACGGCAGCAGTCAGCACCAAGCGACACGGAGTGGACGATGCAGTCAGCACCAGGCGACACGGAACGGGTGACGTCCTGTGCTTCTATCATCGCCGTTTTGCAGAGAGGGCACACAAGTGCCTCCCGCCGTGCCACTTCAAGCGTTCGAGAAACGCCAAGTCCGAGGGTCGGTAGCGGCTGCGGCCCTCAGGGACGAGAACAAGCTGTTTTACCTGACGGATGCACGTTCGGGGAAACAATTCCTCGTGGACACAGGCTCCCAGATGAGCTTCATCATGCCTTCCTACGCGGACCGGCTGATGCAGTCCCAAGTTCCCCGGGTGTCAGTGTCAGCAGCGAACGGCTCAGCTATTAAGACCTTCGGTGAGAAGACTCTGCTTCTGTCTTTGCAGGGTCATTCAATTGAGTGGACTTTTGTGGTAGCTGCAGTCAGTTTCAACATGTTAGGGGCTGATTTTTTGTGCTCTCATGGTTTATTGGTTGATCTTGCTAATAGACGCCTGGTTAATGCACTGTCTTTTCACTCTATTCCCTGCACAGCACGAGTGGCACCGCCAACTGCACAAGCCAACGTCACGACTGCGGGTGGTAAGTTTCACGCACTCCTCACGCAGTTCCCAGCACTAACAGTCCCAACGTTTTCGGCGATGGTGGCCAAGCATGGGGTGGAGCATGATATCACTACCACCGGGCTGCCCGTTTTTGCAAAAGCTCGGCGCCTGGATTCAGCTAAACTGGCCATAGCGCGCGAGGAGTTTGCCAACCTGGAAAAACTGGGCATCATCAGACGTTCGAAAAGCCCCTGGGCCTCACCATTGCACATGGTCCCAAAGACTGATGGCTCGTGGCGACCTTGCGGTGATTTCCGCAGGTTGAACAATGCCACCGCACACGACCGCTACCCGATCCCACATATTTAAGATTTTTTGGTTCATTTGGCGGGAGCGCGCATTTTTTCTAAAATAGATTTCGTGCGCAGCTACCATCAGGTTCCAGTGCGCGCCCAGGACATTCCCAAAACACCGGTAATAACTCCTTTCGGGCTTTTTGAGTTTTTGCGCATGCCTTTTGGACTCAAGGGGGCCGCGCAGATGTTCCAACGCATGATGGACGCGGTGCTGCGCGACCTCCCGCTCGTGTTTGTCTACTTAGATGACATTTTAGTAGCCAGCACGTCCGAAAACGAACACGAAATCCACCTCACGGCAGTTTTCCGGAGGCTGGCAGAGCACGGGTTAATAATTAACCCAGTGAAGTGCCAGTTTGGGGTAGCGCAGATTAATTTTTTGGGGCATCGCGTTTCGCCAGAATGTGCGGTCCCTCTCCCCGATAAAGTGCGCGCAATAACAAATTTTCCCCAACCTCAAACGGTCAAAGCGTTACAGGAATTTTTGGGAATGGTTAATTTTTATAACCGTTTCCTCCCAGGTGCAGCGCGGCTCATGCAACCATTGTACGCGGCACTGAAAAAACAAAAGCCCTCAAATAAAATCGAATGGTCTCCTGAGCGGGAGCGCGCATTCTCTCAAGTCAAAACAGCGCTGACAAACGCGGTTTTGTTGGCACACCCGGTTCCAACAGCCCGCATGGCCCTCACCACTGACGCGTCCGATTTAGCGGTAGGGGCGGTCTTGAGCAGTGGGTAGTGGGGGCCTGGCAACCGCTCGCATTTTTCAGCAAGACCTTGCGCGATAGCGAGCGAAAATACAGCGCGTTCGACAGGGAGTTGTTGGCCCTACACTTAGCCATCCGCCATTTCCAGTTCTGGCTGGAAGGGCGCCGTTTCACCGCGTTCGTGGACCACAAACCGCTGACTTTTGCGATGGCCAAGATTTCTGAACATTGGTCGGGCCGGCAGCAAAGACAGCTGGCCACGATATCAGAGTTCACCACCGATATCCAGCATGTCGCAGGTAAACACAATGTAGTGGCAGACTGCCTCTCGTGTGCTGTGCCGGCGCCAGACCACATGAGGGCAGACTCTGCAGCCATGGCCGCAGGCCAGGGTAGCGATGCGGGAGCGTGTGCGGCCCCGGTCCGTGTGGGGTTAGATTATGCAGCCATGGCCGCGGAGCAGGTTAGCGATGCGGACGTGCGCGCGCTCCAGTCTGGACCAACAGGGTCAAGGCTGGAGCACAGGGTGCTGCAAATGGGTATGCCCCCCCTAATCTGCGATGTCTCGACGGGACGGACACACCCCGTGGCGCCGCCACGTTTTTGACTCGATCCATTCTCTGGCGCACCTGGGGGTGCGCGCATCAGTCAAAATAGTGGGGGAGAAATTTGTATGGCCGGGGATGCGCAGACAGGTCAAGGAATGGGCGACAGCCTGTGTAGCGTGTCAGCGAGCCAAAATACACAAGCACACTAGAGCTCCTTTGGAGCCTTTTCACATCCCTGCTAAGCGCTTTGATCATGTGCATGTCGATTTGGTAGGCCCCCTCCCGTCGTCACAGGGGCACACATATCTTTTGACGATGGTAGATCGCACCACGCATTGGCCAGAAGTGGTCCCTCTGGCGTCAACCACAGCGGAAGAAGTGTCACGCGCATTTTTAACAGCTTGTGTAGCGCGTTTTGGAGTCCCGTCGGACATAACGTCAGACAGGGGTCCTCAATTTGTCTCCGAACTCTGGTCGTCGATGGCCCGCAGCCTAGGGGTAAAGATCCACCGCACCACCGCGTACAACCCCCAGGCTAACGGTTTATGCGAGCGTTTTCACAGGTCATTGAAAGCGGCCCTCAGAGCGTCACTTACGGATACAAATTGGGTTGACAAGTTACCATGGGTCTTACTGGGGTTGCGTTCGGCACCTAAGGAAGATTTGCAAGCCTCTCCAGCGGAATTAGTTTTTGCACAGCCTCTCCGTTTGCCAGGGGAATTTCTCCCCGATAACCCTGCTCCAAATTGCCCCCCCCGCTCAGCTGTTACAGAGCGCCACAGGATCAAACACGCTTCCTGGCCCGGTTCATCACAGTTTCCCACGCGTTTTTGTGCCGAAGGCTTTAAAAAATGCAGAGTTTGTTTTTGTGAGACATGATGCTTGTCGCCCCAGCCTGCGCCCGCCTTACGATGGGCCGTTCAAGGTGCTGGATACAGGAGAGAAGCATTTTTTGCTAGATTTGGGAGGCAGAAAAGAATTGATTGGTATTAACAGACTCAAACCTGCTTTTGTTTTGGCGGATGAGGAGGTGCAGTTGGCGAGAGCCCCCCCATCACGGTAGACCCCCTAGAGGGCATTCTACAGGACTCCCACAGAGATTGACTAACAGTTCTAATCCACAGGTGCAGACAGCAGCAAAGCCGGCTTACAGCAGATACGGCAGGAGATTGAGAGCTAAGCAACGGGTGGATTAATGTGTAGTGATGTTATGGTGTCATGTGTCTCTGATTATGTTTGTCCCATTTAGACGTTTGGGGGGGGGGGGGGGTCTTGTAGCGCATATGTTGGTTACATATTTCCCACAAATGTGTTGCTGTATGTGTATTGTGTGCTTCACGTCTCATGGAACAAAGAGGACTGAGACTCTGCGATTCAGCAGAGGAGTGTGAGATTCGCCCTTTGTCTCCAGGAGACGACCGGGGAAGATTTCCAGGCCACAGAGACTAGAAGACAATGGTGTGAGATCAAAAGGGGTTACTTTGTGACTGTATGTTTCATTAAACACCATGTGTTTCGTGCCCGGGGTATAAAACCCCTGATGTGAGATGAAAACTTCCTCTTGATTTGCTTTGAGATTTGTTGGAGATGTGCTCTACAAATAAAGCTGAATCTGAGGAACAAACTCAGCCTCATCCTTGATAACATTCTCCACAATATGTACATATGTATACTAGCTGTTCTTGTTTTTTCTTGCCTTCTGATTGTTGCTCTGAGTGTTGCTATCCCTGTGCTATTGCAATCCTGGAATTTCCCCATTGTGGGACTAATAAAGGCTCATCTTATCTTATCTTATATATAAACACACACAGTGTGGAGCATTGTTGCTAGATAGCTAACTAACTACTAACTAACCTGCACTTATATAGCGCTTTTCTAGTCACAAAGACCACTCAAAGCGCTTTCATTAATACTAACCCTCTATTCTAAGGGCCTATAGGAAACAGATATCTAGGGACAATTTAGAACAGCCAATTAACCTAACATGCATGTTTTTGGCATGTGGGAGGAAACCGGAGAAATCCCGGAGTAAACCCACGCAACACGGGGAGAACATGCAAACTCCACACAGATCACTGTTGGTCGGGGGCTGGGATCGAACCCACGATCCCACGATCCCCACAATCCCCCGGCCAAGGGTAAACTGTGCTGCCACAGTGCTAACCACTGCTCCACCGTGCAGCCCACGGTGATAGATAGATAGAGTAAATATATAAATATATACACTACCGTTGAAACGTTTGGGGTCACCCAGACAATTTTTTTTATGAATTTTGTGTTTTCCATGAAAAGTCACACTTTTATTTAACACCATGAGTTGTAAAATGAATAGAAAATATAGTCAAGACATTGACAAGGTTAGAAATAATGATTTGTATTTGAAATAATAATTTTTTCCTTCAAACTTTGCTTTCGTCAAAGAATCCTCCATTTGCAGCAATTACAGCATTGCAGACCTTTGGCATTCTAGCTGTTAATTTGTTGAGGTAATCTGGAGAATTCTGACGCAATGAGCAAACACATTGTACCATTAGAACACTGGAGTGATAGTTGCTGGAAATGGGCCTCTATACACCTAGTAGATATTGCACCAAAAACCAGACATTTGCAGCTAGAATAGTGATTTACCACATTAGCAATGTATAGAGTGTATTTCTGATTAGTTTAATGTTATCTTCATTGAAAAAAACAGTGCTTTTCTTTAAAAAATAAGGAAATTTCTAAGTGACCCCAAACTTTTGAACGGTAGTGTATATAAACACACAGTGCGGAACATTGTAGCTAGATGGAATAAATATGTAAATATATAAACACACACAGTGCGGAGCATTGTAGCTAGATGGAATGAAACAGCACAACCGTCTACTTAGTTATCCTACATGGTATGATTATGTGCCCATACATATTCTCACCCTCCATAGCAACCGGTAGTTTCCTAGTTGTATACCGGAGGGGACCATTGTGTAAGTCTATTGCGTCTTTTGCATTCAAAACTATTAGGTTGTCACGTCTTTTTGCTATCTCTGCGAGCAGCCCTGCTTAGGTTGTACAGTCTGACAGCCGTAGGTAGGAAGGACCTGCGAAACCTCTCGGTTGTGCACCTAGGATGATGTAGTCTGCTTCTAAATGAGCTCCTCAGTGCATTCAGTATGTCCTGCATAGGGTGGAACTCGGACTCCAGCAGAGATGATGTTTAGCCACCATCCTTCTCTCTCCTATCTCCTCCACTGGGTCAGGGCGCTGCCCCAGGACAGAGCTAGCTTTCTTGATCAGTTTGTTCAGTCTCTTCCTATCGGCTGCTGTAATGCCACTGCCCCAGCAGACCACTCCAAAAGTGATGGCTGATGCCACCACCGTGTCATAGAATGTCTTCAGCAGCACCCCTTGTACACCAAAAGACCTGAGTCTCCTCAGTAGGAACAGCCTGCACTGTCCCTTCTTGTAGAGTGTGTCAGTATTGTGTGACCAGTCTAGTTTATTGTTCAGATGAACACCCAGGTACTTATAGGATGTCACCATCTTGATGTCTGTTCCCTGTATATGTACTGGTGCTGTGCGGGGTTGTCCTTGCCTGTGGCAGTCCACCACCAGCTTCTTAGTTTTCCTCGCGTTGATCTGGAGGCAGTTCCAATGGCACCAGTACACGAAGTCCTGGATAAGCCCTCTGTACTCAGCTTCATCTCCGTTGGAGATGAGGCCAATGATCGCAGAGTCGTCAGAGAACTTCTGTAGATGGCAGTGTGTTGTGTTGTGTGAGAAGTCCGCAGTATAAAGGGTGAACAGGAAGGGAGCCAAAACCGTCCCCCGTGCTGCCGATGATCGTTTCGGACACACAGTCCCGGGTTCTCACAAACTGAGGCCAGTTTGTGAGGTAGTCCAGGATCCATGATGACAGGTGCTGGTCCACCCCTGCGCACAGCAGCTTGTCCCTCAGGATCATCGGTTGGATGGTGCTGAAAGCACTGGAGAACTCAAAGAACATGATCCTCACCGCGTTCCCAGGCTTCTCCAGGTGGTGCAGGGAACAGTGAAGGAGGAAGATCACTGCATCCGCCACCCCGATGCCATGCTGGTAGGCGAACTGGAGTGGATCCATCGCTGGTCCCACCAGGGGGCGGAGGTGAGCAAGGAGCAGTCTCTCCAGGGTCTTCATCATGTGGGACGTCAAGGCCACTGGTCTGTAGCTGTTCAGATCTTTGGGGTGGGAAGTCTTTGGTACAGGTACCACACAAGATGTTTTCCACAGCTGTGGTACCCTCCCCAGCTTCAGGCTCAGATTGAAGATGTACTCCACAATTCCACACAGCTAGTCTGCACAGGACTTGAGGAGCTTTGCGCTGATGCCGTCCGATCCCGATGCCTCCCTCGCCTTGATCTTCCTCAGCTCCGTCCTCACCTGGGTCTTAGTGAGGGTCAGGTTGGGGGGCTGTGTGTTGGGAGTGGGGGGGTGTTGGTGGAGTGGGGAGTGGGCAGCAGGACTTGATGTCTTTAGAGGCAGCAGTTGTTGGTCAAACCTATTAAAAAACAGATTCAAATTGTTCGCCCACTCCTTGCCCCCCGTGGCCTGGGGGGAGGTATTCTGGAGCCCAGAGATGGTTTTAAGGTTTCTCCAGACCCCGATGATGTCGCTCTGTTGCAGCTTGTCCTCCATCTTCTTCCTGAAACTGTCCTTGCCCTCTCTGATCTTTCTCCTCAACTCCCTCTGTACGGACTTCAGCATCTCCCTGTTCCCCGACCTGAAGATCCTCTTCTTCTCTCTCAGAAGTGTTTTTATCTCAGGGTTGATCCAGAGTTTGTTGTTTGAGCAACACCATATGGTCTTGGTGGGAACGGTGTTGTCCACACAGAAGCTGATGTAGTCCGTGATGGTGTGAGTGAGGCCATCGATGTCCTCACCATGTGGATCGCAGAGCTGCTCCCAGGCAGTGGTTTAAAAACAGCCCTTTAGAGTGTCCATTGCCTCCTCAGACCATAACTTCACTGTGCGCATGGCCGGAGGTTGTCTGTGCACTAGGGGTTTGTACACCGGCTGGAGATGAACCAAGTTCTGATCGATCTCCCGAGTGGGGGAAGTTGTAATGAGGTGTACGCCTCCTTAGTGTTTGCATAGAATAAGTCCAGTGTTTTCTTGTCTCTAGTGTGGCATGTGACATACTGGGTGAATGTGGGCAGAATGGGAGACAGTGAAACATGGTTGAAATCACCTGAGATGAGGAGAAGAGCATCTGGGTGTTCTGTCTGCAGCCTGCCAGTTACTGAATGGATGACGTCACGCGCTGTCCTAGCGTTTGTTGTCGGATTTGCATAAACAACAATGCAGATCACGTGTGAGTATTCCCTCGGGAGATATGTAGGCCGCATGCTAACAGCTAGCAACTCAATGTCTTTGCTGCAGTGTCGTTGTTTAACAGTGATATGTCGTGGTCTGCACCAGTTGTTGTTAACATACACTACCGTTCAAAAGTTTGGGGTCACCCAGACAATTATTTTGTGTTTTCCATGAAAAGTCACACTTATTTACCACCATGAGTTGTAAAATGAATAGAAAATATAGTCAAGACATTGACAAGGTTAGAAATAATGATTTGTATTTGAAATAATAATTTTTTCCTTCAAACTTTGCTTCCGTCAAAGAATCCTCCATTTGCAGCAATTACAGCATTGCAGACCTAACATGATTGCACAAGGGTTTTCTAATCATCCATTAGCCTTCTGATGCAATGAGCAAACACATTGTACCATTAGAACACTGGAGTGATAGTTGCTGGAAATGGGCCTCTATACACCTATGTAGATATTGCACCAAAAACCAGACATTTGCAGCTAGAATAGTGATTTACCACATTAGCAATGTATAGAGTGTATTTCTGATTAGTTTAAAGTTATCTTCATTGAAAAAAAGTGCTTTTCTTTCAAAAATAAGGAAATTTCTAAGTGACCCCAAACTTTTGAACGGTAGTGTACATTATCACTCCACTGCCCCTTGCTTTGCCACTGTCTGATGTTCGGTCTGCCTGTATCGCGTGGAAACTCTCCAGTTCAAGGTTAGCATCTGCTGCTAATTCGGTTAGCCAAGACTCTGTGAACAGATACAGACTACACTCCCGGTATATGCTATCATAGCAGGAGATAGCCGCTAGCTCATCTACCTTTCCCAGTAACGATCGTACATTCCCCATAACAACGGATGGAAGGGCGGGTCTGTACCTTATATTTCTTGCCTTCCGCCTTACTCCAGCCCGGCACCCGCGGCGTTTTCGCCTCAGTTCTCCCGGTATGTCGAGTTTTTCCGTTAGCACCGGGTGGCGGTTGAGTGCTAGCAGCTCTTCCCTGCTGTACTGTCTCCTGCTATAAACAGTGGCTAGGTCCACCGGCTCGGGAGACATTTGGGGCGATCTGTGTGTCCGTGATATGAATGATATAAATGGAGTGAAAACACCGGATCAAAGGAGAGAGGAAGGAAAAAAAAAAAGACTCAGAATTGAGCCGCTGTTGCAAAAGGCAGCCGACTCGTGTGGCGCCGCCATATACATGTAGATGTAGATAGTGATTGCCTTAATATGGTATTTAATTCAATATTAGATAAGATGGGTTTTTTTCAGAAAGTAAGAAATTCTACCCATTATCTCCACCATACGTTGGACCTTTCTCTGACATATGGCATAGAAATAGAAAATCTGGTAGTGTCTCCTCATAACCCTGTACTGTCAGGCCATTGTCTGTTAACCTTTGATTTTACTCTTTCTGACTATTTGGCTCCTAAGGAAAATATTACTACAGTAGATGCCTCTCAGATGATGTTGTTACCAAATTTATGCAGATTGTTTTCTCTATGCCATGTGTCAACACAACGGAAATAAGCTATAGACAGCTTACTCCTTCTGTAATTGATAGCATGGTAGATAGTGTTACAGCTTCTCTGCATCAGACTCTAGGAACGGTAGCCCCTTTAAAAAAGAAAAAAGTCTGATCAGAGATTTCTAACTCCTTGGTTCAACACAGAAACTCGTAGTTTAAAACAGAAGACTCATCAATTAGACAGAAAATGGCACTCCTCTAATTTAGATGAAATCTATTTAGCTTGGAGAAATCATCTTTTAATTTATTAAAAAAAATCTCTTAGAAAAGCTAGAACGAGTTATTATTCTGCATTAATAGAAGAGAACAAGAATAATCCCAGGTTTCTTTTCAGCACTGAAGCCAGGTTGACAAAGAGTCAGGACTCTGTCAATCCTAGCATTCCCTTAGAACTTACTAGTCCGGACTTTATGAACTTTTTCAATAACTTAAATACACTAACTACTACAACTCCTTCAATTGACATCTGTTTGGATGAGTTTACTCCAACTGACCTTTTAGAGTTAGATAAAATAATTTCCTCATCCAAGCCTTCAACTTGTCTTTTAGACCCAATTCCTGCCATGTTATTTAAAGAAGTCTTCCCATTTATTGGTAGCTTTATTTTTCAAATAATCACTTTAGGCCATGTACCGCAGGCTTTTAAAACAGCTGTAGTTAAACTATTACTCAAAAAGCCAACGCTGGATCCAGGGGTTTTAGCTAACTATAAACCAATCTCTAATCTCCCTTTCATTTCAAACATCTTAGAAAGAGTTGTTGCTACGCAATTATTTGACCACTTGCAGGGAAATGGTTTATTTGAAGAGTTTCATTCTGGGTTTAGAATCCTTCAAAGTACTGAAACAGCCTTAGTGAAGGTCACTAATGACCTCCTGATCACATCTGATAATGGACTTGTTTCTGTACTTGTCCTTTTAGACCTTAGTGCAGCTTTTGATACTATTGATCATAATATTTTACTTGATAGATTAGAACGCTATGTTGGACTTAATGGCACTTTGTTGCAGTGGTTTACATCTTATTTATGTGATAGGTTTCAGTTTGTTCATGTCAATAATGAGTTTTCTTTCAACTCAAAGCTCAGTCATGGAGTTCCACAGTGATCTGTGCTAGACCCTACTCTTTTTAGTTTATATATGCTTCTGTTAGGCAACATTAAGATAAGAGATAAGATAAGATAAGCCTTTATTAGTCCCACAATGGGGAAATTTCAGGATTGCAACAGCACAGTGACAGCAACACTCAGAGCAATAATTTAGAAGATAAGAATATAAGAGCAGTGAATATACATATGTACACATAAATATATAAATGTATATACACAGTGCGGAGCATTGTAGCTAGATGCAATAAACAGCATAACCGTCTACTTAGTTATCCTACATAGTATGAATATGTACCCATACATATTGTCACCCTCTGTAGCGATTGATATTGTCCTAGTTGTATACTGGAGGGGACCATTTGTGTAAGTCTGTTGCGTCTTTTGCATTCAATACTATTACGTTGTCACGTTTTTTTGCTATCTCTGCGAGCAGCCCTGCTTAGGTTATACAGTCTGACAGCCGCAGGTAGGAAGGACCTGCAAAAACTCTCGGTTGCGCACCTAGGATGATGTAGCCTACTGCTAAATGAGCTCCTCAGTGCGTTCAGTATGTCCTGCATGGGGTGGGACTCGGACTCCAGCAGAGATGACAGTTTAGCCACCATCCTTCTCTCTCCTATCTCCTCCACTGGGTCAAGGCGTTGCCCCAGGACAGAGCTAGCTTTCTTGATCAGTTTGTTCAGTCTCTTCCTATCGGCTGCTGTAATGCTACTGCCCCAGCAGACCACTCCAAAAGTGATGGCTGATACCACCACTGTGTCGTAGAATGTCTTCAGGAGCACCCCTTGTACACCAAAAGACCTGAGCCTCCTCAGTAGGAACAGCCTGCACTGTCCCTTCTTGTACAGTGCATCGGTGTTGTGTGACCAGTCTAGTTTATTGTTCAGATGAACACCCAATTACTTGTAGGATGTCACCAACTCAATGTCTGTTCCCTGGATGTTTACTGGTGCTATGAGGGGTTGTCCTTGCCGGCAGCAGTCCACCACCAGCTCCTTAGTTTTCCTCGCGTTGATCTGGAGGAAGCTCCGATGGCACCAGTCCACGAAGTCCTGGATAAGTCCTCTGTACTCGGCTTCATCTCCGTTGGAGATGAGGCCAACGATCGCAGAGTCATCAGAGAACTTCTGTAGATGGCAGTGTGTTGTGTTGTGTGAGAAGTCCGCAGTATAAAGGGTGAACAGGAAGGGAGCCAAAACCGTTCCCTGGGGGGCCCCTGTTCTTCCGACGATCGTGTCGGGCACACAATCCCGGGTTCTCACAAACTGTGGCCGGTTTGTGAGGTAGTCCAGGATCCATGATGACAGGTGCTTGTCCACCCCTGCGCACAGCAGCTTGTCCTTCAGGATCATCGGTTGGATGGTGTTGAAAGCACTGGAGAAGTCAAAGAACATGATCCTCACCGCGTTCCCAGGCTTCTCCAGGTGGTGCAGGGAACGGTGAAGGAGGAAGATCACTGCATCCTCCAAACCGATGCCATGCTGGTAGGCGAACTGGAATGGATCCATCGCTGGTCCCACCAGGGGGTGGAGGTTAGCAAGGAGCAGCCTCTCCAGGGTCTTCATCATGTGAGACGTCAGGGTGACTGGTCTGTAGCTGTTCAGGTCTCTGGGGTGGGAAGTCTTTGGTACGGGTACCACACAAGATGTTTTCCACAACTGTGGTACCCTCCCCAGCTTCAGGCTCAGGTTGAAGATGTGCTCCACAATCCCACACAGCTGGTCTGCGCAGGATTTGAGGAGCTTTGTGCTGATGCCGTCCAGTCCCAAGGCCTTCCTTGCCTTGATCTTCCTCAGCTCCGTCCTCACCTGAGTCTTAGTGAGGGTCAGGTTGGAGGGGCTGTGTGCTGGGAGTTGAGGGGGTGTTGGTGGAGTGGGGCATGGACAGCAGATCTCGATGACTTTAGAGGCGGCAGTGGTTGATGTGCAGGCGGGGGGGGGGGGGGGATGGTTGGTCAAACCTATTAAAAAACAGGTTCAGATCTTTCACCCACTCCCTGCCCCCCGTGGCCTGGGAGGAGGTGTTCTGGAGCCCAGAGATGGTTTTGAGGTTTCTCCAGTCCCCGCTGATGTTGCTCCATTGCAGCTTGTCCTCCATCTTCTTCCTGAAGCTGTCCTTGCCTTCTGTGATCTTCCTCCTCAGCTCCCTCTGTACAGACTTCAGGATCTCCCTGTTCCCCGACCTGAAGATCCTCTTCTTCTCTCTCAGAAGTGTTTTCATCTCAGGGTTGATCCAGGGTTTGTTGTTTGAGCAACACCGTATGGTCTTGGTGGGTACGGTGTTGTCCACACAGAAGTTGATGTAGTCCGTGATTGTGTGAGTGAGGCCATCGATGTCCTCACCATGTGGATCACAGAGCTGCTCCCAGGCATTGATTTCAAAACATTATTAGGAAGCACTGTATACATTTTCGTTGTTATGCAGATGACACACAATTATACCTGTCAGTGAAGCCAGATGATAGTAATCAATTAGCCAAGTTAGAAGCCTGTCTTAAGGAAATCAAAGCTTGGATGACTTGTAATTTCCTGCTATTAAATTCAGATAAGACTGAAGTCATTCTTGTTGGTCCAAAAAACCTTAGAAATACCTTTCCAAATCAAACTTTTCGTTTGGATGCAGTTACTCTTTCTCTTAATAGCTCTGTGAGGAACCTTGGAGTTATTTTTGATCAAGATCTGTTTTTCAATTCACATACTACATTTGTTTCTAAGACTGCCTTCTATCATTTGCATAATATTGCCAAGATTAGGAGCATCTTGTCTCAGAGTGATGCTGAGAAACTGATCCACGCTTTTGTTTGCTCTAGATTAGATTATTGTAACTCTTTATTATCAGGTTGTACTAAAACATCTCTAAAAAGTCTTCAGTTGATCCAAAATGCTGCTGCAAGAGTTTTAACAGGTACTAGAAAGAGAGATCATATCTCTTCGATTCTGGCCTCCCTTTACTGGCTTCCCATATAGCTTAGAATTAAGTTTAAAATCCTTCTCACTTTTAAAGCTCTAAACAATCAGGCCCCTTTTTATGTAAAAGATCTGATATTACCCTATTATCCTAACAGAGCACTACACTCCCAAAATGCTGGATTACTTGTTATACCTAGAATCTCCAAAAGTACAATGGGGGCAGAGCCTTCAGTTATCAAGCTCCTCTCTTGTGGAACCAGCTACCTATCTGGATTCGGGAGTCAGACTTGATCTTTGTTTTTAAGAATAGGGTTAAAACCTTCCTTTTTGATATAGTCTACAATTAGGTAGGGATCATGTGTTTCTGAACCCTCCCTTAGTTATGCTGCCACTAGATTTAGACCGCCGGGGGGACCTCCAATAATTGCACTGGGCTTTACTCCTTTCATCACTCTCAATGAAATATTTTTTTTTTTTTTGCTGGTCATTTACATCTGTTTGTTCTCTCCCATAGATTGAGTCCCCATCATGCTGTTTGCTCTCTACATGTCTGTTCTTTTCATCTTCTCTATCCCCTCACCCCCCAGCCAGTTGCAGCAGATGACTACCCCCCCCCCCCGAGCCTGGTTCTGCTGGAGGTTTCTTCCGGTTAAAAGGGAGTTTTTCCTCTCCACTGTCGCCAAGCGCTTGCTCATAGTGGATCACCTGATTGCTGGGGTCCTTCTGCAATAGTGGGGGTTCCCCCTACAGTTGAAAGTGCTATGAGATGACTGTTGTTGTTAAATTGCGCTATATAAATAAAGTTGAATTAAATTGAATTATTATTTAGATGTCGTTTAAGAAAACTACAACCCGCCAAAGTGGCTTGTGGGAGTCGCTGTCTTATCCACCACAGCCAAAATATATCAGACCACTCCACAGATGTTCGATGGGATTCAGGTCTGTACTCTGGTTGGGCCATTCCAAAACATTAATCTTTTTCAGGTGAAGACATTTTTTTTTGTTGATTTGGATGTGTGCTTGGGTCATTGTCATGCTGAAAGATGAAGTTCCTCTTCATCATCAGCTTTCTAGCAGAAGCCTGAAGGTTTTGTGCCAACACTGACTGGTATTTGGAACTGTCCATAATTCCCTCCATCTTGACTAAGGCCCCAGTTCCAGGTGAAGAAAAAACAGCCCCAAAGCATGATGCTGCCACCACCATGCTTCACTGTAGGTATGGTGTTCTTTTGGTGATGAGAAGTGTTGTGTTGGCGCCAAATATACCTTCTGGAATTATGGCCAAAAAGTTCCACCTTGGGTTCATCAGACCATAACACTTTTTTTTTTTTTTTTTTTCCATCTGGGAGATTTCAAATGTGTTTTTGCAATTTGTAGCCAGGCTTAGATGTTTTTTTTTTTAAGATAAGGCTTTTGTCTTTCCACCCTAGACGGGAGATTGTTGTCACATGTACTAAACAGCCAGTACTTGCCAGAAATTTCTGCAGCTCCTTCAACGTTGCTGTCAGCCTCTTGGCAGCCTCCTTGATCAATTATCTTCTCATCTTTTCATCAATTTTGGAGGGACGTCCAGTTCTTGGTAATGTCACCGTTGTGCCATATTTTCTCTACTTGGTGATGACTGTCTTCACTATGTTGCATGGTATATTTAATGCCTTGGAAATGCTTTTGGACCCTTCACCTGACTGATAACTTTTAACAGTGAGATCCCTCTGATGCTTTGGAAGCTCTCTGCAGACCATGGCTTGTGCTGAAAGATGTGACTACAAAAATGTCAGCAAAAGTGTACTAGAATACCTGAACTTTATGTGGGGTTAATCAGAGACACTTTAAATGGTGGCAGGTGTGTGCTGACTCCCATTTAACATGAGTTTGAATGTGATTGGTTAATTCTGAACACAACCACAACCCCAGTTGAAACAGGGTGTGCATATTCATGCAACCAGGTTATTGTAAGTTTTTTATTTTTTATTTTTCCCCTTAAAATATTTCAGTTTGTTTTTCATTTTGCTTGTACAGGTTATAGGTCACATTAATGGTGGAAAAAGTTTTGAAATGATTTATCTCGGTCTCATTTTTTTTCACACAACAAAAACCTGGCATTTGAATAGGGGTGTGTAGACTTTTTAAATCCTCTGTAGATAGATAGACAGAAAGATAGACAGAGAGAAAGATAGATAGATAGATTCATCAAGGCATTGCACCTTCTGCTACTCAAAGAATTGTTTTGGGCAATTTAAAACAGCAGTTACACGTTGCCTGTAAATCAGTAATGAGAATTTCAGATATGCAACTTTTCTCTGCCATTTTATGATTTTCTTTTGTACATTTAAAAAAAAAAAAAAAACAACTTTTTTTGGATTGCATTGTTTCTCTGTCAGTTTTTTTTCTTCTATTGTTTAAATTGTTTTTAACCCCCATAAACTTATGGCCATGTCTTTCATCTTAGTTTGTGCATCGGTCCTCCTTACATGTCTGCTTGTGAGTCCATGATAAAAGTAACAGACATTGTTCAGTTCACTAAGATTTATTAATAACAACACAATCTGTGACTTTGCCGCTGGAAAAAAAAATGACAGTAAATAAACTTAAACACAAGAATGATATAACTGAAGCAAACAGGGAAAACAACAAGGAGCCATGAGACAGGGATTAATCCACAGGACACAGGAGGAATAATATACAGCAAGAAATAATGTCACCACGAGACAAGGAGAAAACAGATTAGACTCATAATGAAACTGATGATTACAAATGGCAAACCTGTGGCAAGACCAGCACCAAGAACCAACCTAACAAAAAGGTTACATAATACTTAAAAAGGTAAACTGAGGTTCTTGACCAAGCATCAACAGGAAAACACTTTACACAATAACAGAAAGTAATGTTACAAACTAAGCTAAGACATAAGAAACACTGACACGAGAAGCTAAACACTAGAATCTACCCACAGGACTAGGGTATAGTAACAATCTGGCAGCACAGTGGTACAGTGGCTACCACCGTTGTCTCACATCTAGGAGGTTCCAGGTTCAAATCCCCATGATGGCAGGGTTGAGAACTTTTCTCTGTGGAGCTTGCATGTCCTTCCAGTGCTGTGTGGTTTTACTCCAGGGACTCTGATTTCATCCCACAATGCAAAGGCATGCATGTTAGGTTAACCGGTGACTCCAAATTGTCGTATAGGTCTCTGTGCGTAGTTTTGAAGAACTTTGAGTGGTCTTTGTGACTAGAAAACATGCTATATAAGTACTGGGCTATATCCTTTACCCTTACAAGAGGATCACAAGACCAGGAAAACACTAGAGAAAACCTATTTTAAGACTAATTTGTAAATCATAAACATGGACAGCAGGAAATAACCCTTCAGAATAAAACAGGAAATCAAGTTGCATTCAACTGAAAACAAAACAAAACAGAATGTGCTTTAGAAAATAACCAAAGATCAAGAGAAATGAAACTAGAATAGAATAATTAAAAAAATATGCTTTCAACCAACACCTGAGACTACAATAGAGTAATATCCACAATTCCAAGAAAACAGATCCAACTCAGAAAGGTGAAGCATGATCTGCAACAACTTTATTCTCATAGATTTAATACTTTCTTCCTGTACTTGAGATTTTTAAGACAAATTTGAAACATTGTCTTTTAAAGTTGGTCCTTTTTTAATTTAAATTTGATACTTTGTTTTCATAAATCTTTGAAGTGTTTTGTTTTTCTAAAGAAAAAAAAATTCCAGGCTGTGTGTATTTGGAAGCATTTTGAAAAGGCTTTGCTGAATCATTCTTCCCTTCTGCTTTGAATGTGCACTGAGTAAAGGCCATCCAATCACGCTGCAGCACCAGGCCCACTTGTGCATCAGCACTGCAAAGGAAAAGCTTTTCCCTTATCAGTCTGATTCATAGCCAGGCAATATCTTCTAGCTTCCCCTCAGTAAGTATTTTTTTTTTCTTGTTTTCACAAAGTGTGCAAGTATAAGCACACAGGGAAGTGCGAGGAGGGTGAATCTTAGCAAATTGGTTTATCTTTAACAGTGTCAGTTCTTTTTAACATGTTGTGTCTCCACTGTAGTTGGATAGCACACACATCCGTATGTACACACACACACACACACACACACACACTTAACGGATATTACTCACAGGTGCTGAATATCTTGCAATGAGAAGCAATCATAAATCAGACATGATTGAGATGTAAAACTGATTCTCCCTTTTTTTTACAACCCAGATTCACTGCAGAGCAATGTAACAATGAGTTACAATGACTTTTTTAAGAGACAAGGACATGTAAAAGAAGACAGACATGGATAGCCTTTAAATCCTTCTTAATTCCTAATTATAAATAATTGACAATGCACTGTAAAGTGTTACTTTATTTAAAGGGTTGACAGCAGACAAGATGTGGTGAACACTGTAGCTTTCCACTGAAGAACAGATATACTATGTAATTTTACTACTTAAGCTATGGTCACAGAGATTCTTATGAACGATGAGTTGATAAAAATCTCTCAGTTCCTACGAATTCTGGAGTTTGCAGACATTCATGGAGGGGAGCATAGTTTCTTACAGCTGCCGTTCAATTCACAAGAGCAACTTGTAGCATTCTTGAGAAATGAGGTGCTTTTCTGCTGTACCATTACCCTAGAGTTTTGTTTGGTATTTTTTATTTTTGATTTTGTATACTTTATTGATCCCCAGAGGGGAAATTGAGGGCATCCACCTGGATGGATGAAGCAGCCACGGTATGGCACTATCCCTTAGCCATTCACACACACATTAAGATAAGATAAGATAAGATAAGCCTTTATTAGTCCCACAACGGGGAAATTCCAGGATTGCAACAACACAGGGATAGCAACACTCAGAGCAACAATCAGAAGGCAAGAAAAAAAAAAAAAAACAAGCAAGCAGGAGCAGCTAATATACAGTACATATGTACATATTACTATAAAATATATATATACACACACACACACACAGTGCAGAGCATTGTAGCTGGATGGAATAAATATATGAATATATGAACACACAGTGCAGAGCATTGACACCTAGGGCCACTTTAGAGTCTCCAATTAACCTAACCTGCATGTTTTTGGCCTGTGGGAGGAAACCGGAGAAATCTCAGAGTAAACCCACGCAGATACGGGGAGAACATGCAAACTCCACACAGATCACTGTTGGTCAGGGGCTGGGATCGAACCAGGGATCCCATGGCCAAGGGTGAGTTGCTGTGCTGGTGCAGTGCTAACCACTGCGCCACCGCACTGCCCAAGAGTTCTTACATTCTTCGTAAGGGTGCCTTGGGATCTTCCTACGGCATATTTATAACCATCTTACGGAAATTTTTGTGCAACTCACAGCACTCTCAAGTAACTGGCAGGAAGATCTTATGGCTTTCAGCAAATTTTGTCAGCACAAATGTCACACAAATGACGTACTCCCACCTTATGAGCACCTCACTACCGCCTTAAACACACTGTACGGCTCTCCATACCAAGCAATTCCCAAGACTGCTGTAAGAGGCCCTCAAGATCAGCTAAAGGTGTTCTTGAGATATACTTTTGGCCAACATCTTGCATAGCTCTTAAGTTGTTCCTATGGCATTCGTACGACCGCCCTATGATGAGGGGTTTTTGCAGGACGTTCATAGAAATCTTGCACAAGACCATCGACCTGGCCACAAACTTATGAATGATCTACGAACACTGGTTTATCCTACGGCCACCTAAAGAAGACTTTACAAAATGGTCCAAAAATTGTTCATATGGTATTTGCAGGTGCTGCTCCGATCCCTCTGTCAATCTTTTGGTCTATTCTCCCCTCACTCGTGAATGAGACCCCAAGATACTTAAAATTCTCCACTTGGGGCAGGAGCTTCTACTCAACCCAGAAAGGGCAATCTACCCTTTTCTGGCTGAGGACCATGGACTTGGACTTGGAGGTGCATCTGCAGTGATGCGGACATTGTACCGGTTTGTTGTGGTGAAGAGGGAGCTGAACTCCATAGCAAAGCTGTTGATTTACCGGTCAGTCTACGTTCCTACCTTCACCTATGATCATGAACTTTGGGTAATGACCAAAAGAATGAGATTGTGGATACAAGCAGCTGAAATAAGCTTTCTCTGTAGGATTGCTGGACTCACCCTTAGAGATAGGATGAGGAGCTCAGTCATCTAGGAAAGGCTTAGAGTAGAACTGTTGCTCCTCCACATTGAAAGGAGCCAGTTGAGGTAGTTTGGGCATCTGACCAGGATTCCTCCTGGATGCCTCCCACTTGAGGTGAGGCACGTCCCACAGGGAGGAGACCCCGGAGCAGACCCAGGCCATGCTGGAGAGACTATATCTCCCTGCTGACCTAGGAAAGTCTTGGTATCCTCTCTGAAGAGCTGGAGCAGGTGGCTGGGGAGAGGGAAGTCTGGGCTTCTCCGCTTGAGCTGCTTCCTCCACAAGCCGGACCCCCAGAAAAGCGGTAGAAAATGGATGGTTGGATGAAAATGAATGGTTGGATGGATGTTTTGTGCAGCCATTCGTAAGGGTATTTGTGACCCTAGCCTTAATCTTAAATTAAAGGCAATGAAATGTAATCTTTGTTTTGTACAGCAAGAAGAGGCATGGCCTATCACAGATTTTGCTAATGACTGTTCTACACTTACAGCAACAATATTTAAGATTTTCTTTTTAAAGTAATGCTTCCAACATCATTCTGATGGTACACCAGCCCTTTACCAGGTGAATACAATTGCTGCATCACCTGCAACAGCACTATGTGACTTTGTTGTTCTTGGTATGAACACTGACGAGACTGCAGCTGGCATGTTGTTCAGCCTGAGTCCCATTAGCCAATCATAGGGTGTTGTGTTAATCAGTGGCTAAAGTTGTGCAAATTATGACTTTTCTATTATTATCTTGGGGTGTGTTTAATCATAGTTGCCAACTGCAGTAGCAATGTCTGTGGTATGAACTATGCATCTGCTACACAAGTGTTTCCTGAAACCGACAATGAAGCTACACTTGTACTACTTACATAGTCTGATCCATCATTGAATGACACAAGTGTTTCCCAGAACTGTAGTTCCAGTGAACTTTCCCAAACACTGTCGTGAAGTTGTGCTGTTGTTATGACAGCTCAGGAGCTGTATTAGGAGCATAGTAGCTGGAGGTGACATAAATCCTGACAGAAGACACAGTCAACAGAAAGCAGCAAACATTAATGCGTAGTTACTTCATTATGTAAAAAGTGAGTTTAAAAAATATTTAGATTCAATGATGTTTTGCAACTCTTCTATGAAAACTCATTTTCAAAGCACCACCATTCCATAGCATTCACATGCTGCCAGACATTGCTATCATATATACTAATGATATAAAGAGGAATCAGCAGTCTGTTTGGTAGGCTATATTTCACTGAAATAGGCTAATTTTCATCTTTGTAATAATTACAATACAGTATTCATATTTCGCCTGATTGCCTTCAGATATGATCAAAGTTTTCTGACATTCTCTGAAATACTGGGTGAATTGGAGCTATGTTACTTGAAGCCAGTTTAGTTCCAACTAACAGAGTAGTCCGACATTGCGCCAGATATTTTGGGAAACAGTCATAAGGACATTCATAAGAGAGTAAAGGCACTGAATGTTCCTAGAGATACAGTTGGAAGCATATTTCACAAGTTTAAGGTTAAAGGAACAGTGGCTACTTTACCTGGACATCAAAGAAACAGGAAGCTATTAATAGCTGCCACCAGAGCTCTGAGGAGACAGGTGGTCAAAAACCCTCAACTGACTGCAAAAGACCTGCAGCAAGACTTCAGGTTTGAGGATTCAGTTTTATTTTTAGTTGTTTTTTGTATTGATGTTCAAATAAATCAATAAATAAAAACTAAATAAAGGTTTCAGTTTCCACAGTAAGGCCCATACTAAATGCCGAAGGGCTCCATGTCTTAACTCCAGGACATGACATGTTTTCCAATTTAATGGACTCAAATGCTAGCATAGAAACGAAACAATAGACAGCTGCTGTGTATTCATATTTACTGTGGCAATAAATGCAGGAGCTGAGAGAATGTGCAGGCAGCCCTGTAGAGGGAAAGGGAAGAGGATGAGTGATAAGAATTAAATGCCTACAGCAACTGATTAATAGAATATGCTCTTACTGTTGCAGGTGCAAAAGGGAGCAAGGAGTTAACCAGCATCCACTGAAGCCCCAGACCCATCTGAAGGAGGAAGCAGGTGAACCAGGAGAGGTAATGATGATGGGTCTGGCCAGTGGAGGGATAACTAGGATGAAAGGGGTGTAATGACTGACTTGGAGTGTCCTTACAGGGGGTTACCCTCCGCCAATCCAGGCAGGAAAGGTTCACTGGGAGAAGTCCAAGGAGGCCTGTGCACAGGTGCAGAGAAAAAAGGTGAGTTTGGACTCTAAAGGTCATTACATGGGCTCCCAACAAAGGGCAGAGAGGCACGAGGGATTAAGCTCAGCATTAAAGTTCTCAGGGGCAGAAGTTGAAGAAACAGCATGCAGCAAGGTCAAACAATCTCACACTTCTGCAGAAATTCTCCAGAGCTTTTATAGGCAATCGCAATTAGCAGCAGGTGGTGTAATCAGCGCAGCTGTTCTTGAGTGGAGGGAGGGAGAGAGACTCTAGAGTGATGAGAAGGTGCAATTACCTCAGACCAAAACAGGGCCCCCACTCAAGGGGCACCACCTGGCTTCCCATTAGGCTTACTAGGGGTTTGCTTGGTGGTAGGCCTGGAGCATCTTCGGGTCCATGAAGTAGGAGCAGAGAATCCATGAATGGTCCTCTGATCCATAGCCCTCCCAGTCGACAAGGTACAGGAGTCCCCGACCCCTGCGGTCAACGTCCAGAATACTGCTGATGTTATAAACTGGATTGCCATCCTCAATCCTGGGAGGAGGAGGAGATTCAGGAAGAGAACAGAAAGGACTGATGTAGGGTGTATGCGAAGAGATGCGGGAAGATTGGGATGTACAGCTGAAGTGTTAATGATATGGGCAATAGAGAAAAGACCTATATAACTGGGAGATAACTTTTTGGAAACAGCTTTTAGTGGAACATTACGGGTAGATAACCATACCTTCTGGCCAGGAGAGTAGTTTGGGACCGGGGTCCTCCTGCAATTGGCCATGATGGTGTTCTGTTGGGCTTATTGAAGGAGAGCCTCCTTGGTGGACCTCCAAAGCCCTGACACCGACGAATGTGTTCTTGAACCGAGGGCATGGCGATCTCACCTTCCATTAAGTGAAGGAGGAGAAGGGTTGTATCCCAACGAGGCCTCAAATGGCGAGAGGCCTGTGGTAGAGGAGGCGATGGAATTGTGGGCATATTCCACCCATGGGTGGTGTGTGCTCCAGAATCAGAATCAGAATCAGAATCAGAATCAGGTTTATTGCCATTGTTCATGTAGTACACAAACTAGGAATTTGTCTCGGTACAATGCTGCAACATTAAACATGATAAGATAAGAGAAATAAACTATACATGTAATAAAGTGTAGGATAAGATTAAGTGATACTGGTCAACAGTTAAAATATATATTAGCCAGCAGCAGATACTGTGGAGAACTATATAGTGCAGTCGGTAATGCAGGAAGAAAACAGTGATGATTGACATGAGTCTGGTTGAGCTGCTGTACATGGTGCACGAGAGTCACTTAGTGTTCAGCAGTCTAATGGCAGAGGGGAAGAAGCTGTTCATGTGACGGGAGGTTTTAGTCTGGATGGACCGAAGTCTTCTACCAGAGGGGAGGGGGGCAAACAGTACATGACCAGGGTGTGAGGGATCGGCTATGATCCGGCCAGCACGCCTCCGGGTCCTGGAGATGTACAGATCCTGGAGAGATGGGAGCTTGCAGCCGATCACCTTCTCAGCAGTGCGCACGACGCGCTGCAGCCTTAGTCTGTCCCTGGCAGTGGCTCCTGCGTACCACACGGTTATGGAGGTGGTGAGGATGGACTCGATGATGGCTGTGTAGAACTGCACTAACATCTTGGTGGGTAGCTTGAGCTTCCTCAGCTGCCGCAGGAAGAACATCCTCTGCTGGGCTTTTTTGATGAGTGAGCTGATGGTCAGCTCCCATTTGAGGTCCCTGGTGATGGTAGTGCCTAGGAAGCGGAAGGAATCAGCAGTGGTGATGGGAGAGCCTGAGAGGGTGAGGGGGGGCAGAGGAGTAGTGACTTTCCTGAAGTCTACAATCATCTCCACTGTCTTCAGAGCGTTCAGCTGCAGGTTGTTATTGCTGCACCAGGACGCCAGCTGGGCCACCTCTCTCCTGTAGGCGGACTCGTCGCCGTTGGAGATGAGCCCGATGAGGGTGGTGTCGTCCGCAAACTTGATCAACTTGACAGACTGGTGGCTGGAGGTGCAGGAGTTGGTGTAAAGGGAGAAGAGTAGGGGGGAAAGTACACAGCCCTGGGGTGATCCGGTGCTGATGCTAGTATAGTCTGAGACAGTCTTTCCCAGCCGCACATGCTGCCTCCGGTCCGTCAGGAAGTCGATGATCCACCTGCAGAGGGAGTCAGGCACGTTGAGCAGGGACAGCTTGTCCCGGAGCAGAGCGGGGCGGATGGTGTTGAATGCGGAGCTGAAGTCCACAAACAGGATCCTGGCGTAGGTTCCCGGGGAGTCCAAGTGCTGCAGGATGGAGTGGAGGGCCAGGTTGACTGCATCGTCTACAGACCTGTTGGCTCGGTAGGCAAACTGCAGCGGGTCCAGGAGAGGGGTGGTGATGGACTTGAGGTGGGACAGGACCAGGCGCTCAAAGGACTTCATGACTACAGAGGTGAGCGCTACAGGTCTGTAGTCATTAAGTCCAGTGATCCGTGGCTTCTTGGGGACAGGGATGATGGTGGAGGATTTGAGGCAGGACGGCACGTGGCATAACTTAAGGGAGGTGTTAAAAATGTCTGTGAATACAGGAGCCAGCTGTTTCGCACAGAGTCTCAGGGTGGAGGGAGACACGCCGTCTGGGCCGGGGGCCTTGCGCGGGTTCAGTCTGGAGAACTGCTTGAGCACATCCTGCTCACTGATGATAAGGGGAGGGGGGGAGGTGGGGGGGGGTGCCTTAAATGAAGTAGGGAATGTGGAGGCTGTGGAGCTGGAGGGAGGGGGGGAGTTGGACACAGATGACGAGGTGTCAAAACGGGCATAGTGTTGGGACAGTCTCTGACAAAGGGCTTTGTCATCCTGACCTTTAGGAGCCTGAGGCCGATAGTTGGTGATCTGCCTCAGTCCTCTCCACACGGAAGCCGAATCATTAGCAGTGAACTGCTGCTGGAGTCTCTCTGAGTACACAGGCGGGGGGATTGAGAGAAGTTACACAACAGATCGAGGCCTACAACTCCTGATTGGTCCAGTCACATTGCCAGTTGGACTGGGTTTGAAACCCAGAAGATAAGCTGACTGAGGTGCTCACGGCTTTGCAAAAGGCTTTCCAGAACTGGGATACAAACTGCGGGCCTCTGTCCGAAACTATGTCACTGGCTGGGTGGCCCCCTCCAGCCTGTGACGCCATTCCTCGAGGGTGAGTTTCACGGCCAATAATTCTCGGTCACCAACATCATAATTCTTCTCGGTTGGGGAAAAATGCAGAGACAAATATGCACAAGGATGTAACTTGCCATTGGTGACTGAGCGCTGGGAGAGGACCGCCCCCACCCCAGAATCAGAGGCATCGACCTCAACAATGAACTGGCGAGAGGGGTCAGCTTGGGCCAAAATAAGACCCTGGGAGAAGAGACTCTTGATGTGAATGAAAGCTGCCTCTGCCTCACTGGACCAGAAAAAAAGGATCTTAATGGAAGTTAGTTGGGTGAGGGGGACACCACACTGCTGTAGCTTTTGATGAACCTACGGTAAAAGTTAGAGAACCCCAAGATTCTCTGGAGCTGCTTTCTGTTAGTGGGAGTTGGCCAATCAACCACTGCCTTGATTTTGCAATGGTGTGGCTTAATTTGCCCCTTGGAAATTATAAAACCCAGGAAAGAAGTAGATAAGATAAGATAAGATAAGATAAACTTTATTGTCCCTCAAGGGGAAATTTGTCTTGGGCTTGTCACCCGTGCTGCAACCACACAATACACACATACACAATGGATGTAGTACATAATGAATGAAATAAAACCCAATAAATAATACAAGTACATACATACATAAATATATAACAGCAGCCATTAAGAACAGGAGTTATCAGTGTCCCTGACCTATTTATCTGAGTTTAAAAGTTTTACTGACGTCAGGATAAATGAGTTCTTGTATCTATTGAACCTGCACTTGGGGACCCTGTATCTCCTCCCTGAGGGCAGCCGCACATATTCACTGTTTAGTACATGGCTCATGTCACTGATTATTTTTTGAGCTTGTCTACAGGCTGCCTGGTCGTGTACGAGCTGCATGGATAAATACTCTTTAACTCCAATAATTTTCCATGCTGTATGAATTAAACGCAACACTCTGTTCTTAAGTTTCACAGAGAGGTTGCCAAACCAAGCTGTAATGCTGTATCTAATACAGCTCTCCAACACAGCCTGGTAAAATATTAACATAATCCTTTAATCAACACCATGTATTCTTAATCTACGCAAGAAATGCAGCCACTGTTGTAGTCTACTACAGAGGTAATCAATATGTGTGCTCCAGGTTAATGAATTGTCAATAAATGCTCCCAAATATTTATATGAACGAGCCTGTGTTATAGTGTGGTTGTGGATGACCACAGGCCTGTGGTCACCAACTCCCCGAGGGTCAAACACCATCTCCTTTGTTTTATCAGTATTCAAAATGAGATGACTGTCGTCACACCATTTGACAAACCTCTGAATTTCTATAAAATAGCTTGACAGATCATGAGTCTTTTGAAGTAGTGATAAAATAGCAGTGTCATCAGAAAATTTAATAATTTGATTGCCTGGATAGACACTTCTGCACTCATCAGTGTACAAGGTGAACAAAAATGGTGAACTAACACAGCGTTGGGGAGCTCCTGTGCTGAGGGTTCTGGATTTAGATAAAGTTCCATTTACACTAACTTGCTGTTTACGATAAGTTAAAAATGAGTGTTACCATTTAATAATGACAGGATGCACTTTAAAATCATTTAACCTCTTAATTAACCTCTTGCACTCCGTTGTACCGCAGACGGGCAAGTCTCTGCATCCTAGAGCGCACGAGAGCGCACGAGGGTGCTCTCGTGCGCTCTAGGACGCATGGTGTAGATGGTGATGTAGGTGGTGATGGTGATGTAGTGGTGTCCAAGCACGCACTGAAAATAAAAGCTGCAGACACAGCCGCGAACAGATTAGTTCATCTGATTGACCTCTCATTCGACTAATAAGAGCCTTGAATTGGATTTCTGAAACCTTGAAGAACCAATGACTGAAAACCTAGCCAGAAGGACCCGCCTGCTGTGAATGCAGTGAGCCAATTGAAGCAGAGAAGTTTGCTGAGTGTGACCTTTCATTAGAGCCCAAAATGAAGCTTCTATATTGAATCATTCAAAAGTTACAGACGTTTTTCCAAACTGTGCCATTTAGCACAATTTGGCACAGTTCCAAAATGCCTGGGAACTACCTGAGTAAAAAGCTGTGTAATATATTCATTTTTTGTGGTATTGTTACAAAATTTGGACCTCAGCTGGATAACACTTGGTTCTACATTCCTGTTGCATTTTCCAGCCCGGATCTGAAGTTGTGTGTTATTTGCAAGCATTTGTATCCAAAAAAAAAACACCCAGGCCGAATTTATTTTCTTCAAGTTCACTATGTTTAGATGACTGTAACTCAGTGGCCGGAGCACATAGAGAGATCATGTTTCTTTTTGCCAAAAAATTCAAAGTGTTTTCTTTTAAATGAGACCAACCCCATGAAGATGCTGCAAAGGGTTGAAGAACAGCTTTTGATTTACTTTGGGCACATTATTTTTTGGCGTTTTTAGGGAAATTGACCGGAGTGCAAGGGGTTAAAAGGTGTGGCTGCAGTGTGTTAAAAACTGAACTAAAATCAATCAATAAAAGACGTGCATATGAGGTTGTCTCCTCCAAATGTTTAACCACAGAATGAGTTAAGGTTAGAATGGCATCCTCTGTACTTCTATTATTTTTATAAGCAAACTGCAGAGGATCCAAAAGTCCTCCAAAATCAGTTTTCAGAATGTCAATGACAATCTTCTCAAGGCACTTCATTACCAGTGAGGTCAGTGCAACAGGACGATAGTCATTATTCTCTTTGCAGCTTGCTTTTTTTTGGTACAGGAATTATAATACAGCTTTTCCAAATTACTGGGACAGAACACGTATCTAAAGACTTCTGGTAGATGGGACTCCAGGCTTCTGCTAGCTCCTCACTACATGACTTCAGTAAGCGACCAGAGATCCCCTCTGGTCCAGATGCCTTCCTGGGGCACATACGTGAGAAAAATCTTTCCACAACATGCTGGTCAACTATAATTTTTTCGGAGCCTAATACTGATATAGCATCCAGAGCAGCTTTTTGTTCATGAGAAAAATCTCTAGTCTCAAATCTGCAAAAGAAATTATTCAACTCGTTTACCTTTTCTTCCTCATTCATTACATTAATACAGGTTTTGGATGGAGTCATCTTTGTCATAACTTTAACTGAGCCCCACAGTTTCCTAGAGCTTTTTCCTAGGCATTGGGTGGAGAACTCACACTTCTCTGAATTAACAAAAAGTCGGTTCTCCAGAAGCCTCTACAGCACCATCCTCACATGCACCCTGTGCTCGTCAGTGAACCAGGAGAAGATCAAAATGTTTTCTCAATAGACAAAGACAAAAACATTAATAAAGTCTCGGAGGACATCATTAATTAAATGCTGGAAGTCCACCCGGGTGCTTGTGAGTCCAAGGGACGCTACCCAATATTCAAGGTGCAAGATGGGGGTTCGGAATCTTGTCTTCCATTCATCGCCTTTGCAGATGAGATGGTATGCATTGCAGAGATCAAGCTTAGTGAAGACTGAGGCATCCTGGAGCAAATCAAATGCATAGTTTATGAGTGGGAGCGGATATTTGTCCTTGATAATAATGAAATTTAGACCTCGGTAGTCTATGCATTGATATAGCAACCTGTCCTTCTTCCCAACAAAAAGGAAGCCTGCCCCCAAGGGAGAAGAGGAAAGCCTAATGATACCCAAGGGAAGGGATTCTTTGACATCCCTATCCATAACTTCCCTCTCTGGCATAGGAAAGGCTGTACAGGCGACTGGATGGTAGTGGTCCTCCCCGGTGAAGGTTGATGGCACAGTTGTATGGCCTGTGAGGAGGAAGAGACAAGGCCCTGGTCCTACTGAATACTGCTGAGCGATCATGCAACTCCCTGGGCACACCACTTGGGTAAAGAGGTTCAGCAGTAGAGGGGAAACTGCAAGGAAGGTGAACACATGGTGGATTGGAGGCAGGATTCCAGACAGAAGGTGCTCCAGGAGAAAACTTTGTTCTGGGATCAAACAATGGTAGGATTACATAATTTCATTCAAGGGTAGCCCAAGACTATTTTCGATGATGTGGAGGAGAGGACAAGAAATTGAATCTGTTCCCAGTGATTCCCAGGAACCAGGAGGGAGATGGGTGCAGTTGTGTAGCAAATGGTGATAAGAGGGCTGTCTGTGAGTGAAACAATATTTAAAGCTGAGGGCAGTTCATGTGAATGTGTAACTTGGAAACTAAATCTTGACAAACAAAATTTTGCTCAGCTCCCAAATCAATTAGAGCCTGTGTAGAGAATTCAATGGAAGAAAAGTGGATCTGAACTTGGAGGACGAGGTTTGTTTGAGGGATTTAACTTATTGCTGACTGTCAGCCCCTCTATTAAAACTGATGGGCACCCTCTTTTGGGCACATGGGGCAGTTAGACAGGACGTGCCCAGCGGCAGCACAATATAGACACAACCCCACCGTGAGGTGGTCCTGTCATTCCTGTCGCTCGGCCGCAGTGAGGTTCACGCAACCCACCACCATGGGCTCAATAGAATCAGGTTGAGGCAGAAGCAGAAGAATGGTGCAGCGAGGTAATGGAGGGGAAGAACGCAATGGCAATCGCCGGGAAGAACGGGCGCAGTTATGCGATCCCTCATGCACGCGCTCTCAAAGATGATTGTCCAACCGGATGGCTAATGAAATCAGTGAGTCTAGAGTGTTGGGTTTATCGTGGCAGGCTAACTCATCCTGAAGGGTGGCATTGAGACTTCATGTAAAAATACCCCGAAGCACAATATTGTTCTAGCCGGAATCAGCTGCCATGATGCGGAAGTGCACGGAGTAATCGGTTACAGACTGAATGCCCTGGCAGAGGTTTAGAAGCCTCTTGGTAGCACTTCCTTTGGAATCAGTGTGATCGAAGATGCACGTGAATTCACTGAGAAAACAAGGGTAAGTGTAAGAGTCATAATCTGGTCCATCTATTTTGGCTTGTGCCCAGGCAAGCTCATGACTCTCTAGTAATCTGGCCATAAAACTAATCCTGCTTTAGAATACATTTTCTAAATGTATTCTTTAAAAACACATTTAGAAATACATTTACTCCTGTGTCCTGAGCTAAAGAACGTTCACGCTGACAATTACTGGTTCATTAGGTTCGGAAAGGGGTGGGGGTGCAATAGTTCACTGCTGCTTGCTGAATGATTTTACAGTCGAAACCAGTTGTTTTTGTCAAAAAAAAAAAAAAAAATTGAACATGTTCAAAACAAGAGAAGCTGTCGGCTGATGACAGTGATGGGCCACCAGAAATTGATCAGCTCGCTACGGGGGTGCACCTCGCTCAGCTAAAGCCATTCCGACGGCTGTTTTTAAGCAAACCAGAAGGTATGTCTGTGAATATTTAATGCAGTGAGGGAGTCATAATTTTAGACCCATGAGTTTTGTGGTAGAATAGTCAGATATGGCATCTTATCCTGTAGCAGCTTTTAATGTTTTGCCTTTTATGTTAAGAAAAGTGTGCTGAAGTTAACTAAAACCACGTATAATGATGAAAAAGTCACTAAAGCTTTTATTTCCCATGAATACTAGTGCTTCTGCATTATTTAACTCCTATAATTATATATTCTAAGTAGAATCCATAAAATGTATGCTTCATCTGCCAAAAATTCATTAAGGCTCCCAATTTTGATTGAAACATTTTATCTGTCAAAAAAAAATACTTAATTTGGTTGTTCTAGGTTGAATTGTGAAGATTATAATATAACATGTTCTGTCCAACTTGTGAATAGGGCTGGTGTAGCTCATAAATATGCTATTTCACCTGCCAAAAATTAAGGGTCTTAATCCAAATTGAAACTACAAAAATCCCATCATATCCAGTTTATTAGTGTACATGTAAACATGCATGGTCAATTGACCATGTTTACATGTACACTTATAAACCGCTTATGATTGGATTTCTGCAGTTAACTGATTATTCAAGTGGCCATGTAAACAGAATAAGCTGATAAAGGCCATGCAACTGGGGTCATTAACTCAAGTGGTTTACCCCCTAGTAATCTGTCTATTCAGTGCATGTAAACACAAGAAAACTGATTATTGGCATTATCAGTTTATTCCCAGTAGTCTGCTTATTGTAACCATGTAACCGTGGTCATTGTTCAAAATACAAACAAGTTCCAGGACTAAACAATAGATGGCAGCAATGCAATATCTGGTTCCTTAAATGACATTTGTTTTTATCGTAATTAAGACATTGTTCGTCAGCAGCTTCAGTTAAAAACAGAGGAGAAAAGAAAAAAATCAGATTGTTCATACTTTGATGAAGATTCATCATTCAGGTTTTTCATATTTTGTAAAATGTCAATGGTTCAATAAATGTAAACATTAAACAATGTACTTGTACTTCTTTGTAATAAATTTGCAGTTGCCATTAGGTTGTTTTGCTATCATTTTACTGGTCTGACCCACTTTACATTAAATCCACCCTGCTCTAGAGTGATGAGATTGTAGAGTTAGCTCAGACAATGACTGGACATACACCACTACTGGCCCAAAAGGACAAGAAAAGTCAGCTTCAATTTGGTCAAAGCAAAATAAATGAGCCAAAGAGATTTTCGGATTCTGTTCTGTTGTGCAATGAAACAAAACTGGAACTTTTTGGGCCTATGGCTCATCGGTATATCTGGAGGAGGAAGAATGAAGCATGTACTGAAAAGAACACCCTGCCTACTGTAAAGCATGGCGGTGGCTCAGTGATGTTCTGGGACTTCTTTGTTTCTTCTGGCACTGGAAACCTGCAGCATCTGGAGGGCAAGATGGATTCACTCAAGTACAGTGCATCCACAAAGTATTCACAGCGCTTCAGTTTTTCCACATTTTGTTATGTTACAGCCTTATTCCAAAATGGATTAAATTCATTTTTTTCCTCAAAATTCTACACACAATACCCCATAATGACAACGTGAAAAAAAGTTTTTTTGAGATTTTTGTGAATTTATTAAGAATAAAAAAAGCTAAGAAATCATATGCACATAAGTATTCACAGCTTTTGCTAGTTTTATTTATATAGCACTTTTCACAGACATATAAAGTCACAAAGTGCTTTACAGTGCAACACAATCAAAACAATTAAAATACAACTAAAATACAATTAAAAATACAATAAAATACAATAATACTTAATACAATACTTTGTTGGCCCTGACGTCAGAGCTTCAATGTTCCTCTGTGGAGAGAGGAGAACCTTCCAGAAGGACAACCATCACTGCAGCAATCCCCCAATGGTGGTGCACAGCCATTTTCAGATCTCTCCAGAGATGTTCAATTGGATTCAAGTCTGGACTCTGGCTGGGCCACTCAAGGACATTCACAGAGTTGTCCTGAAGCAACTCCTTTGATATCTTGGCTGTGTGCTTATGGTAATTGTCCTTCTGAAAGATGAGCCATCACCCCAGTCTAAGGTCAAGAGCACTCTGGAGCAGGTTTTCATCCAGGATGTCTCTGTACATTGCTGCATTCATCATTCCCTCTATCCCGACTAGTCTCCCAGTTCCTGCCACTGAAAAACATCCCTCAGCATGATGCTGCCACCACCATGCTTCACTGTAGGGATGGTATTGGTCTGGTGATGAGTGGTGCCTGGTTTCCTCCAAACATGACCCCTGGCATTCATGTGAAAGAGTTCAATTTTTGTCTCATCAGACCAGAGTATGTTGTTTCTCAAGGACTGAGAGTCTTTCAGTTGTCTTTTGACAAACTCCAGGTGGCTGCCATGTGCCTTTTACTAAGGAGTGGCTTCCGTCTGGCAACTGTACTATAAAGACCTGATTGGGGGATTGCTGCAGTGATGATTGTCCTTCTGGAAGGTTCTCCTCTCTCCACAGAGGAACAATGAAGCTCTGACAGAGTGACCATTGGGCTCTTGGTCACCTCCCTGACTAAGGCCCTTTCCCCCCTCCCCCGATCGCTCAGTTTAGACGGCCAGCCAGCACTAAGAAGAGTCCTGGTGGTTCCAAACTTCTTCCATTTATGGATGATGGAGGCCAGTGTGCTCATTGGGACCTTCAAAGTCGCAGAAATTTTTCTGTACCCTTCCCCACATTTGTGCCTCGAAACAAGCCTGTCTCGGAGGACTACAGACAATTCCTTTGACTTCATGCTTGGCTTGTGCTCTGACATGCACTGTCAACTGTGGGACCTTATATAGACAGGTGTGTGCCTTTCCAAATCATGTCCAATCAATTGAGTTTACCACAGGTCGACATCAATTAAGCTGTAGAAACATATCAAGGATTATCAGTGGAAACAGGATTTACCTGAGCTCAATTTTGAGCTTCATGGCAAATGCTGTGAATACGTATGTACATGTGTTGTTGTTGTTTTTTAAGTAAATTTGCAAAAATCTAAAAAAAAAAGAAAAAAAAAACTTTTCATGTTGTCATTATGGTGTATTGTGTGTAGAATTCTGAGCAAAAAAATGAATTTAATCTGTTTTGGAATAAGGCTGTAACATCACAAAATGTGAAAAAGGGAAGTGCTGTGAATACTTTGTGGATGCACTGTATCAAGAAACCCTGCGAGAAAAGGTCATGCTATCTGTGAGGAAGCTGAAACTTGGGCATCATTTGACCTTCCAACAGGACAATGATCCCAAGCATACCTCAAAGTCCACCAAGGCTTTGTTTCAGAAGTCCTGGAAGATACTAGATCACAGTCACCTGACTTGAACCTCACTGAAAATCTCTGGTGAGATTTGAAAAAGGAAGTTACAGCACACAAACCCAGGAATATTAGTGAAATTGGGGCCTTTTCTCCATGAAGAATGAGCGAAGATTCCTCAGAAACTGGTGTCTGGCTTTGCATCATGTTTGCAGCAGATCATAACAGCTAAAGGGTGCTCTACTAAGTACTAAAGATTCTTGTCATGAAGGGGTTGAATAATTTTGAGACTGCAGTAGTCATTAAAAGTGGCATTTTGGGTTGAATTTGGAGAAACCACTTGCTGTGTTAGGTTGTGTTGAGCTATTTACATTGTTCTTGTTTGATTTGTTTATTGCAAACAGCTGCAAGTTTGTAAATGGTGCCAATAAACCTAATTTGTAGTGGGGGTTGAATAATTTTGACTGCAACTGTACTTATTTAAATAAACTTCCAGAAGGTTGTCAAACATGTACGAGCATCAGTTAATCATTTCTGTGAGGAGTCTCTGCTGCCCTTCCCTTTCTTTCATGGTTAGCTCAGGTTTGGTTAGCCAGCTCCAGCAGCATTACTTCTCACGAGAGACAAAGACGTGTTTGTCCTCTCTAACAAGTTGACTACAGAGGGTAGTCACACAGCTCAGCAGCCTACTATTGAGTGAACATCTGCTTTAGAGGTCCCATTTACTGCATATTTTCCACATTTCAACTGTTCCCACGTGTCTTAATGAAATGTTTATGTACAAATTTTCATTCTTTATTCATACCCAGCGCATAGATCATTTAGAGACTCGGCCAGTTTTTGATCCTTGGGATTGTTTGGGAGATCCTTGTGTGTTTGGGAGTGAGTCAAGACTTTGAAGAGACCGTGGTGATTGAGGAGATTCCTGAAGATCATTGATAGATCAAAAATTGAATCTTCTTCTGCAGCCTTCCTCAGAATGGTTAATTTCAGTGCATGTCTCTTTAGATTTCCAAGAGATGCAGTGAATGCCTCCCTCTGTCTTTCGCCAGTATTGGTAATCTTTGCTGGCTAGCTCCTAGGTCGGATAGTGACCCTGAGCCAACTAACGTAAATCCATCTTAAAGAATTAATGAAATAAAGCATCACTGGTGGACAGGAGTGTGTGGTTTCAGTGTTTGATAGGATATGACAAGCTCCTGGAGACCAGAAACATTCACAAATGACTGAGTGGCTAAACTGCTAGTTTCAGCTAGCCACCTTGGGTCTCAAAATAAAATAAACAATAGCAAAATAAGCTAAAAATAAGTCTTTCATCTTCTCATCATTGACACAACCTCTAACGCAGTGAGACTGACAGACTATGTCCACCTAGCCAAACTAATACTAACAGTTTGATGTAGCATCAAAGCAAAAATATAGCAAAACTAGAAAAGCACTTGGAGAGCGCAGACCTCCGCCAAGCGGCACAGTTCCCCCCATACAGTGTTTGTGTGTACGTTTTCAGATTCCCTGAGCATGAAAAGATATGACTAGCAATTGGATTCACAATGATTATTTGTTTCTTTGACATGGACAGTGCAATAAACAGACAATTAATGAATGACAATCAATGTGATAGTGATAGGATTAGTGGTTCAGTAGTGTAAAACGGGGCTATAAGGGACGGCGGGTTAATAAGGGGCACTTTTCTGGGAAATGTTTTAAATGTAATTCTGCTTTTTTATTTTGAGCAGGACGCTGAGTTGTGTTGTTATTGTCAAATATCCATGAATCCTTCATCAAATGTAGGCGGAAGCAAAATTAAAAAAGCAGAATTACATTTAGAAAAGTGTCCCATATTACCCCGCCGTCCCTTATAGCCCCGTTTTACGGTTGTAAAAGCATTGCCTCCTTGGCGGAGGTAATAAACTGAAGTGTTGGTGTGTCCATCTCCTCCACTGACGGATGCAGATTGGTTAGACAGGTTGCCGTGGGTTTTATATTATATTGGGGTTGCGCTCCGCGGCAAAACAGAATTTAGAATCTTCCCCGGCAGAGAGGTCGTTTTTACGCAGCGCCTATAGCTGGGCGGGGAATTTGTGGCAAATAATCGGGCGGTGGACAGGTGGCCGTGTCAGGTTTTGCAGCGTGGCGCAAAAACAGGCACGCTGGCGGGCCCAGGCCAGCAGTGTTTTCCGTGTGCTTTTGTGCCTAAAACGTTGAAGAAGGCGGAGTTTGTGTTGGTCAGACACGACGCCCAGCGCCCTCCATTGCGCCTGCGCACATGTTGAAAATGGCCGTATGTCACAGTGTGGAAAAATGCTTTAAAAAATTCCTGTATGCAGACGGTGATGCGGATCATCCCCAAAATTTAATCAGTTCTTCCTTGTATCATTTCTAACAACGCCTGAAAGTTTCATTGAAATCCGTCCAAAAGTTTTTGAGTTATCTTGCTAACCAACAGACAAACAGACAGACAGACAAACAGACAAACACACAGACAAACCCCGGCAAAAACATTACCTCCTCCTGGCCTTTCGGCCTGGCGGAGGTAATAAGCCCTAAATAAACTACTCTTGGTAAGCTAACTCCCTAGTGACACTGTTAGCTGTGAAAGTAATGCTTTGGTCAAGAAATCCTTGACAGGGGCCAGGATCATCACAACCAATAGCATGGTGGCAGTTGTAAATGAAATGTTAAAATAGAATTATTTCTGAGTGAAGAGAGATTTAGCCATTTTTACTGTAATCATATGACCCAAGGAAGCATTTTAGAAGGTTAAAACTCACAAACGCCATGTCTGAGTGAACGGGACCTTTAATAGCATCATTCTTCAGCATCACATACAGCTTATCAGAGCTTGCTGGCAGCAACAAGACACATTCCCCTAATATCACATGACAACCATAAGTAATGAAAGAAATATGGAAGTGACCGTAATACTGTCATTTTAAATTCAGCAAAGTCTGTCTTGCATGTGCATGTACATGACTGTGACAGATGTGTGCATATCAGCCAGACTGTTTTTGTACACATGAATCATATCAGCAGCATAGCAGAAGAAACATGGACTGCTTTCTGCCTTCATTGAAAGGTAGCTGAGGGATCATTGAAAGATCGCTGAGATCATTGGGAGATTGACAAGATTGTTGAGCGCTCCTTGAGCATTTCAATCTCATTGATCTCCCAAAGATCTCTCCAGTGATCTTTTAATGAATGCCAAATTTTTCCAGCCTGAAGGCAGAGATGGCTTAAAGAACAGTCAAGGATCACTGAGCATTTGATATAAGTCCTGTAGAGTTCATTTAAAGATTGCTGAAAGATGATTGGGAGATAACTGGGAGATCAATGAGATCTTTGAGTACTCAATGACACATCGTTGAAAGATTGTTGAAAGAGAACTTCCTATTGGAGATCACTGAGAGATTATTTTGGACTAAGTCAAAACAATCTCTCAACTGTGCAGACCATAGATATTACTGGAAGATCACTGAGAGATATGGGTGATCGTTGAGAGATCATTAAAAGACTGTTGAGAGATATGACAGTGATCAGTGATCTTGCCGTGGTCTCCACCCCTGTGTAAAAGCTTTTCTCGACCTTCCGGAAATGTTTATTCTTGAGAGACAAGACCCAGTGGCTCTCTGTCACCCAAGAAATGCTCAGCAGTCTCAAATGGTTACCCAAGGAACTCTCAAAGATCCCTCAGTGATCTCTCCTGGTCTCTCTGGGATCTCTCAAGGATCTTTCAAAGATCTACATGAAAATATTACAATAATCTCCCAAACATTTACACAGAAACAGCTTTTTTGATACCTTAGGACAGGGGTGTCCACTCATGTGCCACAGAGGGCCAAGACTCTGCAGGTTTTCTCTTCTACCCAGTCTCTTCAGAAGGTGTTTTCAATAATCAGCAATCAGTGGAAAGAAATTCAGTGAAATATTCTGTTGAAGACACTGGTTGGAGGTAAAGCCTGCAGGGTCTTGGCCTTTCATGGCAAATGACTGGACACTCCTGCCTTAGGAGATTGTTGAGAGATCAAATCAATTTGTAATCTCTCACTGGTCTCCCAACAATCTCTGTGCTTTGTAAAGGGGCCTTTAGCGGCAAACTGCACCCTCCCAAGTGCTCGAGGGGGAGGTTCCACTGGTCCTTCTTACCTGCTGATGTAAGTCCTTACAATCTGTGCTGCTCATAGAGACAGAACATAACACTACTACAGTGGTCAGGAGGATTGTTCCTTTCCAGTACAATGTTAAGATAAGATAAGATAAGCCTTTATTAGTCCCACAATAGGGAAATTCCAGGATTGCAGCAGCACAGGGATAGCAACGCTCAGAGCAATAATTTAGAAGATAAGAAAATAAGAGCAGTGAATATACATATGTACACACAAATATATAAATACATATACACAGTGCGGAGCATTGTAGCTAGATGCAATAAACAGCATAATCGTCTACTTAGTTATCCTACATAGTATGAATATGTACCCATACATATTGCCACCCTCCGTAGCGACTGATATTGTCCTAGTTGTATACTGGAGGGGAGCATTTGTGTGAGTCTGTTGCGTCTTTTGCATTCAATACTATTAGGTCGTCATTTTTTAATTTAATTTTTTTTTTTTTTTGCTATCTATGCGAGCAGCCCTGCTTAGGTTATACAGTCTGACAGCCGCAGGTAGGAAGGACCTGCAAAACCTCTTGGTCATGCACCTAGGATGATGTAGTCTACTGTTAAATGAGCTCCTCAGTGTGTTCAGTATGTCCTGCATAGGGTGGGACTCAGACTCCAGCAGAGATGACAGTTTAGCCACCATCCTTCTCTCTACTATCTCCTCCACTGGGTCAAGGCATTGTCCCAGGACAGAGCTAGCTTTCTTGATCAGTTTGTTCAGTCTCTTCCTATCGGCTGCTGTAATGCCACTGCCCCAGCAGACCACTCCAAAAGTGATGGCTGATGCCACCACCGTGTCGTAGAATGTCTTCAAGAGCACCCCTTGTACACCAAAAGACCTGAGTCTCCTCAGTAGGAACAGCCTGCGCTGTCCCTTCTTGTAGAGTGCGTTGGTATTGTGTGACCAGTCTAGTTTATTGTTCAGATGAACACCCAGGTACTTGTAGGATGTCACCATCTCAATGTCTGCTCCCTGTATGTTTACTGGTGCTATGAGGGGTTGTCCTTGCCGGCAGCAGTCCACCACCAGCTCCTTAGTTTTCCACGTGTTGATCTGGAGGCAGTTCCGATGACACCAGTCCATGAAGTCCTGGATAAATCCTTTGTACTCAGCTTCATCTCCGTTGGAAATGAGGCCGACGATCGCAGAGTCGTCAGATAACTTCTGTAGATGGCAGTGTGTTGTGTTGTGTGAGAAGTCCGCAGTATAAAGGGTGAACAGGAAGGGAGCCAAAACCGTTCCCTGGGGGCCCCCCGTGCTTCCCCCGTGCTGCCGATGGTCGTGTCGGACACACAATCCCGGGTTCTCACAAACTGTGGCTGGTTTGTGAGGTAGTCCAGGATCCATGATGACAGGTGCTGGTCCACCCCTGCGCACAGCAGCTTGTCCCTCAGGATCATTGGTTGGATGGTGTTGAAAGCACTGGAGAACTCAAAGAAAATGATCCTCACAGCATTCCCAGGCTTCTCCAGGTGGGACAGGGAACGGTGAAGGAGGAAGATCACTGCATCCTCCGCCCCGATGCCATGCTGGTAGGCGAACTGGAGTAGATCCATCGCTGGTCCCACCAGGGGGCGGAGGTGAGCAAGGAGCAGTCTCTCCAGGGTCTTCATCATGTGAGACGTCAGGCCCACTGGTCTGTAGCTGTTCAGGTCTCTGGGGTGGGAAGTCTTTGGTAAGGGTACCACACAAAATGTTTTCTACAACTGTGGTACCCTCCCCAGCTTCAGGCTCAGGTTGAAGATGTGCTCCATAATCCCACACAGCTGGTTTGTGCAGGACTTGAGGAGCTTCGCACTGATGCCGTCCGGTCCCGAGGCCTTCCTTGTCTTGATCTTCCTCAGCTCCGTCCTCACCTGGGTCTTAGTGAGGGTCAGGTTGGGGGGCTGTGTGCTGGAAGTGGGGGGGGGGTGTTGGTGGAGTGGGGTGTGGACAGCAGGTATCAATGACTTTAGAGGCGGCAGTGGTTGGTGTGCAGGCGGGGGGGAGGGCGGTTGGTCAAACCTATTAAAAAACAGGTTCAGATTGTTCGCCCACTCCCTTCATGCCGTGGCCTGGGAGGAGGTATTATGGAGCCCAGAGATGGTTTTGAGGTTTCTCCAGACCCCGCCAATGTTGCTCCGTTGCAGCTTGTCCTCCATCTTCTTCCTGAAGCTGTCCTTGCCTTCTCTGATCTTCCTCCTTAGCTCCCTCTGTACGGACTTCAGCATCTCCCTGTTCCCTGACCTGAAGATCCTCTTCTTCTCTCTCAGAAGTGTTTTTATCTCAGGGTTGATCCAGGGTTTGTTGTTCGAGCAACACCGTATGGTCTTGGTGGCTACAGTGTTGTCCACACAAAAGTTGATGTAGTCCGTGATGGTGTGAGTGAGGCCATCGATGTTCTCACCATGTAGATCGCAGAGCTTCTCCCAGGCAGTGATTTCAACACAGTGCTTTAGATCATCCATTGCCTCCTCAGACCATATCTTCACCGTGCGCATGACCGGAGGTTGTCTGTGTACTAGGGGTTTGTACACCGGCCGGAGATGAACCAAGTTGTGATTCGATCTCCCGAGTGGGGGGAATGGTGATGAGGTGTACACCTCCTTAGTGTTTGCATAGGATAAGTCCAGTATTTTATTGTCTCTAGTGTGGCATGTGACATACTGGGTGAACAGTGAAATATGGTTGAAATCACCAGAGATGAGGAGGAGAGCATCTGTGTGTTGTGTCAGCAGCCTGCCAGTTACTGAGTGAATGGCATCACGTGCTGGCCCAGCATCCGCTGGATTTGCATAAATAACAATGCAGATCACGTGTGAGTATTCCCTCGGGAGATAGGTATGCCCCATGCTAACAGCTAGCAACTCAATGTCTTTGCTGCAGTGTTGTTCTTTAACTGATATGTCCCGGTCTGCACCAACTGTTATTGACATACATTATCACTCCTCCGCCCCTTGCCATCCCACTGTCTGGTGTCCGGTCTGCCCGTATTGCGTGGAAACCCTCCAGTTCGATGTTAGCATCTGTTGCTAGTTCTGTTAGCCACATCTCAATAAACAACATCATGATAACTTCTCTGAAGATGCTCTGGTAACGATCCATAGCCGCTAGCTCATCTGTCTTATTGAGTAGCGATCATACATTCCCCATAAAAACAGATGGAAGGACAGGTCTGTACCTTATATTTCTCGCCCGCCGTCTTGCTCCAGCACGACATCCATGCTGCTTCTGTCTTATTTCTCCCGGTATGTCAAATTCTTGCATTAGCATCGTGGGCCGTTTAAGTGCTAACAGTTGGTCTCTATTGTACTGCCTCCTAAAAGCAGTGGCTCCGTCCGCTGGTTCAGGAGACATTTGGGCGATCCGTGTGTTCGTGATGGATAAGGTATCGCCGGATCAGAAAGTTTAGCAACAGAACCCAGATAGCAAGTAGAAATAGGAAGAAATTGATCCGCTGTTGCAAAAAGGCAGCCTACTCGTGTGGCATCAGAAGAGTTAATACAATTACAGTTAATGAATGTGGCAACAACACATTCACCTGTGAAAGAATCTATCTATCTATCTATCTATCTATCTATCTATCTATCTATCTATCTATCTATCTATCTATCTATCTATCTATCTATCTATCTATCTTCCTTTCAAGAGAGAACCTCAGCAAAAGTCAACTCATTTCTTTCCTGCTAAGCTGAGAGATCTTTATTTCCTCCTGTCTCGGCTCCTGCAGTTCCCCACCTATCAGACTCAGCAAGACTAAAACGTTGATGCTTGCCTGATACATGAAAGCAAGCACACACTACCAACCCCAACACTCCACATTGCCTTCTGGTCTGATTGATGATATTATTTTATTGCTGCTTTTTAAATCACTTCCTGGATTACCACCATATTAGTTTTTGGACATTTATGATCTGACCCTCTTCCTGGGTCACTCAGGTTCTCTGACCAGATGCTCTTTTGGATCTTCGGAAATTTCAGACTGACAAAAAACATTATCAGAAAAACCTTACAAGCTTATTTTCTCTAATATACAAGAAAAAAAAAGAAATTTACAACAAAAAAATCATTCATGAGAAATAAAGAAAATAGACTTTTTTAGTTATAAATCTTAGAAAATATATTTAATTATGTATTGATCAAATTTATATATGTTTTACAAAATACTTTTCTGCAAAAAAAGATTAAATTACACAACTCCTACATTTATGAGCAAAATGTCACAAATTCAAGACAAAAAATATCACAAGTAAAGCTACAGTCACAGATATCATGATGAACGGCTGTGAACACTGTACCAATGATTTTTGGAACCATTTCATATGGCTTTCTTAAGGCTGTCGTAGGACAATCCCACATTTGTAGACCATTTGTAAGTTTGTAGCAAGGTCAATGGTCTTGTCCAAGAATTCTATGAACATCTCACAAAAACCCTCATCATAGGGTGGCTGTACGAATGCCATAGGAACACTGCACAAGATGTTGGCCGTAAGTATGTCTCAAGAACACCTTAAGTTGTTCTTGAGAACACTTTAAATTGTTCTTGAGAGCCCCTTACTGTGGTCGTATGAAACGCTGTATGAATCTCCGTTTGTATGGAGATTCGTACAGCGTGTGTAAGGTGGTACTAAGGCACTCATAAGGTAGAAGTACATCATTCATGTGACATTCGCGCCAACAAAATTGTCATATCCCGAGCGCTTTTGTCTGCGCTCGGGTTATTCCTCATCCCTGTCAGGTTTTGACAGCAGGTGTCGTCACACGGGTTTCCCGGGCTCTGATTGGCCAGACGCTTGGGAGCTCTCAGCTGTCAGAACCTGAGCAGCTGCGCCGCATTTCCAATCATGAGCAGCTGGCTTTAAATGTCAGTGCAAGTGAACTGGACTCTGCCGCTGTCTCGTCAGAAGTCTTATGACTTACCCCTGTCTCCTTACCACATGCCCCCTGGGTTCCTCGACGTATCCCGCTGCATGTAAGTGATTCATTATTTGGAATTGTCTTCTCCCTCGCTGACGTTCCTTCCTTTTTACGGCGGACGAGAGCTCCTCGTCTCTGCCATAACTCTCTCCCTGTTCCACGTTTTATATTCCCTGCCTTTGCGGCGTACGAGTGTCCCACGCCCTAGCCGCAACCTTTATTGTGAATTTATATTGTGTTGTGTAACGAAGCCTGCGTGGCAAGTTGTGTTGTACACCTAAGTCCTGTGCGTTATAAATAAAGGAACTGAATTGCAACTTACTGAACTGTGGCGTCTTATGCTGGCTCGTGAGGGCCAGCCGTGACAGTAGACAGCCGCCAGAAGGAGACGCCGTTCTCAGTAAGTTGCGTTCTGGGAACTTTGCCCCTTCCTGTCCAGGTATGTGGCGTTGGAAATATGCCATCTCAGCGGAGTCGTTCTCGGGGTTCCCACGTCCTGCTGACCAAGGCGCTGGAGGAGGTAGATGAAATCCTCATTATCGCCTCCGACCTCGATGGGCATCCAGACACCTCCCTCGCCCCTCCTGTCCTCGGTTATCAGCCCGATGAACAGTGGTATTTAGACCGGGCTGAGGAGGTGCTTGACCGTCTGCCTTCCCGCTACAACGGTCACCCCGAGGTCGACGCGAGGAGAATCGACATCGCTGCCCAACGCCAGATAATTCAGATGTACGAAGAGGAGGAGGCTGCAAGGTGGGGTGATCTCTGGCTCCAGCTGCCTGAGGCGCTGGAGGAGGTGGATGACTTCATCAGCGCTTCCGCCAGCCTTGACGACTCATCCGAAGCGCACTATTACCTGGACTGCGCTGAGATAACACTCGACCGATTGTCTCCCCGCTACACCGACCACTTGGACGTCCAAGCGAAGAGACAAGAGATCGCCGCCCACCGCGAGGCGCTCCAGGATATCGAGGAGGAACGAGGCCAAAGGCGGAGTAATCGGAGCTCCTGCTGCCCGCTCTGGAATCCGGATCCTTCCCTCGATCCAGTCCTGGAGTTCGCACCACCCGGGGCCCGTCGTAGACGTCGGCACCGTGGTCAGAGACGTTCTCAGCGCGACTCCCTTCCGGAACCCGCTCCGGTTCACTGGGCTGACCCCATTCATCCCACTGCTGTCTCCCCAGCGTCTCACCAGGAGGAGATCCCTGCAGCCTTTCCCCCCGGGCCTGCTTTCCCCGCTGAGCTGTCAGTGCATCACGCCCGGCCCGACTTGGATGTTGCCCCCTCCGCCTCGACGCCTTCTCCAGCGGCTGGGAGTTTGAGAAGTTTTGCTCCAGTGGACAGTGCGGCTACAACCATCCCGAGTGGCCCCCTCTCCTCCTTCAAGAGAGTCTCTGGCCACCACCCGGTGGGAGGAGGATGGAATGACGTTCCCTACGGCAGGTTCCATTGCCCCCCCGGGAGGCAGGCAAGTACAAGTTCACTTTTTTCCATCTAATAGTGATTTGTTCTGTCTGACTCCTGGGGGTGAGGCTCGGGGTTTGCAGCCCCCCGAGCCTCAATTCCCTGCTGATATGTTTATTAAACCCGCTGCCTCTGTGTCTCCCCCTGCTGAGCACGCTTCGACTTCAGAGGAGCGTCACCAGATGAGGAGTGAGCCTGCGGCCCTCGGGCAGAAGACCCCAGCCCCGCAGCCATTTTCTGGGCAGAGGAGATCGGATGACTGGTTGGAGCCTGTGCTGACGACGGAGCGTCCCCGGGACTCCGCAGATGAACAGTCCGGTCCAGCGGGCCGAGAGCCCCCCACCTCCACGCCTCATGAACCGCCAGCATGGACGATGACGTCGGGGGGTCCTCTAGCTGCAGGAGCCCCTCCTCCAGGGGCGGATGACATCACGACAGAGTGGGAACCGGACGACGACCTCCTCCCGTTTGAACCCGGAGCATCGAAGTCCTGGATGGCGGCAGAACCCGAGATCAGGCAAGTGCCCTATTTTCTATCCCTCATCTTCTTTCTGGAGCATTATTGCCTGTCTCTCGGGGGGGGGGGCGAGCCGGGTGCAGCCGTCTGCTGTGCTCGAGCCTGTCTTGCCGGGCCCTGCCGCTGCCGGTGATCCTGATCCCGGTTCCTTTTGTCCCTCTGAGCCTCACCCCAGGGTCACTGGAGGCGAACCTGCTCTAGGTGCCACCTTGGAGGTTCCGGCTCTCGGCATGGGGTCCACCGGGAGTGCTCCGCCGGTTCAAGCGGAGCTCGACGTCAGGGAGGTTCCGGCCCAATCGGGGTCCGACGTGGGTGCAGCTCTCGCTCGATCGGAGCTCGACGTCAGGGAGGTTCCGGCCCAATCGGGGTCCGATGCGGGTGCTGCCCTCGCTCGATCGGAGCTCGACGTCAGGGAGGTTCCGGCCCAATCGGGGTCCGACGCGGGTGCTGCTCTCGCTCGATCGGAGCTTGACATCATGGAGGTTCCGGCCCAATCGGGGTCCGACGCGGGTGCTGCTCTCGCCCGATCGGAGCTTGACGTCATGGAGGTTCCGGCCCAATCGGGGTCCGACGCGGGTGCTGCTCTCGCTCGATCGGAGCTTGACGTCATGGAGGTTCTGGCCCAGTTGGGGTCCGACGCGGGTGCTGCTCTCGCTTGTTTGGAGCTTGACGTCATGGAAGTTCCGGCCCAATCGGGGTCCGATGTGGGTGCCGCTCTCGCTCAATCGGAACTCGGCGCCATGGTCGTTTTGACCCAGGCGGGTTCCGGAGATTGTGTAGCTGACCCACCGCTGAGCGCTTTCCAGGCCATGCCCCGTCCTCGCCATGGCCCCTTCTTCCCCGCTTTTGAGACTGCGGGAGTTAATTCCAGCTGGCCCGGTTCGCCGACCTTCCCCCAGCCATTCTGTTGGCAGGCCGATACTGCCCGACCACCCGGTGACCGGCTCTGTCCTTTTGGCGTCCGGGCCCAGTTTCCTGACGAGCAGGATGATTCTTTCGGCGCCCTGGTCCGCCCGCCGGAGACATGGTTTCCCTCGGCCCGGGGTTTGGCTGAGCCGTTAGGGCACGTTCCGCTGCTTTTGCTGGCGGCCTGAATGCTGGGTGCTGGGAGGCCTCCTGAGCGGAGTTATTTAACACTATTCCCCAATGTTTTTTTTTCCCTCTCCTTCTCTTGCCCCACCACTGACTTGTGACTGGTTTTCTTTTTCTCTCCTCCCCTCTCAGACTGAAATACCCCACAGGGGATTGAACTTCATGTTTAAGGTGACTGTTTTCCGTTGATGGACATATGTTCTCTTGCCCTAGCTGTCTTTCATGTTATTTTCTGGGATGACTGTTTGGGTTTGTTCCTTGCACTCCCGATTTGAGACTTTTCTGAGCAAAATTTCCTTTTCATTTTGACAGTATGCTATCATGAGTATTGTATGTTTCTTTAGGGTGTGATTGTATATTTCCTATGTTACTCCCTTACTCGGGTCTAGTTCTTTTTTTTGGCACCTGTGTTGTCTTTTGGTTTTGAAGATTTTCTGTACACATTAACTTGGAGAAGAAGGTATTATTTGTCCTTTTATTTCCTTGATCCTGCCTTGTGGTATTGACTGGTGTTCCATGTATCCTCATCTTGGCTTTCTTTTTTGTGGTTATATGTGAGAGATGTCCATCTAGCGTTGACTTTTCTTTTTATTCATCTTTTTGTCCCCGTTTATGTACGGTTTCTGCCTTCTCTCTCTCCCTCTCTTCCCCGATGCGTTTGTCCCCTTGTTGTGAGTTGACCCTGCTCCCCCTCCACCTGCTTCCCCCTCCACCCTCCCTGGGGTGGGGTGGGGGGGTCTGGATGTTACGTGCGACCAGGAGTTCGCGTAGAGGGAGGGGCTCTGTCATATCCCGAGCGCTTTTGTCCGCGCTCGGGTTATTCCTCATCCCTGTCAGGTTTTGACAGCAGGTGTCGTCACACGGGTTTCCCGGGCTCTGATTGGCCAGACGCTCGGGAGCTCTCAGCTGTCAGAACCTGAGCAGCTGCGCCGCGTTTCCAATCATGAGCAGCTGGCTTTAAATGTCAGTGCGAGTGAACTGGACTCTGCCGCTGTCTCGTCAGAAGTCTTATGACTTACCCCTGTCTCCTTACCACATGCCCCCTGGGTTCCTCGACGTATCCCGCTGCATGTACGTGATTCATTATTTGGAATTGTCTTCTCCCTCGCTGACGTTCCTTCCTTTTTACGGCGGACGAGAGCTTCTCGTCTCTGCCATAACTCTCTCCCTGTTCCACGTTTTATATTCCCTGCCTTTGCGGTGTACGAGTGTCCCACGCCCTAGCCGCAACCTTTATTGTGAATTTATATTGTGTTGTGTAACGAAGCCTGCGTGGCAAGTTGTGTTGTACACCTAAGTCCTGTGCGTTATAAATAAAGGAACTGAATTGCAACTTACTGAACTGTGGCGTCTTATGCTGGCTCGTGAGGGCCAGCCGTGACAAAAATGTGCAGAAAGTTGTAAGATCTTCCTACCAATCAGTCAGGTCATGGTGTATTTTTCCTGAAGCTGTGGACCTCTGTTTCCCTGCACATTTGTTCAATAAGCTATAGAACCCCTTGGCTTTCCCCAAAAATTTTCAACAGTTTCCAGCCATGCTTCGGTGTCTTGCTGCTGCCTCGGTTAGACAACTAAAGTCTGCAAATCCTGTGTGGCTCCAAACACCTTGTCAATCAGTTGAAAACAACAAACATTCCTAGTAATATCATTCACAGTGCTCCGAAGAGGCTGTACGCCAAGGGTATCAGTATGCTCATAGTCACTCATTTGGAAGTGACAGAAAAAACCCTTTCCCTTGCTGAGACAGGTTTGCTAGTTCCTGGGTTAGCAAACCTCTCTTCATGTCCATCTTGAAAAAAAGATTATTTTTTTTTAGTATTCTGCAACCAAACTGATTTCCCCTCCTGTGTCAGTTATTGTGGGTGGAAAAAAAAGCTGTTTAATCTAATTGAATATATCATACCCCTCTGTGGATCACCACCTTATCATGGTGAGGGGTTTGAGCCCTAATGAGCCCAGGTGGTACAATATGTTGTCAGGGGCAACTTGCCCCTGATTGGATCTCCCAAGACAAATTGGTCCTGGATAAAGGGCTAGACCAAGAGCAGTTCAGCAGATCTCCATGAATAAAGTTAAAATGAGGGCCCAGGATACCAAGCCACATTGGTCCATCCTACAATGGGCTCACCACCTGCAGGAGGGATCATGGGGATCATGGTGCTATGTGAACTGGGCAGCAGCCCGGGCTACTCTGCTTGGACAGCTCCATCTGTGACCTGGACTCCGGATAAGTGGTAAAATATGGATGGATGGATGGATGGATGGATGAATGGATGGATTATTGAACAACTACTCTGCCAAATGTCTAACTGTAAAAAAGTGTGAAGGTGTACTTGACTGACCACCACTGTGTAGCGTTAACCCCTTTTGCTTCCAATTTATAAAATCATTCTTTGCTGAAGAAATTTTTTTCAACTCAAAAGTCTGGTCATGAACTGCTTCTATCACCAAAGGACCAGAGCTGTAACACTTTCCATCGGCCATAAAGTGGAAGTTAATCCCTTCTCCAGGAAAGAATACCCCAAATTGACAGATTTATGTTTGATATAATCCAAACTTGGGATTCAAGATTCTCCAGTAAACAACCAGAAAGTTTCACAGTGTCATCTGGTGGATGAATCAGGAATACTTAATTTTTGTCTCTTTGCAGTGGAATTTATGCATTATAGAAAAATAAATTGATTCATATTCTTTCTCTCAAGACAGTATCCGCTACTGAAGACATGGTTGAACTCTTGGGATGGACAACTGTGGTGAAATGTTTTTATTTATATGTTTTAACCTTTAAATAGCCAGATTTTCACGTGCCCCTAGTGGCACAGCGCATCATCTGCGCCTGTCAACTGAATCTGTCATCCCAGCTTTCCCCAGCTGTACTGCGGATTTGTACTGATCTGCCAGTTCAGAAGGTGGCAGACACACGTTGGAAGAATCATGGCTGACATGGAAAACACCAAATAAGAAGAAATTGTCATGTCCGCTGTGTAACCTCGCAGTGGACATATAAATTGGCAATGAGTCCAAAGTGCAGTAATGTAACGTGTTTATTTGACCAATGGAAAAACACAAAATGTCCAGGTACAGTCCACAAAGAGTTATAAGAGTTATGGATTAGACAACCAGCTACAAACTTTGCTGACTGAGAGGAGAAGCCCTATGCACTCGGAACAGGAGCAGAGAGGAAGGGCAAATAATTAAGATGAAGACTCACATGAATGTGGGAGCAGAGCTCTGGAAAAACAACACCATAAAGTCCAAAGGGGAAGGGGCTAACTACAAGTGCGCCTGGTCATCCATTGTTGACTTAAGCTGCCACACTAACTGATCACACTGCTTCCCTATAAGTACACAATACACTAACGAAGGCAAGTGGACACAGCCGTGTGGCAAGCAGGTGCGTTACTGATTGGAACTATGTGTGTGTATGTGTGTGCATGTGTGCATGTGTGTGTGCGTATGTGTGCATGTGGTGAAACCATACAGCCAGTGAATGTCTGGTGAGAGGAGGAGGCATGGCTGTAGGACTTGCAGATAGCAAGGCTCAATCTACCAGCTGGAATTAATAAGCAATAATCAAAACCTTCAGCCATAGGCCGTGGACGGGGTTGAAAACAACCCCGAATATGACAGAGCCCCCCCGCCCCTCAAGGGGTGGGTACCAGACACCCACCGTACCATTAAAACGGAAAACAAAACCTGCCCCCCCCCTCCAAAGACCAACACAACAACCCAGGGCGGGAGGTGGGTGAAAACAGGTTAGGAGGGATTAGCCAGGAAAAGATAAACACCACAATACAGTACAATGAACACGACACTTCCCAACCCAAAAAACACAATCACCCCTCCCGAAACCCAAGAGTCCCAAGGCTCAGGAGGCTGGCCACTCTCCCGGGCCCACGACCGTCCATGAACCAGGCCAGGTGGCCTGCCAAAGTCCAACGCCAGCCGGGCCGTCGGGCAAGGTGAGTCAGGTGGCCTACCTGGAAAACCTGGCCACCGACCCCAACAGTACAGTTTCTCGGGCGGCCGAATGGGGTTCCTCAGCCACCAGGTCAGGTGAAACAGGCCGGAAAGTGGTCCCTTAAGTGGGAGACGCAGACCCTCAGGCGGCCGATCCACATCATTGGGCCACCAGAACCAAGAGGAAAAGCAAGGAAGCAATCTGCCCACCGGGAGACTGGGAGGTGGGCAACCGGACAAGGGAAAGGAGACCCTTGCGGCCACTGGTGGCAGGACCCGGCAAATCATGACGGTGTCCAGCAGGAAGAGAAGGATCCCCCACCAGGCCTCTGGAAGGGGGATGGAGACCCTGGTGTCCTTGTGTTGGCTGGCGACACCCTCGACAGTCCAGACGTGACGCAGAACCTTAGTTGCACCCACGGTGATCCCCGATTGGGCCAGTGTAGCACCCACAGTGGACCCCGACCAAGCCATGGTTGCACCCACGCTGGAGCCCGGGAGGACCCTTGGTGCACCCACGGTGGACCCAGAATGGGCCTTGGCTGCACCCACAAGAACAATATCCTCCAGTGACGAGCCCGGAACCTCTGCCTTGTCCAGCAACGTGGACGTCTCTCTGGCAACCATAGAAAAGGACTCAGATACAGAGGAGGGGGGGGGGGGGTCAGGGTCGCCTGAAGCGGCAGTGCCTGACGAGGCTAGCTCAGGTGCAGTGTGTGGCTGCAGCTGGCTTTCCTCATCTGAAGCTAGGCAAAAATGCTCTATTAGGGAAAGGAAAAAGACAAAAGACAGCACTTGCCTTGCACTTGCTCGACAATCCAGGCGACGTCTCTGTGGGCTCGGCCTCCTGGAGGTGCAGCTAGGGCACTGACTCTGCTGCGGCGGCCTCCACAGTAGGCTTGATAGTAGTCGCAGTCTTTGCCTCCACCAGTGAAGAATCCAACACAGGCGACCCTTCTGGCATGGATTCTGGAGGTGGAGTCTCATATTGCGCTGGACCCCAAGTGACTGAAGCCAGGAGACGCTCCTTCGTTGGCACAGGCTCCAGGTCGGTCACAGTGCCCTTTCTCTGGCCATGGTGGCTCTGTGGGGCTGAGGTGGTGTCTCTCTGCTCCATGGTCTCCTCCTTCGTCTGGAGCACCAGGGTCAGTGGACACTCAGAGGTGACAGGAGGAGACATAGAGAGGGTTGGTTAGATGCCAGTGTCTGCAGCAGGTGGAGAGGCCTCTGGGGACTGCACACCCAAAGGCTCTCTACCAGGGATCAGGAAAGAATTTGCAACAATTTTAGAAACAAAAGGAAGGAAAACTTGCCTGTTCTCCTGGCTGATGGTGTCTCCTGCTGCAGCTGGTGAGGGGTAGCTCCTCACATTGGTTGTGGTGGGGCTGAACTCCTCCATTGACGTGTCAGTGACGAACTTGGGCCCCTTGGAAAAACCTGAGGAAACTGCCCCTGCACCCTGGATGGCAGCCGGGGCCAAGGGAGGACTGGTTGCGCTCCCAGCGGTTGATGACGGCATCAAGGGTGAAGGATCCTCAGCTGCAACGGCCCCAGGGAGGGAGGCTGATGGGACAGCCAGAGCAAAGTTCCAGGGGGCTGGAGCTTTTGGAGTTCTTCCCGGGCACGGCGTACACGACTCAGCAGGCTGAGAAATGGTAAAGGTCCTTCCACAGTCCATGGCCATCAGAGAGGCTTGGTTCTCCCTCTGGTGATCAGATGGACCCTCAGGCAAAGACAGGGGACACACAAAGGGAACAGAGGTCTTAATTTCCACAGCTTCAGGAGAAAACGCAGGCGACAGCACAGCCTTCGTCTCTCTCCCGGGTGGCAGACAAGGTTTATCATTTTCAGAAGAAAAAGGATGAAAAAACAATTGCCTGGCAACCCAGGTGTGGGAGTCAGCCGCAGGTTTGTGTATCAGAGGAGTGGGCCCAGGGTCGAGATGAGGGTGACGAGCCTCCGTGATAAGATATTTTCATGTTTCATTGATTATTCTATATGATTTTAATGCTGTACTATTCTATTTTATAATTGTATTTGGTGCATATAATGAGCCAATGTCTGATTCTCTGTGTTTTTCCATTGCCTCAGAGCCTGAAAAGAATGTTTGTTTCTCACTGTGAGATTAGGCTGAGCAAGGTTGTGAATAATGACAAAGGTTTTATTGTTTTATCATACCAAGCTGTTATGTTCAAGATTCCCGGAGTTAGGATGACTAAAGTTGACCAGGTCATGTAAAGATCATAGCAGAATGTTCAGTGCTGTCCATAGATTGGAGCAGTCTCGGGGGAGATGGCTCCAGCTGTCTTCAAGCTAGTGATAGACTCAAGGTTTGTTTTGCCTGGGGTATAAGAAGCCCCTGCCTTTGTAATGCATGTTAGGAAGTTAGTGTGAGCAGGCTCTGAGACACATCTTGCTGTGACTAATTGCCTCCTTTCTGATCAGAAAGAGAATAAATGGCTCAGAACTTGGAAACCACCTATTGATTATTGATTCAATCTCAATCAATTCATTTTTGACCTACCATTTTGGCACAACAAACAGGGACCGACATAAAGAAGTCCGTGGTGTTTTCCGACGGCTGCAGGCTGCGACTGAAGAGGAGCACGGTGGGCAGCACGGTGGTGCAGTGGTTAGCACTGTTGCCTTACAGCTAGAAGGTTCCTGGTTCGAATCCCCAGGCTGGCAGGGGTTGGAACCTTTCTGTGTGGAGTTTGCATGTTCTCCCTGTGCTGCGTGGGTTTACTCCGGGGGCTCCGGTTTCCTCCCACAATCCAAAGACATGCATGTTAGGTTAATTGGCTGTTCTAAATTGTCCCTAGATATCTGTTTCCTATAGGCCCTTAGAATAGAGGATTAGTACTAGTGAAAGCGCTTTGAGTGGTCTTTGTGACTAGAAAAGCGCTATATAAGTGCAGGTTAGTTAGTTAGTTAGTTAGAGAAGCCCACTCTTTTGGGAAGTGCTGAAAAGACACACTGAATTCCCTCTACAAGGCCTTGGGGACATCGGAAGACGACGTGGGGTTCTGACGGGCCTACCAGAACTCAAAGAGGCGGATACCGAGTGTGAGTAATTTATTTTAGTTATTGTTGTTGATTATTAAAGTTGTTTATGGCCAGTGAGATTGCCTGGACCGGTCGTACATTGCGGATGCTGTTGGGTGAATATTGCAGCTTGATTGTTGGGTCATTTCTGCCCACGGTGGGCGATGTCATAATAATCCCTTGAGAGGAACGAGGTTTTTCCTCTGCAAACGGTGACCGTTTTCTCAAGAACTGGGGAGATTCCCAGAATCCACTGCTTTCTACACCCTGTCAGTGCAGTGGAGGTTGAGGAAGTGCATGCAAAGAAAAAAGGGAAAGATTCATGCTCTGTTAACCACAGACATTTTATTGTCTAAACAACTAGGCTCTTGACGTCCTGTGGAAGAGTCACGTGATCCCAGAAAAGTACATTTTCAGGGACAGATTCATGCCTTTTTGTGACCACTTCTGCTTATTGTCCAGTAGTTTGGACTTTCAGCATTTGTGTGGAGGTTACGTGAACCCCGAAAAAGGTAGATTTTATTTTGTGAGTTTGTTGGAGCGCTGGATAAAAGTTACTGCAGTCTGAATTTGTTTTGTCTCAGTGTTACATGAAATCTGCTCCGGGGGGAAGCAGAGGCTGAGTTCCCACGGAGACAGAGTGAATAGGGTGTGAAATTGATTGTTGTGATTTTTTTCTGATATTTGTGGAACACAAAAAGGCTGGTTAGTTAATTGTTATCCTTTTGAGAAGTGTTTAAATTTATAGGTATTTGAAAATAGTAGCCTTGACCAAAAAGAGTGGATTGGTGTGTTTTCACGGCAGTGTAAAAAAAAGAAAAGGGAGCTTCATGCTGCAGTGACAGTGTGGGGTTGCCACGTGTGCGTTATTTCTGCTAAAAGTTGCCAGTTCCAGAGATTAATTGAAGTAATTCTCATGCTGTTTTGGGTTTTGGCATGAACCTAAAAGTCCTTATTGTATGACCTTGTGGAGATAACACAAAAGAAAACATTTCTGTGGGCCCTGTTTGTCTGTGTGTGTATATCTGTCTGTGTCTCTTTATGTATATGTTTCCTTGTATATCTTTCCTTTAGAGAGAACTTGGGGGGGGGGGAATATAGAAAAAGCTGTGTAGCCACTGATTTGTGTGTGGAAACTTGATAAAAAGGAAACAAAAAAAAAAAAAAAAAACTTTCAAATATAGGTTGCTGTTATAGCAAGCAAGACATAAGACAGCCACAAAATTTTCAGACAGGTAGAAATAATGCCTCATTTTTCTGTAAGGGTTGCAGAACACAACAAGATGAGAATGAAATTTATGTATTGTCATGAGATGGTAAATTTATGAACAAAAAAGACAGACATAGCACAAGGTTTCTGGCAAAATGGAGAAAGAAATTTAATTTCAGTGGAAAATTTAGGGTTAAAGATTGTGAGGGTTTGATCCCTGCCATTAGATTAGCAGCAGATGGCAGTAGACGGAAGGAATTAAAATATGGACTCTCTGAAGCCGAACAATTACCAGACAATGCAAGGCTGACCTAGATAAGGTGACAGTAATCAGACAAGACCAGACCTCAAACGACTTGGATGTTTGTAATAAAAAGGCTTTGACTAATGCACATTCTTTCTCAAAATTCTGAGTTGAAGAAGAAGATAACGGCCAGAGCCAGCAGCGTAGAGAGATAACCCCTTCCCCTCTGTATCCGGACCTTGAGGCAACAGCTCCCACGGCACCACCAGCGGACTCGACTCACCCCTCCTCCATGGCTGGGTACCCACCCCCTCCTCGTCTCCCTCCTCCTCTTCAACACATGCCAGATGTCAAGCCTAAAGTCCAGCCTTTTCGTCTGGCAAAAGAGTTAAGTGTTTATGCACCTTCACGTTATGCCACTTCAAAAGCACACACATCCTCATCCTTAGATAGACACATTAAGGAACAGGAACGTGCAGCAGAATTAGGACAATTTCCTATGATTGAATTATCAAACCCAGCTTATGTTGGTCCAGCGGCTGAAGGCGCTGAAGTCAGTAGCCAAAATATTCCTATTGTGCTGGTTTATCAGCATTGGCTGGATGAGGATTTTAGTGAAGCTGTGAAGGAAATCCCATACCCCCGGGAAAAGCGAACTCAATTTTTTGAAGGGATGGCAAACCTCCTTCAAAGTTTCAAATTAAATGGCCAAGAAACAGAGAGAGCCAATAGAAAGGTCCCAAAAGCTGATTGGTGTACAGTCTCAGGCAATTGGAACCCCAAAGATGATGCTAATCAGCCTTTACCACCAACTGATGCAGTGTTAGCTCAGCGGGTAAGGGAATTAAATGAATGCATTGGGAACAAGTGGAGACTGAAACATGATTGGACGGCCATTCAAAACGCCACTCACCATAAGACAGAAAGTGTTGAAGCCTATAGGTGTAGATTGCAGGATGTTTTTGACAATTATTCTGGTTTGGAAAATCCTATCATAGATACAGGTTCAGAACCCTATTGGCAACATTTGAAAAGTGTATTCCTGCAAAAAATGCATCCAAATTTAGCCCAGTATGTATACAAACACCTTGTAACATATCGTACATGTTCATTTGCTGATGTGTTGACATTGTGGTGCTGTGAAAATGACGAGACAGAGTTCTCTCTCAAAGTCAGCTTTTATTCACAACACCATCGTCTCAAAGCAGAGAGAAAAAAAAGAGGATGAAACAGTAAACTCTTGTCCTTAAGTATCAGGGACTTCACACTTCATAGATCACATGTCACACAGACCACTTTGCATTACAAAGACAGTCACAATGCATTTCTCTCCATGATATCACTTCCACTGTCTCCAATGCAGTCTTTCCTTAATCCTTTAATGACTCAGGTCTTGCATACCAAAGCTAATATTCCTGCAGCTTCCTGCCTTCGTTCTGACCTAAAATGTGAGTCACAAAATCTCCATGAGTGTGTCCACCACAACATATGCAAAACATGTGGAATGATTAGAGGGGGAGCGTGTGGACACTTGACACCTACAAACTGCCTTTGAACTGGGTGGCACAAGTCCAAAAAAGACGTCAGCATTGACGTCCCTGAATCACAAGCATGACTATTTCCTTTGACAGAGGGAGAGGAAAATGAACTCTCAGAAATTCCAAATTCCTTGTGGTCAACAGGAAAGGCAGATGTAGGCTTAATGAAAAATGCAGAATTGGTAACAGTAAATGCAAAATCTCATTTTAGGCCTTATCAGAGACAATACCCTCTAGGCCCAAAAGCACAAGAAGGCATTAAACCTGTTATACAGGAATTGATAGGGGTTGTAGGGGTTATAGTACCATGGGGATAGGGGTTATAGTACCATGTCCAAAATCCCCATGCAATACACCTCTGTTTCCGGTAAAGAAAGCTGCACCATCCTCCGGCTGGAGAATGAACCAAGATGTTCAGGCAGTGAATAATGTTGTTATTCCGATGGCTGTAACAGTCCCAGAACCTCACACTTTGTTAAATGAGCTACAATCACAGATGAAATTTTTCACGGTGATTGACATCAGTAATGCTTTTTTTTCAGCATTCCCATTCACCCAGATCATCAGTTTTGGTTTGCATTCATATTTGAAGGCAAGAGGTGCACATTCACGAGGCTGCCACAGGGCTATTGTGAATCACCAACCATTTTTTCACAGGCAATGTCAGCAAATTTGCCCAGTTTGTTCCACATCATAGGAGTCAGTTACTCCTGTATGTTGATGACATTTTGCTGGCATCCCCTGATGAAATTACATGCGAAAAAGACACCATTGCCTTGGTGAAATTTTTAGCTGAGCAGAGTCACAAGGTCAATAAAGCAAAGCTGCAGTTGTGGAAGCCAGAAGTGAAATACTTAGGCCACATTTTGTCAGCAGAAGGGAGACATGTTGATCCTGTTCGCAAAGAGGCTATTTTGGCAGCGCCCAAACCAATCACAAAAAGAGACATGATGTCATTTTTGGGGACATTAAACTATTGTCGCTCCTGGATTGCAAATTATTCATTTGAAGTGCAACCATTGTCTGACCTCATTTACAAAAAAACAATGGCACAGGTGGACAAGATTGAGTGGACACCTGAAGCAGAGGAAGCATTTGTCAGGTTGAAAAAGCTTGTGGCCAGCACTGCAGTTTTGGCACTCCCTGATTATAAAAAGCCATTTATTCAAATGGCTGATTGTAGACAGGGACAAATGACATCAGTGCTGCTTCAACCATTTGGGGCAAAAATGCGTCCAGTGGCATATTATTCAACAAGACTAGATGCAGTTGCCAGGGCCCTTCCTCCATGAGTGCAGGCTGTAATAGCTGCATCCATGGCAATTCAAGCATCAGCAGGGATTGTTCTCTTTCATCCCTTGACTCTGAAGGTCACACATGCAGTGTCTGTTATTCTATCCCAGAGCAAGATATCAGTTCTCGCACCATCCAGGCATCTCACATGTATGGCAGTCTTAATGTCACAGCCTCATTTAACGATTGAGCATTGCACAGTGTTAAATCCAGCAAGTTTTTTGTCAATTTCCACTGAAGGAGAACCTCATGACTGTTTGGCAGAAATTGAAAATGAAACACTACCACGTCCTGATTTACAAGACATCCTCTTGGATGATTCAGATCTCACATTGTCTGTAGATGGATCATCCAAACGTGATTGTAATGGATCAAATTTGTCTGGCTATGCAATTGTCACACATGACACTGTTTTGGAAGCCCAAAAACTTCCATCCCATTTTTCAACTCAAGCCACAGAGCTGATTGCTCTGACTGAAGCATGCAAATTGGGAAAAAATAAACTTACAGTTTACACTTGCAGCCAGTATACAATTTCCACTATTCACCACTTTGCGCAGCAGTGGAAAAACAGAGCCATGATTACATCAACAGGGAAGCCTATTCAGCATAAACACCTTATTTTGGAGCTGCTTGAAAGTGTCAAACTTCCATCACAACTGGCCATATGCAAATGTGCTGCTTATACAAATGGCAATAATCCGGTTTCTAAAGGTAATCATTTTGCAGATCAAACTGCAAAGGCAGTTGCACAAGTCTTGCAACCTGGACAAAGCACATCTGATTCTATTCTGACACTGACTGAAGAGCTATCACATGATATTCTTGGTGAGGCTCAAAAAGCAGCACCACAGGCTGAAATTTACAAACTGATAAAGAAGGGAGCTATTTTTGATGATACTTCAAAGCTCTACAAATGTAAGGCAAACAAGCCTATTCTACCACGCAAACTGTTTCAACAAGTCTCTACCTTGCTCCATGGCGTATCGCATGAAGCAAGGGGGGATGGTATCTACATTGAATAAAACCTTTACTGCTTATGGGTTTAGCCAGTTTGCCACACAGTTTTGTAAAAAATGTCTGATTTATGCAAAAAAAAAAAACAATGCACAGGGAATTTTAAACCTGAAAGAGGCACCTTTCCAGCCTCTACTTATCCATTTCAGAATATTTGCATGGATTTTATTGAACTGAATAAATGTGAAGGCAAGAAATATTGTTTGGTCATTTGTGATATGTTTTCTAAATGGGCAGAAGTTTTTCCTTGCACACATCCAAATGCAATCACAGTGGCAAAGAAATTGCTTGCCGAAATTGTACCTAGGTTTGGAATACCTGAGAAAATTTACTCAGATAATGGTACACATTTTGTAAATCAAGTTATTTCACATTTAGGCACAGCACTGAACATCAGTTTGAGGAATCATTCAGCTTATCACCCACAGTCTGCAGGATTGGTGGAGTGCACAAACAGAACTATTAAAGAAAGACTCAGAAAAACAATGGCAGAAACAGGGCAAAATTGGATTTATTGCCTCCCATTAGTTTTGTTTTACATGAGGATAATCCTAACCAAAGGGGGGTTGTCTCCATTTGAAATCATGTATGGCAAGCCATACTTGCTGCCACATTTGAGGCCATTCAATCCTGGTTATGAAGAAATGTGTTTAGCAGATTATATGAGAAGGATGTTGACTAACAGAGATAGTTATCGCTGCTACTCTCCCCAGGAGGGTTCATGAGAAAGCTGCACTGATCTTGGCCAAGCTAGGAGACCTCGTCCTCATCAAAGCCATCAAAAAGAATAATTGGACTGATTCATCCTGGCAAGGACCACATAAAGTTGTTTTATCACCTCCAACAGCGGTGAAAGTTGAAGGACGGGACTCTTGGGTGCATTTGACACACTGTAAACTTTACCCTACTCAGAACTCATAGCTAGGGACTACTGAATAAATATCTTCAACTTCATTCCATTAAAGACTTTCAGCAAGAGACTTTTTAATTGTTTCCCTATACAAGTGTTGATTGACGATGCCCCACATGGCATCCAGTATCGGCTTGGGATAGTGAAGCAAGTGGTTGACCATCATGGACAGACAAGAAGTGGAAGAAAGACGTTCAAGTATTAAAGGGTGTAGTTGTTTCCTTTGCATCATCATCCTAGGGGTGACATTATTAGTTTGGTTTCTTTTAGCTGCACCACAAACCATACACCATAGTGCTAGGGACCTTGCACATATTCAGCATAATTGGCTAGAGCTACATGAGCATCACAATGATGAATATGCTGCTAATACGTGGTGGAGGTATGCCAACTATACGGCCAGGGCAGCTAATCGTTCTAATTGTTATGTTTGCTCCTTAGTGCCAACGTCAGCTGGACAGACTGCTTTTGTGGCTAAAATGATGGAACCAGCAAAAGCTCTCTGTTTTTTTACAGAAGGCTATGGAAAGGGACTATACAAAAAAAATCATTTTGAACCACTCTTGTCAAATCTTTTATCACTCTACCAGTCAGAAGACTTATGGCACCCCTTACTCTGTAAGGGCAAGGTTAGTTTCATCGGGGACTTTTTCTTTTTGTCTGAAGGGAAGTGGTAACAACCTTCTGGGCAACCTACCCCTTTCTCAGTTTGAAGTGGTGTACAGTATACACCGCACCTGTGATATTACCCTGACCAGTCGGATGGGCAGGTGGTGTCCACAGGCTAACCGTTGTTATTACGGACCCATCACCGTGCTGGAGCTCTGCAGTGCTGCTATCTGCAACTTCTATATGTATGGCACACATACGGTGACGGGTGGTTGGTGGCTGTGTGGTCGTAAGGTGTATTTTCATCTGCCTATGAATTGGGCAGGAACCTGTTCCCCCGTCTTTGTGACTGACAACACCCTGATTATGTCAGCGGGTCAGGCGAGCAGAGGGAAGAGAGACCTATCACATGATGCAATTTTCACACCGCATGATTCCTTCTGGGGTACGGACGTGCCAGAGCAGTTTAAGATACTTACTACAGGTCAAAAGGTAGTACAGTTGCTATTCCCTTGGGTGGGAGTGGCAAAAAACACCTTGTGGATTGAGAATCTTAATTATAGACTACAGTCTTTTGTGAATTTTTTCTTAGCTGCCTGGAAAGGTGAAAGGGAGGTAATGACTGCTATAAGACTTGTAGCAACACAGAATAGAATGGTACTTGATCAGTTGACTGCCGCCCGTGGGGGTGTGTGCGCAATTGTAGGTCAGTACTGTTGCACCTTTATACCTGCACATGATGCAGATGGAGGTGTTATTGCCTCAGCTATACGTAACCTGACTGCTTTGCAGACTGCTGGAGCTAAGGATAATGTTAATGACTCATCACACTGGATAAACTGGTTGTTTTCCTCAAGGAGGAGTCTTGTCATAAACTTGGTGGTGATTTTTGTAGTGATACTTTTGATCTTTTCATGTGCCATTCCTTGCATCTGTGATATGATGCTGAAACTTGTCCATGTGAATTTGATGTTATATCATGAGGCCACCACTGGAGATGATGGGGAAACGACACCAGCTTAATGTTTTATGAGTACAGAGTAAAAGTATGACTGACATGCAGAAAACCAAAAGGAGATGTATGTTCATGATGTGAAAATGAAATGTACTGAGTTGCAAGAGTAATCAAATATGTCTTGAAGTTCAGAGAATTGTGTTATCCCTGCTTGAGATTTTTTCACTTTATCCTGTTTATGTTCTGTTTTAATATATGTTGTACTTGAAATCACTATGTTACTAATCACTGTTAAGCCATTATACAGTTTTACTGTATTGATTGTTTGATTATTCAAAGTTTTTTTTTTTTTACATTTTTCACATAGAGGTTCTACTACACATAGACTAGGATGCTAGCACACATAGATCTTTGATACATACATACACATGTATCTTTTACACATATAGTCATTTTTAGTTATTTTTATTGTTTTTCATTGAGGTTGCATTTACATATAAGTGTTAACTTTTTATTAAATCACTGCTAATTTACTGACACATAGAAGGACAAATACATACACTATTCATCTCAATTTATGGCTAATCACCATCACTGGTTTAATGTTTCTCTTTTATGACTTAATTAGATGATTGTTTTCTTTTTTTGGAATAAAAGATATTATCCTCCCATACTCCCCAGGAAATGAAACATTCCAGTGGCATTCGGGATTGACAGCGGGGCCGATGGCGGACTTTCCTCATTAAAAAGTTAGTTAGGATCTTTTGCAATAAAATGCTTTAGCATAAAACACACCAGAACTTAGCGAGCTGCCCAATGAGGTTTTAGAAGCCATAGTGTTTCATCTCTGATGCTTTTTAAGCATCGGGGGTGGGTGGGTGGGTGCGGGGGATGATAGGATATTTTCATGTTTCATTGATTATTCTATATGATTTTAATGCTGTACTATTCTATTTTATATTATAATTGTATCTGGTGCATATAATGAGCCAATGTCTGATTCTCTGTGTTTTTCCATTGCCTCAGAGCCTGAAAAGAATGTTTGTTTCTCACTGTGAGATTAGGCTGAGCAAGGTTGTAAATAATGACAAAGGTTTTATTGTTTTATCATACCAAGCTGTTCTGTTCAAGATTCCCGGAGTTAGGATGACTAAAGTTGACCAGGTCATGTAAAGATCATAGTAGAATGTTCAGTGCTGTCAATAGATTGGAGCAGTCTCTGGGGAGATAGCTCCAGCTGTCTTCAAGCTAGTGATAGACTCAAGGTTTGTTTTGCCTGTGGCATAAGAAGTTCCACCTTCGTAATGCATGTTAGGAAGATAATGTGAGCAGGCTCTGAGACATGTCTTGCTGTGAGTAATTGCCTCCTTTCTGATCAGAAAGAAAATAAATGGCTCAGAACTTGGAAACCACCTATTGATTATTGATTCAATCTCAATCAATTCATTTTTGACCTAACACTCTGGCTTCCGGGAATGCTTCCATTTTCTCCTACTCATGGAAGAGAATGGAGGCCAAGATGGAGGTGGCCTCCATGCAGCTCCACAGATAAGGGCGCATCTCCATCAATCGTGCTGCGCTGTCCTGACTCTCACGGACTGATTCAGGAGTACCGGTGGTCGGGATCTGGGACAGGAGACCCTCCAGGATACACATGCCTCGAAGCACCTCATCATCCAGCCAGGACATGATTTCTCCAGTTCAGATGGGTGAAAAAAACACAAAAATGAAAGGGAAAAAATAACCCGCTACCAACTGCTTGGGCTCTTTGTTGTGGCAACTTACTGTCATGTCTGCTGCATAACCTCGTAGTGGACATATAAATTGGCAGTGAGTCCAAAGTGCAGTAATGTAACGTGTTTATTTGACCAATGGAAAAACACAAAATGTCCAGGTACAGTCCACACACAGTGATGGATTAGACAACGGGCTAGAAACTTTGCTGGCTGAGAGGAGAAGCCCCATGTGCTCGGAACAGGAGTGGAGAGGAAGGGCAAATAATTAATCAAGATGAAGACTCACATTAATGTCGGAGCGGAGCTCTGGAAAAACACCATAAAGTCAAAAGGGGAAGGAGCCAACTACATCCTCGCCTGGTCGTCCAATGTTGATTTAAGCTGCCACACTGACTGATCACACTGCCTCCCTATAAGTACGCAATACACTAGATAAGATAAGATAAGATAAGATAAACTTTATTGCCCCTCAAGGAGAAATTTGTCTTGGGCTTGTCACCCGTGCTGCAACCACACAATCCACACATACACAATGGATGTAGTACATAATAAATGAAATAAAACCCAATAAATAATACAAGTACATACATACATAAATATATAACAGCAGTTATTAAGAACAGGAGTTATAAGTGTCCCTGACCTATTTATCTGAGTTTAAAAGTTTTACTGAAGTCGGAATAAATGAGTTCTTGTATCTATTGAACCTGCACTTGAGGACTCTGTATCTTCTCCCTGAGGGCAGCCGCACATATTCATTGTTTAGTACATGTTCATGTCACTGGTTATTTTTTGAGCTTGTCTACAGGCTGCCTGGTCGTGTAAGATCTGCATGGGTAAATACTCTTTAACTCCAATAATTTTCCATGCTGTATGAATTAAACGCAACATTCTGTTCTTTAGTTTCACAGAGAGGGTGCCAAACAAAGCTGTAATGCTGTATCTAATACAGCTCTCCAACACAGCCTGGTAAAATATTATCATAATCCTTTTATCAACGCCATGTATTCTTAATCTACACAAGAAATGCAGCCGCTGTTGTAGTCTACTACAGAGGTAATCAATGTGTGTGCTCCAGGTTAATGAATTGTCAATAAATACTCCCAAATATTTATAGGAACTAACCTGTGTTATAGTGTGGTTGTGGATGACCACAGGCCTGTGGTCACCAACTCCCCGAGAGTCAAACACCATCTCCTTTGTTTTATCAGTATTCAAAATGAGATGACTGTCATCACACCAATTGACAAACCTCTGAATTTCTATAAAATAGCTTGACAGATCATGAGTCTTTTGAAGTAGTGATAAAATAGCAGTGTCATCAGAAAATTTAATAATTTGATTGCCTGGATAGACACTTCTGCACTCATCAGTGTACAAGGTGAACAAAAATGGTGAACTAACACAGCGTTGGGGAGCTCCTGTGCTGAGGGCTCTGGATTTAGATAAAGTTCCATTTACACTAACTTGCTGTTTACAATAAGTTAAAAATGAGTGGTACCATTTAATAATGACAGGATGACAGAACGAAGGCAAGTGGACACAGCCATGTGGCAAGCAGGTGCGTGACTGATTGGAACTATGTGTGTGCGTCTGTGCATGTGTATGTGGTGAAACCATACAGCCGGTGAATGTCTGGTGAGAGGAGGAGGCGTGGCTGTAGGACTTGAGGATAGCAAGGCTCAAGCTGCCAGCTGGAGTTAATAAGCAATAATAAAAACCTACAGCCACAAGCCATGGACGGGGTTGAAAACAACCCCGAACATGACAGAAATCCTTATTCTTCTTCACCTTTTTTCTGCTTTAAGCTTTCAAGACCAATATGGCCACCATACATCGTCATGCATCGTAAGATGAAACTGCATTATACACGAAAAATAGCCACAGAATACAAACGAAATTGACGTGGGATAATCATAAGAGTTTGTAAATTAAATTAAATTAAATCACCCTTATTGTCATTCAACCGTACAACCAATCATGTACAGCAGAACGAGATTGTGCTTTACCTATCTACAGTGTAAATCACACACACCCCAAGTGCAGAATCAGAGGGCCGCTGCCATGCAAGGCACCACCACATAGTTCCCTCCTCCATTCCATTTATTGCTGAGCACCAAGCTGGACGGCAGGAAGTTCCACTTTTATATGGTCTTTGGCATGACCCGGCTGGGATTTGAACCCCTGCCTCCCGGGTGTGGGGCGGATGCTCTACCAACTGAGCCACCACTCCGGTAGATGTGGTAGAGAGCATAAATGACCAACAGAATGCAAAATAACGACCACGATGGACGAAAAGAGACCAACCACACCAGTGGGCAAGCCCCCTTTCATCAGCGTGACTGACAAATTTCTTTGCTTCTTTACATTGTACTGATTTTCTGGTTTATATACTTTGAAGATAAGATAACAACATACCCCGGTAGAAAAAAAAAAAAAAAACGGTGTCAAAAAACAGAACCATTCTACAGTATGTGTAAATATGTCCAAAGTCCATTTTTGACTGAGTTATGTAATTCGATGTAGTTGCTGTATCATTATGCAAATTAGATGCATAAATTTATTCCTATCTGAAACTTTGGATCATATTCTACATATTTCTAATTGACAGTAAACCATTATCTCTTGCAACTTTCAAGTTATTGCCTTGGAAATCTGAACTATTTTTTTGACAAAAAAATATTTACCACTCTTGACCACTAGGGGCCATGTCGCCAAACAGCGCCTTGGACAGTTAGAGTATGTGTTGCTTTATTTTCAGGAAGAAATTAATTTTTGCATGCTTACTATCAAAAATTAATTACAGTGTAGAGACATTGTATGTTCCCTCATTATTGAGTAGAATATCTTAGTCACTAAAGTTTAAGGAATTTATGCTTTTTTCAGAAACATATATGTCTGGGGGTGGGGGTGGGGTCTCACTTCTCATGTCAAATGTCTCTCTCCCTTCTCTGCTCTTTGGAAGACCATAGCTGGACTTTAACTGACCAGTAGAGCTCCAGGTTTCACTGCATCTCCTTTTTACTTCGAGTTTATGACTTCTGTTGAACAGGTAGCTCAAATGTAATTGGTTCAGCACAGTTTCATGAAATTCATTGAGATTCTGCCACACCCGAAAAAAAAAATAAAAATCCTTTGTTCAGTTTTGGGGCGATAGTCAAGCTGTGAGGAGGAGACTTCTCTGCTCTCCCATTTTTCTTTCTATCTTCCAAGTAGGCCCATAGACTCCAATGCTCTGTGATTTTTTTCTCTTTCTTTTCTTTGAAGTTAACTTGTTCTTATTTTAATCTTTTTCTTTATATTACCATGTATGTCATGTTCTGGTGAGCGCACTCTCCCCTGCCCATCCTGTTCAACTTTTCCCTACTCCGCGGGCAATCATTTCCACCTGCGTGATTAGACGCACCTGTTACCTCTGACTCGCCAGCGCTTAAATAGACCTTCTTTTCAAAATCTCAACGCTGGCTCGTTGGGTATACTACCAGTTTCAGCAATACAGTAAGTTCTGGTTTTCCTCTTATTAGAAAAACCTTCTAATCCTTTCTTTACTCCTCCACAGGCTGCTACCTCCATCGTGCGTCTCCGGGGTTGTTGTGCGCTCTCCTGCCTCATCACCATAATCACGTCAGCAACCATCTTCATCCGGTCAGACACCACACCCAGCTCCACTTCTGCCTTCCAGCATCTCCTCTTGGTTCGCCGTAGGTGCTGGGTTCTTCTGCCGGGCTCTCTTATCCTTCCACGTGACTGTTGTCCTATTTTTCCCTACCTCAGTCTCCCTCCTAATCTAACTTTCTCCCATCTCTCTCCTCAGGCTGGGTGTTCCTCTGGCGAGTGGCGTTTTTCCCTTGCAGCGCTTTTCTTTTCGCATTAATAAAATCCAAGTCAAATTTTCTTCTCTGTGTCATAGTGTGCTTTCTTTGTTGTCACTCCTTGCATGTGAGCTGTCAATTAATACCAATCATGACAGAACGAGCCAGCCACAGTGAAAGCTCAGCAGGAGCGGCATCAGCGGAACACTCTGCTTTAGATTGTTTAGATGCCACATACAGGCAGGTGTCCATGCTTACTCAACAGCTGCAAATACTTATGCAGCAGCTGGGCACGGTCACAGAACATTTGCCCATTTGTCTCGTCCGGGTTCCATCCCTCTGCGTGTTGCCCCAGTTTCTGCCACTGTGCGTCGAACCACCTCCGTTCCAGCAATAAGTTCCAGCAATAAGTTCAGCAAATAACCCTTTCAGAAATCTAAGGGTTATTTGCTCCATGTTAAGCTGTATTTGGGCCAGGTGTGTGTGTGTGTGTGTGGGGGGGGGGTACCTGGACGACACAGCAAAAATTCACTTTATGCCCCTCCTGCTGTGAGATAGGGCCCTCAGCTGGGCCCAGTCTATTCTTGACAGCCCGGAGGGTCCCACTTATTCATTTGAGAAATTTGTGTCATGGTCTGAGCGCCGATATCGTCTGCGATTGGGTCATGCAGTATTTTCCTCCCGTTCTGTAGTAGTTTTCCTTATGGGCCTCTCCGAGCTTTTATTCTGACAGCGTCTCGGAGGGGCGTCCGGCTGTCAGTGCCGAGCTCAGCACTGACTGCTGAATTACATTCAGCTGATGACATTCTCATCAGCTGATTAATCCTCTTGCCCTATTTAAGGGAGCAGCTTCTGTTACTCCTGGCTGCAACCTCACATACGACAACGTTGGTCTCCCCGGCTGAAGCTCCTAACCCTGGCTTCAGTCACTCCCTTGATCCTCCGTCTTCCCAGTAAGTTTCTCCTTGTTCTCTGTATATCGTTAGTGTGCCCTAGTCATAGTCTTTATTTGTGTTTTGCCCCACATGGCTCATTATTTTGTATCGTTGTTCCTTTCCTTAATAAATATGCAAACTCTACGGCTGCCTATAGCATCTTATCAGTGGTCCACGAGGACCGCACCATGACAGTAGGTCACAGCCAGAACAAGATGCTGGTGACTGTGAGTTTGCTTAATTTGGGCTTGTAGTTTTCCCCCTTTACCAGTGTGCTGGGAGATGGGGTCGCCACGCAAGGGCTACGCCATGAGCCTGGGCTACGAGCTGGTGATGGCCCTTATCGAGATCAACAGGATCATTTCCAGCGCTCACCATCACACCGTCCCCAGAGCCTCACGCTGGTACCTGGACCTCGCTGAGGCAACTATTAACCGCCATCCTCGCTACGCTGACTACCCTGAAATCACAGCGAGGATGGCGGACATCTCTGCTCACCGGGAGAAGCTCCGTGGGCTGGAGAGAAACTCTGGCAGGAAGCTGAAGAAGAGGCATCCTTGCTCCTTGCCTCGGGATCCCATACCTGTCCCCCGTCCAGTCCAGGAGTTCGCACCATCCAGGGGTCAACAACAGCGGAAAAAGATGTCAGCCGGGATTCCCTCGGCAAATCCTCAGCGAAAACCCCGTTCCGACCCAGTTCCGGGTAGCCGCACAAACTTTGTCTCCCAGGCAGCTGTAGCCTCTGCTTCTTGTCAGCGGGGTAAGACAGCCATCGCCACCTCCAGGTTGTATGTGCCTTGACCCCAGCCCACCTCGGCTGTTCCTCCCTCCTCCTCAACGCTCTCTCCAGTGGCTGAGAACTCCACGAGTCCTGCTCCGGCTGTGCCTGTCATCGATCCTTTGCGAGTGGCTCCTCCTCGTCCTCCCAGGGGGCCCTCCATCACCATCTAAAGGGGAAGGGAGAAAACGAAGCCCACCACAGCAGCTTCCATCGGCCCTCAGCGGATCAGGCAAGTGGCTTTTCATTCTTTTCCTCCACTGGGTGAATTGCCTTGTTCGATCCCCGGGGGTGAAGTTCAGGGTTCTCAGTCCCCCGAGCTTCCTCCACCTGCTGCAATTATTAATTGTGACCATGGTACCTCTGTGTCTCCTTCCCCTGAGCATTCCCCGCGGTCAGAACTACACCGCCGGACGAGGAGGGAGCCTGCAGCCCTGGAGAGCCTGGTTCCAGCCCCGCAGCCACATCACGGGCAGAGGAGATGGGTGGACTGCCAACTGGAGCCTGCGCCGACGACTAAGTGTCCCCGGGTCTCCACGGAGGAGCGGTTCGACCCAGCAGGTCGGGGATCCCCTGCCACCACTCCGCGCGGGTTTTCAGCGTGGACATCAGCGTCAGGGAATCCCCAGACTGAGGACACCATCATGCCGGTTGCGGAGCCCGCCGCAGTCGAGTGGGAGCCAGAAGTGGACCTTCAACTTGCCGAACCTGGATCGCTGAAGTCCTGGACGGTGGTGGAACCCGAGATCAGGCAAGTGCTCTATTTTGTCTTTCTCTTTTCTATTCTGGAGCATTTTTGCCTGTCTCTCGGGGAGACGAGTTGGGTGCAGCCATCAGCTGCATCCGAGATGGTCTCGCCGGGCTCTGCCGCTACCGATGATCCTGATCCCGGTTCTTTTTCTTCTTCTGAGTCTTCTCCCAGGGTCACCGGTGATGAGTCAGCTCCGGTTGCTGTTCTGGAGGTTCCGGGTTCAGGTTTGGAGGTAGCTCCTGGTGCTGCTCCGGCCCAGTTGGAGTCCATCGTGGGTGCAGCATTGGCCCAGTCGGGGTCCAACGTGGGTGCAACGCGGACCCAACTGGGGTCCATCATGGACGCTGTTCGGGGTCCATCATGGACGCTGTTCGGGCCCAATTGGGGTCCGTCATGGGTGCAGCACGGTCCCTCTTGGGATCCAACAAGACTGCAGCACCAGTCCGTGTGGAGTTCGGAGAAGGAGCTGCAGATCCTCCGCCGATCAACGCCGGACTGGTCCCTCTTTTCCCCGTTTCTTTTTTCCCTCCATTGGGTGCCGCGGGGATTCTGTGTAATCAGCTCAGCTCTTCCTCGCTATTCCTCGGGATAGGGAGGCCATCTCCGAGATCTCCCCTGCTGTCCTTGTGGCCTGATGATGCGGGTCGGCCGCCTGGGAAACATCTTCGCCGGTTTGGCGTTCTGGGCCGGCCGCCCGACAAACTGGACTTTTCGTTCGGCGACCTGGTCCGGCCGCCAGAGGTACTGTTTCTCCGGGCCTGGGACTGGGGTAGACTGCCCGAACTCCTTCTTTTCCCCCCTGCTAGGGATCTGGACGCTGGATACAGGTAGACCGCCTGAACTTATTGTTTTCCTTTATTATTTCTTTGTGCTCTGCCTGCCGTCATCCCTGTAGGTTTTTTTCCCCTTTCCCTGTAGTTCTGGGATGCCCTTGTGTTTTTCTTTTTTTCTATGAACTATATTGTACTGTGTAAATCACCGCTCTTTAGCGTGTTTTTTCGTTCTCCTTTTGTCTAGTATTATTAGGGTACGTTGTATTTTGGTATGTGCCTGTATTTCAGTTTCTCCCTCCTTTATTGTTTGAGAGGTGCTTTTTGTTGCTTTTGCCTGATTATTTGTATTGTTTGTCTGGTATTAGTGTACATTGTATTTTGGTAATGTGCCTGCATTTCAGTTTCTCCCTCCTGTTGTTTGAGAGGCTCTTTTGTCGCCTATGCTAGGTTATTTGTATTTATCTGTACTGTCTGTAGTTCGCCGCTCTTCAGTGTGTTTTTTTTTTCTCTTCCTCTGTAGTTTGAGTTATGCGCTGTGTTGCCTCTGCCAGTTTATTTGAACTTATTGAACTATTTGTATTTCGCTGGTGTTTAGCGTGTTTTTTTTTTTCCTTCTTCTGGTTGAGATACGCTCAGTGTTTTTTGTTTTTTTTTCTTTTGCCTGTATATCATGGTCTTTAGGCATAGTATCTGTTATTTGCTTCCATTGTTCTGTTTCTGCATTTTCTCCTGTGCATAATAGAGTATATCTGTGGTTTTGTTTTTTCTTTTCCCCCATGCTCTGTTGTTGCCCATGTTATATTTTTTTTCTGCACTGGCCCTTGTCATTTTTTCCCAGTTCCATTCCTTGGTGGGGTTTTTTTGTTTTGTTTTGGGGTTTTTTGACTCTCTCCCTCCTGGCCTTTTTTTTCCACGCCTCCCACCCTGGGTGGGCCTTCTTAGCCTTTTGGGTGGGGGGGAGGCGTGGATGTTACCTACGCCCAGAGTACATCATTCAGGGGGGAGTACTGTCATGGTCTGAGCGCCAATATCGTCTGCGCTCAGGTCAGGCAGTATTTTCCTCCCGTTCTGTAGTAGTTTTCCTTATTGGCCTCTCCGAGCTTTTATTCTGACAGCGTCTCGGAGGGGCTTCCAGCTGTCAGTGCCGAGCTCAGCACTGACAGCTGAATTACATTCAGCTGATGACATTCTCATCAGCTGATTAATCCTATTGCCCTATTTAAGGGAGCAGCTTCTGTTACTCCAGGCTGCAACCTCACATACGACAAAGTTGGTCTCCCCGACGTTCGGCTTAAGCTCCTAACCCTGGCTTCAGTCACTCCCTTGATCCTCCGTGTTCCCAGTAAGTTTCTCCTTGTTCTCTGTATATCGTTAGTGTGCCCTAGTCATAGTCTTTATTTGTGTTTTGCCCCACGTGGCTCATTATTTTGTATCATTGTTCCTTTCCTTAATAAATATGCAAACTCTACAGCTGCCCATAGTGTCTCATTAGTGGTCCGCGAGGACCGCACCATGACAATTTGTCGCCGAATTCACTTTTACCGTACAGAAAGTGAAGGGAACATCTTGAGCCGATTAATATCATTCCATCAGGGGAGCCGGTCTGCTGCCAACTACTCTGTGGAGTTCCAGGTCTTCGCGGCGGACTCTGGATGGAATGACGTTTTGCTACAAAGCATCTTCCTCCGGGGTTTAAATGAAAACGTCCGAGATGACCTAGCGGTTCATGCCTTTCTCTCCTCCTTGGACAGTCTAATTGATCAGGCTGTCAGTCTCGACAACCGATACCGCGAGTGCATGAAGGAGCGCAACTCCTCCTCCAACCTGCCCAGTGCACGCACACCCTTTTTGGCTTATGACACAGCTGGAGCCGACTCCTCCTCGGAACCTATAGAGTTCGGCCGAGTCCATCTGATTCCAGAAGAGCCCCAGAGGCGCACGACTGCACACCGGCCCGTGCACCCAAGATCCACGGTCGTTCAACGTGTTGGAACTTGGAGCGGAGCACACTGCCCTTTCCACCCCTCCCCCATCCCCCTCATGGACTGACATGCCTTCCAACAGTTCTACCAGAGCTGGAGCCCAAACGACAGGGGGGGGGGGGTCACAACCCCTTCTGACCGTTGTAGGGGGAGAGGTGTGGGCACCCAGCACAATGCAGACTGATAATATTCACACTCAGCAGGGATTGCATACAAACAGAGAGCCCCTTGGGGGATAACCAGTTTATCACGTGATTGATATGTATGGACTGATATCAATATGTAAATGTGCCTTGCATTCTCTTTTGTCCTATTGTTATACATCCCCGGAGTAAGGAGAGAAGTCTGGCGCCAGTTAATCAAAGCAATTGATATGTATTGACTGTTATGTATATCAATATGTAAATGTGCCATGCATTCTCTCTTGTCTGTATAAATGTGCTGACTTTACATTCCTTAGGGAGCTCACTCACAGCGCACTGACAACAGCGCACACACCAGCACACTGTGCTGCAGTGTGTCTCATGATGATGGAGGAATAAAACTCTTAAACCTTCAGCTCGCCGTGTCCGCCTGCACTTATTTTATGCCTCCACATCACGTCTCTCCTATGATTGTGCTATAGACCTTCTCCCGGGTGTGGGGCTGCCATCCAGCTGGCTCTATGGTATTTCTGGGCCGGAGAGGGAGGCGATGGAGAACTAGATTAAAGATTCCCTGAATGCCAGCCTCATTTGGCCTTCATCGGCTCTTCTTGGGGCAGGATTCTTTTTTGTCGGGAAGAAGGACGGCTCCCTACACCCTTGCATTGATTATCGGGAACTCAATGCTATAACGGTTAAGGAGAATTATCCTCTACAGCTGATAAACCCCGCGTTTGAGCTCCTTCACCGCATGTGAGTATTTACTAAATTGGGTCTACAGAACTCCCCCCTCATGGATCGTCACCTTATCGTGGTGGGGGGGTTTGCGTGCCCCAGTGATCCCAGGAGCTATGTTGTCCGGGGCAATTTGCCTCTGATAGGGTCTCCCAAGACAAACTGGTCCTGGGTGAAGGGCCAGACGAAGAACGATCCAACAGACTCTCATGATAAATTGTATATCAAGGATTCAGTGTACCCCGCCCGGTATGGGGTTACCGGGGCCCCACCCTGGAGCCAGGCCTGGGGGAGGGGCTCGAAGGCTAGCGTCTGGTGGCCGGGTTTCCACCCATGGGACCCGGCCGGGCTCAGCCCGAAGGAGTTACATGGGTCCGCCCTCCAGTAGGTTCACCACCTGCAGGAGGGATCATGGAAGTCCGGTGCTATGTGGATTAGGTGGCAGTCAAAGGCGGAGACCTTGGCGGACTGATCCCAAGCTTTCTAAACTGGCTTTTGGTACGTGGAATGTCACCTCTCTGGTGGGGAAGGAGCCTGAGCTGGTGTACGAGATTGAGCGATACCGGCTAGATATAGTCGGCCTCACCTCAACACACAGCTCCGGTTCCGGAACCAGTCTCCTGGAGAGGGGCTGGAGCTTGGCCTTTTCTGGAGTTGCCCCGGGCGAGAGGCGACGAGCAGGGGTAGGTATTCTTGTATCGCCCCACCTTGCTGCCTCTATATTGGAGTTTTCCCCGGTGGACGAAAGGGTTGCTTCCCTGCGCCTTCGGGTTGGGAAACGGGTCCTGACCATCATTTGTGCCTATGCACCAAATGATGTTTCAGAGTACCCACCCTTTTTGGAGTCTGTGACTGGGGTGCTGGAGGGTGCTCCTCCTGGAGACTCCATTGTCCTACTGGGGGACTTCAATGCGCACGTGGGCAACGACAGTGAAACCTGGAGGGGGGTGATTGGGAGGAACGGCCTGCCCGATCTGAACCCGAGTGGTGTTCAGTTATTGGACTTCTGTGCTAACCACAGTCTGTCTATAACGAACACCATGTTCAAGCATAAGGGTGTCCATATGTGCACCTGGCACCAGGACACCCTAGGCCGCAGGTCGATGATCGATTTTGTTATCGTATCATCAGACCTGCGACCGTATGTCTTGGACACCCGAGTAAAGAGAGGTGCAGAGCTGTCAACTGATCACCACCTGGTGGTGAGTTGGATCCGATGGCAGGGGAGGAAGCCATTCAGACCTGGTAGACCCAAACGTATAGTGAGGGTGTGCTGGGAGCGTCTGGCTGAGGCCCCTGTCCGGGAGGTCTTCAACTCCCACCTCCGGAAGAACTTCAACCACATTCCGAGGGAGTCTGGAGACATGGAGTCTGAATGGGCCATGTTCTCCACCTCTGTTGTTGAAGCGGCAGCCCAGAGCTGCGGCCGCAAGGTGGTCGGTGCATCTCGTGGTGGCAACCCCCGAACCAAGTGGTGGACACCAGTGGTGAGGGGGGCCATTAAGCTGAAGAAGGAGTCCTATCAAGCTTGGTTGGCTTGTGGGACTCCCGAAGCAGCTGAGGTGTACCGGCAGGCCAAGCGGAGTGCAGCTCGGGTGGTTGCTGAAGCAAAAACCCGGGTATGGGAGGAGTTCGGTGAGGCCATGGAACAAGACTTTCGGTCGGCTTCAAAGAGATTCTGGCAAACTGTTCGGCGGCTCAGGAGGGGAAAGCAGCTCCCCGTCCACACTGTGTATGGTGCGGATGGGACACTGTTGACTTCAACTGGGGATATCGTCGGGCGGTGGAAGGAATACTTCGAGGATCTCCTCAATCCCACTGATACGCCTTCCACAGAGGAAGCAGGGTTTGGGGACGAGGGGGATGACTCGCCTATCACAGGGGCTGAGGTCGCCAAGGTGGTTAAAAATCTCCTTGGTGGCCGGGCCCCGGGGGTGGACGAGATTCGCCCCGAGTACCTCAAGGCCCTGGATGTTGTTGGGTTGTCATGGTTGACACGCCTCTGCAACATTGCGTGGAGGTCGGGGGCAGTGCCTTTGGCATGGCAAACCGGGGTGGTGGTTCCTCTCTTCAAAAAAGGGGACCGGAGGGTGTGCTCCAACTTTAGAGGGATCACACTCCTCAGCCTCCCTGGGAAGGTCTATGCCAAGGTACTGGAGAGGAGAGTCCGGCCGTTGGTCGAACCTCGGATTCAGGAGGAGCAATGTGGTTTTCGTCCTGGCCGTGGCACATCGGACCAGCTCTTTACCCTCTCGAGAATTCTTGAGGGTTCGTGGGAGTTTGCCCAACCAGTTTACATGTGTTTTGTGGACTTGGAGAAGGCATTTGACCGCGTCCCTCGTGGATTTTTGTGGGGGGTGCTTCGGGAGTATGGGGTATCGGGCTTGTTGTTACGAGCTATTCGGTCTCTGTACGACCGTTGTGAGAGTTTAGTTCGCATTGCCAACACTCGGTCAGAGTCATTCCCAGTGAGAGTTGGACTCCGCCAGGGCTGCCCTTTGTCACCGGTCCTGTTCATAATTTTTATGGACAGGATTTCTAGGCGCAGCCAGGGAATGGAGGGTGTCATGCTTGGTGACCACAGGATCTCATCTCTGTTGTTTGCAGATGATGTTGTCCTGTTGGCTTCATCCAGCAATGACCTACAGCTCTTGCTGGGACGGTTTGCCGCTGAGTGTGAAGCGGCTGGGATGAGAATCAGCACCTCCAAGTCCGAGTCCATGGTCCTCAGCCGGAAAAAGGTGGATTGTCCTCTCCGGGTTGGGGACAGGCTCCTGCCCCAAGTGGAGGAGTTTAAGTATCTTGGGGTCTTGTTCACGAGTGAGGGGAAAATGGAGCGAGAGATCGACAGACGGATTGGAACAGCATCTGCAGTGATGCGGACGTTGTACCGGTCTGTTGTGGTGAAGAGGGAGCTTAGTTCTAAGGCAAAGCTGTCGATTTACCAGTCAATCTACGTTCCTACTCTCACCTATGGTCACGAGCTTTGGGTAATGACCGAAAGAACGAGATCGCGGATACAAGCGGCTGAAATGAGCTTTCTCCGTAGGATTGCTGGACTCACCCTCAGAGATAGGGTGAGGAGCTCAGTCATCCGGGAGAGGCTCAGAGTAGAACCGCTGCTCCTCCACATTGAAAGGAGTCAGTTGAGGTGGTATGGGCATCTGATTAGGATGCCTCCTGGACGCCTCCCACTTGAGGTGTTTCAGGCACGTCCCACTGGGAGGAGACCCCGGGGCAGACCCAGGACTCGGTGGAGAGACTATGTCTCCCAGCTAGTCTGGGAACGCCTTGGTATCCCCTCTGAAGAGCTGGAGCAGGTGGCTGGGGAGAGGGAAGTCTGGGCTTCTCTGCTTGAACTGCTGCCTCCGCGACCCGGACCTCCGGAAAAGCGGTAGAAGATGGATGGATGGATGGATGGGTCTACAGAACCCTTATCATTTGGTTCACATTCGTGAAGGGGACGAATGGAAGACGGCCTTTAAAACCCACTTGGGGAAATTTTAATATCTGGTAATGCCATTTGGGCTCACCAATGCCCCCGCCGTCTTCCCACATATGATCAATGACGTCCTCTGCAATATGGTTAATCAATTGGTTTTCGTTTACCTTGATGACATTTTGATTTTTTCATGCATGCCAGAGGAACATGCAGTCCACGTCAGGGCCGTTTTACAATGGCTCCTGGAGAATCAGCTCTACGTTAAAGCTGAGAAGTGTGAGTTTTCCACCCACTCTATTTCATTCCTGGGCTTTATCGCTGCTGAGGGAGAGCTGAGGACCGACCCCGCCAAGGTAGAGGCTGTGCTAAATTGGCCTACACCCCACTCCCGCAAGGAGCTTCAATGCTTACTGGGGTTTTTGAGTTTTTATCGCTGTTTCATTAGAAACTATAGTGGGGTAGCACAGCCTCTGACCCAGCTGACCTCGCATTAGGTGCCCTTTAGTTGGTCCAAGGCAGCTGAACAAGCCTTTCATAAATTGAAGGGTCTGTTCTCCAATGCCCCATTTTGGCCCAGGTCAACCCCCAGCTCCAGTTTATTTGAGAGGTGGATGCTTCTTACTCGAGAGTTGGTGCTGTCTTATTGCAGTGCACAGCCTCAGATCAGAAGCTCCATCCATGCGCATACTTCTCTCGGCGGCTCATGCCTGCCGAGAGGAACTTCAACGTAGGAGACCGTGAGCTGTTGGCCATTAAGTTTGCCCTTGAAGAGTGGAGACACTGTTGGGGGAGCGACCCAGCCTGTAATTGTGTGGACCAACCATAGAAATTTACAATATCTTTGGTCGGCCCACAGGCTGAATGCCAGGCAGGCCCGCTGGGCCTTATTCTTTGCTAGATTTAACCTTATCATCACTTAAAGGCCTGGATCCCATATTATTAAACAGGACGCTGTTTCCCACCAGTTCTGTCCCGACCCTCCTACCCCTCTTTCCCTTCCCCAACCCATTGTCCCACCCTCATGCTTCCTTGGGGCACTCATGTGGGACATTGAGCGGAGGGTCCGGCAGGCTCAATCCACGGAACCCATACCAGAAGGGGATCTCGACGGTCAACTGTTTGTTCCGGCCGCTCTCCGCAGTGACATCATCAAGTGGGGCTGCACCAGCTTTCTTGTATGCCATTCTGGGATCACTCGGACTATCAACCTCATTCGTCAGGTGTTCTGGTGGCACACTCTGCAGACTGACATCCAGGATTTTGTCAATGTCTGTCAAGTCTGCTGTCGCAACAAATCAGACTCCTCTCCCCCTTCTGGCCTCCTCCACCCTCTTCCTATCCCCAGCCGACCCTGGTCCAACATTGCCCTGGACTTTATTACCGGACTCCCCCCCCCCCCCTCAAGGTAAAACTGTAATCCTCACCTGTGTGGATCACTTCTCTAAGGCAATCCATCTCGTGCCCCTTCCCAAACTACCCTCCGCTTTTGAAATGGCAAACCTACTCACCAGCCATGTCATCCACTTACACGGTATTCCTGTGGACATTGTGTCTTACCGGGGCCCTCAATTCACCTCACAAATCTGGAAAGCCTTCTGCTGCTCCCTAGGCACCACCGTTAGTCTCATATCCAGGTTTATTTATTTATTTAGCGAATGCAAAGTCCTTAAGCCAAGCAGTTGCCTCCTGGTTTGCTGTATGGAGGGTGTGTAATCCTCCTTCCAGTCTTTGGAGCGGGCAAGCCTCTATGATGTGTTCCATAGTTTGCTCCTCTCCACATGCGCACAGTGGGCTAGGGCTACTGCCCCATCTGTGAAGGCTGGCCAAGCAGGGGCCATGTCCAGTCCTGAAGCGATTGAGTGTAGACCACTGTCTCCTTGGGAGGTTGGTGCCCGGGACCTGTTGGTTGGGGTTTATCACCAGCTGTTTGTTTGGGGGGGGGGCAATGGGTCAGCGTTCTCGTCGCGCCCTCCGCCAGTACCCGGGCTTGCCTGGGGAAGCTAATGATCCTACCAGCAGACTAAATTCGAAGAGACGACGCCTCTGTGCCAAGTCAAAGAAGAATCCTAGTCACAGTCCTAAAGCCGAAAGCAAACAGCCCCAAGAGCACTTTGTGGTAGGATCTGCCCTTCGCATATCCAGGTACCATCCACAAAGCAATGTGCAGGCTGAGCACACCAACCAATCCTTGGAGGCCACCCTTAGTTGTGTGGCAGCCTGCAACCCGAGTTCATGGAGCACTCATCTGACCTGGGTGGAGTATTCCCACAATTCTGCCATCTCAACAGCCACCGGGTTGACCTCATTTGAGGCATCTATGGGGTACCCCCCCCCCCCCCTTGTTACCAATGGCGGAGAGGGATGTGGCAGTACAATCAGTGGGGTCACATGCACCCCCCTGTCACTGGCTCTAGAAGGCCACTCGTGCTGCCCTCGCCCATTCAGCCGAACGCAACCACCAATACGCTGATCGCAGGTGGACTCAGTCTCCGAAGTATTCCATCGAGCAGCAGGTATGGTTGTCAGCGGAGCAAGTGCCATTGAAGACAGAGTCCAGGAAGCGCTCTCCTCTTTTCCGGACCCATTTCCCATCTCTATGATAATGAACGACATCATGGTCCATTTGTAGCTCCCGCCGGTGATGCGCATACACCCTTCTTCCACGTTTCTAAAATCAAACCCCTCTCCACCAGCCCTGTCTGCCTCCTCCCCCTCGGCTCATCGACAGCCAAACCACCTACATGGTCCAGAGGATCCTGGACGTTCGCCATCGGGGCTGGGCGCTCCACTATCTCGTTCACTGGAAGGGCTACGGACCAGAAGAAAGGTCGTGGATCCCTGGTTCAAACTTTCACAACAAGGGGATGGTCTGGGCCTTTCACAAGGAAGATCCCAACAAGTCCAGTGGACTGCCAGGAAGTGCTCCTTGAGGAGGGGGGGGGCACTGTCATGTTCTGGTGTTCGCATTCTTTTTTCGATCCAAGATGGCGCCCACAGTGGCCGCCATGGTGTTTCGCTGCGCCTTTCTTTGTATGTTTCTGTTCGTCAATTGTGTGTCTGCCTGCTCTTACACCCGTGAAGAGCTTCTAAATATCAGGACTTTCACTCCCACGGATCTACTCCCGGTTTTTTTGGCTCCTGCCGCCGATCTGGTTCACTTTTTGGCCCAAAAAGTGAGACGGCGAAGGAGAGGAAGGCGAGCGGGCGCTCTCGTGCGGCTTCGCAGGAGAGGAACGTGCACGGCTTTGCCTGACATATTTCTCTCCAATGCCAATTCTCTCTTTAACAAGGTAGATGAACTGAAACTGCTGATGCGATTTAAGGACCTCTCTACCTCGTCTGCCCTCTGTTTTACTGAGACCTGGCTTAAGGAATCAACTCCGGACAGCGCGCTCCTCCTCGAGGGTTTTCAGCTGTTTCGTGCTGATCGAGACACAAAGCTCTCCGGTAAGTCCTCAGGAGGAGGAGTCTGCTTTTACATTAACAGCAGCTGGTGCTCTGATGTAACGGTGATTTCCCAATACTGTTCTCCTGCTCTGGAATATCTATTCATTAACTGCAAGCCTTTTTATTCCCCGCAGGAGTTCGCTTCATTCATCCTGGCCGCTGTTTACATCCCGCCCGACGCGGACGCGCGCGAGGCTCAGCGCACGCTCGCAGATCACATTCAACAAACGGAGCGCACTTTCCCGGACTCTCTGGTTATTGTGGTTGGCGACTTTAACCAGAGTAGCCTGTGCCACGATCTCCCCCAATACAAACAGTTTATTAAATGCCCCACCAGAGGAAAGAACATGCTGGATCACTGTTACACTACAGTGAAGGACGCATATCGCGCTGTTCCCCGCGCTGCGCTCGGACTATCTGATCACGTGATGGTCCACCTCATTCCCACATACAGACAGAGACTAAGCTCACGAAACCTGTTGTGAGCACTACGAGAAAATTGACCAGTGAAGCTGGGGAGAAGCTGAGCACGTGCATGGAAATAACTGACTGGGGCATGTTTAAAGGAGCCACGCATGATCTGGATGAGTATACCGACACTGAACTCATATATCCACTTTTGTGAGGAGAGCATTCTTCCATCGTGCACAAGGGTGAGGTATGCAAATGACAAGCCCTGGTTCACTGCTAAGCTCAGACAGATCAGGAAGGAGAAGGAAGCAGCGTTGAAAAGTGGAGACAGGGACTGCTACAGGGAGGTCAAATATCGGTTTAACAGAGAGCTGAGGAGAGCTAAATCTGTGTATTCTAAGAGACTCCAGCAGCAGTTCACTGCTAATGACTCTGCTTCTGTGTGGAGAGGACTGAGGCAAATCACCAACTATCGGCCTCATGCTTCTAAAGGTCAGGATGACATAGCCCTTTGTCAAAGACTGTCCCAACATTATGCCCGTTTTGACACCTCGTCAGCTGTGTCCATCCCCCCTCCCCCCAGTGCCACTGCCTTCACGGTCCCCACTTCATCAAAGGTGCCCCCCTCCTCCCCCCCCTGCCCTTGTCATCAGTGAGCAGGACGTGCACAGACAGTTCTCCAGACTGAACCCGCGCAAGGCCCCCGGTCCGGACAGCGTGTCTCCCTCCACCCTGAGACACTGTGCAGATGAGCTGACTCCTGTCTTCACAGACATTTTTAACACCTCCCTGAAGTCATGCCATGTGCCGACCTGCCTCAAAACCTCCACCATCATCCCTGTCCCCAAGAAGTCACGGATCACTGGACTTAACGACTACAGACCTGTAGCTCTCACCTCTGTAGTCATGAAGTCCTTTGAGCGCCTGGTCCTGCCCCACCTCAAGTCCATCACCACTCCCCTCCTGGACCCGCTGCAGTTTGCCTACTGAGCCAACAGGTCTGTGGACGACGCAGTCAACCTGGCCCTCCACTCCATCCTGCAGCACCTGGACTCCCTGGGAACCTACGCCAGGATCCTGTTTGTGGACTTCAGCTCTGCATTCAACACCATCCACCCTGCTCTGCTCCGGGACAAGCTGTCCCTGCTCAACGTGCCTGACTCCCTCTGCAGGTGGATCACCGACTTCCTGACGGACCGGAGGCAGCATGTGCGGCTGGGAAAGACTGTCTCTGACTCTGTTAGCATCAGCACCGGATCACCCCAGGGCTGTGTACTTTCCCCCCTACTCTTCTCCCTTTATACCAACTCCTGCACCTCCAGCCACCAGTCTGTCAAGCTGATCAAGTTTGCGGACGACACCACCCTCATCGGGCTCATCTCCAACGGCGACGAATCCGTCTACAGGAAAGAGGTGGCCCAGCTGGCGTCCTGGTGCAGTCACAACAACCTGCAGCTGAACGCTCTGAAGACAGTGGAGATGATCGTGGACTTCAGGAAAGTCACAACCCCTCTGCCCCCCCTCACCCTCACAGGCTCTCCCATCACCACTGCAGATTCCTTCCGCTTCCTGGGCACCACCATCACCCGGGACCTCAAGTGGGAGCCGACCATCAGCTCCCTCATCAAAAAGGCCCAGCAGAGGATGTTCTTCCTGTGGCAGCTGAGGAAGCTCAAGCTACCCACCAAGATGTTGGTGCAGTTCTACACGGCCATCATCGAGTCCATCCTCACCACCTCCATAACCGTGTGGTACGCAGGAGCCACTGCCAGGGACAGACTAAGGCTGCAGCGCATCGTGCGCGCTGCTGAGAAGGTGATCGGCTGCAAGCTCCCATCCCTCCAGGATCTGTACATCTCCAGGACCCGGAGGCGTGCAGGCCGGATCATTGCCGATCCTTCACACCCTGTCACGTACTGTTTGCCCCCCTCCCCTCAGGTAGAAGACTTCGGTCCATTCAGACTAAAACCTCCCGTCACATGAACAGCTTCTTCCCCTCTGCCATCAGACTGCTGAACACTAAGTGACTTATTAGACTCTCGTGCACTATGTACAGCAGTTCAACCAGACTCATGTCAATCATCACTGTTTTCTTTTTGCATTACCGACTGCACTATGGGGTACTCCACAATATCTGCTGCTCGCTAATATATCTAAAAATTGCTTTGTCTAGTATTACTTATTCATATTCTACATTTTATTGCATGTATAGTTCTTTATTTCTATCTTTTATTTTTATCATGTTTAATGTTGCAGCATTGCACTGAGACAAATTCCTAGTTTGTGTATTACATGAACAATGGCAATAAATCTGATTCTGATTCTGATTCTCCCCTGCCTGTCGTGTTCAACTTTCCCCTACTCCACGGGCAATCATCTCCACCTGTCTGATGAGATGCACCCGTTACCTCTGAGTCGCCAGCGCTTAAATATACCTTCTCTTCAACACCTCGGTACTGGCTCAATGGGTATACTACCAGTTTCAGCAGTAAGTTCTGTTTTTTCTCTTATTAGAAAAACCTTCTAATCCTTTCTTTACTCCTCCATAGGTTTTTACCTCCTTCGTGGTGCGTCTCTGGGGTTGATGTGGGCTCACCTGCCTCATCACCATCACAACGTCAGCAACCATCTTCCTCAGGTCAGACACCACACCCAGCTCCACTTCTGCCTTCCAGCATCTCCTCTTGGTTCGCCGTAAGTGCTGGGTTCTTCTACAGGGCTCTCTTATCTTCCCACATGAATGTTGTCCTATTTTTCCCTACCTCAGTCTCCCTCCTAATCTAACTTGCTCTTGTCTTTTTCCTCAGGCTGGGTGTTCCTCTGGCGAGTGGCATTTTTCCCTTGTGAAACTTTCCTTTTTGCATTAATAAAATCCAAATCAAATTTTCTTCTCTGTATCATAGTATGCTTTCTCTGTTGTCATTCCTTGCACGTGAGCTGTCAATTAATACCAATCATTACAGTGTAAGAACATTTTGTTTGATTTTTTTTTTAAGCTTAAACCAACTCATTTAAACCACAGACATCGGAAGAAGCGGGTTTGTGGTGTGTTTTTGCCTCAGTTTGAATTCCTGATGGGACTTTGTACAATAAACCAATTCTATCTTTAGTGCATAAGAAAAGACCGCAGCCAGCCTGCTGAAAAACCAGCCCTTTTGAGATTTCGGGAGAAGGCCATAACTGTTGTAAGGAGCCTTTCTGCCAATCTTCCAACAGAACCCACGCCAGTCCAGTTGAAACAGAATCCAATGGGCCGCCTGCTACCTACTGGGACACAATGATTCTGCTTGGCTGATGGTCTGTTGTTTAATTTAAACTTAATTCTTCAGAATATTCCTGGAATAAGTTATTCAAACTTTATTTCACGCAAACCCCCATCAGAATTTCAAAATGTATTTTGTCCTTTCATTAATGTTCATTTCAGAGTAACACCAATTTTCCATTTTTATAAAAAGTTTAATCATCATTTTCTACATAAAATTGCATCCACTTTCTTGACTAATGCTATTTTATGGTTTTCCAATTTCCAGTATACTGACAAGTTAAACTATGCTTTATTTGGTTCCACAAATGTTTGGTTCACAAGTAACTCAGTAATAGTCTATGGTGCCCATGATACATGCTGAATTCTCTGTTTTAAAGTTATCCAAATAGTTTAACCTATTCTGACATTTCTTATTAAACTACTGAAAGACAAATGTGAGTTATTATTTGATTTCATGTCCATCATCTTGATTATCAGCAGACAAGAACTCACAAGGTTGTTTTTTTCTTTGTTTTTTTTTTTTTTTGAGACAATTCATCATTGGTACAAAAAAAGAATTGTTAATAAAATTGTCCATCATCTGGACTGGTGCCCCAATGAGGATATGACTGTAATGAAAGTAAATCTTTTAAGTCTGACTTCACCAGATGAATCCCTCTCTCTCTCAAACTCCATAACTGATTCCTCTTCTTCGCTTTACTAGCCCTTGCACTCCCCCCCAAACTCACACACACACACACACACACACACACACACACACACACACACACACACACACACACACACACACACACACACACACACACACACACTTTCCTCCACCTTGACAGATTAATAGTTTTCCTGTCTGGCAGAAAACCTACAAAGACTTGTACCTCCCCTGACAGAACTAAACAAAGACTCCCTCACTTTCATTTCTCCTCGCACTGTTCTTTCGTCTATGCACCCAGTGACCCATGCATCCTCTGGGCACACTGTACTAGATCTCTCAATTCCTTTTACTCTCACTTTCCTCTGTTAAGACCTTCACTGTTTCCACTCCTGTCTTTGCTTCCCATTCCTGTCACAGTTAGACAATCATACTGTATGGATCAATAATGACTATTTGTTATTTGTTCTCAGTCTGCTGAGTGATCATTTTTTTTTTTATTTACCCCATATTAAATCTTTTTAAGATGTAAAAAAAAACAAAAAACAAAAAAACCCAGTTACAAATGCTTTGGTATGATGAAGTAATTTACATTTTAAATATATATCCACATGACACAACAGATGGACAAATGATATATTTGTTAATAGTTCTGATTTTAATTGTAAAGAACTCATTAACAGTTTCTTGGAAGAAATCAGAATCGACTGGAGAGTTGAAGATTAAAAAGAACCAACGAATATTTGTAGACTTAAATATATTATTGGCAAAAACGAGTAATAGCCCTCTCATGGAAACATACCAAAAGACCATGAGCAAGTAGGTGGTTGTCTGAATTACAATTAGGCCCAAAAATATTTGGACAGTGACACAAGTTTTGTTATTTTAGCTGTTTACAAAAACATATTCAGGATACAATTATATAATCAATATGGCCTTAAAGTGCAGACTCTCGGCTGTAATTTGAGAGAATTCACATCCAAATTGGAGCAAGGGTTTAGGAATTACAGCTCTTTAATACGTAGCCGCCTCTTTTTCAAGGGACCAAAAGTAATTGGTCAATTGACTCAGAAGGCTGCAAAAAAAAAAAAAAAAAAAAAATAACAAGGCTGCATGGGCTCTTCCCTCATTAACCTGTCATCAATTAAGCAGTTAAAAGGTCTGGAGTTGATTCCAGGTGTGGCATTTGCATTTGGAAGCTGTTGCTGTGAATACACAACATGCGGTCAAAGAAGCTCTCAATGGAGGTGAAACAGACCATCCTGAGGCTGAAAAAAAAGAAGAAATCCATCAGAGAGATAGCAGAAATGTTAGGAGTGGCCAAATCAACAGTTTGGTACATTCTGAGAAAAAAAGAGTGCACTGGTGAGCTTGGGAAGTCAAAAAGGCCTGGACGTCCACGGAAGACAACAGTGGTGGATGATCACAGAATCCTTTCCATGGTAAAGAACAACCCCTTCACAACATCCACTCAAGTGAAGAACACTCTCCAGGAAGTAGGTGTATCAGTATCTAAGTCTACCATAAAGAGAAGACTTCATGAGAGTAAATAGAAAGGATTCACCACAAGGTGCAAACCATTAATCAGCCTCAAAAATAGAAAGGCCAGAATTGACTTTGCCAAAAACCACCTGAAGAAGCCAGCCTAGTTCTGGAACAGCATTCTTTGGACAGATGAGACTAAGATCAACCTGTACCAGAATGATGGGAAGAAGAAAGTTTGGAGAAGAATTGGAACAGCTCACCATCCAAAGCACACCACATCTTCTGTAAAACATGGTGAAGGCAGTGTGCTGGCATGGGCATGCGTCGCTTCCAGTGGCACTGGGTCACTTGTGTTTATTGATGATGTGACAAAAGACAAAAGCAGCCGGATGAATTCTGAAGTGTATAGGGATATATTTTCTGCTCAGATTTAGCCAAATGCAGGAAAGTTGATTGGACGGCGCGCTTCACAGTACAGATGGACAATGATCCAAAACATACTGCGAAAGCAACCCAGGAGTTTTTTAAAGCAAAGAAGTGGAATATTCTGCAATGGCTGAGTCAATCACCAGATCTCAACCCAATCGAGCATACATTTCACTTGCTCAAGACAAAACTTAAGGCAGAAAGACCCACAAACAAGCAACAACTGAAGACAGCTGCAGTAAAGGCCTGGCAAAGCATCACAAAGGAGAAAACCCAGCGTTTGGTGATGTCCATGGGTTCCAGACTTCAGGCAGTCATTGTCTGCAAAGGATTCTCAACAAAATATTGAAAAGTAACATTTTACTTAGGGTTATGTTTATGTCCAATTACTTTTGAGCCCCTGAAATGAGGAGCGTTTGTATAAAAATAGCTACAATTCCTACATGTTTAATTATATATTTTTGTTCAACCCCTTGAATTAAACCTTAAAGTCTGCACTTCAATTCTGTTGCAGTTGTTTCATTTCAAATCCAATGTAGTGGCATGCAGAGCCAAATCATGAAGATTGTGTCACTGTCCAAATATTTCTGGGCCTAACTGTATCTACAACTCTCCCTTTGAAGAAAATTACCTGCACAATAAAACATCAACAACATAGTAATTTCCATCTGATCTGGGATTCCTTTATTTACTACATAACAGGAACAGACCTGTCACATATGATGGATTTGCCCGAGGACACATAAATAGTAGCCCTCTGAAGTGAACAATACAACAGAAATGTGTGTAGACTTTATTTTATGAGTATAACTTATTTATCTGCCCCCCCCCTAAAAAAAAAAAAAACCTGGAATAGATTGGGTGGGAGGGGGTGAGGGAAATTTAGTCTGTTAACCCCTTGCACTCTGGTCAATTTCCCTAAAAACGCCTAAAAATAACATTCCCAAAGTAAATCAAAAGCTGTTCTTCAACCCTTTGCAGCATCTTCATGGGGTTGGTCTCATTTAAAAGAAAACACTTTGAATTTTTTTGGCAAAACAGTAATAATCTCTCTAAGTGCTCCTGCTACTGAGTAACAGTCATCTAAACATACTGAACTTGAAGAAAATAAATTTCGCCTCGGTGTTTTTTTGGATACAAATGCTTGGAAATAACACACAGCTGTCAGATCCGGGCTGGAAAATGCAACAGAAATGTAGAACCAAGTGTTATCCAGCTGAGGTCCAAATTTTGTAACAATACCACAAAAAATGAATATATTACACAGCTTTTTCCTCAGGTAGTTCCCAGGCATTTTTGAACTGTGCCAAATTGTGCCAAATGGCAGAGTTTGGAAAAACGTCTGTAACTTTTGAATGATTCGATATAGAAGCTTCATCTTGGGCTCTAATGAAAGGTGAAGGGCTGTGTGTGTGTGGGGGGGGCGTTGTTTATTCATTCATGAATGAATGAATGAACAAACAAGCCCCCACACACAAAGAAGCATGCCATGTAAAAAATGTGTGGCTTTTTTTTTTACAAGAAAAAATAACCTACAGTGCACTAAAAATTATACTAAAATATCTGAAATGTAGAAGATAACAACTCCCACCCACCACCACCCCCCCCCCGCTACAGAGGACGGACATCGCCCATCGCTACATGACGGACCGTGGGGACGGTGCGCCGCGGTCTACTACGCACAGTTGTACTAAAATATCTGCAATAATATCTGCAATCCGCTACAGAAGAGTAGCGGGGGGGGGGGCGTTCACGGTCCGGACGCGGCGTGTCCAGTCCGTGCGCCGCGGTCTTCATGTTGCGATGACGCACAGTTGTAATTTACCGATCGGTCAAAAGTCATTTTGATTACAATTTTCAGGGATAAACAATAATTTAGCTTATTGTGGAGAATTGTGGAAGGACGAGGCTGAGTTTATTTCTCAAGTCCAGTTTTATTCACATTCACATTCTCCAACATCCAAAATCAGAAAGAGAAAGGAATCCCCCAACATCTGTCCCTTTAATACCCCTTTTGTTCCTCTGAGACGTGAAGCACACAATAAGCATACAGTAATACACATGTGAAGCATATGAAACCCACATATGTGCACCACATGACCCCCCCCCACATGTCTAAGATGGAACAACATAACCACAGATTGCATGTCATAATAAAATCACTACATATCAGTCCACGTGCCGCTTGGGTCTCAGCCTTCTTCCGTATTTGCTGTAAGCAGGCTATATTCCATCCACGGCGTCTTCCTGCTGTGGAGCTGCTGCCTGGGGGTGAGAACTGTTAGTCAACCTCTGTGGGTGTTCTGGGGAATGCTCTCTAGGGGGTCTGCCACGCCGAGGAGCCTTAGCCAATTGCACAACTTTGTCAGCTACCACAAAAGCGGGTTTGAGCCTGTTAATGCCAATCATTTCTTTTCTGCCCCCCAAATCTAGCAAAAAATGCTTATCCCCTGTTTCCAGCACTCTATATGGTCCGTCATAAGGTGGGCGTAAAGGCAGACGATGGGCATCATGTCTGACAAAAACAGTCTCCGCATTTTTTAAAGCCTTAGGCACAAAAACACGCGGAAAACTGTGGTGAACGGGGCCAGGTAGCGTGCTCGGGCCCATGCTATTCTGTAACCGCTGAGCCGGAGAGCACTCTGGCGCTGGATTATCTGGGAGAAATTCCCCGGCCAGCCGAAGTGGCTGTGCGAAAACTAGCTCAGCTGGGGATGCTTCTAAATCCTCCTTAGGTGCAGAACGCAACCCCAATAAAACCTATGGTAGCTTGTCCACCCAATTTGCATCCGTAAGCGACGCTCTGAGAGCCGCCTTCAGTGACCTGTGAAAACGTTCGCATAACCCGTTAGCCTGCGGGTTGTACGTGGTCGTTCAGTGGATCGTTGTCCCCAGGCTGCGGGCCATCGCTGACCAAAGTTCGCAAACAAATTGAGGGCCTCTGTCGGACGTAATGTCCGACGGGACTCCAAAACGCGCTACCCGTGCCGTTAAAAACGCGCGCACAACCTCCTCGGCTGTGGTTGACGACAGCGGAACCACTTCCGGCCAGCGCGTGGTGCGGTCAACCATTGTCAGAAGATGTGTGCACCCTTGTGAGGGCGGGAGGGGGCCTATGAGGTCCACGTGGACATGATCAAACCTTTTAGCTGGGATATGAAACGGCTCCAAGGGAGCTCTCGTGTGTCTATGAACCTTGGCCCGCTGACAAGCCATGCAGGCTGCCGCCCACTCTCTAACTTGTTTGCGCAGGCTCGGCCATACAAATTTCTCTCCTACCATTTTGACCGAAGCACGCACTCCCGGGTGCGCCAGAGAATGGATCAAGTCAAAAACGCGGCGGCGCCACGCGGCTGGAACCACCGGACGCGGCCGCCCCGTGGAGACATCGCAGATTAGGGGGGGGCATACCGTCTTGCAGCACCCTGTTCTTCAGCCTTAACCCTGTTGGTCCAGACTGGAGCGCGCGCACATCCGTGTCGCTAACCTGCTCCGCAGCCATGGCTGCATAATCTATCCCCACGCGGACCGGGGCCGTGCGCACTTCCGTGTCGCTAATCTGCTCCGTGGCCATGGCTGCAGAATCTACCTCCTCACGGGCTGGAGTCGCCACGGCGCGCGAGAGGCAGTCCGCCACTACATTAAGTTTACCCGCCACATGCTGGATATCGGTAGTAAACTCAGATATCGCGGCCAGCTATCTCTGCTGCCGGCCCGACCAAGGTTCTGTAATCTTGGCCATCGCGAAAGTCAGCGGCTTGTGGTCAACGAACTGCCAGAACTGGAAGTGGCGAATGGCCAAGTGGAGAGCTAACAACTCCCTGTCAAATGCGCTGTATTTTCGTTCGCTGTTGTGCAAGGTCTTACTGAAAAAGGCGAGCGGTTGCCAGGCTCCGGCTACATACTGTTCCACAACCACCCCTATGGCCACATCTGACGCATCAGTAGTGAGCGCCATGCGGGCCGCTGGGACTGGATGTGCCAACAACGTAGCGTTTGCCAGGGCGCTCTCGCTCCGGAGACCATTCGACTCTATTTGTGGGTTTTTGTTTTTTTAGTGCAGCATACAATGGTTGCATGAGCTGTGCTGCGCGGGGGAGGAAACGGTTATAAAAATTCGCCATTCCCAAAAACTCCTGTAACGCTTTGACCGTTTGTGGCTGGGGAAAATTTGTTACTGCGCGCACTTTGTCAGGCAGAGGGACTGCTCCTTCTGGGGAGATGCGATGCCCCAAAAAATCAATCTGCGTCACCCCGAACTGACACCTCACTGGGTTAATTATTAACCCGTGCTCTGCCAACCTCCGGAAAACTGCCGTGAGGTGGTTTGTCGTGTTCGTCTTCGGACGTGCTGGCTACCAATATGTCGTCCAGGTAGACAAACACAAAAGGGAGATCGCGTGAAACCGCGTCCATCATGCGTTGGAACGTCTGTGCCGTGCCTTTAAGCCCAAACAACATGCGCAAAAACTCAAAAAGCCCAAAAGGAGTTATTACCGCTGTTTTGGGTATGTCCTCAGCACGCACTGGGACCTGGTGGTAACCGCGTACCAAGTCTATTTTAGAAAAAACGCGCGCCCCCGCCAAATGAACTGAAAAATCTAGGATGTGCGGGATTGGGTAGCGGTCGTGCGCTGTAGCGTTGTTCAGCATGCGGAAATTACCGCAAGGTCGCCACGAGCTATCAGCTTTCGGGACCATGTGAAGCGGTGAAGCCCATGGGCTCTTCGAACGGCTGATGATGCCCAACCTTTCCAGGTTGGCGAACTCCTCGCGCGCTATGGTCAGTTTAGCTGAATCCAAGCACCGAGCTTTTGCAAAAACGGGTGGTCCGGTGGTAGTAATAAAATGTTCCACCCCGTGTTTAGCCACGGTCGCCGAAAATGTTGGAACCGTGAGTGCTGGGAACTGAGTGAGGAGTGTGTGGAACTTACCATCTGCAGCTGTGACGTTGGCTTGTGCTGTTGGCGGGGCCACTCGAGCTGTGCAGGGGATATAGAATAAATAGAGAGTGCATTAACCAGGCGTCTGTTAGCAAGATCGCCCAACAAACCATGTGAGCACAAAAAATCAGCCCCTAACATGTTGAAATTGACTGCCGCTATGACGAAAGTCCACTCGAATGTACGGCCGTGTAAAGACAGAAGCAGAGTCTTCTCACCGAAGGTCTTAATTGCCGAGCCGTTCGCTGCTGACACCCGGGGACCACTGGAAGGCGCCAGCCGGTCAGTGTAGGAAGGTGTGATGAAACTCAGCTGGGAGCCCGTGTCCACAAGGAAATGCCTCCCCGAGTGCGCATCCCTCAAGTAGAGCAGCTTGTTCTCCTTTCCGAGGGCCGCAGCTGCTACTGACCCCCGGTCTTGGCGTTTCCCGAGCGCTTGAAATGGCACGGTGGAATGCACTTGCGTGCCCTCTCTGCAAAACGGCGATGGTAGAAGCAAAGGACATCGTCTGCTCCGTGTTTCCTGGCCTCTGCCGCCGCCGCCGTCGGTGAGTCTGGTGCTGCAGCCTCTGGCCCTCTGGACATTGCGCCTGGCTCCGCTGCCACAGCCGTAGCCGCGCACCGTTTATTGGTGTCGACGAGTCGTTGCGCCTCCTGGCCCAGCTTGTGGTAGTCTCGTCGGGCCAACAGTGGTGCACTGGCCAGGGTCACTCTCACCGCTGACGGTAGGGTCCTGAGGAAAAGGTGGGTGAAGATGAAGTTATCATCTTCGGAGTCTCTCAAACTCAACATCTTCCCCATCAGGTCTGCAGGTCTGTCGCTCTCAAATTCAGTCAGTGCCAGGTGCCTCTCTGCTCGCTCCTCCACTGAGGGGGTGAAGTAACGGATGAGTGCAGCCTTCAACGTGCTATACTTGTTGCTGTCCGGTGGGTGGTTGATCAGGCTCTCCACTCGCTGGGCTGTGTGGTTGTCCAGCTTTGCAACCACATGGTAGAACTTTGTGGCGTCTACCGAAATCCTCCGGAGGTGGAACTGTGCCTCGACTGCGCTAAACCAGGAGCGCGGATTGTTCGGCCAGAAGTCCGGTAGCTGAACTGTGGCTGCATTTGTTTGGCTGGCTCCTGACGAGTCTGGCTCGGGAGATTTGTCTCCGCTCATGATACGTCTTAGGGTCACCAGTGTGGAGAATTGTGGAAGGACGAGGCTGAGTTTATTTCTCAAGTCCGGTTTTATTCACATTCATATTCTCCAACATCCAAAAACAGAAAGAGAAAGGAATCCCCCAACATCTGTCCCTTTAATACCCCAGGACATCAAAGCACACAGTCACATTGTCTCTTAATCCCAAATCACAATGCTTCCCCCTCCAGGTCTTCTTGTCTCCACCTAAAGTCCTGGTGGTCAGGAAATCTCTCAAGGCCATCTCTCTGCATACAAAAGGCCATACTTCACATCCTCCTGTTACCCCTAGGAGGTTCAGACCTTTTGTTCCTCTGAGACGTGAAGCACACAATAAGCATACAGTAATACACATGTGAAGCATATGAAACCCACATATGTGCACCACATTATAACACTTACCTGTCCACAACAGCAGTGTCGCTGGCGAACTTCTCTTCCTCATTGTCAGACGAACATGACGCTGGTCCGCTTGTTAAGGACTCGTGGTTCTGGTCACGTGACCCGGTCAAACCATAATTCCATTATTGCGGTTTTGTGCTTCCTAGTTAGCTTCCTAGCCGTTCATGCTTCCTGTGCGTCCTAGGGCACCCTCATGCGCCCTAGGACGCAGAGACGTGACCGCCCGCGGTATCCCGGAGTGCAAGAGGTTAAGACATGTTTGTTCAGTACATGTAATTGTGCTTTGTTTTTTAGGGGAAAAAAATTTAAAAGAATGTTGGTAAAAAAAGAATAGACTCGAGAAATTGGGTAAAGACTGTTGTATTTAAGGGGAAAAAATCACTCTAAGACTACAATTAAAGACAGAAAGATTTGGTGAGAAATGGCCATCAGTGATGGATGCAGTATTAAGTTTCTGAATATATTCTGTGCTTCTTTTTTTATTGTAGTTTTTTTTTCTTTCTTTAATGTTTGGAGTAATGGTAGAGTGGTTTTTAATTGCATAAATATAGACTACAGTGGGTGAATAAAAAAAGTATAGCTTAAAAGGAGGTACTGTATAATGACAATTGCATAAGGAAAAAAAGCCACAAAGATACTCTATCTATCTATCTATCTATCTATCTATCTATCTATCTATCTATCTATCTATCTATCTATCTATCTATCTATCTATAATGTCAAGCAGTTCAGGAAAAAAAATATATATATTACAAAGAAAAACTTGGAATATATTGAATGAACTTCAGAATATATTGAATGAAACTGGGAATATATTGAATGAACTTCCGAATATATTGAATGAAACCTGGAATATATTGAATGAACTTCCAAATATATTGAATGAACTTCCGAATATATTGAATGAAACTGGGAATATATTGATTGAACTTCCGAATATTTTGAATGAACTTCTGAATATATTGAATGAAACTGGGAATATGTTGAATGAACTTTGGAATATATTGAATGAACATTGGAATATATTGAATGAACTTCAGAATATATTGAATGAAACTGGGAATATATTGAATGAACTTCCAAATATATTGAATGGAACCTGAAAAATATTAAATGAACTTCAGAATATATTGAATGAAACTTGGAATATATTGAATGAACTTCCGAATATATTGAATTAACTTCAGAGTATATTGAATGAAAATGGGAATATATTGAATGAACTTCCGAATATATTGAATAAACTTCAGAACATATTGAATGAACTTCAGAATATAGTGAATGAACTTCAGAATACAGTGGTGTGAAAAAGTGTTTGCCCACTTCCTTGTTTCTCTTTTTTTTTTTTTTTTGGTATGTTTGTCACACTTAAATGTTTCAGATCATCAAACAAATTTAAATATTAAACAAAGATATTGTTTGATATGAGCAGTGCGGTGGCACAGTGGTTAGCACTGCGGCAGAACAGCAACTCACCCTTGGCCATGGGATCCCTGGTTCGATCCCAGCCCCTGACCAACAGTGATCTATGTGGAGTTTGCATGTTCTCCCCGTATCTGTGTGGGTTTACTCCGGGATTTCTCCGGTTTCCTCCCACAGGCCAAAAACATGCAGTTTAGGTTAATTGGAAACTCTAAAGTGCCCCTAGGTGTGAATGTGTGTGTGTGAATGGTTAAGGGATAGCCCCGAACCGTGGCTGCTTCATCCACCCAGGTGGATGCCCTCAATTTCCCGTCTGGGGATCAATAAAGTATACAAATACAAAAAAAAAAAGATAACACAAGTAAATACAAAATGCAGTTTTTAAATGAAGGTGTTTATTATTATTGGGAAAAAAAATCCAAACCTACATGGCCCTGTGTGAACATGATTGCCCCCTAAACCTAATAACTGGTTCGATCACCCGAAGTAGCAACAACTGAAATCAAACATTTGTGATAACTGGCAATGAGTCTTTTACAGTGCTGTGGAGAAAATTTAGCCCACTCATCTTTGTAGAATTGTTGTAAATCAGCCACATTAGAGGGTTTTGAGCATGAATCACTTTTTTAAGGTCATTCCACAGCATCTCAACCGGATTCAGGTCAGGTCTTTGACTAGGCCACTCCAGAGTCTTCATTTTGTTTTTCTTAAGCCATTAAGAGCTTGACTGGCTGGTGTGTTCTGGATCATTGTCCTGCTGTACAACCAAAGTGTGGACATTCTCCTTCAGGATTTTTTGGTAGAAAGCAGAATTCATGGTTCCATATACAACAGCAAGTCTTCCAGGTCCTGAAGCAGCAAAACAGCCCCAGCCCATCACACTACCACCACCATATTTTACTGTTGGTATGATTTACTTTTCTGAAATGCTGTGTTACTTTTACCCCAGATGTAATGGGACACACACCTTACAAAAAGTTCAACTTTTGTCTTGTCAGTCCACAGAGTATTTCCCTAAAAGTCTTGGGGATCATTAAGATGTTTTTTTGGCAAAACTTAGAGAAGCCTTTATGTTCTTTTTGCTCAGCAGTGGTTTTTGTCTTGTAACGCTTCCATGCAGGCCATTTTTGCCCAGTCTCTTTCTTATGGTAGAATCATGAACACTGACCTTAACTGTAGCAAGTGAGGCCTGCAGTTCTTTGGATGTTGTTGTGGGGTCTTTTGTGACTTCTTGAATGAGTCGTTGCTGCACTCTTGGGGTAATTTTGGTTGACCAGCTACTCCTGGGAAGGTTCGCCACTGTTCTATGTTTTCGCCATTTGAGGATGGTGGCTCTCACTGTGGTTCGCTGGAGTCCCAATGCTTTAGAAATGGCTTTATTGCGGTAGCAGCGCTGGACTCCCGCACAGCCCAGCAGGTAGCGAGCCTGCTCGATCAGCCACCAGCCAGCAGCAAATATGAGGCGCTCAAGGCTGTGCTCATCCGGCGATACACGCTCTCGGAATGTGAGAGAGCAGAGAGGCTCCTGGCGCGAACCGAGTTAGGAGATGGGTCGGCCGTAGACCTGATAGAGAGAGGAATGCTTGATGTGACCAGTCAGCCTTTTCTTTGCTTGCGAGATGTGAGTGTGTAATAAATCGTCTGAAATGAATATGCCTCTTCATTTACACACTCCACATTATAACCTTTTCCAGACTGAGAGATCTCAATTACCTTGTTTTTCATTTGATCCTGAATTTCTTTGGATTACAGCATGATGTCTAGCTTTTGAGGATCTTTTGACCTACTACACTGTGTCAGGCAGGTCCTATTAAAGTGATTTCTTGATTGAGAACAGGTGTGGCAGTAATGAGGCCTGGGTGTGGCTAGAGAAATTGAACTCAGCTTTCCAAAGATGTGATAAACCACAGTTAATTTGTTTTAATGGGGGATCATATTTTGTTTTTGTTTTTTTTTGTTTTTTACACAGGGCCATGTGGGTTTGATTTTTTTTTCCCTTAATAGTAAACACCTTCATTTAACACCAGACAAACTTGTGTTTGTCTGGTATCAGGATCAGTTTAACCTCCGAAGCCGTACAGGGTTCTTCCCTGCCTCTTCAGCGCGTACACCACGTCCATGGCGGTGACAGTCTTCCTCTTGGCGTGCTCGGTGTAGGTGACGGCGTCGCGGATCACGTTCTCCAGGAACACCTTCAGCACACCGCGGGTCTCCTCGTAGATCAGGCCGGAGATACGCTTCACACCGCCGCGGCGAGCCAGACGGCGGATAGCTGGCTTGGTGATTCCCTGGATGTTATCACGGAGGACTTTACGGTGACGCTTAGCGCCTCCTTTACCGAGTCCTTTGCCGCCCTTTCCTCTACCACTCATTTTTCCTACTTTAGTTTTGACAAGCGAAGCCGATCACAACTTGGTTCATCTCCGACCGGTGTACAAACCCCTAGTGCACAGACAACCTCCGGCCATGCACACTGTGGAGTTATGGTCTGAGGAGACAGTGGACACTCTAAAGGACTGTTTTGAAGCCACTGCCTGGAAGCAGCTCTGCGATCCACATGGTGAGGACATCGATGGCCTCATTCACACCTTCACGGGCTACCTCAGCTTCTGTGTGGACAAATCCGTTCCCACCAAGACCATACGGCGTCACTCAAACAACAAACCCTGGATCAACCCTGAGATAAAAACACTTCTGAGAGAGAAGAAGAGGATCTTCAGGTCGGGGAACAGGGAGATGCTGAAGTCCGTACAGAGGGAGCTGAGGAGAAAGATCAGAGAAGGCAAGGACAGCTTCAGGAAGAAGATGGAGGACAAGCTGCAACAGAGCGACATCAGCGGGGTCTGGAGAAACCTCAAAACCATCTCGGGGCTCCAGAATACCTCCCCCCAGGCCACGGGGGGCAGGGAGTGGGCGAACAACCGGAATCTGTTTTTCAATAGATTTGACCAACCGCCCTCCCCCCTGTCTGCACAACAACCACTGCTGCCTCTAAGAAATCAAGTCCTGCTACCCACTCCCCACTCCACCGACACCCCCCCCCCACTCCCAACACACAGCCCCCCATCCTGACCCTGACCAAGACCCAGGTGAGGACGGAGCTGAGGAAGATCAAGGCGAGGAAGGCGTCGGGACCGGACGACATCAGCGCAAAGCTCCTCAAGTCCTGTGCAGACCAGCTGTGTGGGATTGTGACATATATCTTCAACATGAGCCTGAAACTGGGGAGGGTACCACAGCTGTGGAAAACATCTTGTGTGGTACCTGAACCAAAAACTTCCCACCCCAAAGACCTGAACAGCTTCAGACCGGTGGCCTTGACGTCCCACTTGATGAAGACCCTGGAGAGACTGCTCCTTGCTCATCTCCGCCCCCTGGTGGAACCAGCGATGGATCCACTCCAGTTCGCCTACCAGCATGGCATTGGGGTGGAGGATGCGGTGATCTTCCTCCTTCACCGTTCTCTGTCCCACCTGGAGAAGCCCGGGAATATGGTGAGGATCATGTTCTTTGACTTCTCCAGTGCTTTCAACACCATCCAACCAATGATCCTGAAGGACAAGCTGCTGCGCGCAGGGGTGGACCAGCACCTGTCATCATGGATCCTGGACTACCTCACGAACCGGCCTCAGTTTGTGAGAACCCGGGACTGTGTTTCCGACACGATCATCAGTAGCACGGGGGCCCCCCAGGGAACGGTGCTGGCTCCCTTCCTGTTCACTCTTTATACTGCGGACTTCTCACACAACACAACACATTGCCATCTACAGAAGTTCTCTGATGACTCTGCGATCGTTGGTCTCATCTCCAGCGGAGATGAAGCTGAGTACAGAGGGCTTATCCAGGACTTTGTGGACCGGTGCCATCGGAACTGCCTCCAGATCAACGCGAGGAAAACTAAGGAGCTGGTGGTGGACTGCCGCAGGCATGGGCAGCCCCTCACAGCACCAGTAAATATACAGGGAACAGACATCGAGATGGTGACATCCTACAAGTACCTGGGTATTCATCTGAACAATAAACTAGACTGGTCACACAATACTGACGCACTCTAAAAGAAGGGACAGCGCAGGCTGTTCCTGCTGAGGAGACTCAGGTCTTTTGGTGTACAAGGGGCGCTGCTGAAGTCATTCTATGACACGGTGGTGGCATCAGCCATCACTTTTGGAGTGGTCTGCTGGGGCAGTGGCATTACTGCAGCCGATAGGAAGAGACTGAACAAACTGATTAAGAAAGCTAGCTCTGTCCTGGGGCAACGCCTTGATCCGATGGAGGAGATAGGAGAGAGAAGGACGGTGGCTAAACTGTCATCTCTGCTGGAGTCCGAGTTCCACCCTATGCAGGACATACTGGATGCACTGAGGAGCTCATTTAGCAGCAGACTACATCATCCCAGGTGCACAACCGAGAGGTTTCGTAGGTCCTTCCTACCAACGGCTGTCAGACTGTACAACCTAAGCAGGGCTGCTCGCAGAGATAGCAAAAAGACGTAACAAACTAATAGTTTTTTTTGAATGCAAAAGATGCAATTGACTTACACAATGGTCCTCTCCGGCATACAACTAGGAACATACCGGTCGCTATGGAGGGTGAGAATATGTATGGGCACATAATCATACCATGTAGGATAACTAAATAGACGGTTATGCTGTTTCATCCCACCTAGCAACAATGCTCTGCACTGTGTGTGTTTATATATTTACATATTTATTCCATCTAGCTACAATGCTCTGCACTGGGTGTGTTTATATTTATATATCTATATATTTATTCCATCTAGCTACAATGCTCCGCACTGTGTTTTTATATATCTACATATTATTCCATCTAGCTACATTGCTCCGCACTGTGTGTGTTTATATACTTGCATATTTATTCCACCTAGCTGCAATGCTCCGTACTGTGGGTGTTTATATATTTACATATTTATTCCATCTAGCTACAATGCTCTGCACTGTGTGTTCATATATTCATATATTTATTCCATCCAGCTACAATGCTCTGCACTGTGTGTCTGTGTGTGTGTGTGTGTGTGTGTGTGTATATATATATTTTATAGTAATATGTACATATGTATATTAGCTGCTCTTGCTTGCTTGTCTTTTTTCTTGCCTTCTGATTGTTGCTCTGAGTGTTGCTATCCCTGTGCTGTTGCAATCCTGGAATTTCCCCGTTGTGGGACTAATAAAGGCTTATCTTATCTTATCTTATCTTATCTTATCTTAAAAACTGCATTTTGTGTTTACTTGTGTTATCTTTGTCTAATATTTAAATTTGTTTGATGATCTGAAACATTTAAGTGTGACAACCATACAAAAAAATGAGAAATAAGGAAGGGGGAAAACACTTTACCACACCACTGTAGGTGAGAGATAAATGCAGTGAGACAGCTGGGACTACTTAAGCGATAACAGGGGAACAGCAAGAAACAGGATGGGTGGAGCTGTGCAGACAGAGGACACTGGAGAACAGAGAGGACAAATAATGCAAAAGATAATCATAAATAAACCAAATCAGGGAGAAAACATAACTGAACTAAGAACCTGAGGATAACCCAACAAACTAATGATAACAGAATAAAGGCGCAACAGTTCAAAACCAACAGAAAATGTGGTCATGGTTGGAAACTTTGTCTAGATAAAACAATGAAAGAGGACTGGGGGAAAATTTTCAATTCAAACACATCCAGTATTAGAGTAATCTTCAACATGAGAATCGTTTTGGAGACTAAAACCACCACTGCAGGGAGGACTAATTGGAAATGTCTGTTGATTGGCTAGTGACTTTGTCACCAGCTCCATGCCTTAGCTGTTTGAGTGGCGACGAGGATCGTCACTTCGTCACTTCCTTGTGGTAACGTATCGTCACTTCCTGTTTTGCTGTCTGCCTGTGTGGTTTGCTCTCCAGCTCTCCAGCCACTAGCTAGCCACTAGCTATGGCTACTAGCTCTCTTTCCTCTCCTCCTCTGGTGTGCTCTCTCTGTCAGATGTTTAGCTACACCTCTGCCTCTTTTAGTGATAATGGTAAATGTAATAAATGTTGTGTTTTTGAGGCGCTCGAGGCGAGGTTGTCTGATTTGGAATCCTGGCTCCGCTGCATTGAAACACCGTCTGCGCCAGTTAATCTCGACGGATGCCCCTTAGCTGCAGCGGAGCGAGCTAGCTTAGGTCCCACTGTCAGCGGTTCCCCGGCTCTCCTCAGCAGCGAGGAGACTGGGTGGGTGACGGTGAGAAGGAAGCCTAGTTGCAAAGCCCCGGTTCACCACCAACCTGTTCACGTTTCTAATCGTTTTTCCCCGCTCAGCGACACACCCGCTGAGGAAAAAACTCTGATCATTGGCGACTCTGTAGTCAGAAACGTGAACCTAGAGACTCCAGCGGCCATAGTCAAATGTATTCCTGGGGCCAGAGCAGGCGACATCGAGTCGAATTTGAAAATGCTGGCTAAAAGTAACTGTAAATACTCCACAATTGTTATTCACGCCGGCATTAATGACATCCGTCTCCGGCAGTCGGAAGTCACGAAACTTAATATAGAATCGGTGTGTGAGTTTGCAAAAACGATGTCTGCCACTGTAGTATTCTCTGGGCCCCTCCCCAATCTGACCAGTGATGACATGTTTAGTCGCTCGTCATCCTTGAACCGCTGGCTGTCTGTGTGGTGTCCTAAAAATGACGTGGGCTACATTGACAATTGGAGCTCTTTTTGGGGAAAACCTGGTCTTATGAGACGAGACAGCATTCATCCCACCTTGGATGGTGCTTCTCATTTATCTAACAATCTGGCATCTTTTTTATCCAAATTTCCAAAACCGTGACTACTCAGAGTTGGGACCAGGAAGCAGAGTCGTAGTCTTACATGCCTCTCTGCAGCTCCTCTTCATCTGCCACCCCTCAGCTTAGCCCCTGTCTTCCCCATCAGAGAATCATTGTCTGCTCCCTCCAAAGTAAATAAAAATATAATGTATAAGCATCCCAAAGTGATAAAGCAAAATATTGGTAAAACTCAAATTAAACATAAAGCCTCTAAATTGAATGATTTGGCCTCTGTTCCTCCTCATAATTTAAAAATTAAATGTGGTTTATTAAATATTAGGTCTCTAACTCCCAAGTCTCTGTTAGTCCATGATCTGTTAATTGATCATCAGATTGATTTAATTTCCCTTACAGAGACTTGGTTAGGGCAAGAGGATTATGTTGGTTTAAATGAATCAACTCCCTCTGGTTATTTAAACTGTCAAAATCCCAGAAGTTCTGGTCGTGGAGGAGGAGTAGCAACAATTTACCATTCCAAATTACTAGTTAATGTAAAACAAAAAACATGTTATAATTCCTTTGAGGGCCTGGTCCTCAGTATTGGGCACTTTAGCAATTTCAGGTTAAACCCAATTTTATTTGCCATAGTTTATCGTCCCCCATCAATCTATTCAGAATTTTTATCCGAATTTGCTGATTTCTTAGCTGATTTAGTGCTGAAATCTGATAGAATAATTATAATAGGGGACTTTAATATACATGTGGATGTAGATAGTGACTGCCTTAATGTGGCTTTTAATTCAATATTAGACTCGATTGGGTTTTCTCAGAAAGTAGGAAATTCTACTCATTACCTCCACCATACATTGGACCTTGTTCTGACATATGGCATAGAAATAGAAAATCTTGTAGTGTCTCCTCATAACCCTGTACTGTCAGACCATTGTCTGTTAACCTTTGATTTTACTATTTCTGACTATTTGGCTCCTAAAGAAAAATATTATCACAGTAGATGCCTCTCAGATGATGCTGTTTCCAAATTTATGCAGATTGTTTCCTCTATGCCATGTGTCAACACAACGGAAATAAGCTATAGACAGCTTGCTCCTTCTGTAATTGATAACATGGTGGATAGTGTTTCAGCTTCTCTGCATCAGGCTCTAGACTTGGTGGCCCCCTTAAAAAAGAAAAAGTCTAATCAGAGATTTTTAACTCCTTGGCTCAACACAGAAACTCGTAGCTTAAAACAGAAGACTCGTCAATTAGAAAGAAAATGGCGCTCTACTAATTTAGATGAAATCTATTTAGCTTGGAGAAATCATCTTTTAATTTATAAAAAATCTCTTAGAAAAGCTAGAACAAGTTATTACTCTGCATTAATAGAAGAGAACAAGAATAATCCCAGGTTTCTTTTCAGTACTGTAGCCAGGTTGACAAAGAGTCAGGACTCTGTCAATCCTAGCATCCCCTTAGAGCTTACTAGTCAGGACTTTATGAACTTTTTCAATAATAAAATTTCATCCATCAGAGATAAAATCAATCAGATTCTTCCCACAGTTAACTTAAATACTGTAACTACTACAACTCCTTCTATTGATGTCTGTCTTGATGAGTTTACTCCAATCGACCTTTGTGAGTTAGACAAAATAGTTTCCTCATCCAAACCTTCAACTTGTCTTTTAGACCCTATTCCTACCAGGTTATTTAAAGAAGTCTTCCCACTTATTGGTAGCTTTATTCTTCATATAATCAATTCTTCATTAACTTTAGGCCATGTACCGCAGGCTTTTAAAACGGCTGTAATTAAACCCTTACTCAAAAAGCCAACGCTAGATCCAGGAGCTTTAGCTAACTATAGACCAATCTCTAATCTCCCTTTCATTTCAAAAATCTTAGAAAGAGTTGTTGCTACGCAATTATTTGACCACCTGCAGGGAAATGGTTTACTTGAAGAGTTTCAATATGGGTTTAGAATCCATCATAGTACTGAAACAGCCTTAGCGAAGGTCACTAACAACCTCCTCATTGCATCTGATAATGGACTAGTTTCTGTACTTGTCCTTTTAGATCTTAGTGCAGCTTTTGATACTATTGATCATAATATTCTACTTGATCGATTAGAACACTATGTTGGACTTAATGGAACTTCGTTGCAGTGGTTTAGATCTTATTTATCTGATAGGTTCCAGTTTGTTCATGTAAATGATGAGTTTTCTTTCAGCTCAAAGCTTAGTCATGGAGTTCCACAGGGATCTGTGCTAGGCCCTACTCTTTTTAGTTTATATATGCTTCCGTTAGGCAACATTATTAGAAAGCACTGTATACATTTTCATTGTTATGCAGATGACACACAATTATACCTGTCAATGAAGCCAGATGATATTGAGCAATTAGCCAAGTTAGAAGCCTGTCTTAAGGAAATCAAAGCTTGGATGACTTGTAATTTCCTGCTATTAAATTCAGATAAGACTGAAGTCATTCTTGTTGGTCCAAAAAACCTTAGAAATTCCTTTCCAAATCAAACTTTCAGTTTGGATGCAGTTACTCTTTCTCTTAATAGCTCTGTGAGGAACCTTGGAGTTATTTTTGATCAGGATTTGTCCTTCAATTCACATATTAAATTTGTTTCTAAGACTGCCTTCTATCATTTGCGTAATATTGCCAAGATTAGGAGCATCTTTTCTCAGAGTGATGCTGAGAAACTGATCCACGCTTTTGTTAGCTCGAGATTAGATTATTGTAATTCTTTATTATCAGGCTGTCCTAAAACATCTTTAAAAAGTCTTCAGCTGATCCAAAATGCTGCAGCAAGAGTTTTAACAGGTACTAGAAAGAGAGATCATATCTCTCCGGTTCTGGCCTCCCTTCATTGGCTTCCCATAGAGTTTAGAATTAAGTTTAAAATCCTTCTTCTTACTTACAAAGCTCTAAACAATCAGGCTCCTTTTTATTTAAAAGATCTGATACTACCGTATCATCCTAACAGAGCACTACGCTCCCAAAATGCAGGATTACTTGTAATACCTAGAATCTCCAAAAGTACAATGGGAGGCAGAGCCTTCAGTTATCAAGCTCCTCTCCTGTGGAATCAGCTGCCAATCTGGATTTGGGAGTCAGACACGATCTCTGTTTTTAAGAATAGGGCTAAAACCTACCTTTTTGATATAGCCTACAATTAGGGAGGGATCATGTGTTTCTGAACCCTCCCTTAGTTATGCTGCTAATAGGTTTAGTCAGCCGGGGGACCTCCAGTAATGCACTGGGCCTCACTCCTTTCCTCACTCTCTATGAAATATTTTTTTTTTTGCTGGTCATTAACATTTGTTTGTTCTCTCCCATAGATTGAGTCCCCATTGTGCTGTTTGCTCTCTACATGTCTGTTCTTTTCTTCTTCTCTATCCCCTCACCCCCCAGCCAGTCGCAGCAGATGACTGCCCCTCCCTGAGCCTGGTTCTGCTGGAGGTTTCTTCCTGTTAAAAGGGAGTTTTTCCTCTCCACCGTCGCCAAGTGCTTGCTCACAGGGGATCGCCTGATTGCTGGGGTCTTTCTGCAACTGTGGGGGTCCCCCCTACAGTTGATAGTGCTATGAGATGACTGTTGTTGTGAAATGGCGCTATATAAATAAAGTTGAATTGAATTGAATTGAATTGGTTGAAAGTGTTAGGACTGCTCTGTCTGCAGCAGATTAATTCGGTCACCTCATTGAGTTCAGATGCATATTGCATAAAACCAAGATAAAGGATTAAGCTAGGATTTTCAAATAATTCTGGTTTAATCTATACTTGACTTGGTTGTATAAAAGTAGGATAAATTAAGCCTAGTCAAGTTGCTATTGAGATTTAATCTCTACAGCTAGCCTGGTCCAGAGCAGGCTAAGAGTCAGGCTAAAATTAATCCTTGTGATTTATTTGTCAGTGCAGGAGTCAATTCTATAAGAAATCGGTGCTTTTCTGTGTCAATAAATGGTCTACTGAAGTAGTCTGACTAGTAGGTGATAGATGATTTGTAAGGTGATTTTGAAGAAGCTGCATTTAATACCTGTGAAGATATTGAATTTTATTTCAAATAAATATTTCCAAAAAAATATGAAAAAAATGTTTTCTAGTCAAACTACGTGATGAAGTATGACCATCAGATGATGGATGATGTGTGAGGTGATTTTGATGAAGCTGCACTTAATACCTGAGAAGCTATTGAATTTTATTTCAAATTAATATTTCCAAAAAATATGATTTTATTTTTTTTTTTACTCAAACTAAATGATGTAGTATGATCATCAGATGATGGATGATATGTGAGGTCATTTTGGTGAAGCTGCACTCAGTTATTTAGAAGTTTTTAACTATCATTTCTAGTAAATATTTCCCTAACCTATGATATATATATATATATATATATATATATATATATATATATATATATATATATATATATATATATATATATATATATATATATATCATAGGTATATATCATAGGTATATATATATATATATATATATATATATATATATATATATATATATATATATATATATATATATATATATATATATATATATATATATATATATATATACACAGTATATATATATGTATATATATATATATATATATATATATATATATATACAGTATATATATATATTTATTTATTTTTTTTCTGATCTGACTAACAAACATTTCTAACAGGAGACCCTACTGGCTGGGCAACATTTAATGACATTAACCTTGATGATGCTGAAATTTAATCCTAATGAATAATTCCAAAAGCTATGAAAACATTTGTTTAATCCAAACTCTGTGTTGTAGTCTACTACAAGAAGATGGATTACATGTGAGGTGATTTTGGTGAAGCCACTCTTTGCAATTTTCAAGTAATTGCATGTTTTTTTAAATAAATATTTTCCCAAATTATGAAAAATAAAATTTTTGCAAACTAAGCATTTTAATCTGAACAAAATGACACAATTGACGTATGAACTCATTCTGGTGACATTACACCTTATGATCATGACAGTATTTAATTTTAAGTTGTCTTTTGTCCCTCGGAGTTGCAATTTGCAGATGGTCCCTCCGCATTCGTTTCCCCAATGGCAGCTCATAGACTCCAATGTAACTGCTGGAGCTCAGAAGACGGCTCTTTTTAATGAAAATGAGGTTGTAGCTTGTTGTCCACTTTACCAATGTATTAGATTGGTGTGGTTTGTGTTTTAAGAGCGTTTTGTTCACGAATTACTGATGTGCAAAGTCCGAATATGTGAATATCTTGCCAACTTTATTGAAGTGTCCCCCACGGTGGAACACACTGAATACATTTTTTCATCGGTAGAATTTTGGCCACTACATACATTTGCCAGGATGTTAACCAGCTCTTCATTAGGATAGCTGCAACTAACTTTTTTGCTGATTCACTCATAGCTGCACTTCTTCCATTTCCGTTTATTACATTTAACACACATCGAAAACAATGCTAAGCGTCCAAATGGTCCTGATCATATACGTACAAAACACAGAATATACTGAACATCTGGGAATATATTGAATGAAACTGGAGCCCCAAAGGCTGATGGTAAATGTAGTTCATTCAATATATTCCCATTTTCATTCAATATTTTTGGAAGTTCATTCAATATATTCAGAAGTTCATTCAATATATTCCAAGTTTCATTCAATATATTCTGCAGTTCATTCAATATATTCCAAGCTTATATATATATATATATATATATAAATTGTATGAAACTTGGAATATATTGAATGAACTTCAATATATTCAGAATATATGATGTTGATGATGATTTGATGATCATTGCTGTGGGCCATGATCATAAAAATTGGAATGGATAAACATTTGAAATGTGTCACTCTCTGTGTGGTGAATCTATATGGTATATGGGTTTCACTTTCTGAAGTGAGTGACCAAAGATCTTGAACTTTTTCATGATATTCTAATTTTTTGAGATGTACCTGTAAATTATTATTGTTATTAAAAGTAAATGGGCCAGGGGTCTGCAACCTGTGGCTCTGGGGCTACATGTGGCTCTTTTGCACACAGCCAGTGGCTCCTCAAGGCCTTGACAAAACAAATAAATAAAAACTTTGAGTGAGCAGAGGGCACAGATTTGTGAGGAAAAAAGATATACATTGCCTAGAAAAATAAATTTATGAGAAAAGTTGAAAATGTTGCCACAAAGCAACATTTGTCTATAATTTGTGCAACCAATTTGTGTTGGTCCACCGTGTTTTGTCAGGACCAGGGTTGGGGCAGTCGTCTGCCGGGAAGTTTTGGAGCTCTCGTGCTTCCCTTTGCTGACGGGCTTTGTGGAGGGGTTGATTTCATTTTCCAGCGGGACTTGGCACCCCCCCCCCCCCACACGCTGCTAGGGGTGTCAAGGCCTGGTTTGGTGACCATGGCGTCGCTGTGTTTGATTGGCCAGTAGGATCTCCTGGCCTGGACCTCATGTCCATGGAGGATTGTTGGGGGGAGGATGGGAGACACCGGACCCGGCAATACGGGTCATTATCAAGGCGTCTTGGACATTTGTGGCACCTCGGCAGTGCTGTAGGCTGATCACCTCCATGCCACACCACATTGATACAGTGATTGATCCAGCGGGGAGCCCCAACCAGGTATTGTGTGTACATGAGCATGCTTTTCAGTCAGCCAATATTTCTTTTATAAAACTATTTTTTTAATTAATTTTGTTTAATTTTCTGATTTTTGGGGGCGCTGAATTTGGGGTTTTCATGGGCTGTGGGCCATGATCATCAAAATTGGAATGGATAAACACTTGAAATTTGTCACTCTCTGTGTGGTGAAACTATATGGTATATGGGTTTCACTTTCTGAAGTGGGTGACCAAAGATGTTGAACTTTTTCATGATATTCTGTTTTTTTTGAGATGTACCTGTAAATTATCAATCAGACAAGGATCACAATGTTCAAAGTGAGCAGAAAGTTTTGATTAAAGACTTGAGTCATTATAATCAAGCACAAATTTTACAGTAAAACAAATTAGAAAAATGTAAAAATGCCATGTTAAATGACCCACTCCTGCACAGTTGATGTGATTTAACATCGCTTCAGCCCAAAACCAGTAGTTGCCTAAAGTTGTTTCGACAGCAGCGCCCTCACGGATAAGATCTATATTCATTTATTTGTGACACCTTATCTATTGGTATCAACAGAACGAGTGACATAACTGATCAAATTGGCACTAACTGTGAAGCATTACTGCATTTTTACATAGCACTTTCGTTAGTGTTAATGGTAAATGTAATAAATGTTGTGATTCCCACCATTCTGGACACAACAGGCAGGATGGCAGTCCACCCATCCTCCCTATTTTGGGTTTTGTTATGTGAATGTGTTTGGGCTTAATATGGGTGAACAGGGCCCTCGTGTACAAAGACTTGCATGGTTTTCCTACTGAAAGATGATGGATGTTTAAATCAAGAAAATGTAAACAAAAAAATCCAGATATATGAAACAGCATCTACTGGATATTTTGGACCGTTTTTACGTTTTTCCTCCGTTCTTCAGTGTGACGACGGAGTGTCGCCGCTGTTATGATTTATTGTATGTGTGATTATGTTATATTTGTAATATTGTAAATGTTATTATGATTGTTTGTTAAAAGTACACACATTATTTCTAGGATCTGTCTTTGTCTAAATTGGAATGCCTTTGTGAGATAATTGCTATGGTTAATTATTTGGGTAAACAATTGGTAATTATTTAATCTACATACCTTTGCCAACATGCTTCCTGAGGGTGTCCGGGCAAAAGACTCTGTTAGGGGTTGAAGGCCCTTTGAGGGACACCAGCAGGAAGGAAGCATGTGATGGTGAGTTAGAGGGGTGATTTAAAATTTGTAAATTGGGGTTTAAATTATTTATTGAATTATTTATGGTGTTATTTATTTTGTGTTAGTTATATTTATTCTGTATATAGCTGGGGAATTATTTATGGTCTTTAGATGTTAGTGGGTATATGTGGAAAATGGAAAAATGTTATTGTTTTACCTGGGACATATGGTATGTTCTAACTGACGTTAATTATCTCAAATAGTATATAACAGCTGTTTTTGGTTAGTAGTAGTCGAGAGAATCAATGATGATGATGATGATGATGGTTGATGGATGAATTTAAGTCGTGGTAAATTGTGTCGGATGTTTGGAGTTATTACCTGTAAGTTTTTGGAATAAAAATGGAAAACTGTTGATTGCTAAATTGCCTCAAAGCCTCCTTGCATAAGAGACAACCCACAACGTTACATTTGGTGGCAGCGGTGATCCGTTCCCAGGAGGACTTTATATTTTGCGGCGAAAGCGGTGGTCCACCCCCTGACGAGGTAACACTTGGTGGAAGTGGTTGATGACAAGGGACGAAAAATGCCCAGAGGAAAAATAGTGAGGCAAGAGGAACAATTTGACGGTGACGCAGGTATGGCATCTGAGGAGCAGGGAGCCAGTGGATTGAACGAGCTGGAAGAACTGACGTGCTTGGTAAAGTTTTTGGTTCGTTCACTGACTGTCGGAGACCGTCAGAGGATGGAAGAAGCAGCTCTTCAGGAACAAAGGTGGCAAACCATGGATAGCAAAATTCGGCAGATGCAGTCGCAAGCTGAGGAGTTGAGAGAGGAGTATGGAAGCCGGGCTGAACGCAGCGGTGATGATGGCGCTTCGGGGGAAGACCCCAAGGTGACGGCCAGTCGGGTCGGCCAGCAGGAGGATGATTTACCGCTGCAGGTGCCATTGAGGACGACGCAAATGCACCATGAGCCCAGGCTGATTCCACTCTCCCCCGAGGACGACATTGAACATTATCTGTCGATATTCGAGAGGATCGCTACGGTCTGCCACTGGCACGAAGAAGAGTGGGCTATTCAGCTGGCTCCTCTGCTTACAGGTAAAGCGCGGAGCGCATATGTTCTGATGGACATTGCAGACACAAATGATTATGGAAAAGTGAAGGAAGCTATTTTAAACAAGTATGAAATAACACCGGACACTTATAGGAGAAGGTTTCATACTCTGGACATTCATCAGGATGAAACCCCCCGTGAACTATATGTTCGTTTAAAAGACCTGTGCAATAAATGGATTAAACCAGAGACCTCAACGGTGAAAGACATTATGGAACTTATAATTTTGGAACAGTTTCTGCGGATGGTGAACCCAGAACTGGGAATCTGGATACAAGAGCGGGACCCGAAGACTGCAGAGGGCGCTACTCGTCTGGCGGAGGTTTTTCTGTCGGCCAGGTCAAGTAGCAGGAGAACTACTCTCGGCCGTGACAGCTCTTTCACCGCACGGAGTAAGTTTAATGAGGGTGAAAGGGGTGGTCCAGCTCAAAATAGGCTGTATTCCAGTGCCAGTCAGATCACAAATGGCAGATATAATAGTAGCAAAAAGTCACGCGTTGTTTTGAATAAAGATATACGCTGTTATCAATGGAATAAAATTGGTCACACACAGTATTCTTGTCCTGCCATAAAGAATGATAAACCTTCATTATTATGCTCAGTTCCAAGACCTACTCTGTCAGCACCAATTCATGGTGAAATATATAAAACTAATGTTTTGCTTAATGGTCAGTGTGAAGAGGCCTTGTTAGACTCCGGTTGTTTCCAGACTGTTGTTTTGCCCAGCTTAGTCCCTAGAGATTCATGGAGTGAGTCTACAGTAAATATTAGTTGTGTTCATGGGGATAAGAAGTTGTACCCGACCACTGAGGTTTATTTAACAGTGGGGGGTCAAACTTATCTCCTTCCTGTAGCTCTTGTGCCTGATTTGCCTTATCCAGTTATTCTTGGTAATGATGTTCCAACATTGTTGGACATTATACAACAGGTTAGAGATGAACAAACTGAGGGACAGGCAGGTGGTGCTATTGAGCAGAGGCTTGATGCACCTGTTGGAAAAATCTGTAATATAGTGACAACCAGGGTGCAGAGGGCTGCCAATGCTCTTCAGGAGCTGCCTTTTTATGATTCTGAGATAGAGGCAGGCCCTATTAAACAACCTAAATCCAAGGCTCAGAGGAGAAGAGATAAGGTGTTAGCCTCAGTAAAGAACTTGGGTGAAGAAACACCACAGCTAAGTCAGTCAGTAGAGTTTGACATCCCTCCTGACATAGCTGCATTGCAGAAAGCTGACCCAGCACTTGGACCATGGTTTAAAAAAGTCTCGGAGATTGAGGGTGTGAAACAGGGTAGAACGGATTGTTTGGCTGAGGCCATGTATGTCATCAAAAAGGGCATTTTGTACCAGCAACAAGGTGAAGTTATGGCCATAGCTTTGCCACGGGACCTCACACCACAGATTATGGAACTGGGACATGTTATCCCTTGGGCAGGTTATCTATCATTTCACAAAACTCTGCAGAGAATTGCTAGAAGGTTTGTGTGGCCAGGAATGTATACCCAGATAAAGGAGTTTTGGACATCGTGCCCAATATGTCAGATTACATCACCTAGGGGAGTAGCCCGTGCCCAACTACACCCATTACCAATTATTGGAACATCATTCGACAGAATAGGGATGGATATAGTTGGCCCCCTAGAGAGAAGCTCCTCTGGTAATAAATACATTCTGGTGATTTGTGATTATGCTACTCGGTACCCAGAAGCCTTCCCCCTGAAATCTATCAAGGCTAGGCAGGTTGCCAACTGCCTTATCCAGTTATTTTCAAGAGTAGGCATACCCAGAGAAATTTTAACAGACTGTGGAACACATTTCTTATCAAAACTGTTGCAGCAAGTATATAAGCTGTTGGGTATTAAGGGTATTAAGACCACCCCATATCACCCTCAGACTGATGGACTAGTGGAGCGATTCAATCAGACTCTGAAAAACATGCTGCAGAAATTTGTTTCTGAAACGGGCTCGGATTGGGACCAATGGGTACCATATTTATTATTTGCTTATCGGGAGGTGCCCCAGGCTTCAACAGGGTCCTCACCTTTTGAGCTGCTGTATGGTCGTCAGGTGAGGGGCCCACTGGACTTATTAAAGGAGCACTGGGAGAGTCCACCGAGTCATCAGGACAATGTGGTCTCATATGTTATTAAGATGAGAAAGAAACTGGATCGAATGACTGCTTTGGCTCAGGAGCACATGAGGACGGCACAGGCCAAACAAAAAACTTGGTATGACAAGAAGGCCAGAAAAAGGGTTTTTCACCCAGGTCAGCAGGTTTTGTTATTGCTGCCCTCATGTGACAGTAAGCTGTTGGCTCAATGGCAGGGGCTGTATGAAATCTCTAAAAAACTAAGTGCAGTGACATATGAACTATATATGCCTGACAGGAAGGTAAAACATCAGACCTTCCATATTAACTTGTTGAAAGAGTTTCAGCAGCAGCAACCTGTTCTTCAGGAGACACGTCAGCTCTTCATTTGTGCGACAGAAGTGGATGAGGAGAGAGATCAGTCTTTTCCCACAAATGTGTCAGAGCCTTGCTTGTTTCAAGTGTCTCATTTGCAGGTGGATCAGCAGAGAGAATTAGAGGCACTGTTAGATCCAGAATTGTTTCAGGAGAGACCTGGTTTCACCACGCTGGTGCGTCATAAAGTTTATTTGAAAGAAGAGGCTGTTCCACGTAGGAAATCTTATAGGATCCCAGAGCGATTGGTTCCAAAGATGAAGCAGGAGATTGATTTGATGTTGCAGCTGGGAGTGATCGAGGAGTCAGTCAGTGAGTGGTGTAGCCCGATTGTGCTGGTACCCAAAAAGGACGGCTCTTTGAGATTCTGTATTGACTTCAGATATCTCAATTCAGTGTCTAAGTTTGAGTCATACCCCATGCCCCGGATTGATGAACTGTTAGAGAAAGTGGGCAGGGCTAGGTTTATTTCTACACTGGACCTATGCAAGGGGTATTGGCAGGTGGCATTGACACCGGAAACAAAAGAACTTACAGCCTTTAAAACACCTTATGGCAGTTTCCAATTCAGGGTTATGCCATTTGGCCTTCAGGGGGCACCTGCAACTTTTCAGCGGCTCATGGACCAAGTATTAAGAAATGTATCAAATTTTGCAGCTGCCTATCTGGATGACGTGGTCATCTATAGTCAGACCTGGGAAGAACATTTGGTACACCTTGGGCAGGTCCTTCAGTTGATTAAGAGGGCAGGACTGACGATTAATCCATGCAAATGTGCGTTTGGACAGCAGCAGGTGGAGTATCTGGGACATGTGGTTGGTCAAGGGGTCATTAGACCATGAGTATGTAAAGTGGATGCCATCCAGACCTATCCTGTGCCAACCACTAAGAAGAAGGTACGATCATTCATGGGAATGGTAGGATGGTACAGTAAGTTTATTCCCCACTTTGCTGAGAGAGCAGCAGTTTTGACTGACCTCACTAAGGCTTCAGCACCTAATAGGGTAAAATGGACAGAGGAATGTGACAGAGCTTTTGAGGATCTGAAGAGTGCTATCTCTGGTGAGAAGGTTCTCTACAGTCCAGACTTTGCTCGCCCATTCATTTTACAGACGGATGCTTCAGGAGTTGGCATTGGAGCAGTGCTTCTCCAGGAGGAGAGGGGAGAGAGACACCCAGTGCTGTTCTTGAGCCGTAAATTGTTGGACCGGGAGACGAGATACTCTACGGTAGAAAAGGAATGTCTTGCCATGAAATGGGCAATAGGGTCTCTCAAATACTATTTATTGGGGCGTCATTTTGTGTTGGAGACAGATCATCGGGCCCTACAGTGGCTGGACAGGATGAAGGACATGAACATTCGTCTCACAGGGTGGTATGTGTCCCTTCAACCGTATAATTTTACTGTTCGGTATGTGGCAGGGAAAACCAACCTTGTGACAGATAGTCTCTCCAGAGTAGATGACTCTTAGAGTACTGTACTCTTGGGAAAAGGGGGGAGGAAATGTGACGACGGAGTGTTGCCACTGTTATGATTTATTGCATGTGTGATTATGTTATATTTGTAATATTGTAAATGTTATTATGATTGTTTGTTAAAAGTACACACATTATTTCTAGGATCTGCCTTTGTCTAATGGGAATGCCTCTGTGAGATAATTGCTATGGTTAATTATTTGGGTAAACAATTGGTAATTATTTAATCTACATACCTTTGCCAACATGCTTCCTGAGGGTGTCCGGGCAAAAGACTCTGTTAGGGGTTGAAGGCCTTTTTGAGGGACACCAGCAGGAAGGAAGCATGTGATGGTGAGTTAGAGGGGTGATTTAAAATTTGTAAATTGGGGTTTAAATTATTTATTGAATTATTTATGGTGTTATTTATTTTGTGTTAGTTATATTTATTCTGTATATAGCTGGGGAATTATTTATGGTCTTTAGATGTTAGTGGGTATATGTGGAAAATGGAAAAATGTTATTGTTTTACCTGGGACATATGGTATGTTCTAATTGATGTTAATTATCTCAAATAGTATATAACAGCTGTTTTTGGTTAGTAGTAGTCGAGGATATGACGGAGGGCCTGGCTGGGGCTTCGGCATTGGACGAAAATTGCGGTCGGGTCTGACTGACGGACGTTTTTTGACGGATGGTCAGATCTCCGAAAGAGAGTCAAAGAAGTTTGTCGGGTGGTTTGGCAAGGAGGTTGGGTGACGAGACTGGAGTCTGCGGGCTTGGGAAAATGGAAAGGAGGAGCAGAGTAAAGACAGGTGTGGCGGGTCGGCGCAACAACGTTGTGAATGGGCCAGACTGGGGAGATTCTGATTTGTGGGACAGTGAGGATAGTATGGATACTGGGCAGGGAAGCGGGAAAGGGAAAGAGAAAAGGGAGAACAACTTTCCTGGTAATAATGCAAAGAAGGTTAGAAGTAGTGGAAGTGGTGGTGGTGCGGAGGGAGGAGGGCAGGAAGGAACCGAGTTAAAAATTATTGTAAGGTTTGAGGACGAAAAGGGGATATCCACAATGAGCCCAATTAAATTAACAACGATATTGAAAAATCAGGTAGGAGACATATGCATGGCAAAGGTACTGAGGGACGGAAATTTACTGATTGTGTGCAGGAGTGAGGAGCAAAGGGAAAGAGCTGAAAAAATGAGGGAGGTTGGGCGATTTAAAGTAAAAAATACAAGCATTATTGACAATGGGTCAAAGTGGAACAAGGGTGTAATTTGGGGGGTGCCGATAGGAATAACAATGGAAGAAATTAAAGCTAATTTAAAAGGGGGGGTAGTAAAGGCAGCTCGTAGGCTACAGGCCACCCGGGAAGGACAGAGGAGAGACACTGAGGGCGTGGTGGTTGAGTTTGAAGGAGAAGTGCTTCCCAAAAGTGTAAGTTTGGGCTTTTTGAGGTATGGGGTAAGAGAATTTGTCCCTAATCCAATTCGGTGCTATAATTGTCAAAGGTTTGGGCACATAGCTAACGCTTGTAGGTGGAGGAAAAGGTGTGCAAGGTGTGGGGGCAACCACCAGTACGGAGAATGTAAACAAGAAACGCCAAAGTGTTGCAACTGTGGCGGGAATCATAGTGTGGCCTATGGAGGCTGTGAAAGTATGATGAGAGAGAGGGAAATTCAGCGAGTTAGAGTACAAAGTAAAGTTTCATATGCTGAAGCAGTAAAAAGGACGGACCAGGGAGGAGGGAATGGGCAAAGGACTGGGGGGAGGCTGCCTGCAGGGGAAAGAGAGCTGGTACGGAATGGGGAAATTCAGGTTGATTTGAAGAGACTGGTTATCTTTATAGCAGGAGTTGTGAATGCCACGATGGAAGTAAAGTCTAAAACTGAAAGAATTCAAATAATAGTGAAGGCAACAGCTAATCATCTTGGTTTCAGTGGTTTAACTTGGGAGGAGGTGAGGAGTGGGCTCAGTAGCCAGATAAGTCAGGATCAAGCATTGACTGGAAAGGAATTGTGAAGATGGTTATAGTGATTCAATGGAATGCAAGAAGTTTGGTGGCAAATGGGCAGGAATTTAAACGATATATTGAGGAACTTTCAGACAAACCAGATGTCATTTGTGTTCAGGAGACGTGGTTGAAACCTAATCTGGATTTTAAAATAGTGGGATATGTGTCTATTCGGAATGATAGGAAAGAGGGAATGGGAGGTGGGTGTGCAACTTTTGTGAGGGAGGGAATTCAGTTTAGAGAGGTAGGTAAAGGGGATGAGCTGGAATACGTGGTAATTGAAATTTGGACTAAAGAGGGAGAATTAGTAGTCGTTAATTTGTACAATCCTTGTAGGAGACTGACATTGAGTCAGTTATCCCAGATGGAGGGGATAGATGGGAGCAGGGTGGTAGTTTGTGGGGACTTTAATGCCCATAATGTGTTATGGGGGGCAAATTATACGGACATAAATGGTGAGATTATTGAGGAACTCTTGGAAGAGAAGAAGCTAGTGTGTTTGAATAATGGTAGAGCAACCAGAATTGATGTACATACGGGGGGTGGTTCGGTTCTTGATTTGACATTGGTGACTAGTAATATTGCAAGTGTGTGTGAGTGGGAGGTTTTGGAGGAGTCTTCAGTGGGAAGTGATCATTTTCCGGTATATTGTAATCTTTTTGTTTCAGTGAATAGGGTAAGTGGTCACAGGGAAGGGAGGTGGGTTTTTAGCACTGCTAATTGGAAATTATTTAAGTTTATTTGTGAGAGAGACCTTCCCCTAGTAGAGGTTAGTGAAGACGTGGAAAGCATGGAGGAAAGTATTAAAACTATTTTTCTGGAAGCAGCTAATCAGTCAATTTCTAAAAGTAAAGGGAAAAGATTAAAGAAAGCAGTGCCTTGGTGGACAGAGGAATGCACTAGAGCTATTGAGGAGAGGAATAAGAGGCTTAAGGTCCTAAGGAGAACTCACAATTGGCAAAACCTGATTAATTATAAGAGAGCACTGGCAAAAGCCAGGAAAACTATCCGGAGGGCCAAGAGAGAAAGTTGGCAGAGATACTGTAGCACTGTAGGTAGATCAACAGCCGTGGGAGATGTATGGAACATGATCAAGGCTATGAGGGGAGTCAGGAGGGAATGGCAGTACCCAATATTAAAAAGTGGGGAAGAGATTGCAATAACTGATGGGGAGAAGGCAGCAATGATAGCAAAGAGCCTGACTCAAATTCATAGCTCAGGTAATTTGACTGAAGAGGGTAAAAGAGGAAGAAGTAAGACGAGTTTAGCACACCCTGGGGTTTTGGAGGAAAGGTGTAATTTTAGTAGCCCTTTGGATTCTCCTTTCACTTTAGATGAAATAGAAAGAGCAGTAAACAAATCAGGATTAACATCCCCTGGGAAAGATAGTATCTGTTACATCATGGTGAAACACTTAGGGACTTTGGCAAGGAGGAAACTATTGGAAGTTTACAACAAAGTGTGGGAAAAGGGAAAGCTCCCAACTGCATGGAAAGAAGCTGTGATTGTTCCTATTAGGAAACCTGGAAAGGATCCCTCAGACCCAGCGAGTTACAGGCCTATAGCCTTAACGTCGCATTTGGGGAAAATAATGGAGAGAATGATCACAGATAGGATTGTTTTCTATCTTGAAAGTAGGGGAATTCTATCACCACATCAGAGTGGATTTAGAAAAGGAAGGGGAACTATGGATCCTGTTGTGTGTTTGGAGACTGAGGTACGGAAGGCTCAGGTAAACAAAGAGTCGGTAATTGCGGTATTCTTTGATGTGGAAAAAGCGTATGACATGTTGTGGAAGGAGGGGCTGATGATAAAGTTAAGTATGTTAGGAATATCTGGGAGAACATTTAACTGGATAAAGGATTTTTTGTTTAATAGGTACATCCAAGTTAGAGTGGGTAGAGCCATGTCAGATAGGTACTTGGTGGAAAATGGCACCCCCCAGGGTAGTGTTATAAGCCCAGTCCTTTTTTCTATTATGATAAATGATGTTTTTTCTGTTGTGAACAATGACATTGGCCGTTCTTTATTTGCTGATGATGGGGCATTATGGAAAAGAGGGAGTAATTTTAAGTATATAAGAGGGAAAATACAAGAAGCGATAAGCGCAGTGGAGGGATGGTTATATTCCTGGGGATTTAAATTCTCTGTTGAGAAAACAAAGGTGGTGGTGTTTACAAGGAAAAGGGTAGCGGATGCCCAGTTAACACTGTACGCTCAGGAATTGGAACAAGTCAAAGTTTTTAGGTTTCTGGGCATCTGGTTTGATGTTACTCTAACTTGGAGGGAGCATATTCAGAAGATGTCAGCTAGGTGCAAAAAAGTACTGAATGTGATGAGGTGTTTGACAGGGGTTGAGTGGGGTGCTAGCAGAACGGCTATGAGAAACATTTATGTTGCTTTAATTAGGTCTATATTGGATTATGGGTGTATTGTATATGGATCGGCTGCTAAAACTACGTTGAGCAAGTTGGACGTCATCCAGGCCCAGGCACTGAGGATCTGCTGTGGGGCTTTTAAAACAACTCCTGTTGCGGCCCTCCAGGTGGAAATGGGGGAAATGCCATTAAACATCAGGCGTAAGCAGATGATGATGAGTTACTGGGTCAATTTGCAGGGGCACGCTCAAAAGAAACATCCTACAGTCGGAGTGTTGTTGCCTTGTTGGGAGGGGGAAAGAGGGAAAGGGGAGAATTTTGCATTTCACGCTGGGAGAGTGGCGAGGGATATGAAGTTATGTGATAGAACGTATATCCCATCAGTTCCTTTGCCAGTCACTCCTCCTTGGTTTTTCTATCCAGTATCAGTTGATCTGTTTTTTTTGGAAAAGATGCGAGGGTGCAGAGAATTTGGAAACGCTGCAATTTTAGTAGAGGATCGGTTGGGTACGATATATCATTCCCTTACCCCAGTATTCACAGATGGATCAAAGGACCCTGACCCGGGCTGCACTGGATTTGCTTTCCATATCCCTGCCTTAAAAATATCTGATAGTAGAAGAACATCTTCCCATCTGTCTGTATATACAGTCGAATTGTTGGCTTTGGTGGCTGCATTGCAGAGGAGTGAGGAGCTGATGGTCAAGGGTTTAGTCCTTTGTTCGGATTCCAGTGCAGCCTTGCTGTCAATAAAATCAGGGTCATCTGATAGCAGACAGGACTTGATTTATGAGTTATATGAGACTTTATATAGACTCGGAAGCAAAGGGGTGGCTGTGGTGTTTATGTGGGTTCCAGCTCACAGGGGGGTTAAGGGAAATGAGGTCGCAGATAAATTGGTTAAACAGGCTCTGGGACACTGGGAGGTGCGGGATATTTCACTGAGTAAATCTGAGGCAAAAACGCTGATTAAAGAGTGTATTAGGCAGGAGTGGCAGCATAGGTGGGATACAGGGGAAACAGGGCGACATTTGCATGCTATCCAGAGTGCGGTTGGAGTTAAGGGCAGGATGGGGACAAGAAACACAAAGGAAGAGAATATTTTGTCTAGGATAAGGATGGGACACACTAGGCTAAATAAAACTTTGCATCTGGTAGGTAAGCACCCGACAGGGATGTGCGATTATTGTGAGAGAGAGGAAGAAAGTGTGGAGCATGTCATTTTCCACTGCCAGAAGTATACCCAGGAGAGAGACAGATTAGTGGAGGGAATTAGAGGATTAGGGGTGGGTGATGTTAACCTAGGCATGGTGGTGGGAGATGGGGTGAGAGGGTTGTTGGTCTTCCTTAAAGATACGGGATTAATTAATAGAATATAGTGGGTTTTTTTTTTTTTTTTTTTTTTTTTTTTTCCTCCCTTGGGGTATAATGTCTGGCCCACACTCCAACATTGGATGGCGGTAATGCGCCTTTAAGTTGGGTGCCCCCGCCAAAAAACAGAAGAAGAAGAAGAAGAAGAAGTAGTAGTCGAGATAATCAATGATGATGATGATGGTTGATGGACGAATTTAAGTCTTGGTAAATCGTGTCGGATGTTTGGAGTTATTACCTGTAAGTTTTTGGAATAAAAATGGAACACTGTTGATTGCTCAATTGCCTCAAAGCCTCCTTGCATAAGAGACAACCCACAACATTACATTCAGTTTGAATATTTTCATCTGTGAAGGACATATCAAGGTAAGACAGCTGTGTTTTTTATTAAACTATTTTCCTTCTAGCAATAAGATAAGATAAGATAAGATAAGCCTTTATTAGTCCCACAATGGGGAAATTCCAGGATTGCAACAGCACAGGGATAGCAACACTCAGAGCAACAATCAGAAGGCAAGAAAAAAGCAAGCAAGCAAGAGCAGCTAATATACATATGTACATATTACTATAAAATATATATGTATATATACACACACACACACACAGACACACAGTGCAGAGCATTGTAGCTGGATGGAATAAATATATGAATATATAAACACATTGCGGAGCATTGTAGCTAGATGGAATAAATATGTAGATATATAAACACCCACAGTACGGAGCATTGCAGCTAGGTGGAATAAATATGTAAATATATAAACACACACAGTGCGGAGCAATGTAGCTAGATGGAATAATATGTAGATATATAAACACACAGTGCGAAGCATTGTAGCTAGATGGAATAAATATTTAGATATATAAATATAAACACACCCAGTGCGGAGCATTGTAGTTAGATGGAATAAATATGTAAATATATAAACACACACAGTGCAGAGCATTGTTGCTAGATGGGATGAAACAGCATAACCGTCTACTTAGTTAACCTACATGGAATGATTATGTGCCCATACATATTCTCACCCTCCATAGCGACCGGTATTTTCCTAGTTGTATGCCGGAGGGGACCATTGTGTAAGTCTATTGCATCTTTTGCATTCAAAAAACTATTAGTTTGTTACGTCTTTTTGCTATCTCTGCGAGCAGCCCTGCTTAACTTTAGTGTTATGTGTGTTTTAAACTTGCTCATTTGCAATAACTCACTGCCATCGGTTTCAAAGTGAAATGCCAGTTTCACATTGTCGAAGCCATGTAGGGCTTAAATGACACTAACAGTGGATTTAACCTTTGGATTATCTTAGCGACTTTGAGCCTTTTGTGGTATACTGAGTTAGCCGTTTTATACAAAGGTGGACTCTTCAACATTTGAGACTTTTAACTGGAACAGCAACCCCTTAAAGACAAAGCCAAAGTAAAATTTTAACATTTTTGTATGGAATCTGGTCCATCCCATGAGTGGTACGTGGAATGTTTGAGTGCAGGGGATCTGCAGGTAGAACTCATTAAGGAATCCAAAGATTTTTATTCTTAAACGCTCCCAGTTGTATTCAGATTGATTGTTTTTAGTTCAAGTCTTAATAAAGTTGGTTGCAAATACTCTGCTTGTTTGAATAAAGATCTAAATGTCATCAAATGAAATTGTATGTTAAAAGGCATATTGTATGATATAGTGTAGTTAGAAATGTGATCTGATCTGTTCACACTCCGACAGGCAGCGAAAAGTAAGCTAGGAGCAGGAAGACAAAAGAAGAGGAAAACAGCAACCTTGTGTGTAGCAGAATGGAATGTACGCACTCTGTTGGACAGAACAACATCACAGCGCCCAGAAAGACAGACAGCGCTTGTGGCCCTGGAAATGAACAGGTACAATGTAAACATAGCTGCACTTAGTGAAACAAGATTGCCTGGATATGAAAGCTTGGAAGACCATGGGTACATCTTCTTTTGGAGTGGGAGATCAACTCAAGAAAAGAGAGAAGCAGGAGTGGGCTTTGCAGTTAGAAAGGAGATAGCAGCAATGCTTGATGAGGAACCGGTGCCAATCAACGACAGGATAATGACTATGAGACTCCCACTACAGCGGAAGATGCATGCCACACTCATCAGTGTATATGCCCCAACAATGACCAACACAGAAGACGTGAAGGAAGAGTTCTACAGTGATTTACGTGAGAGTATCAGGTGTGTACCGACTGACAGGCTGATACTCGTTGGAGATTTTAATGTCAGAGTTGGTTCGGACACTGAGAAATGGAAAGGAGTGCTAGGCAGTGATGGAGTAGGAAAGTGCAATGCTAATGGAGAACTTCTACTTGCACTATGTTCAGAGTACAACCTTGTGATAACTAACACTCTATTTAAGCACAAAAACACACACAAGAAGACATGGATGCACCCAAGATCCAAGCACTGGCACTTATTAAGATGAGATAAGATAAGATAAGATAAGCCTTTATTAGTCCCACAATGGGGAAATTCCAGGATTACAACAGCACAGGGATAGTAACACTCAGAGCAACAATCAAGAAGACAAGAAAAACAAGAGCAGTGAATATACATATGTACATATATATATATATATATATATATATATATATATATATATATACGTATATACACAGTGCAGAGCATTGTAGCTAGATGGAATAAATATACAGTATAAATATATATACACACAGTGTGGAGCATTGTAGCTAGATGGAATAAACAGCATAAACGTCTACTTAGTTATCCTACATAGTATGAATATGTACCCATACATATTGTCATGCTCTGTTGCGACCAATATTGTCCTAGTTGTATACTGGAGGGGACTAATGTGTAAGTCTATTGCGTCTTTTGCATTCAATACTATTAGGTTGTCACGTTTTTTTTTTGTATCTCTGCGAGCAGCCCTGCTTAGGTTATACAGTCTGACAGCTGTAGGTAGGAAGGACCTATGAAACCTCTCGGTTGCGCACCTAGGATGATGTAGTCTGCTGCTAAATGAGCTCATCAGTGCGTTCAGTATGTCCTGCATAGGGTGGGATTCGGACTCCAGCAGAGATGACAGGTTAGCTACCATCCTTCTCTCTCCTATCTCCTCCACTGGGCCAAGGCATTGCCCCAGGACAGAGCTAGCTTTCTTTATCAGTTTGTTCAGTCTCTTCCTATCGGCTGCTGTAATGCCAATGCCCCAGCAGACAACTCCAAAAGTGATGGCTGATGCCACCACCGTGTCATAGAATGTCTGCAGCAGTGCCCCTTGTACACCAAAAGACCTGAGTCTCCTCAGTAGGAACAGCCTGCGCTGTCCCTTCCTGTAGAGTGCACTGGTATTGTGTGACTAGTCTAGTTTATTGTTTAGATGAACACCCAGGTACTTGTAGGATGTCACCATCTCAATGTATGTTCCCTGTATGTTTACTGGTGCTGTGAGGGGTTGTCCTTGCCTGCGGCAGTCCACCACCAGCTCCTTAGTTTTCCTCGCATTGATCTGGAGGCAGTTCCGATGGCACAAGTCCACAAAGTCCTGGATAAGTCCCCTGTACTCAGCTTCATCTCCGTTGGAGATGAGGCTGACGGTCGCAGAGTCATCAGAGAACTTCTGTAGATGGCAGTGTGTTGTGTTGTGTTGTGTTGTGTGAGAAGGCCGCAGTATAAAGGACGAACAGGAAGGGAGCAAAATCCATTCCCTGCAGGGCCCCCGTGCTACCGATGATCATGTCGGACACACAGTCCTGGGTTCTCACAAACTGTGGCTGGTTAGTGAGGTAGTCAAGGATCCATGATCCATGATCCACCTTCATGATGACAGGTGCTGGTACACCCCTGCGCACAGCAGCTTGTCCTTAAGGATCATCGGTTGGATGGTGTTGAAAGCACTGGAGAAGTCAAAGAACATGATCCTCACCGCATTCCTGGGCTTCTCCAGGTGGGACAGGGAATGGTGAAGGAGGAAGATCACTGCATCCTCCACCCCAATGCCATGCTGGTAGGCAAACTGGAGTGGATCCATCGCTGGTCCCACCAGGGGGCGGAGGTGAGCAAGGAGCAGTCTCTCCAGGGTCTTCATCATGTGAGACGTCAGAGCCTCTGGTCTGTAGCTGTTTTTTTATTAGACTACATCATATTCAGGCAGAGAGACAGAAGGGATGTATTGGACACCACAGCAATGAGAGGCGCGGACTGTGGTATTGATCATGTTGTGCTGAGCTCTAGATTAAGGATTTGCAGACGAAAACAGCACTGCAGGATGGGTGCGAAGCAACCAAGGAAGCTAAACAACAGTGCACTGAAAGGCCAAAAGAAGCAAGAAGAACTACACAGGAAATGGATGAAAACTTGAAAGACTGGGAGAGCAACAACTCAGACAATGACATAGAAGAGAAATGGGCAACACTGAAGGATATGGTGCATCAGACTGCAAGTGATCTATTAGGCTACCCTGAGAGGAAATATCAAGATTGGTTTGATGAGCATGATGAACACCTGAAGAAACTACTAGAAGCGAGGAATACAGCTAGGCAGGAAAACCTACAGTGTAACACAAGGTCGAAGAAGAAAACATACTCAAAAGCTCAGAGTGAGCTACAGAAGTACACCAGAGAGATGAAGTCCAACTGGTAGGATGAAAAAGCGGAGAAACTTCAAACTGAAGAAGACAGGAAGGACATGAAAACATTCTTCACAGGTCTGAGAGAAATCTACGGCCCTAAACCAAGAGGATTGATCCAACTAAAGGCTATGGATGGTGAAACAGTTTTGCAGGAGAAAGACACGATCCTGGACAGATTTGCAGACCACTTTGACCAACTACTAAACAACCCTGGAGATCTCACCGAAGAGGCTAAAGAAGCTCTAGTGCAGCGACCAGTTGTATCAAGTCTGGATGAACCACCAAATTTTGATGAACTAATGGCAGCTATCAGGACAACACAGGATGGTAAAGCTCCAGGAAGGGATGGAATTCCAGCAGAAGTGTGGAAATTTGGTGGTGTTCAGCTGACCAACTGCCTGCACAAACTCATCCAAGAGATATGGGATGCCCAGAAAGTACCTCAAGACTGGAAGGGTGCAAGCATTGTGCCTTTGTTCAAGAAAGGTGACAGGAAGGATTGTGGAAATTACTGAGGTATATCACTACTAGCCACTGTTGGTAAGATTCTCCCACGTGTATTACTTAGACTCAGTGAACACATCTCACAGAATGTACTACCGGAAACCCAGTGTGGCTTTAGAAGTGGAAGAAGCACATTGGACATGATTTTCTGCTTGAAACAGGTTCAAGAAAAGTGTATCGAACAGAACATGCCACTTTATGTCGTCTTCATAGACTTTAGTAAAGCCTTTGATACTGTTTCGCAACAAGAACTTTGGCAGGTACTCAAGAACTATGGCTGTACAGAGAAGTTTGTCAGCCTGATCGAGGCACTCCATACAGGTATGCAAGCAAATGTGGCAATGAGTGGGTCAGTATCTAAAGACTTTTCAGTAAGCAACGGGGTGAAACAAGGATGTGTGCTGGCACCTACACTCTTCTCGCTATATCTGGCAGCCATGCTTGAGGTTGCCTTCAAAGACACTTCAGAAGGAGTATACATTCAAACAAGGAAAGAAGCAGACTTGTTCAATGTGGCACAGTTTAAAGCCAAGAGTAAGACATCGATAAAGATAGTAAGAGAAATGCTCTTTGCCAACGACAGTGCTCTAGTTGCACACAGCGTGGACGATATGCAATCTTTAGTGGAGAAATTTGTAAGAGCAGCTAGCCAATTCAGCCTCCAAATCAACATCAAGAAGACAGAGTTCCTTTATCAACCACCAAAGTTCCAAATATCAACATCACTATCAGAAGAGATCAGCATTGGTACAGAGTCACTAGTCAAGTGCAAGACTTTCAAGTACCTAGGGAGTACCGTTTCAGCGAATGCTAGGCTGGAGGATGAACTCTCTCTCAGAATGGGAAGAGCGAGTGCTGTGTTTGGAAACTTGAGGGAGAGACTGTGGAACAATCGATATGTGTCAATCCGTGTGAAATGCAAAGTGTACAGGGCGACAGTACTGGCTACTCTATTGTACGGTGCTGAAACTTGGACTGTCTTCAGAGTGCAGGTGAAGAAACTCCATGCGTACATGATTAGATACCTTCGAGCCATTATGGACATCTCATGGAAAGAAAAGAGAACCAACATAGAAGTATTGAAACGAGCTGGTCTATCATCAATGGAGGACATACTAATACAGATGAACCTGAGATGGCTCGGACATGTTGAGAGGATGGACCACCAGCGTCTCCCTCGACAGTTACTCTACTCACAGTTATGCGAGGGCAAACGCAATCAGGGTAGACCAAGGCTCAGATTTAAAGACACTGTAAAAAGAAACTTGAAGAAGTTGGACATAGGAGTTCCTGGCAGCAGAAGGCTAAGAACAGAGCTGTGTGGAGGAATCTGATCAGACCTAAATGAAATGGTCATTGTCGCCCATGACAGACTGCTATGATGATGATGATGATGATGAGTTAGAAATGTACTTTAAGTGAGTTAACATTATTCTTAAAATGATGTTTTAAAAACTCAAAGCAATCAGAAAGTGGCCATTAGAACTGGAAGAAAAGCAAAAATAAAATAAAAAAAAAAACATCTGCAAAATTTAATCACAGAAGGGAACATGTAAAATGACAGAGGTGTGAAGTTTGTACCAGCAGTTTCCACTTATGTCATGGAGGGTGTTTTTGTTGGGTTTTTTTTTTTTTGGTGTCATGAGGTATCATGTGTTTACTCCTCCTTGGTTAACTGGATTTTTTTTGCTGCTGTGGATCACCTATTCCTCTTCTTCTTCTGCTTTTCCTTGCTGATTAGTGCAGATCTTCAGGATTTAACACCACCGAACACCATCGTTTAGCTCCTCCTCACAGCTGTGATTTTAAAAAAATGGCCAGCACACGGCAATTTAATGTAAATTAGAAACATTCTTTTGTAAATGTGAGGATTTTTCTCATAAATTTGCAAAAATTTCCTGCAGAGTTAAAGCCATTTTACTCAGAAATGTGCTGCTTCTTACTTGAAAATTTGCAGCTTTTTATTATTCATAACTTTGCAACTTTTTCCTCATGAATTTAGAACTTTTCTTACTCTTGAATTTGCAGTTAAAAAATAAATTTGCAGCATTTTACTCAAATCTTATATTTGCAACACTTTAGGTTGTAAACAGTTGGAAATTTACACCTTTTTATGTCTTTTTGCTAAAGTTGCAGCTTCTTACCCATAAAATTCCACTTTTTTTTGGACAGAAATTGGTAGCTTTTAACTGAGACTTAGATCCTTTTTTTTTTTTTTTTTTTTTGGTCAGGTCAGGCATTGGCTTGCTTGCTACCGGATAACCATGAAAACTGGTACTATCTGTCTCATGGGTAAGGCCGTCAGCGACTCAACCGGCATCCCCGCCCTTCCGAGGGCATGGAGGGTGAAACAGGGCATCCTGGCAGAACTAAAAATAATATCTGCCACAGGTCTGTGGTGGACCACTCCCAGTTACACGGGGTGAGACTGGACATCCTGGCAGATAAACACATCTGTCGCAAGGTCTGCGGTGGACTGTGCCAGTCAGTGCATTGTGACATGCACTACACAAAGAGCAGAGATAAACAAACCTATCATCTGGTCAGTCACCGCAACAGATACTGGATTCAGTTTGTCTTGGCTTGTTCTTGCTACTGATAATACCTTTATCTCAGAATCAGAATCAGAATCAGGTTTATTGCCATTGTTCATGTAGTACACAAACTAGGAATTTGTCTCGGTACAATGCTGCAACATTAAACATGATAAGATAAGAGAAATAAACTATACATGTAATAAAGTGTAGGATAAGATTAAGTGATACTGGTCAACAGTTAAAATATATATTAGCCAGCAGCAGATACTGTGGAGAACTATATAGTGCAGTCGGTAATGCAGGAAGAAAACAGTGATGATTGACATGAGTCTGGTTGAGCTGCTGTACATGGTGCACGAGAGTCACTTAGTGTTCAGCAGTCTAATGGCAGAGGGGAAGAAGCTGTTCATGTGACGGGAGGTTTTAGTCTGGATGGACCGAAGTCTTCTACCAGAGGGGAGGGGGGCAAACAGTACGTGACCAGGGTGTGAGGGATCGGCTATGATCCGGCCAGCACGCCTCCGGGTCCTGGAGATGTACAGATCCTGGAGAGATGGGAGCTTGCAGCCAATCACCTTCTCAGCAGTGCGCACGACGCGCTGCAGCCTTAGTCTGTCCCTGGCAGTGGCTCCTGCATACCACACGGTTATGGAGGTGGTGAGGATGGACTCGATGATGGCTGTGTAGAACTGCACTAACATCTTGGTGGGTAGCTTGAGCTTCCTCAGCTGCCGCAGGAAGAACATCCTCTGCTGGGCTTTTTTGATGAGTGAGCTGATGGTCAGCTCCCATTTGAGGTCCCTGGTGATGGTAGTGCCTAGGAAGCGGAAGGAATCAGCAGTGGTGATGGGAGAGCCTGAGAGGGTGAGGGGGGGCAGAGGAGTAGTGACTTTCCTGAAGTCTACAATCATCTCCACTGTCTTCAGAGCGTTCAGCTGCAGGTTGTTATTGCTGCACCAGGACGCCAGCTGGGCCACCTCTCTCCTGTAGGCGGACTCGTCGCCGTTGGAGATGAGCCCGATGAGGGTGGTGTCGTCCGCAAACTTGATCAACTTGACAGACTGGTGGCTGGAGGTGCAGGAGTTGGTGTAAAGGGAGAAGAGTAGGGGGGAAAGTACACAGCCCTGGGATGATCCGGTGCTGAATGCGCCAAGAATTCTGGCGCATTCAGCAGCACATTCTGCCAAGAATGTGCTGCCAAGAATTCTGGCGCATTCAGCAGCACATTCTGCCAAGAATGTGCTGCCAAGAATTCTGGCGCATTCAGCAGCACATTCTGCCAAGAATGTGCTGCTAGTCCAGCAAAAGCTAGCAGTACTCAAATACTTTGCAAGCAGTTTCATGAATTGGTCAATCAGAAAGCAACTCATACAAGCTCAGATGTCACCCGGGCTTACAAGGTCCACGCTGATCTGTTTACAGTTCAACAGGCAGCAAAAAGTAAGCTAGGAGCAGGAAGACAAAAGAAGAGGAAAACAGCAGGCTTGTGTGTAGCAGAATGGAATGTACACACTCTGTTGGACAGAATAACATCACAACGCCCAGAAAGACAGACTGCACTTATAGCCCTGGAAATGAACAGGTACAATGTAGACATAGCTGCACTTAGTGAAACAAGATTGCTTTGATATGATAGCTTGGAAGACCATGGGTGCATCTTCTTTTGGAGTGGGAGATCAACTCAAGAAAGGAGAGAAGCAGGAGTGGGCTTTGCAGTTAGAAAGGAAATGCTTGATGAGGAACCGGTGCCAATCAATTACAGGATAATGACTATGAGACTCCCACTATAGTGGAAGATGTATGCCACACTCATCAGTGTATATGCCCCAACAATGACCAACACAGAAGAGGTGAAGGAAGAGTTCTACAGTGATTTACGTGAGACTATCAGGCATGTACCGACTGATGAAAGGCTGATACTCATTGGAGATTTTAATGTCAGAGTTGGTTCAGACACTGAGAAATGGAAAGGAGTGCTAGGCAGTGATGGAGTAGGCAAGTGTAATGCTAATGGTGAACTTCTACTTGCACTATGTTCAGAGTACAACCTTGTGATAAACAACACTCTATTTAAGCACAAGGACACACACAAGAAGACATGGATGCACCCAAGATCCAAGTACTGGCACTTGTTAGACTACATCATAGTCAGGCAGAGAGACATAAGGGATGTATTGGACACCACAGCAATGAGAGGCACGGACTGTGGTATTGATCATGTTATGCTGAGATCTAGATTAAGGATTTGAAGATGAAAACAGCACTGTAGGTCGGGTGCAAAGCCACCATGGAAGCTAAACACTAGTGCACTGAAAGGCCAAAAGAAGCAGGAAGAACTTACACAGGAAATGGATGAAAACTTGAAAGACTGGGAAAGCAACAACTCAAAGAATGACATAGAAGAGAAATGGGCAACACTGAAGGATATGGTGTATCAAACTGTGAGTGATGTATTAGGCTAACCTGAGAGGAAACATCAAGATTGGTTTGATGAGCATGATGAACACTCGAAGAAACTACTAGAAGCGAGGAATACAGCTAGGCAGGAAAACCTACAGTGTAACACAAGAGCGAAGAAGAAAAAACATACTCAAAGGCTCAGAGTGAGCTACAGAAGTACACCAGAGAGATGAAGTCCAACTGGTGGGATGAAAAAGCGGAGGAACTTCAAACTGCAGAAGAAAGGAAGGACATGAAAACATTCTTCACAGGTTTGAGAGAAATCTACGGCCCTAAACCAAGAGGATTGATCCAACTAAAGGCTATGGATGGTGAAACGGTTTTGCAGGAGAAAGACAAGATCCTGGACAGATTTGCAGACCACTTTGACCAACTACTAAACAACCCTGGAGATCTCACTGAAGAGGCTAAAGAAGCTCTAGTGCAGTGACCAGCTGTATCAAGCCTGGATGAACCACCAAATTTTGATGAACTAATGGCAGCTATCAGGACAACACAGGATGACAAAGCTCCAGGATGGGATGGAATTCCAGCAGAAGTGTGGAAATTCGGTGGTGTTCAGCTGACCAACTGTCTGCACAAGCTCATCCAAGAGATATGGGATGCCCAGAAAGTACCTCAAGACTGGAAGGATGCAAGCATTGTGCCTTTGTTCAAGAAAGGTGACAGGAAAGATTGTGGAAATTACTGAGGTATATCACTGCTAGCCGCTGTTGGTAAGATTCTCTCACGTGTACTACTTAACAGACTCAGTGAACACATCTCGCAGAATGTACTATAGGAAACCCAGTGCGCCTTTAGAAGTGGAAGAAGCACAATGGGCATGATTTTCTGCTTGAAACAGGTTAAAGAAAAGTGTATCAAACAGAACATGCCGCTTTATGTAGTCTTCATAGACTTCAGTAAAGCCTTTGATACTGTTTCGTAACAAGGACTTTGGCAGGTACTCAAGAAATATGGCTGTACAGAGAAGTTTGTCAGCCTGATCGAGGCACTCCATACAGGTATGCAAGCAAACGTGGCAATGAGTGGATAAGTATCTAAAAACTTTTCAGTAAGCAACGGGGTGAAACAAGGATGTGTGCTGGCACCTACACTCTTCTCGCTATATCTGGCAGCCATGCTTGAGGTTGCCTTCAAAGACACTTCAGAAGGAGTATACATTCAAACAAGGAAAGAAACAGACTTGTTCAATGTGGCACAGTTTAAAGCCAAGAGTAAGACATCGATAAAGATAGTAAGAGGAATGCTCTTTGCCAATGACAGTGCTCTAGTTGTGCACAACGTGGAAGATATGCAATCTTTAGTGGAGAAATTTGCAAGAGCAGCTAGCCAATTCAGCCTCAAAATCAACATCAAGACGACAGAGTTCCTTTATCAACCACCAAAGTTCCAATTATCAACATCACTACCAGAAGAGATCAGCATTTGTACAGAGCCACTAGACAAGTGCAAGACTTTCAAGTATCTAGGGAGTACTGTTTCAGAGAATGCTAGGCTGGAGGATGAACTATCTCTCAGAATGGGAAGAGTGAGCGCTGTGTTTGGAAACTTGAGGGAGAGACTGTGGAACAATCGACATGTGTCAATCCATGTGAAATGCAAAGTGTACAGAGTGACAGTAGTGGCTACTCTATTGTACGGTGCTGAAACTTGGACTGTCTTCAGAGTGCAGGTAAATAAACACGTAATGAGACACCTTTGAGCCATAATGGACATCTTATGGAAAGAAAAGATAACCAACAGAAGTTTTGAAATGAGATTATCTACCATCAATGGAGGACATACTAATACAGAAGAACCTGAGATGGCTCGAACATGCTGAGAGGATGGACCACCAGCGTCTCCCTCGGCAGTTACTCTACTCAGTTATGTGAGGGCAAATGCAATCAGAGTAGACCAAGGCTCAGATTTAAAGACACTGTAAAAAGAAACTTGAAGAAGTTGGATATAGACAGGAGTTCCTGGCAGCGGAAGGCTAAAGACAGAGCTGTGTGGAGGAATCTGATCAGACCTAAATGAAACTGTCATTGTTGCCCACGACAGACTGCTATGATGATGATATACTGTATATACACTACCGTTCAAAAGTTTGGGGTCACTTAGAAATTTCCTTATTTTTAAAAGAAAAGCACTGTTTTTTTTCAATGAAGATTACTTTAAACTAATCAGAAATACACTCTAATATCTAATATACATTGCTAATGTGGTAAATGACTATTCTAGCTGCAAATGTGTGGTTTTTGGTGCAATATCTACATAGGTGTATAGAGGCCCATTTCCAGCAACTATCACTCCAGTGTTCTAATGGTACAACGCGTTTTCTCATTGCGTCAGAAGGCTAATGGATGATTAGAAAACCCTTGTGCAATCATGTTAGCACAGCTGAAAACAGTTTAGCTGGTTAGAGAAGCTATAAAACTGACCTTCCTTTGAACAGGTTGAGTATCCGGAAAAAATTATTGTTTCAAATACAAATCGTTATTTCTAACCTTGTCAATGTCTTGACTATATTTTCTATTCATTTTACAACTCATGGTGGTAAATAAGTGTGACTTTTCATGGAAAACACAAATTAATTTTCTGGGTGACCCCAAACTTTTGAACGGTAGTACATATATATATAGATAGATAGATAGATAGATAGATATATCACAAAAATGAGTACACCCCTCACGCTTTTGTAAATATTTTATTATTTCTTTTTATGGGACAAGACAAAGGACATGACACTTTGATACAATGTAAAGTAGTCATTGTACAGCTTGTATAACAGTGTGAATTTGTTGTCCCCTCAAAATGACTCAGCACACCGCCATTAATGCCTAAGCTGCTGGCAACAAAAGTGAGTACACCCCTAATTGAAAATGTCCAAATTGTGCCCAAAGTGTCACCATTATTTTCCTGCAGTGCCTTAATTCTTTTGGGCATGAAGTTCACTGGAGCTTCAAAGCTTGCCACTGGAATCTTCTTCCACTCCTCCATGATGACATTATGGTGTTATAGATCTTGTGCTCTTCCACCTTCCATTTGAGGATGTCCCACAGTTGCTCAATAAGGTTTAGGTCTGGAGACATGCTTGGCCAATACATCACCTTTACCCTCTTTTTCTTTAGCAAGGCAGTAGTCGTCTTGGAGGTGTGTTTGGGGTCATTAGCATGTTGGAATACTGCTCTGCGGCCCAGTTTCCGAAGGGAGTGGATCATGCTCTGCTTCAGTATTTCACAGTACATGTTGGCATTCATGGTTCCCTCAGTTAACTGTAGCTCCCCAGTGCCGGCAGCACTCATGCAGCCCCAAACCATAACAGTTCCACCACCATGCTTGACTGTAGGCAAGACACACTTGGCTTTGTACTCCTCACCTGGTTGCCACTATACACGCTTAACAACATCTGAATCAAATAAGTTTATCTTGCTCTCATCAGACCACAGGACATGGTTCCAGTAATCCATGTCCTTAGTGTGCTTGTCTTCAGCAAACTGTTTGCAGGCTTTCTTGCGCATCATCTTTAAAAGAAGCTTCCTTCTGGGATGACAGCCATGCGGACCGATTTGATGCAGTGTGCGGCATATGGTCTGAGTACTGACACGCTGATTCCCCCGCCCCTTCAACCTCTGCAGCAATGCTGGCAGCACTCATACATTTATTTTCAACCTCTGGATATGATTCTGAGCATGTGCACTCAACGTCTTTGGTCAACCATGGCGAAGCCTGTTCTGAGTGGAACCTGTCCTGTTAAACCACTGTGTGGTCTTGGCCACCATGCTGCAGCTCAGTTTCAGAGTGCTGGCAATCTTCTTATAACCTAGGCCATCTTTATGTAGAGCAACATTTTTTTTTTCAGATCCTCAGAGAGTTCTTTGCCATGAGGTGCCATGTTGAACTTCCAGTGACCAGTATGAGAGAGTATAAGAGCGATAACACCAAATTTAACACACCTGCTCCCCATTCACACCTGAGACCTTGTACCACTAACGGGCCGCATGACACCAGAGAGGGAAAATAGCTAATTGGGCACAATTTGGACAGTTTCACTTCAGGGTGTACTCACTTTTGTTGCCAGCGGTTTAGACATTAATAGCTGTGTGTTGAGTTATTATGAGGGGACAGCAAATTCACACTGTTATACAAGCTGTACACTGACTACTTTACATTGTATCAAAGTGTAATATCTTCAGTGTTGTCCCATGAAAAGAAAATATTTTCAAAAATGTGAGTGGTGTACTCACTTTGTGAGATACTGTAAGTTAAAATTCTTTGGTATAGTCATATTTGTCTTTTGTTTTATGGATAAACTTTTTATCACTATGGGGAGCGATTTGTACAAAGAAAGTCACAATTCTTTCACTAATATATTTAAGATATTTAGTTCACTTTCCTCACATTTAGCCAGGTTTCCTCTCATTTGACATACAAATTCATCTACAACATAAACGCATGTACAGTGGTGAAAAAAAAGTGTTTGCCTCCTTGCTGATTTGTCATTTTTTTGAATATCTGTCACATGTAAATGTTTCAGATCATTAAACAAGTTTAAATTTGAGACAAAGATAATACATGTAAACACAAAATGCAGTTTTTAAATGAAGGTGTTCATTACTAAGGATTAAAAAAAATCCATACCTATAAGATAAGCCTTTATTAGTCCCACAACGGGGAAATTCCAGGATTGCAACAGCACAGGGATAGCAACACTCAGAGCAACAATCAGAAGGCAAGAAAAAAAACAAGCAAGCAAGAGCAGCTAATAAACATATGTACGTATTACTATAAAATATATATATATATACACACACACACAGACACACAGTGCAGAGCATTGTAGCTGGATGGAATAAATATATGAATATATGAACACACAGTGCAGAGCATTGTAGCTAGATGGAATAAATATGTAAATATATAAACACCCACAGTACGGAGCATTGCAGCTAGGTGGAATAAATATGCAAGTATATAAACACACACAGTGCTGAGCATTGTAGCTAGATGGAATAAATATGCAAATATATAAACACACACAGTGCAGAGCATTGTTGCTAGATGGAATGAAACAGCATAACCGTCTACTTAGTTATCCTACGTGGTATGATTATGTGCCCATACATATTCTCACCCTCCATAGCGACCGGTATGTTCCTAGTTGTATGCCGGAGGGGACCATTGTGTAAGTCTATTGCATCTTTTGCATTCAAAAAACTATTAGTTTGTTACGTCTTTTTGCTATCTCTGCGAGCAGCCCTGCTTAGGTTGTACAGTCTGACAGCCGTTGGTAGGAAGGACCTACGAAACCTCTCGGTTGTGCACCTGGGATGATGTAGTCTGCTGCTAAATGAGCTCCTCAGTGCATTCAGTATGTCCTGCATAGGGTGGAACTCGGACTCCAGCAGAGATGACAGTTTAGCCACCATCCTTCTCTCTCCTATCTCCTCCATCGGATCAAGGCGCTGCCCCAGGACAGAGCTAGCTTTCTTAATCAGTTTGTTCAGTCTCTTCCTATCGGCTGCAGTAATGCCACTGCCCCAGCAGACCACTCCAAAAGTGATGGCTGATGCCACCACCGTGTCATAGAATGACTTCAGCAGCGCCCCTTGTACACCAAAAGACCTGAGTCTCCTCAGCAGGAACAGCCTGCGCTGTCCCTTCTTGTAGAGTGCGTCAGTATTGTGTGACCAGTCTAGTTTATTGTTCAGATGAATACCCAGGTACTTATAGGATGTCACCATCTCGATGTCTGTTCCCTGTATATTTACTGGTACTGTGAGGGGCTGCCCATGCCTGCGGCAGTCCACCACCAGCTCCTTAGTTTTCCTCGCGTTGATCTGGAGGCAGTTCCGATGGCACCAGTCCACGAAGTCCTGGATAAGCCCTCTGTACTCAGCTTCATCTCCATTGGAGATGAGGCCAACGATCGCAGAGTCATCAGAGAACTTCTGTAGATGGCAGTGTGTTGTGTTGTGTGAGAAGTCCGCAGTATAAAGAGTGAACAGGAAGGGAGCCAGCACCGTTCCCTGGGGGGCCCCCGTGCTACTGATGATCGTGTCGGACACACAGTCCCGGGTTCTCACAAACTGAGGCCGGTTCGTGAGGTAGTCCAGGATCCATGATGACAGGTGCTGGTCCACCCCTGCGCGCAGCAGCTTGTCCTTCAGGATCATCGGTTGGATGGTGTTGAAAGCACTGGAGAAGTCAAAGAACATGATCCTCACCATATTCCCGGGCTTCTCCAGGTGGGACAGAGAACGGTGAAGGAGGAAGATCACCGCATCCTCCACCCCAATGCCATGCTGGTAGGCGAACTGGAGTGGATCCATTGCTGGTTCCACCAGGGGGCGGAGGTGAGCAAGGAGCAGTCTCTCCAGGGTCTTCATCAAGTGGGACGTCAAGGCCACCGGTCTGTAGCTGTTCAGGTCTTTGGGGTGGGAAGTTTTTGGTACAGGTACCACACAAGATGTTTTCCACAGCTGTGGTACCCTCCCCAGTTTCAGGCTCATGTTGAAGATATACGTCACAATCCCACACAGCTGGTCTGCACAGGACTTGAGGAGCTTTGCGCTGATGCCGTCCGGTCCCGGCGCCTTCCTCGCCTTGATCTTCCTCAGCTCCGTCCTCACCTGGGTCCTGGTCAGGGTCAGGATGGGGGGCTGTGTGTTGGGAGTGGGGGGGTGTTGGTGGAGTGGGGAGTGGGCAGCAGGACTTGATTTCTTTAGAGGCAGCAGTGGTTGTTGTGCAGTCAGGGGGGAGGGTTGGTCAAATCTATTGAAAAACAGATTCAGGTTGTTCGCCCACTCCCTGCCCCCTGTGGCCTGGGGGGAGGTATTCTGGAGCCCCGAGATGGTTTTGAGGTTTCTCCAGACCCCGCTGATGTCGCTCTGTTGCAGCTTGTCCTCCATCTTCTTCCTGAAGCTGTCCTTGCCTTCTCTGATCTTTCTCCTCAGCTCCCTCTGTACGGACTTCAGCATCTCCCTGTTCCCTGACCTGAAGATCCTCTTCTTCTCTCTCAGAAGTGTTTTTATCTCAGGGTTGATCCAGGGTTTGTTGTTTGAGTGACGCCGTATGGTCTTGGTGGGAACGGATTTGTCCACACAGAAGCTGAGGTAGCCCGTGAAGGTGTGAATGAGGCCATCGATGTCCTCACCATGTGGATCGCAGAGCTGCTTCCAGGCGGTGGCTTCAAAACAGCCCTTTAGGGTGTCCATTGTCTCCTCAGACCATAACTCCACAGTGTGCATGGCCGGAGGTTGTCTGTGCACTAGGGGTTTGTACACCGGCCGGAGATGAACCAAGTTGTGATCCGATCTCCCGAGTGGGGGGAGTTGTGATGAGGTGTACGCCTCCTTAGTGTTTGCGTAGAATAAATCCAGTGTTTTATTGTCTCTAGTGTGGCATGTGACATACTGGGTGAACGTGGGTAGAATGGGAGACAGTGAAACATGGTTGAAATCGCCTGAGATGAGGAGAAGAGCATCTGGGTGTTCTGTCTGCAGCCTGCTGGTTACTGAATGGATGACGTCACGTGCTGTCCCAGCGTTCGCCGTCGGATTTGCATAAACAACAATGCAGATCACGTGTGAGTGTTCTCTCGGGAGATATGTAGGCCTCATGCTAACAGCTAGCAACTCAATGTCTTTGCTGCAGTGTCGTTGTTTAACAGTGATATGTCCCGGTCTGCACCAGTTGTTGTTAACATACATTATCACTCCACCGCCCCTAGCCTTGCCACTGTCTGGTGTTCGGTCAGCTCGTATCATGTGAAAACCCTCCAGCTCAATGTTAGCATCTGCTGCTAGTTCAGTTAGCCACGTCTCAGTAAACAAAAGGAGAGAGCACTCCCGGTATGTGCTATCATAACGGGAGATAGCCGCTAGCTCATCTAACTTTCCCAGTATCGACCGTACATTTCCCATGACAACAGATGGAAGGGAGGGTCTGTACCTTATATTTTTTGTCCTCCGCCTTACTCCAGCCCGGCAGCCGCGGCGTTTTCGCCTCAGTTCTCTCGGTATGTCGAGTTTTTCCAATGGGACCGGGTGGCGGTTGAATGCTAGCAGCTGTTCTCTGCTGTATCGTATCCTGCTATAGACAGTGGCTCCGTCCACCGGCTCAGGAGACATTTAGGACGATCTGTGTGTCCGTGATATAAGTGGGGTGAAAAAAAAAAGACGGATCAAAAGAGAGAGGAAGGGAAAAAGACTCGGAATCGAGCCGCTGTTGCAAAAGGCAGCCGACTCGTGTGGCGCCGAGAGAAAAAAAAAAAAAAAAAAAAAAAAAAAAAAAAAAAAAAGGTACATATAGGTACATATAGTACATATAGGTACATATAGGTACATATAGGTACATCTATACATATAGGTACATGTACATGTACAGGTACATGTACATATAGGTACATCTCAAAAAATTATAATATCATGAAAAAGTTCAATATTTTTGTCACGCATTTCAGAAAGTGAAACCCAAATATTATATAGTGTGGTGTATGTGAGAATGACGAGACAGAGTCCTCTCTCAAGTCAGCTTTATTCACATCACCAACATCTCAAAGCAGAAAAGAAGACTATTACAGGGAACTCTCGTCCTTAAATACCAGGACTCTCACAGTTCACAAGTCATTGCATCACACATTCACATTGTATTATAATTGTCAGGAACAATGCATCTCCTCTCTCTGATATCAACCCCCACAGTCTACAATGCATCTACTCCTTAATCCTTTAATAACCCCCACAGTCTCAAGCCTTGCATACCAAAGCTAACATCCTTGCAGCTTCCTGTAATCTCTCAGGAAGCTCTCTGGTCTAAAATGTGAGTCACAAAGCAGGTCACACATGTGTGTCCACCACAATAGATCCATTACATAGAGAGTGATATATTTCAAGTGTTTATTTATTTTAATTTTGATGATTATGGCTTACAGCCCATGAAAACCCCAAATTCAGTTTCTCAAAAAATTAGAATAATACATAAAATTAATTAAAAAAAAATAGTTTGTAAATAGAAATGTTGGCCGACTGAAAAGTATGTCATTGTACACACTCAATACTTGGCCGGGGCTCCTGTTGGATTAAATACAGTATCAATGTGGTGTGGCATGGAGGTGATCAGCCTGTGGCACTGCTGAGGTGTTATGGAGGCCCAGGTTACTTTGATAGTGACCTTCAGCTCGTCTGCATTGTTGGGTATGGTGTCTCTCATCTTCCTCTTGACAATACTCCATCAATTCTCTATGGGGTTTAGGTCAGGAGAGTTTGCTGGCCAGTCAAACACAGTGATGCCATGGTCAATAAACCAGGTTTTGATACTTCTGGCAGTGTGGGGGGGGGGGGGGGGGGTGCCAAGTCCTGCTGAAAAATGAAATCAGCTTCTCCATAAAGCTTGTCAGCAGAGGGAAGCATGAAGTGATCTACAATTTCCTGGTAGATGACTGCGGTGACTTTGGTCTTGATAAGACAAAATCACTGCTGAGTAAAAAGAACATAAAGGCTTATCTCAGTTTTGCCAGAAAACATCTTGATGATCCCCAAGACTTCTGGGAAAATACTCTGACTGATGAGACAAAAGTTTAAATTTTTGGAAGGTGTGTGTCCCATTACATCCAGCCTAAAAGTAATACAGCATTTCAGAAAAGGAACATCATACCAACAGTAAAGTATGGTAGTGGTAGTGTTATTGTCTGGGGCTGTTTTGCTGTTTGTTGTAAATGGAACCATGAATTCTGCTGTCTACCAAAATATCCTGAAGGAGAATATCCGGTCATCTGTTCGTGACCTCAAGCTGAAGTTCAGTTGGTTTCTGCACCAGAACAATGATCCAAAACACACAGCAGGTTCACCTCTGAATGGCTTAAGAAAAACAAAATGAAGATTTTAGAGGGGCCTATTAAAAGTCCTGACCCGAGTCCGATTGAGATGCTATGGCATGACGTTAAAAAGGTGGTTCTTGCTCGAAAACCCTCCAGTGTGGCTGAAATACAACAATTCTGCAAAGATGAGTGGGCCAAAATTCCTCCGCAGCGCTGTAAAAGACTCATTACCAGTTATTGCAATTGCTTGATTGCAGTTGTTGCTGCTAAGTATGGCCCAGCCAGTTACACACATGGACAAAATTGTTGGTACCCCTCTGTTAATGAAAGAAAAACTCACAATGGTCACAGAAATAACTTGAATCTAACAAAAGTGGTAATAAATAAAAATTCTATGAAAATTAACCAATCAAAATCAGACAATGCTTTTGAATTGTGGTTGGACAGAATTATTTTAAAAAACAAACTCATGAAACAGGCCTGGACAAAAATGATGGTACCCTTAATATTTTGTTGCACAACCTTTTGAGGCAATCACTGCAATCAAACGATTTCTGTAACTGTCAGTGAGACTTCTGTACCTCTCAGCAGGTATTCTGGCCCACTCCTCATGAGCAAACTGCTCCAGTTGTCTCAGGTTTGAAGGGTGCCTTCTCCAGACGGCATGTTTCAGCTCCTTCCACAGATGTTCAATAGGATTTAGATCAGGGCTCATAGAAGGCCACTTTAGAATAGTCCAATGTTTCGCTCTTAGCCATTCTTGAGTGTTTTTAGCTGTGTGTTTTGGGTCATTATCCTGTTGCAAGACCCATGACCTGCGACTGAGACCAAGCTGTCTGACACTGGGCAGCACATTTCTCTCTAGAATACCTTGATAGTCTTGAGATTTCATTGTACCCTGCACAGATTCAAGACACCCTGTGCCAGATGCAGCAAAGCAGCCCCACAACATAACAGAACCTCCTCCATGTTTCACAGTAGGGACAGTGTTCTTTTCTTGGTATGCTTCATTTTTGCGTCTGTGAACATAGAGCTGATGTGCCTTGCCAAAAAGTTCCAGTTTTGTCTCGTCTGTCCATAGGACATTCTCCCAGAAGCTTTGTGGCTTGTCAACACGCAGTTTGGCAAATTCCAGTCTGGCTTTTTTATGATTTGTTTTCAACAGTGGCGTCCTCCTTGGTCGTCTCCCATGAAGTCCACTTTGGCTCAAACAATGGCGGATGGTGTGATCTGACACTGATGTACCTTGACCTTGGAGTTCACCATGAATGTGTTTAGAGGTTGTTCTGGGCTGTTTTGTTACCATTCATATTATCAATCTCTTCCATTTTTCATCAAGTTTCCTCCTGTGGCCACGTCCAGGGAGGTTGGCTACAGTCCCGTGGATCTTAAATTTCTAAATAATATGTGCAACTGTAGTCACGGGAACATCAAGCTGCTTGGAGATGGTCTTATAGCCTTTACCTTTAACATGCTTGTCTATAATTTTCTTTCTAATCTCCTGAGACAACTCTCTCCTTTGCTTCCTCTGGTCCATGTTTAGTGTGTACACACCATGTCACCAAACAGCACAGTGACTACTTGTCACCTTTTAAATAGGCCGACTGACTGATTATAAGTTTGTAGACACCTGTGATGTTAATTAGAGGACACATCTTGGTTGAACATGTCCCTATGATCACATTATTTTCAATCTTTTCTAGGGGTACCATCATTTTTGTCCAGGCCTGTTTCATGAGTTTGTTTTTTAAAGTAATTCTGTTGAACCACAATTCAAAAGCATTGTCTGATTTTGATTGGTTAATTTTCATAGAATTTTTATTTATTACCACTTTTGTCAGATTCAAGTTATTTCTGTGACCATTGTGAGTTTTTCTTTCATTAACAGAGGGGTACCAACAATTTTGTCCATGGCTGTAAATGTCAAATATCTCGCTGAAGTGTATAGCTAAATATTTTGAAAATATGCTAATTGACCACACCCTCTTAGTGGCTTCATGCCAGACGGCCACAGAGTGGTACTACAAGTTTTGTCACTTCCTGGAAGGCCTCTACTTCCGTGTTCTGGGGTTATGGCTTGGTCATCTGGCATGAAACCACTCGGGGGCTTGGTCAATTAACACATTTTCTAAATATTTAGCTTTACACTTGGTGAGATATTTAACATTTAGATATAGCCAATTTGGCTAACTCTGGTGTATTTTACAGTAATGTGAATTCATATACAATGTCCCTATCAATTAAACCAGTAAATAAATAAATAAAAAAGTAGATATAGCCTATAGATATAGATTGAACATTTAGAATTAGATTTGATATTTAGATTTCGAAATGGTCGGTGGAGGCAGACTTGCCTCAGGTTAAGATGACGAGGCACACTGGCCTCCGGAACACACGACAGAGGTGCACTAACCTCCAGAGTGGATAACTGAGGCACGCTGGCCTCAAAAACTGAGGGCTGGAGAGCACTGACCTCAGTAGGTGATGGTTGGAGCATTCTGACGTCAGGAGCTGATAGTGCAGGAGTGCCCAGCCCAGATGCCTGGCGACCCACTCCCGCTGCAGTCACCTCATAGGGGGGAAAAACCAGGAAGTGGGTGAGGCGACACCAAAATCACCAGGACAAGGATAGTCTTTTCTAATATTGATGTTATAGATGTAAATAAAAGAGCTTGTCATTGCTCCTGGTCCACTGCTGCTCGGGCGACCACCTCAGGAAGAGCCTCAGGAGCAATGGCCTCAGGGAACATAAGTGGAGCAGACTGCTGGGACGAAACAGGGGGAGTGGACTGCTCAGATTGAACAGGTGAAGCAGACTGGTCAGACAAAACAGATGAAGCGGACTGCTAAGACGAAACAGGTGAAGAAGACTGCTCAGGTGAAAAAGGTAGAGTGGACTGCTCAGACGAAACAGGTGGAGTGGACTGCTCAGACGAAACAGGTGGAGTGGATTGCTCAGACTTAACAGGTGGAGCAGACTGCTCAGATGAACTAGGTGGAGAAGACTGCTTAGACAAACCAGGTGGAGCAGGCACTGTATGGCCCCCATGGACTCCAGACACTGAAATAGCAGCTGGTGGAGAACCAGACCTGGAGGCTACAGCTGCTTGGAACCCACACGTGGAGTCATTCCTCCTCTCTGGAATGGTGCTAGGTGAAACAGAGAGGGAATAAGCAGGTGAGGATTGATGGATGGAGGCTACAGCAGAGAGAATGGCAGAGGCAGGTGGTGAGGGTGCAGCAGCAGCAGATGGCTGCCGCTTAGCCCCTCCACCGGTAACAAGACAAGACCTATCATTTTGAGGTGTTAAAAAATGAACAGGGATTTTCCCTGTATCCCGGTCTGCTGACACTGAAGATCCAGGTGAATCTCCGTGGGTGACTCCTGAGATTTTCTGGTGAAGAAATGGAGCTGAGGTTTGGGTGCCAGAACCCCAAAGCGATGAGGAGGTGAGAGTACTGGTGCTGAAGAGGAGCGCTATGGTGACTGGCATTGATATGCACTGTCCGTCGCACTCTCCATAGCTCCTTCCACCTCTCCTCGGAGCCCCAGAATTTTTCAGATAATTAGTAAATTTTCTCCATAAATTTGTGTCCAATATTATTCATAATTTTCATTCCAGTTCTTCCAAACTCATGCTAAAGTCCATGGTTTTATAGATGTGCTTTCGTTGTTTCTTTATCCTTAATTGCAAAGTTAATGTGATGGTTTACGTTGATCATTTCAGCTGTTTACAAGTTATTTGAATGTAAGATCATTTATTCAGAGTTCATTTATTAAATCTATAAAATGAGAGAAGTTGTTGGGAATTTATTCCATTCTGAGTCTGGTTTCGAAGCCACAGTATCAAATTCACTAATATTTTTAGACTGATTATTAATTAATTTGTTGAGTGATTAAACGGGTATAAAATGAAATTAATGAATAAATTGTTCACCGAGAAAGAGGTGAGCTGGTGCCCCCAAATGAGTGCTTACTATCAACTTTTCCTGTGTGTGGGGACCCGGAGTAAATCTCAGGTCCCGATACACTAATACAAATTAAATAATCTTTATGCCTGATCATAATTACAAATCAAATATTGCTACATATATTATTTGTGGCCCATGTGAGGCTTGGTGAGCTTTGAACTCAGACACAGAACGGAATATTAAAGGCATAAAGCTGTGTGTGGTTTGGTTAAACTTATCATATTTTTAAAACAACAGTGAAGTGTATTGGGTGTGTCTCTCCTGAGCCAAGGAGCTGCAGTGTCTCTGTGTGTGTCTGTGGAGCACGAGAGGGAGGGGGGAATTCAGCCACTCTTCCCCCCCGCTCATTGGGCAATATATTGTTTTGTGTGTGTGTGCTGATCATGAGAGGGAGGAGGGAACGGCTTCCTCCCCTTTGCTCAGTCACTTGTTTGTGTTAATGCATGCAGAAGTGTGATTACACGCTGAATAATTAAAATAGGCCTGGGAAACACATAGCAAAGCAATTCTATTTGTTTTCCATTGGTTCAAATCCACAGGAGAAGAAATCCCTGTGGAAATCAATTGAACTGACCAATGTGTAAACAAGTCTTCCATGAATCAAGTTTTAAGGAGATTTATGCTCTCCCACTTTTGAAAAACAAGGTGTGCCTCGCCGCGAGACCAGGTCCGCAAGAACATACGCGCTCACATTCTCGTCACTAAAAGGCTTTGCACTGACTGGCATCGGCATTACTACGAAAATACTAATAACAAAAGTAAAAACATGAACTCAAACCAAGGTCAAGTGCTTAGCTTATGTCCCAGTCACAACAAAAGCCCAAAAACCCAATACAAGATGGGGACATGGGCTCAGCCCATGCTGAAACCCTTACAGTAGTGCATCTCATTCAAACCAGAAAGTTCTATATTGGTCTCATCCGTCCACAAGACATTTTTCCAAGAGTCTTCAGGATTGTCCATTTGATTTTTAGCAAACTGCAGATGAAATGCAATGTTCTTTTTGGAGAGCAGTGACTTTTTCCTTCTAACCCTGCCTGTGGGATAGGGATTTATTGTGAAGTGTGGTGTGATAATGCACCATTCTGGTTGCGTCATCACACTGCCCTATAATAGGGGCGTCCGCAATTTGGGGCAGCTCTTGCCCAGATGGCTCTGCCATGTACTGCTTAATGTGTACTGTACATGACATAATATCGGGCCCAGGAAACACGCACACAGGCTCAGGTGAGATTCAAAGGCTTTACTCAACAACAAGAGATGTATAGATGCGTGTATGCGGAATGTGAGTGGTCTGTGGGCGAACAAGGAGCGCCGGGGGCAGAATGACAAGCCGTGCAGCCAGGCAACCCTATGAACAGAGCAGAGACAGGAATATGAGTTAACCTTCACCATGCGGGGTTAATGTACCGAATGTTGCTTACTTGCAGATGTTACGGTGGCTGGCGTTGGCAAAGGAACTCTTGCCTGGGAGACAGCGCCCTGCTGCGCGCTTGACGAGGAGTGGATGAGGAGGAAGAGGAGGTGGCGAGGACGGGAGGAATCCGCCGCCAGGGAATCCACCTGTGCACAGGGGAGAGACTGGAAGACAGGTGAGGGAAAATACAGCTTACTTGCTGGTAGGAGATGCTGCAGGTCGGGAAGGAACGATCCTGCAGAGGGATTGAGAGCATTGATTAACAGACGGCTCCAGACCGATGCTCTGGGCTGAGTGGGCTAAATAGTCTGTGATTGACGAGGCGCAGGTATGCGTGCAGCTAAGGCAGATGACTGGGGAAGGCGAGTTGTGACAGTACCCTCCCCCCCCCCCCCCTCCCGAGCAGCGCCTCCTGGCACTGGTTTATCCGGGTGTGCCCGGTGGAACTCCGTGATAAGACCCTTATACAGCACAAAAGAAGGGCACACCCAGGATCTCCACTCCGGGCCATACCCCTCCAAATCCACCAGGTACTGCAGCCCACGACGTCGGGGTCGGGAGTTCAGGATGGAGGCGACCCCCCCATGCCGGGTGGCCGTCGATCATCAAGGGAGGGGGAGGTGCCCTAGGAGGAGGACAGAGTGGGTCATAGATCCCAGGTTTGACCTTGGAAACGTGAAACGTGGGGCAAACATGGAGGGAGGGGGGGAGGGCCAAACGCACAGCCACCGGGTTGATTATCTTAGAGATGGTGAAGGGACTGATAAAGCGTGGCGCCAGCTTCCTCTTCTCGACCTGAGCCAGACCTCTTGGCCCACCTGGTAACCGGGAGCAGGCTTCCTGTGGCGATTAGCCATAGTGCTGTTGCGCGCCGCCGTGCGTAAAAGCGCCTCGTGCGCCCTGGTCCACAGGCTCCGACAGCGCCTCAGTTGTGCCTGGATGGATGGAACTGTTACCTCGCCCTCCTGCTCGGGAAACAAAGGGGGATCATAGCCCAATGACGCCCGGAAGGGGGACATCCCGATAGCCGAAGACAGTCGAATTGTGGGCATATTCCACCCAAGCCAGGTGAGAGCTCCAGAGGATGGGTTGGAGGAGGTGACGCAGCGCAGGGCAGCTTCCAGCTCCTGGTTAGCGCACTCACACTGCCCGTTGGATTGGGGGTGGCGACCAGAGGAGAGGCTCACCGTGGCCCCCAGGGAGTTGCAAAAACACCTCCACACTTGGGACACGAACTGGGGCCCCCGATCCGATACGACGTCCGTTGGGATCCCGTGCAGTCTGACCACATGTTGGACAAGGAAATCGGCCGTCTCCCGTGCCATGGGGAGACCATGGAGGGGCACAAAATGAGCAGCCTTGGAGAATCGGTCCACAATAGTCAGGATGGTATCGTATGAATTAGAAACGGGAAGGCCAGTAACGAAGTCCAGGGCTATATGTGACCAGGGTTTGCCCGGGACCGGCAGGGGATGGAGCAGCCCTGCAGGGGGTGAGTTTGGGGTCTTGCTCGTAGCACACTGGGGGCAAGCACGGACGTAATTGGCGATGTCCTTCTGAAGTCCGGGCCACCAGAAAGAGCGCTGAAGGAGTTCCACCAGCTGGGAGATGCCAGGATGCCAGGCGAGCTTGGACGTGTGGGCCCAATGGATGACATCCCCCTGAACCGCCGATGGCACAAAGAGCCTCCCTGCCAGGCCGCTGCCAGTGTCCAGTTCGGTCTCCTGCGCCTTCCGGATCTTGGCCCTGGTGGACCAGGAAACCGCCCCCACAACACACGAGTCGGGCAGGATGGTGTGGTCCCGCTCCTCCAGGGTCTCAGGGGCAAACTGTCTGGACAGCGTGTCGGGTTTCCCATTCTTGGAGCCTGGACGGTAGGTGATCGTGAACCTGAAGCATGCGAAAAACAGAGTTCAGTGCGCCTGGCGGGCATTCAGGCGCTTGGCCGACCTCAGGTACTCCAGGTTCTTGTTGTCCATCCAGACCACAAAAGGCTGTGCTGCCCCCTCCAGCCAGTGACGCCACTCCTGCAGCGTGAGCTTTACTGCCAGAAGCTCCCTGTCACCGACGTCATAATTGCGCTCAGCCGCAGACAGGCGCCGGGAGAAGAAGGCACAGGGGCGCATCACCCCATCCACCGGAGAACGTTGGGACAAAACTGCCCCCACCCCCATGTCGGACACGTCCACTTCAACCACTGCAGCGCGGGGTCAACCTGGGTCTCAAATGCTGCTGCTGCCTTCTCAGTCCACTGGAAGGGCACCTTGGGAGAGGTAAGGCGGGTCAGGGGGGTGACGATGGAGCTGTAGTTAGGCACAAAACGGCGGTAGAAATTAGCAAAACCAATGAACTGTTGCACCTGTTTCCTGGAAGAAGGAGTGGGCCACTTGACCACCGCTCTGACCTTGGCGGGGTCGGGGAGGATCTGATCGTGGGAGATGATAAAACCCAGGAAAGAGGTCGTCTTGGCAAAGAACTCGCATTTCTCTGCCTTAACATACAGTCTGTTTTCCAAAAGCCGCTGCAGAACCCGCCTCACGTGGGCTTGGTGCTCCTCCCGAGACCTGGAGAAGAGCAGGATGTCATCTAAGTATACAAATACGAAGACCCCCAGGAAGTCTAGCAGGACATCGTTGATGAGCCGTTGGAAGACGGCAGGGGCACTGGTGAGCCCAAATGGCATGACCAGGTATTCGAAGTGGCCGCTGGGCAGCCGAAATGCCGTCTTCCACTCATCGCCCTCCCGGATCCGAACGAGATGGTATGTGCTGCGGAGGTCCAGCTTGGTGAACCAGGTGGCCCCCTGGAGGGAGTGGAAGCCAGAGTCCATGAATGGAAGGGTGTATCTGTCCTTCACCGTGATGTCGTTCAGGGCCTGGAAGTCTATGCACAGCAGCAGAGATCCATCCTTTTTGGAAACAAAGAAAAACCCAGCTCTGAGTGGAGACGAGGAGGGGCGGATGATGCCGGCGCTGAGCGACTCCCTGATGTATGTGTCCATGGCCTCCCGCTCCGGGGCAGACAGGCTGTAGAGGCGACCAGATGGTAACGGCGCCCCCGGGCGGAGGTTTATGGCGCAATCATACGGGTGCTGGGGGGGAAGAGACATCGCTTTGGATTTGCTAAAGATGAGCCCCAGATTGTGGAACTCCGGAGGCACCAGGGTGAGGTCCGGGGCAGATGAGTCAGGAGCAGGAGGAGGAGAGGATGGGGCACAAGCCCCGGACTGGAGGCAGGTGCCCATGCAAAACGAGCTCCACGAGAGGACGCTGCCGGACTGCCAATCGAGCACGGGGTTGTGGAGGCGCAGCCACGGGTAGCCCAGGATGACGGGGGAAGCTGAGGTGGACAGAACAAACAGGCTGAGGTCCTCTCGATGGTTGCCAGAGATAATGACTGACACCGGCTTGGTACGATGCGTCACTACTCCCAGGGGAGAACGAGAGAGAGTGACGAGGTTGAGGGGAGCTGGTAATGCTTGACAAGGGATGCCCAAGCGGCTTGCCAGGCTCTTGGAAATAAAGTTTTGTTCTGCCCCCGAGTCCACCAGTGCGTGAGTGAGGTGCCCAGTGAAATTGTGACAGAACCTAATGGGCAGTGAACAATTTGAGAGGGGATTTGGCTGGTTGGCATCCGCGAGGCCCCCTACAGTGACTCGCGGACCCCCCCGTTTGGCTTGATCAGGCAATGCTCCGTGGAGTGCTGGTCACCCCCGCAATACATGCAGAGGCCCAGCTCCCGGCGGCGCTGTTTCTCCACTAGGGGGAGCTTGGTTCGCCCAACCAACATCGCCTCAGGCTCATCGGCGGACTCCAGAGTGGGTAACGCCAGGGGGCGAGACTGAGAGGCGCGGGCGGGAGTTCCACGCAAGTGGCTGTAGGACTTCTGCTCGGCGGTCCGCTCTCGCAGCCTGTTATCTAAACTGATAGTTAGGGAGATTAATTCAGATAACCGTCCCGGCAGATCCCGGCTAGCCAACTCATCCCACAGACTAGAACAGAGGCTGCGGAGGAAGATGCTGCAGAGAGGTGCCTCACCCCAGCCAACCTCTTCCGCTGCCACCCGGAAGTCAACAGCATAATCGGCCGCCGACCAGCTACCCTGGTGAAGGTTAAGGAGCCGATCGGCTAAAACGCTGTCACGATCCGTGTGGTCAAAAACCTCAAAGAAATCTCGCACGAATTGGGCATAGGAAAGGTTCACGTAGCTGGCCTTCACCATGACGGTGTAAGCCCAAGCTAACGCTCACCCCTCCAAGAGGTTAGCTACGTACCCAATCCGGCTGTGGTCTGAGGGAAAGTCCCCGGGAACGCGCTGAAACACCGACTCACACCGCAGAATGAACCCACGCGCTTCACCGAGTCTCCCGTTAAAGCGTGTGGGTGTGGGTATTGGAGCGAGCCGGGTTGGCGCTCCCGAGCTAGGCTGGCTAGCCGAGGGAGCGGCGGAAGCTGACCCGCCAAGATGAGCCGGGGGGAACGCCTGCTGGGGGTCAAGGCGATCCAGCCGGTGAGTGATTGTAGTTAATTGATTGAGAATAACTTGTTGTTGATGAGCGATCAAATCCACCCGAGCCTCGAGGGTGGAAAGTCAGTGTGCAAGCCCGCTGTCTGCTGGGCCGCCCTGCTGGAGCCGTACTGACATAATATCGGGCCCAGGGAACACGCACACAGGCTCAGGTGAGATTCAAAGGCTTTATTCAACAACAAGAGATGTATGGATGCGTGTATGCGGAATGTGAATGATTTGTGGGCAAACGAGGAGCGCCGGGGGCAGAATGACACACCGTGCAGCCAGGCAACCCTATGGACAGAGCAGAGACAGGAATATGAGTTAACCTTCACCGTGCAGGGTTAATGTACCGAATGTTGCTTACTTGCAGATGTTACGGTGGCTGGCGTTGGCAAAGGAATTCTTGCCTGGGAGACAGCGCCCTGCTGCGTGCTCGACGAGGAGTGGATGAGGAGGAAGAGGAGGTGGCGAGGGAATCCACCTGTGCACAGGGGAGAGACTGGAAGACAGGTGAGGGAAAATACAGCTTACTTGCTGGTAGGAGATGCTGCAGGTCGGGAAGGAACAATCCTGCAGAGGGATTGAGAGCGTTGATTAACAGACGGCTCCAGACCGATGTTCTGGGCCGAGTGGGCTAAATAGTCCGTAATTGACGAGGCGCAGGTGTGCGCACAGCTGAGGTAGATGACTGGGGAAGGCGAGTTGTGACAGTACATAGTTCCTGAATAAAGCTGAGTTCAAGTGCAACCTCTTTGTCCATCTCCTCAATGCCAGGTTTTGTGGACATAACATTTGGCGACTGAGAATTAACTCATGGAGGCAGCGGGGCACCTCTACAGCCATTTCTGGAGTACCCAGGAGAATCAGCAATATTGTGGCCCCGTTGGCTTGCTGCATTCAAGACATACAGTACATTGCAGCGGTGGGACTGGGTAAACTCGACGGAGTAAAGAAGCAAGCACTTCTGGTTCACAAACTCGGCATAGAAGTTCAGAGAATTTTCCACACGTTAGGGGAGACAGAGTCATATGCTGATGCTGTTGAGCTTCTTGCTAGCTACTTTGCCAAACACACACGTAGCATGAAGCTGTGAGTTGAGATGTTATTGGCACCAAAACGCACAAAGCTAGCTAGCTCAAGGGAGCTAACATCTCATCTAGCAGCAACAGAGAAATTAGCCATGGAGCTAAATGGGCCCCAGACACAGAAGCTAGATGCTACAGGCTACAAGCTAGCTAACACGATGGAATCGGAGCCACGGTAGAGGGAGCCTGGGCCCATCGAGAACAACAAGCCAGTTGAAGAGCACAGCACAGAGAGTTAGCGCAGCAAAGAGGGAGAATTCCGAGCTGAGAGTGACCATAACACTGTGGGTGAGCACGGCGCGGACAGCAAAGATGGCATGGAGGGAAAGCAGCGATCCGACTCAGCCCCATTTTCCCTGCAGCCAGAGTCAGAGCAGTGGGAGGGGGAATGCAGGCATGCTGAAAGCCCCGAAGCACAGCGGCGGTGGCCAGGCACAGAGTCAACGCGTGGCATGGTGCGGCACAGTGGAGCTCTTCAGACAACAAAGAGGAGGAACTGGACCGCTCCAGTGACCTTGCCCAACAAGCAAAGGAGGTTACGACCGAGCAGACGGGTGAGAAGTTCGCTTTAACAATGGACACCGAAGGGCACACTTCATGGTCTCGGGAGGAGAGCAGCTCAGTGGAGGAGACAGATGGCTTTGGTGCCCACCCTCGGCCGTCTGTAGCGGGGGCTACCGAGTTGCCGGGTGGAGGGTCCGTTTCAATGAGCAACACCGGAGAGGTACTGGACTGCTTCTGTACCCAGGATGAGCCGCAACTGATTATGGAGACAGTGGGTGAAGGGTCAGCAATGAACACAGTGACAATGGAACCGCCACAGAGCAGCAGAGGTCCCAAGCCGAATGAGCACGCAGAGCCACCAGGAGCACAACAAGGGTGCAAAAAGCCAAGTAAGGCGCCACTCCATGTGATGAACTAGGTTTGGGTTCATGCTGACGGGAGACTGGGATAGCGACTGACCAGGCCGCAGCAAGGGAAGCAATGGGCACCACTGAGGATCGTGGCGAAGCTGAGGAGAACGTGCTCTTGGCAGACGGACGATTCGGTTTGGCACGCAGTCTATGGCATGCCCAGGTGGCAGCTCCAGATGGTGAGGCTCTGCGGGGGTCGACTGCTGCACTGTGGGACCCAGGCCCCGGTGTCTTGAAGATTGACCATGGGGGTCTGACAGCTCCATGGAAGAGGCCGCAACAAGCCTGCTTCAAAGTTCCCAGGAGGAGACCACAATGGGGACGCCTCAAACCCTGTCAGGCAGGACTGTTTTCCTCGCCTCACCCACCATTACCGTGGAGGACTGTGTTTAAAAGAAATAAAATGAAAAGTGTTTGAAAATGTTTAGGTAGGAGCACGGCTGGTCTATTTAATAAAAAAGAGTGGCAGAATGGCACTTTGCCATGCGGGCCGTTGGCAGTCTACCCACCGGTCCTAGCTTTAGTTTGTTTTAGTGTTCTCTATTTTGTATTTACTTTATTTGGTGTGTTTGTGTGGGGTTTGTGTTCCAAATGTAGGTGGGTTTAATTGGCTGTGTTTTCTGATTATTTTTTTTTCCACAATATCTTTATTGAACCTTTTTTTTTTTTTTAACAAACATGATACAAACAATCAAACACTAACACTAAAGTACTACAAAAAAAAAAAAATGCACTAAAAACACCAACAACCACCAACAAAATCAAGTCTTCAACAATGCTCCTCTGTTTAGTCTAGACAATCCAATACATAAGTATACATATTATGTTCACCAGTTTGGAATTTACAAGGTCCACACACATCATTCACCTTCTTCTTCAAGAGTTATGTTTAAATTTTTTACATAATCAATAAAAGGTCTCCATATATTCTCAAACACAATTTCCTTTGATTTCAGTATATATGTTATTCTTTCTAATGGAAGGTTTGTTAACATCTGTCTTAACCACTGAGTCACATCTGGTCTATGAGTCTTTTTCCATAATAGTGCAATACATTTTTTGGCATTAAGCAAACTGAGGTCTATGAATGTTCTTTCACTTTTATTAAAATTATGCTTTTCTGGGTACAGACCCAACAAAAACAGTTTAGGATTCAATATGATTTGTTTTGAGATTATTTTTTCAATTGTTACCCTCACCTCTTCCCAAAACATTCTTATTAATCTACATTCCCATAAACAATGAAATAGGGTTCCTTTACTTTCCATGCATTTTGTGCATGTATCTGGTATATTTTTGTTGTATCTATTTAACTCCTCCGGTGTAACATACATCCGCATTAACCATTTGAAATGTATCAATTTAAGGCGTGCATTTATTGATTTGGTTTGAGCTTCTGTACAAGCCAATTCCCATTGTTCCTCTGAAATTTCAATTTGCAGATCTTCTTTCCAGTAGTTTAATCTTTTCAGTGAATTTTTACTTGAAGATAGTGTCAATGAGTTATAAAACTCTGAAATAATACCCTTTCTTTTACTATCTTTCATCATCATTTTTTCCAAGGATGAATAAATAGGTTGAGTGAGAGCTTTATTTTGATTTGATCGAATAAAGTTTCTAAGTTGAAGATATTTTAAAAAATGTGTTCTATTGAGATTAAATTTGATCCTCAGCTCTTCAAAAGACATTATGTTGTCTGCACATGGCAAATATAAATCCTGAATCTTTTGTATCCCTTTTAAATTCCATACTTTAAATACAGCGTCCGCTCTCCCTGGTTTAAAATATTGATTACCCCATATTGGACTAAATTGTGACAATAACTGTGGTTCTTTTAAATAGTTTTTAGCTTCACACCATATTTTGATCATATGCTTTACAAATGGATTTTTAACTTGTTTTTGTAATTTTTTTGCCGAATCTGAGTATATGAATATGGGAAGAGGTAAAGGTAAATTGTATGATTCCATTTCAGTCCAGTGAGGGAGATCATTTGATGAAAAATAATATGTCATAGACCTCAGTTGTGCCGACCAATAATACAACATAAAATTTGGACATTTCAGACCTCCACGATCAAATGGTAAATATAATAAAGACAAACGTAATCTAGCCCTCCTGTTGTTCCATATAAATTCCACTAACTTTTTTTTTATTCTTGAATAGATCTAAAGGTGGTGATAAGGGAATGTATTGAAATAAATAAAGTATTTTAGGTAAAATATTACTTTTAAGTATATTGATTCTCCCGATCATCGACATTGGTAGTGACATCCATCTCTGAGTTAACTCATTGATATCTGACATTAAGGCTTGATAGTTGACACTGGCGACTGATTCTAGCTTAGGCATAATTTGGATTCCTAAATATTTAAACTGATTTACAACATTGAACTGATTTACCTCAGGGGCTGGGTAATTTCTCTGGGTCTCATTTAGCATTAATATTGAAGATTTAGTTTTATTTATTTTATATCCTGATATTTCCCCAAAATTCTTTATTAAATTCAACAAGGTTGGAATTGATTTTTTTAGATTCGACATAAACAAAATTATATCATCGGCGTACAGGGAGATTTTATGTTCTGTTGGTCCAACTTTAATTCCATATATTTGTGAATGTAAACGTATCGCTATCGCTAAAGGTTCAATTGCCATAGTAAACAGTAAAGGTGAAAGTGGACAGCCTTGTCGACATCCTCTATTGATTTTTATTGGTTTTGAAATATTGTTATTTGTTAGGATTTCTGCTGTAGCATTATTGTATATTATTTGAACCCATTTTATGAAATTATTTCCAAGTCCAAACCTTTGTAGGACTTCAAAAAGAAAGGGCCATTCAACTCTATCAAAGGCCTTTTCGGCGTCCAATGATAGGAGAGCTGTATCCGGTGCTTCTTTATTAAAATAAATAATATTAAATAGTCTTCTTACATTATGGAAGCCTTGTCTACCCTTTATAAAGCCATTCTGATCTCGATTAATAATATTTGGTAAAATTTCTTGTATTCGTCTTGCTAAAATTTTACAGATTATCTTAAGGTCGGCGTTTAATAGGCTTATTGGTCTCATATTTTCACATTTATTAGAGGGCTTACCTGGTTTTGGCAGCAGTATAGTGTTTTCTGATTTTGTAAAGGGGGGGGGGGGAAATGTAGGATTAATTGTAAAGTGCGGTGTGATGACAAAGCCAGAAGGCGGCGTCATCACACCGCCCTATAATAGGGGCATCTGCAATTTGGGGTGGATGTTGCCTGGATGGCTCCGCCATGTACTGCCTAATGTGTACCATACATAGTTCTTGAATAAAGCTGAGTTAAAGTGCAACCTCTTCGTCCGTCTCCTCAATACTAGGTTTTGCGCATAGATATAGAAGCCTAGATTGGCAGTAGGTCACTGGAGCGCATGATTTCGGGCCGCCATATTGGTACAGGAATCACAACAAATCCACAGCTCAATCAATACATCAGATTTATATAGCGCTTTATCATAGACACTCAAAGACACTTTACAGAAATTAAGGGTCATCCACCACCTGGATGGATGAAGCAGCCACAATACGGCGCCATCCCTTTTAACCATTCACACACACATTCACACAAAGGGCCAATTTAGAGTCTCCAATTAACCTAACCTGCATGTTTTTGGCATGTGGGAGGAAACCGGAGAAATCCCGGGGTAAACCCACGCATACACGGGGAGAACATGCAAACTCCACACAGATCACTGTTGGCCGGGGGCAGGGATCGAACCCACGATCTCATGATCCCCGCGATCCCCCGGCCGAGGGTAAACTGTGCTGCCGCAGTGCTAACCACTGCGCCACCGTGCAGCTCAACGCACAACACTCTGATTAAGTCTTCATTTCTGACATAACGTTCGGCTCAGGAGACGCACACACACAGGCTCAGAGTAGTTCAAACTGTTTATTAACAACAGGGATGTTTGGGTGCGTGTCTGCGGAATGTTAATGTGTTGGTGGTGGCGTCTGCTTCGGACCCAGAGGCAGGAGACCGTTCAGCCGGCAACCCTATGGGAGAAATCAGACACAGGGTGATGAGCACACACCAACACGGGAGGAGAATAGGCGAGGGAGAGAAGCTTACTTGTTTGGGCAGATGACTGGCGCTTCAAGGATGGAAGCCCGGGAGACAGCCACCTGCAGGGCTCGGTGCAGCAGCGAGGAGAGACGAGGGACGGGATTGTCTGCCGCCGAGGAATCCACCTGTGCACAGGGGAGCAGACTGGAGAGATGAGGTAAGTGAACTTCTTACCGGAGATGAGGATGCTGAAGAGAATGTGGTAGAAGTCCATACAAAGGAAATTAAGTCTACGGCTTCCGGCCGACGCTCAGGGCGAGGTGGCTTTTATCCTTCGCCGCTGACGAGTAGCAGGTGCGTGAGCAGGTGGCGCCGCTGATGAATGGCGCGGCGTGACAGTACTCCCCCCTCTAGCAGCGCCTCCTGGCGATGGCTTATCCGGGTGCGCTCGGTGGAAGTCCGCGATGAGCGATGGGTCCAACACAAACGACGGGGGCACCCACTGTCGATGCTCGGGCCCATAGCCCTCCCAGTCCACCAAGTATTGCAACCCACGACCCCGGCGCCGGGAGTCCAGGATGGAGGAGGCGGACCAGGCCGGATGGCCACCAATCATCCGGGGCGCGGGTTGCGCTGCAGGAGGAGGGCAAAGGGGGTCAGTAACCGCCAGTTTCACCTTCGACACGTGGAAAGTAGGATGAATGCGGAGGGAGGGGGGAATAGCCACGCGCACAGCCACCGGGTTGATGATCCGGGTGATGGGGTAGGGACCCATGAAGCGCTGTGCCAGCTTTCTCCTCTTGCCTTTTAGAGTGACGTCCTGGGTGGAAATGTAAACAAGCTGCCCAACTCTGTACGCCGGGGCAGGTCTCCTACGCCGGTCCGCCACAGTCCTGTTGCGCTCCGCTGTGCGCAATAGCGCATGGCGCGCGGCAGCCCAGGTGGAGCGGAACTGCCTGAGATGGGCCCTAACTGACGGGACAGTTACCTCACTCTCCTGCTCCGGAAACAGCGGGGGGTCGTAACCCAGGGACGCTTTGAAGGGGGACATCCCTGTAGCAGAAGAGCGAGCGGTGTTGTGGGCATATTCAACCCAGGCAAGATGGTTGCTCCAGGACGCGGGTTTGGATCTGGACACACAGCGGAGCGCAGCCTCCAGCTCCTGGTTGGTCCTCTCACACTGCCCGTTGGATTGGGGGTGATGGCCAGAGGAGAGGCTCACCTTGGCTCCGATGGCGTTGCAGAAAGACCTCCAAACCTCAGATGAAAACTGGGGGCCCCGGTCCGAGACCACGTCCACCGGAATCCCATGCAGCCTGACCACGTGTTGGACGAGGAGGTCCGCCGTCTCCAGGGCAGTAGGGAGGCCTCGCAGGGGGACGAAGTGCACGGCCTTGGAGAAGCGGTCCACGATGGTCAGGATGGTGTCATAGGAATTGGAGATGGGGAGTCCGGTGACGAAATCCAGAGCGATGTGCGACCAGGGCCTGCCAGGGACGGGCAGGGGCTGGAGCAGACCCGCTGGAGGGGCATTTCCCGACTTGCAGGTGGCACAGATTGGGCAAGCCCGGGCGTAGCGGGCTGCATCCCTCCGCAGGCCTGGCCACCAAAAGGACCGTTGGAGGAGATCTATCATCCGGGAGGTGCCAGGGTGACAGGTGAGCTTGGAGGTGTGGAGCCAGTGGATGACCTCTCCTCGGACCGCGGATGGCACGAACAGCCTCCCCTCCGGTCCGCCGCCAGGGTCAGGTTCCACCTCCTGTGCCTTCCGGATCTTGCTCTCAATGTCCCACGAGATGGCTCCCACGACGCACGACCTGGGCAGGATGGAGTGGGGCGCCTCCTCCGACTCCACGGGGGCGAACTGCCTGGAGAGGGCGTCAGGCAGGACGTTCTTAGAGCCAGGCCTGAAGGTGATGGAAAATTGGAACCTGGCGAAGAACAGGGACCAGCGCGCCTGGCGGGCGTTCAGGCGCTTGGCAGACCGTAAGTATTCCAGGTTCTTGTGGTCCGTGAGGACCACAAACGGCAGGCTTGCCCCCTCCAACCAGTGGCGCCACTCCTGCAGGGCGAGCTTGATGGCCAAGAGCTCTCTGTCCCCCACATCGTAGTTTCTCTCCGCCGGGGACAAGCGCCGGGAGAAGAAGGCGCACGGTCGCTTGGCGCCATCGTCCGGTGACCGCTGGGACAGCACTGCTCCCACTCCCGTGTCCGAGGCGTCTACCTCTACAATGCACTGCAGCGCGGGGTCGACCTGGCGAAGGACCCGGGAGGAGGAGAATTCCGCCTTCAGCGCCTCAAAGGCGGCAGCGACCTCTTCGGTCCACCGGAACGGGACCTTCGGGGACGTGAGGCGGGTCAGTGGTCCCACGATGGCACTGAAGTTGGGGACAAAGCGGCGGTAGAAATTGGCGAAGCCAACAAATTGCTGCACCTGTTTCCGAGATGCAGGTGTGGGCCATTCCACCACCGCCTTTACCTTCTCTGGGTCGGGGAGCACCTTATCGTGGGCGATGATGAACCCCAGGAAGGATGTACTCCTGGCGTAAAATTCACACTTTTCCGCCTTAACGTACAGACGATTCTCCAGCAGCCTTTGGAGGACCCGCCTCACGTGGACCTGGTGCTCATCCCTGGACTTGGAGAAGATGAGGATATCGTCCAGGTAGACGAACACGAAAAGGCCAATGAAGTCCCGGAGGACGTCATTAATGAGGCGCTGGAAGACTGCAGGAGCGTTGGTCAACCCGAACGGCATCACCAGATATTCAAAGTGGCCGTTCGGGGTACGGAAGGCCGTTTTCCACTCATCTCCCTCCCGGATCCGGACGAGGTGGTAAGCGCTGCGTAGGTCCAGCTTGGTGAACCAGGTCGCCCCCTGGAGGGAGTGGAAGGCAGTGTCCATGAGAGGCAGGGTGTAACGGTCCCTCTCCGTGATATTGTTGAGGGCCCGGTAGTCGATACAAGGGCGGAGGGACCCATCCTTTTTCCCCACGAAGAAGAACCCTGCCCCCACGGGTGACGATGATGGGCGGATAATCCCAGCACTTAATGATTCCTTCAGGTAGGCGTTCATCGTCTCCTTCTCCGGCGCAGACAGGCTGTAAAGGCGACCAGAAGGTAAGGGAGCCCCCTGGCGGAGGTTGATGGCGCAGTCATAGGGCCGATGAGGGGGAAGAGACATAGCTTTCGCTTTGCTGAACACTATACCCAGGTCGTGAAATTCTGGGGGCACCAGAGACAGGTCCGGGGGTGCAGCGTCCGTAGCAGGGGGAGGAGCGGACGGAGAGCAGGCAGCGGACTGAAGGCAGGTGCCCATACAGAACGTACTCCATGCCGAGATCCCAGCTGATTTCCAATCCAGGACCGGATTGTGAAGGCGGAGCCAGGGATACCCCAGGATGACGGGCGACACAGAGTTGGGAAGGACGTAAAAGGTCATTTCCTCCCGGTGGTTTCCCGAGATGATGACCGGTAGGGGAACAGTTTGATGTGTCACTCTCCCGAGGGTGGCACGGGAGAGGTGGATTAGGGAGATGGGAGTGTTGAGTGCCTGGCAGCGGATGCCCAATCGGGTTGCCAGGCCTTGTGAAATGAAGCTGCCTTCTGCGCCCGAATCCACCAGTGCGTGGGTGAGGTGCCCAGTAGGGTTATGGCAGAAACGGATGGGCAGCTTCAATTGAGTAAGTGATCCTAACCGATTGACATCCGCGAGGCTTCCAACAGTGACTCGCGGACCCCACCGACTGGCTTTCCGTGGACAACGCTCCACGGTGTGTTGGTCGCCTCCGCAATACATGCAGAGGCCCAACTCACGGCGGCGTTGTTTCTCCACAGGGGAAAGTTTAGTCCAGCCCGTCACCATCGGCTCCGACTCCTCGGGGCGCGATGCTGGCGGCGCCGCCAGGGGGCGAGCTTGGAACAGGTGCGGCGAGGCTCCACGAGGGCGAGAAGAAGAAGACCTCCGCCCCGAGGAGCGCTCGCGCAGCCTGTTATCCAAACTTATCGCTAAGGATGTCAGCTCCGCTAGCGTCCCAGGGATATCCCGACCAGCCAGTTCATCCCTCAGATCACTATTGAGGCTGCGGAGGAACAGGCCACAGAGGGAGCGTTCCTCCCAGCCCAATTCCTCCGCCGCTACCCGGAAGTCGACCGAGTGGTCCGCTGCCGACCGGCTTCCCTGCTGGAGAGCGAGAAGCCGATCGACCTGGACCGTTTCGGTTTGTGAGTGGTCAAAGACCTCCAGAAAGCGCCTCACGAATTGGTCATAGGTGAGGGTGGCATAACTGGGCCTCGCCATTACGGCGTAGGTCCAGGTTAACGCACGCCCCTCCAGAAGATTCCCTATGTAACCAATTCGGCTGTGATCCGAGGGAAAATCTCCGGGCACACGGTGGAACACGGACTCACACTGCATAATAAACCCCCGCGCTCCGCCGAGCTTACCGCTAAAGCGGGCGGGGGTCGGAATCGGCGTGAGCCGAACCGGTGCCACTGGAGCCGGCTGGACGGCCGCTGGAACAGCAGGAGCCGCGCCACCCTGGTGAGTCGGGAGGAACGGCTGTTGGGGGTCCAAGCGGTTCAATCGGTTAGTCAGTTCTAATAATTGATGAAGAACCACCTGTTGCTGATAAACAATCTGATCCACCCGAGCCTCGAGGATGGTAAACTGGTGTTCGAGCCCGCCGTCCGCCGAGCCGCTCTGCTGAAGCCGTACTGACATAACGTTCGGCTCAGGAGACGCACACACACAGGCTCAGAGTAGTTCAAACTGTTTATTAACAACAGGGATGTTTGGGTGCGTGTCTGCGGAATGTTAATGTGTTGGTGGTGGCGTCTGCTTCGGACCCAGAGGCAGGAGACCGTTCAGCCGGCAACCCTATGGGAGAAATCAGACACAGGGTGATGAGCACACACCAACACGGGAGGAGAATAGGCGAGGGAGAGAAGCTTACTTGTTTGGGCAGATGACTGGCGCTTCAAGGATGGAAGCCCGGGAGACAGCCACCTGCAGGGCTCGGTGCAGCAGCGAGGAGAGACGAGGGACGGGATTGTCCGCCGCCGAGGAATCCACCTGTGCACAGGGGAGCAGACTGGAGAGATGAGGTAAGTAAACTTCTTACCGGAGATGAGGATGCTGAAGAGAATGTGGTAGAAGTCCATACAAAGGAAATGAAGTCTACGGCTTCCGGCCGACGCTCAGGGCGAGGTGGCTTTTATCCTTCGCCGCTGACGAGTAGCAGGTGCGTGAGCAGGTGGCGCCGCTGATGAATGGTGCGGCGTGACAATTTCCAAGGTTCTTGTTTGTTTACACAGTGTGTAACTGGTGTCTAAACGATCAGGTAAGTGTCGAGTATTTGTTTTTAAATAATTTAACGGCGTGTTGTCAAAAATAAAGGTAAAAACTCTGATTTTCATTTGGGAGGTCACTGATTTCTGTACATGCATGACTGCCATGAGTGTAATATATATTGTAATTTAGTATCGATACTTATGGCAATATTTCTCATGTAATATTAGTATACAGTGTTACATTGTGTTCTTTGTTACTGGGTCAGTATTGGTAGCCAATATTATCAACAATGAACTTTGGGTTCTTGTAACTAGTTTGGTAGTTACTCAAATAGCATGAGGATAGTTTTTCTTTTTCCTGTATACACTTGGCCTAATGAAAGATTTAGGTTTATCAAACCATCTTTACACAATAATTACACATATATGTGTACAAACATCTATCTCCTGTATCAGACCAACATCATGAAGGTTTGCAGATAGTAATTTACAGATATGTTATTTGAAAATTGAAACTTTACAGATAGAATTTTACAGTACCTATTTCGCATTTGTCTATTACAGGGAGGGGGTACAAGAAGATCTGGTGATGATTAATGCAGTCATATCTCTAGTTAAATGAAGAAACTTGAATAATTGATTTGTAATTTTTTATTATCTTTATTTATTTCAAAGTTTACATATCTAGGCCAATTTGTATAGCACAGGCTGAAATATTTCTTTGATAAACATTTTTGACAATTGGGGGGCGGGGGCAATAAACTGGTTGCCTGGGGTGGCAAATATAACAAATACAGCCCAGGACAAAGTATGAATTAATCAATTTCGGCCATATATTTATGCATAAATGGCCACAATGAAAGAGCTAGCCTTAATTATTAATCAGGGGGTATGGTAACTTTTTTTTCAGCTCATTTGACAGTTCTTGATTGAGACACTGCAAAATGCCATAATTTAATAATTATGAAGCTCTTAAACACCTAATATTTATGCAGATTATGCTGAAAGTAAACCACTATGCGCTGTGTTATACTGTGTTGTAAACATGTTCACTGAAGCCTGTTAAACGTTTAACAAAGGAGAATGACCCAAGCCGGTGTCTGCATTGGACCACAGGGATGTGCTACAGATATCCTGTACCAAGATGGCGGACGCGCGTCACGCCCCCGTGACCACGGACTGGCCAGCGCTGCCATTCTAGGGTTCTATATCTATGGTTTTGCGGGCATAACATTGCCATGCCCACCATTGTTGTTCAGTGTTCTCCTGATGGTGGACTCATGAACATTAATGCAGCAAATGCCAGACAGGTTTTCAGTTGCTTAGAAGTTACCCTGGGGTCCTTTCTGACCTCACTGACTATTACACGCCTTGTGATGTTAGTTGGTCGACCACTCCTGGGGGGAGTAACAATGGTCTTAAATATCCTGCATTTGTGCACAATTTGTCTTACTGTGAATGGGTGGAGTCCACACTCTTTAGAAAAATAGAATAGAATAGAATAGGCTTTATTGTCATTGTACAATAGTACAGTACAACAAAATTGTGGGTGCTCCACCAGGCTACTGCACAATTAAGTAAGAGAGAAGGATTAGAAAAAACACAGTTACAGAACACACGATTAAACACACGACTGAAATGAAAATAAATGAAAATAAAAACAAAAATGGCCCAGGATTATGGAAATATACACAGGTACTGTGGTGGCTAAGCAGATGGAACTATGTACATAAGAGTGCAGATTGCAGACACACAAATAAACACACAATTCAGTAAAATGGCCCAAGGATTATGGAGAATTTACATAATAGTGGTTTCACGGATGGGTTGATATACATGAAAATGCAGAGTGCAAAGAGAGGTATGTTAATGTGATAATTAAAAGGTCCTCAGTTCTGAGCATGTCAGCGTTTGGAGGGAGGGGGTAGGGCCGCTGACTGTTTGCAGTTCGGATGGCCCAGGGTAAGAAACTGTTTGTCATTCTGGAAGTGTGGGACCTGAATAATCTGATCCGTCGTCCAGAGGGAAGCAGGTCAAACAGGTGGTGGGTGGGATGTGAGAGGTCTCCTGTAATGGCTTTGATCCTTCTCAGACAGGAGGATCTGAAGACGTCTTCCAGGGAGGGAAGAGGGCTGCCGATAGTTTTTTGGGCGGTGTTGATGACCCTCTGCGCATCCTTCCTGCCATGGAGCCAGCCTACCACACACCCAGACAGTAGGTGAACGTGCTTTCCACTGAGCAGCGCTAGAAGGCCAGCAGCAGCTTCTGGTCCAGGTTGATCTTCCTCAGGACATGAAGGAAATGCAGCCGCTGCTGGGTTTTCTTCACCAGGGCCTTGGTGTTGACAGTCCAGGAGTTTAGAAATGGTTTTGTAACCTTTTTCAGCCTGATGAGCATCAACAACCCTTTTTCTGAGATCCTCAGAAATCTCCTTTGTTTGTGCAGTGATACACTTCCACAAACATGTGTTGACACTTTGATAGCTCTTTAAATAGAAGATCCGTTAAATAAAACAGTGTGCCCACTCACACCTGATCCCATTGATTGCAAACAGCTAACTCTAATTTCACCTTCAAATTACCTGCTAATCCTAGAGGTTCACAAACTTTTGCCACTCACAGATATGTAAAATTGGATCATTTTCTGCAATAAACAAAATAATTTAAGTGGGTTCTCTTTATCTTCTTTTAGGACTTGTGTGAAAATCTGATGATTTTTATGACATATTTATGCAGAAATGTAGAAAATTGTAAAGGTTCACAAACATTCAAGCACCACTGTAGCTTAAAGGCAATTCTTACAATTCACTGCTGATATGCAATATATCAATCTGATAAAAATAAGGTGCATCATTGGTATCACTAGTTGTAATGTGCACAAATTTAATAATTATAGAATTGTTTATAGCAAAACTAATAAAAGTGGAGTTGTTGTTCAACACTTGAAGACACTGAAGTGTGTGCAGTGTGGGGTGGGGGGCATTCAGAGAACATCTGGATGAGAACTGAAAACCAGGAGATTGACAAGAAATACCAAGTATTCCTTTCCTGTCTTGGTTCTGAATGCAACACTCATTTATATCAAGGTCATGTTATGATCCTGATGGATGAAGGTTGTGGTTGCATTGGTGGTCTTTCAAAGAAGTTGTGAAAAAGGAATATTTTGTATAAATGCATCCTGCCAATAATTAAAGCAAGCAAGTTTATTTATATAGCACTTTTCATCAAAGAATATCACAAAGTGCTTCACAGGAAATTAAAATTTGCAAATACACAGAAATTAAAATCAATAGAAATAAGATAAAATATTCATATTATTAGGAATAAAAAGAGAAAACAGTGAAGGACTAAAAACCATTCAATGAGAGCTAAAAGCCTGTCTCAATAAATTAGTTTTTAACTCCTTCTTAAAGGAGTCAACAGACTCAAGGCAGCGCAAGGACAGGGGAAGTGTGTTCCAAAGCCGTGGTGCAGCGGCCTGGAAAGTATGATCTCCATGGGTTTTGAATTCGGTCCGAGGGACCACCAGGAGTCTCTGGCCTGAGGATCTTAGTGATTGCGTTGTTGCATAAGGAGTCAAGAGGGCTGAGATGTATGAAGGGGCTTGGCCATTAAGAGCTCTTAAAGTCAATATTAAAATCTTAAAAAAATTAACATTGTAATAACTGTTTTTCTGCATTCTGGAAAGACGTTTTAGCTTGCGACTTGCAGCTCGTATCAACAGAGAATGAGTAACCACCATGATCGCCTGCAGTCCCAGTTTAGGAGGAAAGATTGTGAAGAGGAAGGGTTACCTCTTCAGGCATTGCACAGCACTTTCTCATCCAACATCGTAGCTTGTGTCTGTTTGGTCTGGGCCCTTTTGGGCCACATTACAGATGCGCCTGGTGCCCTCCTGCACCTGATCCATGATGCTTTGAAACTGTCATGCACTTCAGTGCAGGCCTCTTCATAAGACGCATGACATGTACAGAACGCATCACACCATTTTGAAAGGTGTAAACTTTGTTGAAATGCTGGATTCATAGCCACCAGAGGACTGGCCACCAACCCACCCACCTTTCCAGTAGTTATCAGCCCTAAAACTTGATAAGCTGGCTGTTTGTCTTGCCCCTGACCCACGTTCAATCCTGGACTGATTTTGTTCTCCCCAGACCTGTCTTTCCCCAGACCTACAGTCATGTGAAAAAATTAGGACTGTATGAGCCTGTGTGATTTTTTTTTACATATTTGGACAAGTGGATATTTAATATCAATGTTAAAAATACTGGGGGATTCATGTAATACAACTAAACAATTAAAAATTAATTAAAGACTTTCTTTTCAAATTTTGTGTAAAATGTAATTCAAAACAAATAGTGAGGAATAAATTAGGACACCCCCCCATCTTTTTTAGGACACCCCCACATTCATTCTCACTTAAAATGGCTAAAATAAATGTTAAAAAAATGCAAATAAAAACAAAAACAAGGTTAGACAAAGATATTTGAACATTTATTAATAAAGAACTGAATATTTAATGGGGTGTCCTAATTTTTTCACATGACTGTATATTTTTATTTCTATTAAATATTTATTTGTTATTTTGTAATCCTTTATTAGTCCCACAATGGGGAAATTACAGGGCATCCATGGATGAGGCAGCCATGGCGCGGCGTCAACTCCGTCACCATTCACACACAAATTCACAGCTAGGGCCACTTTAGAATCTCCAATTAACCCTTTATCTCTTTAGTGTCTTTTCCCATTTAGCTTCACTGTTCCTCAGACTTCTCCCTGGTCTCTGTCAAGTAAACCCAGCCCTTGTGGCCTTAACTCCCGAGCATACATCTGTCCCTGTCAGCCATATCTGCATGTGAGTTCCATTGCCCACCCTCCTCCACAATATTAAAAGAAAACTTTTCATTGAAGGTCTCCTTCACTGAAAAATTGTGTTTTTCTAGGTTTTAACCTTCTAAAATGTGTCTATTGGTCTTGTGATTATTGACGAATCATCAAAATGCTTGCTTCTCTTAAAAAAAAAAAAAAAAACAGCCTTGATATCAATTCTGTCTTGAAGAGCCCTTTTAAGGAGCCCTTCTGTGTTTGTTATCGAACATCAAGAAAAGCCAAACCCAGCTTTGATACCCGCTTGCTGCTCTATTAATGGCCAACCTGACTGTTCCAATCCCACCCACTTTCCTGCAAGAGCTGCCGCATCCCTAAAAGAAAAGTGGCAAAAATGTATTTTCACAAATGTTCTGGAAGATTTCAGCTCAGAGTTAGTACGCTGATCTGGTCATTTAACTACACATTCATTCCAAAACCTTGGAAAGTATAAAGTTTTGATCAAAAAGCTTATTCTCAAGGATCCCCAAACTAGTGGACCAAACTTCCAACCCCAGCCTGTAAGTACAGTATACACTTTTAACATGTATGCAAGTCTGACTGATCAGTGTTTTAAGATGTAGGAGCCAATAGCCTTTTCGCTGTGCTCATGTGTCCTCCTGACACTGGTGCTGCATGGCTGCATATGCTGAAAAACCATTCAGACCCTCCACAATCACAGCAGCACGAGATTTTAATTTTATAGGCGTTAGATCTTTATTATGCTCTTTATCTGATCATATTTGGCATGGCTCATTTCCTTGTTTTGTGTATGCCGTGCTCCACAAAAGAGTGAAACTCAGCCCTGCTGTAGGTAGCATCTCCTCACATGTGATTGGTTTTGCCACACATATCAATCACAGAGCTGTCACCCAATCAGATTAGGGACTAATGAATAACACTAAGGAGGCTGAAAAAATGTTTTTGGGGGGAGATCACACAGTGGCTTTCTGCATCTCATGTGAAACGACACAGAAATGATTTTCTGTTTATCAAAATACATATACTGTTACATTCTGAGCACGGCGGGACCCCACCAGGCTCAGGTTGTCTGTTTTTCTTTTCATATTTTGTACTGTGTTGTCATTTTGAGTTCATTCATTCATTCATTCATCTTCTTCCACTTAATCCTTTTCGGGTCACGGGGGGCTGGAGCCTATCCCAGCATCTTTGGGCGAGAGGCGGGTTGTCAGTATGATTTATTCTCCTGTTTACATTTGTTGTAATTTGTTTTTTCATGTTTTTGAGGTTGTCAATCCCCATTTCTGCCATATCTTTGTGTTTGTTTTCTGTTGTGTTCTCTCTCTCTCTCGGGATTGACAGCTGTCAGTGGCTTTCTGGGGTCTCACTCTGCGTGGGTGTGGCCCTGTCAGCTGTCGACTCCTATTGCTCCCTCCTGTCTCATCATTTTCAGCTGGTCTAAATTATGTCTTTGTTTTATCCTACCTGCCCAGGTTTACCACACTTGTTATCACTTACTTTACTTTGTGCTTAGCCTTATTAAGGGGCTGTGCACTTTTGTCCAGCGCAGCACCCTACTTTCATCTCACTACTCATACACGTAAGTTCTTTGTTATTTTGCTACGTGTGTTCCTAAGTTTGTCTCCAGGTTTAGCCGGCAATTCCCCTCGCCTTAGCTTCTGCTATTTTTTCTTGCCTGTTCACGAGTTGTTTTAGCTCAGTCTACCAGGTTTAGACGGCAACCATACGGTGTTGCTCAAACAACAAACCCTGGATCAACCCTGAGATAAAAACACTTCTGAGAGAGAAGAAGAGGATATTCAGGTCGGGGAACAAGGAGATGCTGAAGTCCGTACAGAGGGAGCTGAGGAGAAAGATCAGAGAAGGCAAGGACAGCTTCAGGAAGAAGATGGAGGACAAGCTGCAACAGAGCGACATCAGCGGGGTCTGGAGAAACCTTAAAACCATCTCTGGGCTCCAGAATACCTCCCCCCAGGCCACGGGGGGCAGGGAGTGGGCGAACAATCTGAATCTGTTTTTTTAATAGGTTTAATAGGTTTGACCAACCGCCCTCCCCCCCGACTGCACAACCCACTGCACTCCCAACACACAGCCCCCCAACCTGACCCTCACTAAGACCCAGTTGAGGACGGAGCTGAGGAAGATCAAGGCGAGGAAGGCGTCGGGACCGGACGGCATCAGTGCAAAGTTCCCAAAGTCCTGTGCAGACCAGCTGTGTGGGATTGTGGAGTACATCTTCAACCTGAGCCTGAAGCTGGGGAGGGTACCACAGTTGTGGAACACATCTTGTGTGGTACCTGTACCAAAGACTTCCCACCCCAAAGATCTGAACAGCTACAGACCAGTGGCCCTGACGTCCCACATGATGAAGACCCTGGAGAGACTGCTCCTTGCTCACCTCCGCCCCCTGGTGGGTCCAGCGATGGATCCACTCCAGTTCGCCTACCAGCATGGTATTGGGGTGGAGGATGTGGTCATCTTCCTCCTTCACCATTGTCTGTTTCACCTGGAGAAGCCCGGGAATACAGTGAGGATCATGTTCTTTGACTTCTCCAGTGCTTTCAACACCATCCAATCGATGATCCTGAAGGACAAGCTGCTGTGCGCAGGGGTGGACCAGTACCTGTCATCATGGATCCTGGACTACCTCACAAACCGGCCACAGTTTGTGAGAAGCCGGGACTGTGTGTCCGACACAATCATCGGTAGCACAGGGGCCCCACAGGGAGCGGTTTTGACTCCCTTCCTGTTCACCCTTTATACTGCGGACTTCTCACACAACACAACACACTGCCATCTACAGAAGTTCTCTGACGACTCTGCGATCATTGGCCTCATCTCCAACGGAGATGAAGCTGAGTACAGAGGGCTTATCCAGGACTTTGTGGACTGGTGCCATAGGAACTGCCTCCAGATCAACACGAGGAAAACTAAGGAGCTGGTGGTGGACTGCCGCAGGCAAGGACAACTCCTCACAGCACCAGTAAACATCCAGGGAACAGACATTGAGATTTTTCGCAGGTCCTTCCTACCAACGGCTGTCAGACTGTATAACCTAAGCAGGGCTGCTCGCAGAGATAGCAAAAAGACATGACAATGAATGCAAAAGATGCAATAGACATACACAATGGTCCCCTCCGGTATACAACTAGGAAAATACCGGTAGCTACGGAGGGTGACAATATGTATGGGTACATAATCATACCATGTAGGATAACTAAGTAGACAGTTATGCTGTTTCATTCCATCTAGCTGCAATGCTCCGCACTGTGTGTGTTTGTATATTTATATATTTATTCCATCTAGTGACAATGCTCCACACTGTGTGTTTATATATTTACATATTTATCCCATCTAGCTACAGTGCTCCGCACTGTATGTGTTTATATATTTACATATTTATTCCATCTAGCTACGGTGTACACACTGTGTGTGTTTATGTGTTTCATAATCATATCATAATATTCTACTTGATAGATTAGAACACTATGTTGGACTTAATGGAACTTCGTTGCAGTGGTTTAGATCTTATTTATCTGATAGGTTCCAGTTTGTTCATGTAAATAATGAGTTTTCTTTCAACTCAAAGCTTAGTCATGGAGTTCCACAGGGATCTGTGCTAGGCCCTACTCTTTTTAGTTTATATATGCTTCCGTTAGGCAACATTATTAGAAAGCACTGTATACATTTTCATTGTTATGCAGATGACACACAATTATACCTGTCAATGAAGCCAGATGATAGTAATCAATTAGCCAAGTTAGAAGCCTGTCTTAAGGAAATCAAAGCTTGGATGACTTGTAATTTCCTGCTATTAAATTCAGATAAGACTGAAGTCATTCTTGTTGGTCCAAAAACCTTAGAAATTCCTTTCCAAATCAAACTTTCAGTTTGGATGCGGTTACTCTTTCTTTTAATAGCTCTGTGAGGAACCTTGGAATTATTTTTGATCAGGATCTGTCCTTCAATTCACATATTAAATTTGTTTCTAAGACGGCCTTCTATCATTTGCGTAATATTGCCAAGATTAGGAGCATCTTGTCTCAGAGTGATGCTGAGAAACTGATCCACGCTTTTGTTAGCTCGAGATTAGATTATTGTAATTCTTTATTATCGGGCTGTCCTAAAACATCTTTAAAAAGTCTTCAGCTGATCCAAAATGCTGCAGCAAGAGTTTTAACAGGTACTAGAAAGAGAGATCATATCTCTCCGGTTCTGGCCTCCCTTCATTGGCTTCCCATAGAGTTTAGAATTAAGTTTAAAATCCTTCTTCTTACTTGCAAAGCTCTAAGCAATCAGGCTCCTTTTTATTTAAAAGATCTGATACTACCGTATTATCCTAACAGAGCACTACGCTCCCAAAATGCAGGATTACTTGTAATACCTAGAATCTCCAAAAGTACAATGGGAGGCAGAGCCTTAAGTTATCAAGCTCCTCTCCTGTGGAACCAGCTGCCAATCTGGATTCGGGAGTCAGACTCGATCTCTGTTTTTAAGAATAGGGCTAAAACCTACCTTTTTGATATAGCCTACAATTTGGGAGGGATCATGTGTTTCTGAACCCTCCCTTAGTTATGCTGCTAATAGGTTTAGTCAGCCGGGGGACCTCCAGTAATGCACTGGGCCTCACTCCTTTCCTCATTCTCAATAAAATATTTTTTTTGCTGGTCATTAACATTTGTTTGTTCTCTCCCATAGATTGAATCCCCAACATGCTGTTTGCTCTCTACATGTCTGTTCTTTTCTTCTTCTCTATCCCCTCACCCCCCAGCCAGTCGCAGCAGATGACTGCCCCTCCCTGAGCCTGGTTCTGCTGGAGGTTTCTTCCTGTTAAAAGGGAGTTTTTCCTCTCCACCGTCGCCAAGTGCTTGCTCACAGGGGATCGCCTGATTGCTGGGGTCTTTCTGCAACTGTGGAGGTTCCCCCTACAGTTGATAGTGCTATGAGATGACTGTTGTTGTGAAATGGCACTATATAAATAAAGGTGAATTGAATTGTTTTCATATTTGTTCCATCTAGCTACAATGCTCCGCACTGTGTGTGTTTATATATTTGCATGTTTGTTCCATCTAGCTGCAATGCTCCGCACTGTGTGTGTTTATATGTTCATATATTTATTCCATCTAGCTGCAATGCTCCGCATCGTGTGTCTATATATTTATGTTTATATGTACATATGTATACTCGCTGCTCTTGTTTTTTTTTTTTTGTTTTTTTTTTTTCTTGCCTTCTGATTGTTGCTCTGAGTGTTGCTATCCCTGTGCTGTTGCAATCCTGGAATTTCCCCGTTGTGGGACTAATAAAGGCTTATCTTATCTTATCTTATCTTAACATTAGTTGCCTTAGCTTTAACGATTTTGCTTACCCGTATTTCTTCCTGTCCACGAGTTTTTTGTAAATCAATGTTTTTTCCAAAAGATTTGCAAACTCACAGCCTGCGCGTGGAGCCTTTTTCCCTTTCCTGAAAGGCAATTACAACATATACAGTAAATTTAAAAAGTCTACACACCTCTGTTCAAAGGCTAGGTTTTTGTTACGTAAAAAAATTGGACCAAGATAAATCATTTCAAAACTTTTTTTTTTCCACCCTTAATGTGACTGTCACTATCTGAGCATGGAGGGATTCCGCTGTGCTCAGTCTCTTTGCCTTTTTTTCATATTTGTATAGTGTTGTAGCTTTGAATTGTATTTCCTGTTATTTTATCTTTGGTTTGTTTTCACATATTCTGTATTGTTTCTTAGTATGATTTATTTTCCAGTTTACGTTCATTGTAGTTTTTGTATTTACATATTTGGGTTTACTGGTCTTTATTTGTCATCTCATTATATTCATATTATGTCATGTTTTCTCTCCTCCCGGGGCTGCAGCTTTCAGTGGCACTTTTGGGTTTTTTTGCTCTGTTGTGGGCGGTGCTCCTGTCAGTTGTCAGTCACACCTGCCATCATTTGTGTTCATTTGTTTTTTGCTGTATTTAAGGATTGTTATTTTCTTTCGTTATTGCCGGAGTCTCTTCCTCTCGTCTCCACCAGAACAGGGGCAGGGTTCTGGTGGAGTCCCTAACTGGTGGAGTCCATAACTTTGCTTTGTATATCAGTTTGGATTTTGTGTTGGTGCACTGTTTGGACTTTGTGTTTTTGTTTTTTTTCAAAAAATATCACAAACTGCAGTTCAGCGTCTGGGTCTCTCCTCCCTGCCATTTGGGCAATTCATGACAGTGACCTATAACCTGTAAAACCCAATTAAAAACAGACTGAAATATTTTAAGGGGATAAATTAAAAAAACAAAAAACAAAACTTACAATAACCTGCTTGCATAAATATGCACAACCTTAAGCTAGTACTTTGTTGCAGCACCTTTGGCTTTTCAGTCCCTCCAGGATTTCGCGGGATGTTTTTATGATTGTTGCGGCCCAAAAAGCCTGAATTCGCAGGAGCTTTTTTAAAACATTGCGATAAAAGTTGTGATGTTTTTAGAGTGTTTTTTTTGCACTAAAAGTTGTGGGAAGAATTACAAGTTTTAAAGCAGATTTTTTTTTCCAGTTTACTGCAGTGACATTCTATATAACAATACAAGTAAAGCACAGGATTGTCAAAAATATCCTGTTATACTGATCTGTAAATTAAGCAGAAACTTCTGCTATACAGAAAAACTCTTTTGCAGCAGCAAATACAAACATTAACACAATATCCATTACAACAGCTTAATTGCATGGAATGCATGTTAAAGAGTAGAGATTTGGAAATTATTGGCAGCACCTTCATTTGAAAAGTCTCTACCGTCCCCAACCACTCGGTACCAAGCGGAGAGGAAAAAATAATTTATTCTGATGCTCTGTATTGGCTATTGGAGTCTGTGTTTTTCTGAAAAAAAAAAAATACAGAGAATATCCTCTCTCTTTCCATGCCTACCTTTTTTTTTTTTTCTCTCGGCGCCACACGAGTAGGCTGCCTTTTGCAACAGCGGCTCGATTCCGAGTCTTTTTCCCTTCCTCTCTCTTTTGATCCGTCTTTTTTTTTCACCCCACTTATATCACGGACACACAGATCGTCCTAAATGTCTCCTGAGCCGGTGGACGGAGCCACTGTTTATAGCAGGATACGATACAGCAGAGAACAGCTGCTAGCATTCAACCGCCACCCGGTCCCATTGGAAAAACTCGACATACCGAGAGAACTGAGGCGAAAACGCCGCGGCTGCCGGGCTGGAGTAAGGCGGAGGACAAAAAATATAAGGTACAGACCCTCCCTTCCATCTGTTGTCATGGGAAATGTACGGTCGATACTGGGAAAGTTAGATGAGCTAGCGGCTATCTCCCGTTATGATAGCACATACCGGGAGTGCTCTCTCCTTTTGTTTACTGAGACGTGGCTAACTGAACTAGCAGCAGATGCTAACATTGAGCTGGAGGGTTTTCACATGATACGAGCTGACCGAACACCAGACAGTGGCAAGGCTAGGGGCGGTGGAGTGATAATGTATGTTAACAACAACTGGTGCAGACCGGGACATATCACTGTTAAACAACGACACTGCAGCAAAGACATTGAGTTGCTAGCTGTTAGCATGAGGCCTACATATCTCCCGAGAGAACACTCACACGTGATCTGCATTGTTGTTTATGCAAATCCGACGGCGAACGCTGGGACAGCACGTGACGTCATCCATTCAGTAACCAGCAGGCTGCAGACAGAACACCCAGATGCTCTTCTCCTCATCTCAGGCGATTTCAACCATGTTTCACTGTCTCCCATTCTACCCACGTTCACCCAGTATGTCACATGCCACACTAGAGACAATAAAACACTGGATTTATTCTACGCAAACACTAAGGAGGCGTACACCTCATCACAACTCCCCCCACTCGGGAGATCGGATCACAACTTGGTTCATCTCCGGCCGGTGTACAAACCCCTAGTGCACAGACAACCTCCGGCCATGCACACTGTGGAGTTATGGTCTGAGGAGACAATGGACACCCTAAAGGGCTGTTTTGAAGCCACCGCCTGGAAGCAGCTCTGCGATCCACATGGTGAGGACATCGATGGCCTCATTCACACCTTCACGGGCTACCTCAGCTTCTGTGTGGACAAATCCGTTCCCACCAAGACCATACGGCGTCACTCAAACAACAAACCCTGGATCAACCCTGAGATAAAAACACTTCTGAGAGAGAAGAAGAGGATCTTCAGGTCAGGGAACAGGGAGATGCTGAAGTCCGTACAGAGGGAGCTGAGGAGAAAGATCAGAGAAGGCAAGGACAGCTCAGGAAGAAGATGGAGGACAAGCTGCAACAGAGCGACATCAGCGGGGTCTGGAGAAACCTCAAAACCATCTCGGGGCTCCAGAATACCTCCCCCCAGGCCACAGGGGGCAGGGAGTGGGCGAACAACCTGAATCTGTTTTTCAATAGATTTGACCAACCGCCCTCCCCCCTGACTGCACAACAACCACTGCTGCCTCTAAAGAAATCAAGTCCTGCTGCCCACTCCCCACTCCACCAACACCCCCCCACTCCCAACACACAGCCCCCCATCCTGACCCTGACCAGGACCCAGGTGAGGACGGAGCTGAGGAAGATCAAGGCGAGGAAGGTGCCGGGACCGGACGGCATCAGCGCAAAGCTCCTCAAGTCCTGTGCAGACCAGCTGTGTGGGATTGTGACGTATATCTTCAACATGAGCCTGAAACTGGGGAGGGTACCACAGCTGTGGAAAACATCTTGTGTGGTACCTGTACCAAAAACTTCCCACCCCAAAGACCTGAACAGCTACAGACCGGTGGCCTTGACGTCCCACTTGATGAAGACCCTGGAGAGACTGCTCCTTGCTCACCTCCGCCCCCTGGTGGAACCAGCGATGGATCCACTCCAGTTCGCCTACCAGCATGGCATTGGGGTGGAGGATGCGGTGATCTTCCTCCTTCACCGTTCTCTGTCCCACCTGGAGAAGCCCGGGAATATGGTGAGGATCATGTTCTTTGACTTCTCCAGTGCTTTCAACACCATCCAACCGATGATCCTGAAGGACAAGCTGCTGCGCGCAGGGGTGGACCAGCACCTGTCATCATGGATCCTGGACTACCTCACGAACCGGCCTCAGTTTGTGAGAACCCGGGACTGTGTGTCCGACACGATCATCAGTAGCACGGGGGCCCCCCAGGGAACGGTGCTGGCTCCCTTCCTGTTCACTCTTTATACTGCGGACTTCTCACACAACACAACACACTGCCATCTACAGAAGTTCTCTGATGACTCTGCGATCGTTGGCCTCATCTCCAATGGAGATGAAGCTGAGTACAGAGGGCTTATCCAGGACTTCGTGGACTGGTGCCATCGGAACTGCCTCCAGATCAACGCGAGGAAAACTAAGGAGCTGGTGGTGGACTGCCGCAGGCATGGGCAGCCCCTCACAGTACCAGTAAATATACAGGGAACAGACATCGAGATGGTGACATCCTATAAGTACCTGGGTATTCATCTGAACAATAAACTAGACTGGTCACACAATACTGATGCACTCTACAAGAAGGGACAGCGCAGGCTGTTCCTGCTGAGGAGACTCAGGTCTTTTGGTGTACAAGGGGCGCTGCTGAAGTCATTCTATGACACGGTGGTGGCATCAGCCATCACTTTTGGAGTGGTCTGCTGGGGCAGTGGCATTACTGCAGCCGATAGGAAGAGACTGAACAAACTGATTAAGAAAGCTAGCTCTGTCCTGGGGCAGCGCCTTGATCCGATGGAGGAGATAGGAGAGAGAAGGACGGTGGCTAAACTGTCATCTCTGCTGGAGTCCGAGTTCCACCCTATGCAGGGCATACTGAATGCACTGAGGAGCTCATTTAGCAGCAGACTACATCATCCCAGGTGCACAACCGAGAGGTTTCGTAGGTCCTTCCTACCAACGGCTGTCAGACTGTACAACCTAAGCAGGGCTGCTCGCAGAGATAGCAAAAAGACGTAACAAACTAATAGTTTTTTTGAATGCAAAAGATGCAATAGACTTACACAATGGTCCCCTCCGGCATACAACTAGGAACTTACCGGTCGCTATGGAGGGTGAGAATATGTATGGGCACATAATCATACCATGTAGGATAACTAAGTAGACGGTTATGCTGTTTCATTCCATCTAGCAACAATGCTCTGCACTGTGTGTGTTTATATATTTACATATTTATTCCATCTAGCTACAATGCTCAGCACTGGGTGTGTTTATATATTTATATATCTACATATTATTCCATCTAGCTACATTGCTCCGCACTGTGTGTGTTTATATACTTGCATATTTATTCCACCTAGCTGCAATGCTCCGTACTGTGGGTGTTTATATATTTACATATTTATTCCATCTAGCTACAATGCTCTGCACTGTGTGTTCATATATTCATATATTTATTCCATCCAGCTACAATGCTCTGCACTGTGTGTCTGTGTGTGTGTGTATATATATATATTTTATAGTAATACGTACATATGTATATTAGCTGCTCTTGCTTGCTTGTTTTTTTTTTTTTTTTTCTTGCCTTCTGATTGTTGCTCTGAGTGTTGCTATCCCTGTGCTGTTGCAATCCTGGAATTTCCCCGTTGTGGGACTAATAAAGGCTTATCTTATCTTATCTTATCTTACCTGTCTGTCTGCTGCACGTTGGTCTTCACACACACACATCTTTCATTTACAGCGGGACAACTGGGGCGGGGGGGGGGGGGGGGGCTGTTGTCCATCCAGACCGGAGATTCACAGCTTTAAAGCTCATTGACCAGATGTAGTAATATTTTTTCCTCTAAAGATGTACAAATGCTCAAACACTGGCTGTAGTGTAGTGTGCTCTCTTCACACACGCTCCCGTGACGGGGTGCTTCTGGGGAAGGTGCGTGTTTTTCAACACAAACCCAATGCTTCATACACGTGGTCAGGACAGAGATGTGGTGAAATGTCCACCGGCAGGCTGGGGGAGACGGAGGAAGGGACGGTGTTGAAAACCTCGTGGGTGAGTGTTTATTTAAATCACACACTCTGTTTGCTGATGTGTTTGTTCCGTTACTCACTGTAAACTGTAAACTCACTACTCACTGTAAACACGGAAGTAAACACGATGCAGTGATGCATTTGATTGGTTAGACTGAGCATTTCAGTGCCAGTTAGAGACAAATTTGATTGGTGAAACTGGCTGAAGTTGACGAGGATTAGCCAATATTTCGGGAAAGTTGTGGTGATGGGACAAAGTTGCAAGGTCGTGCAATAGTCGCGCTGATTGGATCATTTTGTGTGATCGCAACATTGTGAAATCCTGGAGGGACTGGCTTTTATTACAGCATTCAGTCTTTTTGGGTAGGAGTCTATCAGCGTGATACATCTTGATGTGGCAATATTTGCCCACTCTTCTTTGCAAAAATGCTCCAAATCTGTCAGATTGCGAGGGCCTCTCCTGTGCACAGCCCTCTTCAGATCACCCCACAGATGTTCACCTGGATTCAGGTCTGGACTGTGGCTGGGCCATTCCAAAACCTTAATCTTCTAATTGTGAAGCCATTCTTGTGATTTGGATGTGTGCTTTGGGTCATTGTTATGCTGAAAGATGAAGTTCCTCTTCATCTTGAGCTTTCTAGCAGAAGCCTGAAGGCTTTGTGCCAACACTGACTGATATCTGGAACTGTTCATAATTCCCTCCACCTTGACTAAGGCACCAGTTCCAGCTGAAGAAAAACAGCCCCAAAGCTTGATGCTGCCACCACCATGCTTCACTGTAGGTATGATGTTCTTTTGGTGATGAGTAGTGTTGTGTTTGCGTCAAATATACATTTTGGAATTATTGGCAAAAAGTTCATCCTTGGTTTCATCAAACCATAACACATTTTCCCACATGCATTTGGGAGATTTCAAATGTGTTTTTGCAAAATGTAGTTATTCTTAAATGTTTTTCTTCAATAAGATAAGGTTTCCATCTTGCCACCCTACCCCATAGCCCAGACATATGAAGGAGACGGGAGATTGTTGTCACATGTACTAAACAGCCAGTACTTGCCAGAAATTCCTGCAGCTCCTTCAGTGTTGCTGTCAGCCAATGTCAATGGGCAATGTCAATGTTAATGTTAATGGGCTGCACGGTGGCGCAGTGGTTTAGCACTGTGGCAGCACAGTTTTACCCTTGGCCGGGGGATCGCGGGGATCATGAGGTCGTGGGTTCGATCCCAGCCCCCGACCAACAGTGAGCTGTGTGGAGTTTGCATGTTCTCCCCGTGTTGCGTGGGTTTACTCCGGGATTTCTCCGGTTTCCTCCCGCATACCAAAAACATGTAGGTTTAGGGCGCTCGCGCACGCAGCAACCAGCAGCCGGTGGCTTGTCACCAGACTGCAAACCAAGTCTACCTACGGGTACAAATAAGTAAAAAAAAAAAAAAAAAAAAGCCTCTTGGCAGCCTCCCTGACCAGTTTTCTTCTCGTCTTTTCATCAATTTTGGAGGGACGTCCAGTTCTTGGTAATATCACTGTTGTGCCATATTTTCTTCACTTAATGATGACCAGTGTTGGGCATTACTAAAAAATAATAACTAATTACAGTTACAAGATACTTCTTTTTAAAAGTAACTGAGTTACTTTACCAATTACTGCATGATTAAAGTAACTAGTTAGTTGAAACTAACCGTCTACACAGACGGCTCTGCCATGGAAGCAACCAGGAATGGCGGAGGCGGCGTGTACATCAGGTACGCTGACGAGGAGACCCATATTCCCATTGCGACTGGAAAGTACGCCACCAATTTCAGGGCTGAGGCAGAGGCCCTGAGAACAGCAGCGGCCCACGTCAGGGAACATCAAGACAAGGCACACAAGCGGGTCGTCATCTTCACTGATGCCCTCTCTGTCTTGGATGCACTTCAGGACCCCCGACGCAAAGAACTGAATGAACTCGCCCTCACTCTGTCTCAACTAGCAACACAGGTGAACGTATCACTCCAATGGATTCCTGCCCACTGTGGAATCTATGGAAATGAGACGGCTGACAGACTTGCTAAGGAGGGTGGGCAGCAAGACCAGGAAGACAGGCAGGTCTCTTACAGTGAGGAGAAAACCATTATTAAGGCCCTGTCTCACAAGAAGTGGCAGCAGCAACACCCAAACTTCTGCAAGGATGACAACTACTATAGTCTGAGCAGGGCTGACCAAGTCGTTCTGTTCAGACTCCGAACTGGACATAACAGAATGCATGCTCACATGCACCAGAAACTTAAAGTTGGACAATCGGACAGATGCCCATGTGGTACTGCCCAAATGACCAGCGAACACCTCCTCCAAGACTGCCCAGACCACGCTGCACTCAGACGAGCTATGTGGCTTGACCCCACATCGCTGAACCAAAAGCTGCACGGGGACCTCGGGGACCTCCGCAGGACGGCAGCATTCGTCAGGGCAGCTGGTGTGACCATCTAGTGATCGACGAAGAAGAAGAAGTTGAAACTAGTTAGTTGGAAAAGTAATTTTCACGTTACTTTTTAATGCACATTTACATCATCTTGCACACATAGCAGAATAATTTAATTAATGGATTACATTAAATGGATTAATTGATTGCTGTCCTACTGCTATTATTATTGTTGTATTCTTTATTGTTATTGTATTGTGTTATCCGTTTTGTGACTGGTCACAAGATGGGAATTAGCTTCAGCTATAATCTTGTATGCTGCATAACTGCATGTCTTATGTTCATTAATATGCACTGTCCCTTTTTTAAATAAATAAAATTATAAACTTACATTATGGACTTATTAATGTCAGGCTGAAAACAGTCTGTTTCAGACAGCGCTTTTAGGACATGTTCAGTCTGCTTTATCCTGCCTTGAGAGCTCTTATTGTGGGAAAAAATCTGGAAGAAATCAGCATGATATTGACAGTAATTTCCTCCCTTTGTAGTAAAAGTTGGCAACACAGCATAAAGCTATCCATGTTAATCTTACCTTTATGATATGGATTTAATCCGATGTACACTGATCCAAAGAAAATGTCCATTATCCACAGTCCAAATGTCTGCTGTGACAGAGACATGATCCAGTCCCTGAAATTCCTTTTGGAGATCAAATCCACTTTTGAATAATTTTTATACAGGTAGCAAGTAAATGTGTTTTAGCTTCAGTGTATCACAGTCTCAGCTGTCTGATGGAAAGCGACGATTATCACATCTTCAGTCTGTAACGATGTATCTGGCAATCAGGTTTAATTCTTGCTAGGTCACAAACTATCCAGAAGCATACCTGTGCTTGAATTTAAGCCGTGGCTGTTGAGACAAGAGTATTTCAACTTTACATCTGGCCAAGGCTGTTTAGATTGCATAAATCCACTGTTGTTAGCATAGCTAGCCATTACTTAACACTAGCTTTGTCAGAGCTTTGTTGCCATTTTCAGGCACTTCTGAACAATGCAGTAGGTCTCAACCGCACTTTAGCTTCCAACCTACTAATATGCTTTTGCCCTTAACCGCGACAAAGGAAAAATAATCATCTAGTTCCACAAAAACAAAGTAGCTTCATCTTTTCCTCATCTCAGCAGTGAAGACTCGGCCCTCTGCAACAGGTCACGTTGACTGACAGCTGTATCACGTCAGCTATGGTAGGGTCAGTTTGTATATTCATTTTATTTGCGCTAAAAATATCTATCCATATTAATTAAATGAGTAACAAATAAGACATCTGATCAAATTTCAGTGACTGTAACGCATTACTGAATTTTTAAACAGTAATTTTCTTACAGAGCACGTTACTGCAAAAGTAGTGGCGTTTCTCTCAACACTGATCATTACTGTCTTCATGGTGTTTGATGGTATATTTAATGCCTTGGAAATTCTTTTGTACCCTTCTCCTGACTGATACCTTTGAACAATGAGATCCCTCTGATTCTTTGGAAGCTCTCTGTGGACCAGGGCTTGTGCTGTAAGATATGACTACAAAAATGTCAGGAAAAGCCTTCTAGGACATCTGAACTTTATTTGGGGTTAACCAGAGTTAAATGGTGGCAGGTGTGTGCTGACTCTCATTTAACATGGTTTTGAATGTGACTGGTTAATTCTGAACACAGCTACATCCCCAGTTATAAGAGGGTGTGCATATTTATGCAACCAGGTTATTTTAAGTTTTTTATTTTTATTTTTTTTATTTTTCCCCTTAAACAACTTCAGTTTGATTTTCAATTGGGATTTATAGGCTATAGGTCACATTAATGGTGGCAAAAGGTTTGCAGTGATTAATCTTGGTCTTGTAGAATGTGTAATTGATGAGGCAAGCTGGTCTCAAGCAGTTTATTACACATTCTCTCTCATGAGCATAGTAGAAAAGAAGACCTCTCAAACAGAACTCTTCACTTATATACTCAGGTCCTTCTGCATATCAAAAGGTCACATTGCATTCACATAAAGGATCACATTGCATGCACTTCCTTAATCCTTAAACACTCCCTCACAGTCTCTGGCACACAAAGGACCCTCCAAGCCGTCTCTGACATACAAAAGATCACATTTCACAGCTTCCTGTTATCCCCAAGGAAACTCTGCCCTTTGTTCTTATCAAAGATGCTGCTCATTATGTTTTGGCCATGTGCGGCCACACCACCCCCCTCGAGCATATCGGATCGAACAAAAGAATAACAGTCTGTATGCTGAATCATTACACATCAATCCACATGCTGCTTGGGCTTCAGTCTTCTCCCGTATCTGCTGTAACCAGGATTCACCGCCTCCGCGGCGCTGTCATGCTGGGGAGCTGCTGTCTGGGGGTGAAAACCTTTTGTCTGTCCCTGTGGGTGTTCTGGGGAAATTCTACTCTGGGAAGCTTCCCGTGGGGGTCTTCCGCGCTGAGGGGCCCTTGCCAACAGCACTTGCTCGTCCGCCACCACAAAAGCGGGTTTGAGTCTGTTTATGCCAACCTTTTCCCTCCTACCCCCCAAATCTAGCAAAAAATGCTTGTCCCCTGTTTCCAACACTCTGAACAGTCCATCATAAGGTGGTCGCAGTGGGGGGGGGGGGGCGATGCACGTCATGTCTGACAAAAACAAACTCCGCGTTTTTCAAAGTTTTAGGCACAAAAACGTGCGGAAAACTGTGATGAATGGGGCCCGGCAACGTGCCTGTGTCAATGCTACGCTGCAACAGCTGAGACGGGGAGCCGCCTGGCGCAGGATTATCCGGGAGAAACTCCCCGGGCAGCCGAAGTGGCTGCGCAAAAACGAGTTCAGCTGGGGAAGCTTCTAAGTCTTCTTTAGGCGCAGAACACAACCCTAATAAAACCCACGGTAGCTTGTCTACCCAATTTGCATCCGTCAGTGATGCCCTGAGAGCCGCTTTCAATGACCTATGAAAACGTTCGTATAACCCATTAGCCTGAGGATTGTACGCGGTTGTGCGGTGAATTGTGACACTCAGGCTGCGGGCCATTGCTGACCAAAGTTTGGAAACAAATTGAGGGCCTCTGTCGGACGTAATGTCCGACGGGACTCCAAAACGCGTCACTCATGTTGTTAAAAATGCGCGCGCTACCTCCTCGGCTGTGGTTGACGCCAGTGGAACCACCTCCGGCCATCACGTGGTGCGGTCCACCATTGTCAGAAGGTGTGCGCACCCCTGTGATGGCGGGAGGGGGCCCACGAGGTCCACATGAACATGGTCGAACCTCTTAGCCGGTATGTGAAACGGCTCCAAGGGAGCCCTCGTGTGTCTGTGTACTTTGGCTCGTTGGCACGCCATGCAGGCTGCTGCCCACTCTTTCACCTGTTTGCGAAGGCTCGGCCACACAAATTTCTCTCCTACCATCTTGATTGACGTGCGCACTCCCAGGTGCGCTAAAGAATGAACCGAGTCAAAAACACGGCGGCGCCACGCGGCCGGTACCACGGGACGCAGTCGCCCCGTGGAGACATCGCAGATTAGGGGGGGCATACTGTCTTGCAGCACCCTGCTCTCCAGCCTTAACCCTGTTGGTCCAGACTGGAGCGCGCGCACATCCGCGTCACTAACCTGCTCCGCGGGCCATGGCTGCGTAATCTATCCCCCCGCGGACTGGGGCTGCCACGGCGCGTGAGAGGCAGTCCGCCACTACATTCAGTTTACCCAAGACATGCTGAATATCGGTAGTAAACTCTGAGATCGCGGCCAGCTGTCTCTGCTGCCGGCCCGAACAAAGTTCTGAAACCTTGGCCATCGCGAATGTTAGTGGCTTGTGGTCAACGAACGCGGTGAAATAGCACCCTTCCAGCCAGAACTGGAAGTGATGAATAGCCAAGTGGAGAGCCAGCAACTCCCTGTCAAACGCGCTGTATTTACGTTCACTATCGCGCAAGGTCCTGCTGAAAAAGGTGAGAGCGGCTGCCAAGCCCCGGCTACATGTTGCTCCACGACCGCCCCTATGGCCACATCTGACGCGTCAGTGGTGAGCGCTACGCGGGCCGTTGGGTCTGGATGTGCCAACAACGCAGCGTTTGCCAGGGCTGCTTTGACTTCCGAGAACACTCGCTCCCGCTCCGGGGACCACTCGATCTTATTCGCGGGTTTCTGTTTTTTAAGCATGGCATACAGCGGTTGCATGAGCTGCGCTGTGCGGGGGAGGAAACGGTTATAAAAATTCACCATTCCCAAAAACTCCTGTAACACCCTGACTGTCTGTGGCCGGGGGAAGTCTGCTACCGCGTGCATTTTGTCAGTTACCGGAACCGTTCCTTCGGGGGAGACGCAGTGTCCTAAAAAATCAATCTGCGTCACCCCGAACTGACACTTCTCTGGGTTGATTATTAACCCCTGCTCTCCCAACCTCCGGAAAACTGCCGCAAGGTGGTTTTCGTGTTCGTCTTCAGATGCGCTGGCTACCAAGATACCGTCCAAGTAGACGAGCACGAAAGGGAGATCGCGCAGCACTGCGTCCATCATGCGTTGGAACGTCTGTGCAGCCCCTTTAAGCCCGAAAGGCATGCGCAAAAACTCGAATAGGCCAAATGGAGTTATCACCGCTATTTTGGGTATGTCCTCAGCGCACACTGGGACTTGGTGGTAACCGCGGACCAAGTCTATTTTAGAAAAAACGCGCGCCCCTGCCAAATGAACGGAAAAATCTTGGATATGAGGGGTTGGGTAGCGGTCATGCGCTGTGGCATTGTTCAACCTGCGGAAATCCCCGCAAGGTCACCACGAACCGTCAGATTTCGGGACCATGTGTAGCGGGGAAGCCCATGGGCTGTTCGAACGCCTGATGATGCCCAACCTCTCCAGGTTGGCGAACTCCTCGCGCGCTATGGCCAGTTTAGCTGCGTCCAAGCGCCGAGGTTTTGCAACAACGGGCGGCCCGGTGGTGGTAATAAAATGTTCCACCCCGTGTTTAGCGATGGCTGCCGGAAATGTGGGGACCGTGAGTGCTGGGAACTGAGTGAGCAGTGTGTGGAACTTACCGCTTGCAGCTGTGACGTTGGCTTGTGCTGTTGGCCGGGACGCTCGAGCTGTACAGGGAATAGAATCAAAAGAGAGTGCATTAACCAGGCGCCTGTTAGCGACATCAACCAACAAACCATGTGAGCACAAAAAATCAGCCCCCAATATATTGAAATTCAATGCTGCTATGACAAAAGTCCACTCAAATGTACGGCCGTGTAGAGACAGAAGCAGAGTCCTCTCACCAAAGGTTTTAATCTCCGAGCCGTTCGCTGCTGCCATCTCGGGGCCTCTGGAACCTGCCAGTCGGTCAGTGTAGGAAGGCATGATGAAACTCAACTGGGCGCCTGTGTCCACGAGGAAATGCCTCCCCGAGTGTGCGTCCGTCAAATAGAGCAGCTTGTTCTCCTCCCCGAGGGCCGCAGCTGCTACCGACCCCCGGTCTTGGCGTTTTCCCGAGCGCTTGAACTGGCACAGTGGTATACATTTGCGTGCCCTCTCTGCAAAGCGGCGGTGGTAGAAACAAAGGGTGTCTCCTCCGCGTTCCTTGGCCCCCGCCGCCGCTGTCATCGGTGGTTCCGCTACCACCGTCGATGGCTCCTCGCCGTCTCAGGTCGTCACGCCGAGTTCAGTCACCGCCGCCGTGGTCGCGAGCTCTCTGCTGGCCATGACGATCCGGTGTACCTCCCGGGCCAGTGCACGGTAGTCCCGCTTGGCCAACAACGGCGAACAGGCCAGGGCCGCTCTCGTCGCTGACGGAAGGTTCCTGAGGAAGAGGTGGGTAAAGATGAAGTGGTCGTCGTCCGAGCCTTTCAACCTCAGCATCCTCTCCATCAGGTCAATGGGCGTGCAATCTCCCAACCCGGTCCGCTCCAGGAGTCTGTCTGCTCTCTCCTCAACTGAGAGTGTGTAGCGCTGGATGAGTGCGGCCTTCAACGCGTCGTATTTGTCGCTGGCTGGTGGCTGCTCCAGAAAGCTCTCCACATGCTGAGCCGTGTGGCTGTCGAGCTTTGCGATCACATGGTAGAATTTCGTGTCATCTACCGATATCCCCCGGAGGGCGAACTGCGCCTCAACCAGGTGGAACCAGGAGCGTGGGTTGTGCTGCCAAAAGTCCGGTAGCTGGACTGTAACGGCATACGCTTGGCTGGGGGCTCCCAACGAGGCTGGCTCCGGGGAATTCTCTTCGTGTTGCATGCTTCGTCTTGGGTCACCAGTGTAGAATGTGTAAATTATGAGGCAAGTTGGTCTCAAACAGTTTATTACACATTCTCTCTCATGAGCATAGTAGAAAAGAGGACCTCTCAAACAGAACTCTTTGCTTATATAATCAGTTCCTTCTGCATATCAAAAGGTCACATTGCATTCACATAAAGGATCACATTGCATGCACTTCCTTAATCCTTAAACACCCCCTCACAGTCTCTGGCACACAAAGGACCCTCCAAGCCGTCTCTGACATACAAAAGATCACATTTCACAGCTTTCTGTTATCCCCAAGGAAACTCTGCCCTTTATTCTTATCAAAGATGCTGCTCATTATGTTTTGGCCATGTGCGGCCACAGTCTCATGTTTTGATATCACATACCTGGCATTTAAACAGGGGTGAGTAGACTTTTTATATCCACTGTATATAGACAAGATTCCTTTAAATGTGTTAATAAATATAGCCTATATTCTATTGAAAACACTACTCTGTGTCTTTTTTTCTGACTTCACACACACAACAGCTTGTTCAGTTCTTTCCTTCAGCTGTGAGCTGAAAATTTCTCTCTGTGCTTGGTCACACCCAGCACCTTGTAAATCTTACCTCCTCATAAACCCTGCTTCAGTGTTTAAAGGGAATCATTTATTCACAGATTTTCAGTACCTGAAAAATGTAGGTTTTAAGACAGCGTCTACTGTGGAGTCATGTTGATCAGTATTTGGAAATAACAAAACAGAAATCCTATAGAAAGCTCCTAAACATATGTACTAAAGCCTTAAAATGAGGGTACAGCAGGTGAGTTCTGTCTACAGTTTTTTTTTTTTCCAATTCATAAACTTTTGCTTTTTTTCCCTCATAAATTTGAAACTATTTTCTGTAATGCTGTGACTTTCATTTCCAATATTTATAACTTATATTTCAAATATGTAACTTATTTTTCATAAGTATGATTTTTATCTAAAAACTTGTATCTAAAACTTTGAAAACTTGTCATGGCTAATCAAGTTTTGCCCCAACAGTAGAACGTGACATATTGAGACATAGGGTGAGGCAAGTTAGTGAATCTTTATTCAACTATTAACAAGGTGGTTCACTCTACAGTACTCTACAGTAAGACGCGCACGCGCACGCGCACGCACACACACACACACACACACACACACACACACACACACACACACACACACACACACACACACACACACACACACACACACACACACACACACACACACACACACTTTCCGTGGTGACTGTGATGTCTGTCCCCTCTACCATCTACAGAGTATCCTGTAGAGAGGACAGAACAGAGAAGGTTGAGTAACTGGATGGTGAGTATTGATTGATTATTTCCAGGAGTGAGTTCATACTTTGAGAGCGTGGCATCTGGCAGGTGAATAGTTCCAGTCTATAGGTATCAGGTCATGGAAGGTTCATGTTATGCAGATTTTGAGATTAAGTCCTTACTTGGTTTGTTTACGGAGGCAGAGGAGTCCAGGGGGTTATTCCAGAAAACAGGGTTAACATAGCCTGAAATAAACCCTGAACTCAGGGTTAAGTGAACCTGCCAGAACTTATTCCAAGTTTCTGGTTCCAGAACTCCGGTTATGAATCTCTTTGATCAAATCAAAGTTGATTGACCTCAAGATATGCATGTTCACGGCAAAGCTACTAAGACAGCATGTGTTGAACACAGAGACCACAAACAGTGGAAGAAAAGAGAAATAATTATTTCTCCGAGAAAGACTGACAAGCACTCTTGGAGGCATATAAGGAGTGGGGGAAAAAAAAAATCACAATCAACAAGAAAAAACAGTGACTTAAACCAAAGATACAGGGAGCTGACCTGCAAAGAACTGCTGCTGCATGAAGTGAGTTTTATGGATTCTTCACCAGTGGACAATCTATATAAGTTTACAGCGGGGGAAATAAATATTGAACATGTCAACATTTTTCTCATGAAAATATTTCTGATGGAGCCACTGACCTGAGATTTTCACCAGATATCAGTAACAAACCAAGTAATCCATACATACAAAGAAATCAAGGCAGCGGTGTTCACAAAACAAGCTATATTTAATAAAGTGGAATGACACAGTGAATAAGTATTGAACACACTTGGTGAAATTCATTTAACATTTAGTAGAAAAGCCTTTGTTGGTAATGAGAGCATCCAGACGGCTCCTGTATAGAGAAACTAGGCACAGCCATTGCTCAGGAATGATTTTAGCCCATTCTTCCACAAAAACTGTCTTCAAACCTTGAAGGTTCGGTGGGTGTCTTCTAGGAACTCTGATCTTCAGTCCATTCCGTAGATTTTCATTTGGATTCAGGTCAGGTGACTGAATGGGCCATTCTAGCAACTTTATTTTCCTTCTGTGATGCCAGTTGAGAGTTTCCTTGGCTGTGTGTTTGGGATCTTTTTTCTTGCTGAAATGTCAACCCTCATTTCATCTTAAGCATCTTGGCAGATGGCAACAAGTTCTTATCAAAGATGTCCCTGTATATTTGTCCATTTATCTTTCATGCAATTATATTAAGTCTGTCTGTACCATGTGCTGAAAAACACCCGCACACCATGATGCTCCCACCTCCAAATTTCACTGTTGGTAGGATGTTTTTGGGTTGATGTGCAGTCAGTGCCATTTCTCCTCCAAACATGCTGTGTGCTGTGACATCTATAAAGTTCAATTTTGGTCTCATCTGAACAGACTATATTCTCCCAGTATTTTACTTTCTTGGCCAAAAATTGTGCTGCAAACTTTAAACGACCTTCAACATGCTTTTTCTTCAGCAATGCAGTCTTGTGAGGTAAGCGGGCATAAAGCCCATGCCGGTTGAATGCATTACTTATTGTTTTCTTTGAAACAGCAGCTCTTTCAGGAGCTCTCCACAACTGGTCTTTGGTTATTGGATAACTCTTCTGATAATTCTTTTGACTCCTCTGTCAGAAATCTTGTGAGAAGCTTCAGGCCATGGCTGGTTTATTTTAAAATGATGTTTTTTCCACTTCCGAATGACGGCTCCAACAATGCTCACTGGAACATTCAGCAGTTTAGAAATGAACCTGTAACCAATGCCATCATTATGTTTTGCAACAATAAGGTTGCAAATGTCAAGAGAGAGCTCCTTGCTTCTATCCATCATGAGTTCTCTGTGGTTTGACAATATGATATTCACACACCTTTTTAAAGGCTATCAGTCCTGACTTAAATTGCTGAAATTAAGTTGCACTGATGGGCGATGAGATGATTTCCTAAATTCTAATGGATTTCTGCTGGTTTCTTGGCTTTCTATGCTTTTTTGCACTTCATTTTCTTCATGTGTTCAGTACTTATGCTCTGTGTCAGTACACTTTATTAACTAGAAGTTGTTTTGTGAACACAGTTGCCTTGATTTCTTTGTATGTATGGGTCACCATCTTGCTAAGGCTGGCATATAAAACCAGAGTGAAAACCATGAGACCAACAAAAAAGCAGGTACGTGTGAGGCCAGATGGGGCCTCTGATGCTCTAAAAGACTGCTTCAGCACTACAGACTGGGACACTTTGATGCATGCAGCCACTCACAATAGACACACAAACACAGAGGAGTACACTGAGGTTGTTGCCGCATACATAGCTAAATGCATTGTTGATGTCACCAGCCTGGTCTCAGTAAAAAAACGTATCTAATAAATGTTTTCTCACCCCTCTAAAAATGTGCATTTGTACGTTAAATTAAAAAAAAAAAGTTCCTCAGTACGTTTTTTACAAGCTCACTCACTGCACATACAGTCCTCACCGCGCATGTGCACAACAGCGTATCTTTTACTTTGTTTTCCCAACGCTTATTCGGTTGGTGGAAGGGGGATGGCAGATGGTTACCTACACAGCCCTTAAGGCAACAGACACAAAAACACTCGAGTTCGACTCCCACTCTTGTTTGTGACTGAGTTTTTCTTCATTTTTTTTCCTTACTGTGTTTTTCACTCCACTAATGAAAGGTTCTTATCAGGTTAGGATTAGGGATTAAAGTATGGGGGTAGTTGGTCGATGGTGAAAGACAATAAAAGTGAAAAAATAAAAACCAAAAACTGCCGTTAGACACCTTTCTTATAGCTGTAAATGCCACATACCCACTGCACGTCAAAAATCTTTTTTACTTGCCTGTGTACGTTTTCTCTGAGTGACAAAACGTGCAATTGAACTTTTTTTGTTGAGACTTGGCTCGATGACACTCACTGCAAAACCATCACTGTTCATGCAAACCAATAGCCATGGATGACAGCAGAGGTCCACAGGCTCCTGAGGGCTAAGGACACAGCCTTCAGGGCCGGTGACACTGCAGGACTAACAACAGCTAGGGCCAGCCTTTCCTGTCGTATCAAGGAAGCAAAACGACAGTACAGCAAGAAAATATTCGGACACTTCAGCAACACCAGAGATGCACGTTCTCTCTGGTGTGGCATACAGACCCTCACCAACTATAAACCTCCAACTAAGACCTGTGTGAGTGACACCACACTGCTCAACAACCGAAACGACTTTTCTGGCTGCTTTGAAACACAAAACAGCACATCAGCAAAGAAGACCACTCCACCCCCAGACGACCAAGTTATAAGTCTGGATCCAGCTAGCATGAAGAGGACCCTCTCCAGGATCAAACCACGCAAGGCACCTGGACCAGACAACATACGGTACCAGGTCACATTCTGAAAGACTGTGCAGAGGAGCTCAAGAATGTTCTGGCCAACATCTTCAGCATCTCCCTGAGTCTAGCTGTTGTCCCCACATGTTTCAAAACTGCCACCATAATACCAGTCCGAAAGAAGCCTGTCCCATCCAGCAACAATGATTTCTTGCCTGTAGCACTGACCTCCAACATAATGATGTGCTTCGAGCGGCTGGTCATACAGAACAGCAAGTCCATCCTCCCTCCATCCCATGACCCATCTCAATTTGTATACAGGTCTAAGAGATGCACAGAAGTTGCCATCGCGGCTGCTCTACACCCAGCCCTCACCAACTGGACTCGGATAACTCCTATGTGTGAATGCTGTTGTTACATACCCCTCCATAGGGGAATTAGTCAGTGGAGCAGTCCCTGACACCTTAGAACACACCTCCACTACTAGCCGAGAGGTAGAGAGGATTTCCTCTTTGGCTGGTGGTGGCCAGTTGTGAATAACTGCAACAGAGTGACAGCCAATCAAAAAGCATGTTGCTGTCCAAGGTGCTGAACAACACTGCTCAGTTTTGGAGCAGCTGTCCAGGGTACTGATAGGTATTTGTTAAAGAAAAAGCTTTATTCTAGTTATTTTTTTTTTGAGTTTGACTGTTAATTTTGTACTTTAAAATTATATTTACATTAACTCGCCTTGATAGTTTTAGCTGATAAACAATTTATTGCAAGACTGAACTTGAACAATGGTGTATATTTTTCTATAAGTTAAATTCTTCCAAGTCAGTATAAAACTGAAACATAATCATCACACAACCAATTGTTATAGAGTTAGAATCAGAAAAAGCAATTGTTCAGAAATTAGTTGAAAGTGGGAAAGGTAGATTTTGAATAACCTTTAATTATTAACTTATTTTCTTTGACAACAAAGTCAAAATTGCTGATGTCAAACAGTGATAAACAAGGACAACAACACAAGGAAAACACAAACTTTTACCAAAGGGGGTATCTGATTAATATGCCAATGTATGTTTTTTTTTTTTTTAATTACAACGAAGGCATGAAAGTACTGTGGACATACTGTATATCAAAACCTATCAAGGGCAATGTATAAGACACCAAAAATTTATTTAAGTAGGAGTATAAAGAAAAGAAAGTGTCAAATGCCTGAGTAAAACGCACCACATGTGGGAAGGAAGGGAAAACCCAATGGAGGAAAGTGTTGTGTATGTGAAATTATTTAGCTCAACAGATAAGAGGATAATTGGCGCCAATGTGCACACAGAGACAAACACAGGATAAACTCAACTGTTCTCTCCGGTTCATTGGATAATGGAGGAGGAAGGAAGGATTAGCCCCACGCGCTCCCAGGTGGGACTGGGCAGCGGAGAGAAAGGGCAGTAAATAATAAGGAAAGTCCCCGGCGGAACGGTGGGCAAAGTACTTACAAACAGGAGACTCAACAGAGTGGTCCATCTCTGGAGTGGACATGACATCCAATGAACCGGCAAGTGACAGGAGAACTGACAGAGTATAAGTAATGTCAACATAGTGAGCCAAGTAATAACCGGTGTGCGTGAGTGCAAGCAGGTGTGCATGTGCTGAGTGATGCGAGAATGTGTTTGTGCGTGCATGTGTGTGTGTGTGTGTGTGTGTACTGACTGATGCATGTATGTGTGAAAGTGAGTGGGAGTTCAAGACACATGATAATAGACAACAGCTGTCAACACTGACAGGAGGAGGGGGTGTGGCTGTCGGCTGCCAGGAAGCAGGCGAACCCCAAGGTTCTCAGCCGCCTGACAACCTGAACCTGGCAGATAACAGACACAAAAATAATAAAGGGAAAAGCAGCCACGTCATGGAACAGGGTTAGGAAAAAGTCCAAAACCCTACTCATGACAGAGCCCCCCCACCCTCGACAGCGGCCTACACACAGGAAGGCTAAAAGGTGGGTGGCCGAACAGGAGAAGGGGGACCCCTGCGGTTTCTGGTGGAGGAGGATGAAGGACCACAGCGGTGCCCGGTAGAGGAGGGATGGATGCCCTGAAGGCCTCTGGAAGGGGAGAGGAAACCTTGGTGTCCCCAGGCTGGCCGGCAGCACCCACAGTGGTCCCGGTTTGGGACTGGAGCTTGGCCATACCCGCAGTGGACATGGACTGGGTCAGTGTTGCACCCACGGATGACCCAGACCGGGCCATGATTGCACGCATGGTGGTACCCGGCTGGGCCCCTGCTGCACCCGCAGTGGACCCCGACAGGGCCATGGTTGCACCCTCGATGGAACCCGGCTGGGCCCCTGCTGAACCCTCGGTGGGACCTGGTTGGGCCACTGCTGACCCCACACGCTGCCTTCATCGTGGGCCAGCTGACCCACATGAGCACCCAAGCCAGCAGGTGATCAATCACGGGCATCCTGGGCTGGAGCTGAGCACCCATGACGACCTCCTCAGAGGGGAAGGCAGGAACCCCATTGACCTCCATCGGTGAGCCTGGATCCACGGACTCATCCGGCGATGTGGAACTGTTTCCAGTGACGCTGGAAGAGGACTTGGACAGAGAGGAGGAAGGGTCATGGTCACCGGCAGCGGCAGAGCCTGGTGAGGCAAGCTCAAGTGCAGCGTGCGGCTGCAGCTGGCTATCCTCACCTAGAGTTAGGCAGAAATGCTCTAACATAGAAAGGAGGAAAAACAAAGGAAAGCACTTGCCTTAGCTCAAGCTCCACCGCCATCCAGGACTCCAGCAATACGGGCGATGTTCTCACGGGCTTGGCCTCCTGGAGGTTCAGCTCGTGTGCTGACTCTGCTGCGGCAGCCCCTGCAGCAGGCGTGATGGTCTCTGCAGTGGAATCGGCCCAAGTCGGTGTACTCCACGCAGGAGATTCCTCCAGAATGATGGCTGGGGTCCGGCTCATCATTGCTGCAGAAGAAGGATCCTCCTGGACCTCTGGCTCCTCCTGGTCCTGACGGTTCCACTCTGGCACTGATAAATGCTCAGAGAAAACAGGAGAGAGCATGGAGAGGGCTGGTGAGCCGTTCATAGCTGCAGCAGGTGGAGAAATCTCTGGGGACTCTACACCCAGAGACTCTCTACCAGGGATCAGGCATGAATCTTCATCAATTTTAGAAACAAAGAGGTGAAAAACTTGTTCTCCTGGCTAGTGGTGTCTCCTGCTGCAGCTCGTGAGGCGGAGCTCCTCGCTATGGCTGTTGCGGGGCTGGACTCCTCCACTGGCTATGGAGAAGCCTCCCAGATTGGCGGTGGAGAGGAAGAGGTGGCCACCGATTTCTCCTCCTCCAAGCAGCGATCTATTTCCGCCAACCAAGCTAGTCTGTGTTTCTCTCCGGGTCCTGTGGAAGAAGTGGGGCCATCTTCCGATTGGAGCTCCTGCTCCTCCTCCATAAGACGGTCGATATCTGCTAGAATAGCCAGGCTGCATTCCTCCAGACTTCCCGGGGGTTGAGCGGCCCCGAGCTCTGGAGACAAGGGCGGAGCTGGAGCGGGAGAACTGCAGAAGGAGGAAGGCTTCTTCCGACATGAGCACCTCTTTCATGTTGGGGGCAGGGCCGACACTGGAGATTCCCTCCTGGGCTCCTCACCACGCAGTGCAAAGATGAAATGAAGGATGTTGGCCGACTGTGAAAAACAAGAGGTCGGGACACTCCTCCAATACCTCCACCGCGGTGTCCTGAGCGGCACAAACAGCCTCGGGAGAATACTGCCCGTGTCCTAATGAAGGCGTCCTCTAGACAGCTCAGTCCGTGCAGCTCTGCGTCGCTCCAGTAGTCCATAATGGCTCCGGAAACAGGTGGGTAGAAACACAGAAAGGTGAAAAAACAACACACACAACACCACCTGTGGGTTCTCTTAATTTGGCCGCTTCATTCTTTCAAATGCATGCGTAAAACGCAGCACATGTGGGAAGGAAGCGAAAACTCAACACAGGAAAGTACCATGTATGTGAATTTATTTAGCTCAACAAATGATGAGGATAATTGGCTCCAATGTGCACACAGAGAAAAACACAGGACAAACTCGACTGTTCTCTCCTGTTCATTGGATAATTGAGGAGGAAGGAAGGATTAGCCCCATGCACTCCCAGGCGGGACTGGGCAGCAGAGAGAAAGGGCAATAAATAATAAGGAAAGCCCCCAGTGGAATGGTGGGCAAAGTACTTACACTCAAAAGAGTGGTCCAACTCTGGAGTGGGCATGACATCCAATGGACTGCTGAGTGATGCGAGAATGTGTTTGTGCGTGCGTGTGTGTGTGTGTGTGTGTGTGTGTGTGTGTGTGTGTGTGTACTGACTGATGCATGTATGTGTGAAAGTGAGTGGGAGTGCAAGACATGATAATAGACAACAGCTGTCAACACTGACAGGAGGAGGGGGTGTGGCTGTCGGCTGCCAGGAAGCAGGCGAACCCCAAGGTTCTCAGCTGCCTGACAACTTGAACCTGGCAGATAACAGACACAAAAATAATAAAGGGAAAAGCAGCCACGTCATGGAACAGGGTTAGGAAAAAGTCCAAAACCCTACTCATGACAGAGCCCCCCCACCCTCGACAGCGGCCTACACACAGGAAGGCTAAAAGGTGGGTGGCCGAACAGGAGAAGGGGGACCCCTGCGGTTTCTGGTGAAGGAGGATGAAGGACCACTGTCAAAACTGTCAAAATCCCAGAAGTTCTAGTCGTGGAGGAGTAGTAGCAACAATTTACCATTCCAAATTACTAGTTAATGTAAAGCAAAAAATATGTTATAATTCCTTTAAGGGTGTGGTCCTCAGTATTGGGCATTTTAGCAATTTTAGGCTAAACCCAATTTTATTTACCATAGTTTATCATCCCCCATCAACCTACTCAGAGTTTTTATCCGAATTTGCCGAATTCTTAGTTGATTTAGTGCTGAAATCAGATAGAATAATTATAGTAGGGGATTTTAATATACATGTAGATGTAGATAGTGATTGCCTTAATTTAGCATTTAATTCAATTTTAGACTTGATGGGGTTATCTCAGAAAGTAGGAAATTCTACCCATTATCTCCACCATACGTTGGACCTTGTTCTGACATATGGCATAGAAATAGAAAAGCTGGTAGTGTCTCCTCATAACCCTGTACTGTTAGACCATTGTCTGTTAACCTTTGGTTTTACTATTTCTGACTATTTGGCTCCTAAAGAAAAATATTACTAGAGTAGATGCCTCTCAGATGATGATTGTTTCCTCTATGTCATGTGCCAACACAACGGAAATAAGCTATAGACAGCTTACTCCTTCTGCAATTGATAGCATGGTAGATAGTGTTACAACTTCTCTGCATCAAACTCTAGACATGGTAGCCCCTTTAAAAAAGAAAAAAGGCTAATCAGAGATTTCTAACTCCTTGGTTCAACACAGAAACTCTTAGCTTAAAACAGAAGACTCGTCAATTAGAAAGAAAATGATGCTCCACTAATTTAGATGAAATCTATTTAGCTTGGAAAAATCATCTTTTAATTTATAAAAAATCTCTGAGAAAAGCTAGAACGAGTTTTTATTCTACATTAATAGAAGAGAACAAGAATAATCCTAGGTTTCTTTTCAGCACTGTAGCCAGGCTGACAAAGAGTCAGGACTCTGTCAATCCTAGCATTCCCTTAGAGCTTACTAGTCAGGACTTTATGAACTTTTTCAATCATAAAATTTCATCTATCAGAGATAAAATCAGTCAGATTCTTCCCACCGTTAACTTAAATTCAGTAACTACTAGAACTCCTTCAATTGACATCTGTTTGGATCAGTTTACTCCAATTGACCTTTAAGAGTTAGACAAAATAGTTTCCTCATCCAAGCCTTCAACTTGTCTTTTAGACCCTATTCCTACCAGGTTATTTAAAGAAGTCTTCCCATTTATTGGTAGCTTTATTCTTCAAATAATCAATTCTTCATTAACTTTAGGCCATGTACCGCAGGCTTTTAAAACTGCTGTAATTAAACCCTTACTCAGAAAGCCAATGCTGGATCCAGGAGTTTTAGTTAACTATAGACCAATCTCTAATCTCCCTTTCATTTCAAAAAACATAGAAAGAGTTGTTGCTACGCAATTATTTGACCACTTGGAGGGAAATGGTTTATTTGAAGAGTTTCAATCTGGGTTTACAATCCATCATAGTACTGAAACAGCCTTAGTGAAGGTCACTAATGACCTCCTGATCACATCTGATAATGGACTTGTTTCTATATTTGTCCTTTTAGACCTTAGTGCAGCTTTTGATACTATCGATCATAATATTCTGCTGGATAGATTAGAACACTATGTTGGACTTAATGGAACTTCATTGCAGTGGTTTAGATCTTATTTACAAATATTTAGCACAGTCATGGAGTTCCACAGGGATCTGTGCTAGGCCCTTCTCTTTTTAGTTTAGATATGTTTCCGTTAGGCAACATTATTAGGAAGCACTGCATACATTTTCATTGTTATGCAGATGACACACAGTTATACCTGTCAATGAAGCCAGATGATAGTAATCAATTAGCCAAGTTAGAAGCCTGCCTTAAGGAAATCAAAGCTTGGATGACTTGTAATTTTCTGCTATTAAATTCAAATAAGACTGAAGTCATTATTGTTGGTCCAAAAAACCTGAGAAATACCTTTATAAATCAATCTTTTAGTTTGGATGCAGTTACTCTTTCTTTTAATAGCTCTGTGAGGAACCCTGGAGTTATTTTTGATCAAGATCTGTTTTTCAATTCACATTTCTGAACCCTCCCTTAGTTAGTTATGTTGCTATTAGGTTTAGACAGCCGGGGGATCTCCAATAATTTCACTGAGCTTCATTCCTTTCTTCACTCTCAATGAAATATATAATTTTTTTTTGCTGGTCATTAACATCTGTTTGTGGTGGTTTGGGCTGGGTCAGACCAGGCCGCACTTTGTGATCTTCAGTGTTTATTATTTTGTCTTCATTATTATCACCTTTGGGGTTTTGTTTCCATCTTGGTTTCATCATTATTATTATGATTGTTGTTATTGTCATTATTAGTATTATTGTTATCATCATCCATCAAAGCTACATTTGTATGTTTGTTTGTTTTTTCCTGTTCTCATAGGTGAGAATATGTATGGGCACATAATCATACCATGTAGGATAACTAAGTAGACGGTTATGCTGTTTCATCCCATCTAGCAACAATGCTCTGCACTGTGTGTGTTTATATATTTACATATTTATTCCATCTAGCTACAATGCTCAGCACTGGGTGTGTTTATATTTATATATCTATATATTTATTCCATCTAGCTACAATGCTCCGCACTGTGTTTTTATATATCTACATATTATTCCATCTAGCTACATTGCTCCGCACTGTGTGTGTTTATATACTTGCATATTTATTCCACCTAGCTGCAATGCTCCGTACTGCGGGTGTTTATATATTCATATATTTATTCCATCCAGCTACAATGCTCTGCACTGTGTGTCTGTGTGTGTGTGTGTATATATATATATTTTATAGTAATATGTACATATGTATATTAGCTGCTCTTGCTTGCTTGTTTTTTTTCTTGCCTTCTGATTGTTGCTCTGAGTGTTGCTATCCCTGTGCTGTTGCAATCCTGGAATTTCCCCGTTGTGGGACTAATAAAGGCTTATCTTATCTTATCTTATAGCACTTTCAACTGTAGGGGGAACCCCCACAGTTGCAGAAAGACCCCAGCAATCAGGCGATCCCCAGTGAGCAAGCACTTGGCAACGGTGAAGAGGAAAAACTCCCTTTTAACAGGAAGAGACCTCCACCAGAACCAGGCTCAGGGAGGGGCAGTCATCTGCTGCGACTGGCTGGGGGGTGAGGGGACAGAGAAGATGAAAAGAACAGACATGTAGTGAGCAAACAGCACGATGGGGACTCAATCTATGGGAGAGAACAAACAGATGTTAATGACCAGCAAAAAAAAAATATTTCATTGAGAGTGAAGAAAGGAGTGAGGCTCAGTGCAATTATTGGAGGTCCCCCGGCTGACTAAACCTATTAGCAGCATAACTAAGGGAGGGTTCAGAAACACATGATCCCTCCCTAATCGTAGGCTATATCAAAAAGGAAGGTTTTAACCCTATTCTTAAAAACAGAGATCGAGTCTGACTCCCAGATCCAGATTGGCAGCTGGTTCCACAGGAGAGGAGCTTGATAACTGAAGGCTCGCCCTCCCATTGTACTTTTGGATTCTAGGTATTACAAGTAATCCTGCATTTTGGGAGCGTAGTGCTCTGTTAGGATAATACGGTAGTATCAGATCTTTTAAATAAAAAGGGGCCTGATTGTTTAGAGCTTTGCTAGTAAGAAGAAGGATTTTAAACTTAATTCTAAACTCTATGGGAAGCCAATGAAGGGAGGCCAGAACCGGAGAGATATGATCTCTCTTTCTAGTATCTGTTAAAACTCTTGCTGCAGCATCTTGTTTTAGTGTTTGTAATAGTGTCATGTTGGGTTTCGTTTTGTATTTGGATGGGGGGGAGAGTTCTGTAGGGGGGTTGTTTTTTTGTTTTTTTGTGATGGTACCCTGGAGTGTGTGGGTTCCAACACTGGGGGGGGGGGGGGGGGGGGGCTATGTCATGATCCGGTGCACGGCGGCGGCGGTGCTTAGTTATTAGATTTATTTTGTCTTTTTCTATTTGACTGTATTTAGTTTCTGTTTATTAGAGTCTGCATTTCCTTCTTTGCTTTTTGTTTTGATTGTTGTTGGCGCAGTGACAGCATGCGTGTCACTTCCTGCTGTCAAACTCTGTTCACGCTCTGTCAGGGCTGCCAGCAATAATAGTCACTCAGGACCTCGCAGGTGTTTGTGATCAGGGCGGCCTATTTAAGCCATACCAGTTCCCTGGTGTAGCGGCGTCGACAAATCACGTCTGGTCATCCTATCTAAGTAAAGTCATTGTTTATCTTGCTTTTTTGCTCACTTCCTTGTTTTTGCATTTATCGCTCCAGCCACCGCGTTGTTTTTTATTGGGTACCTTCTGCTTTGTATGTTCCTTTGTTAATAAAACTGAAAACTCACAGTTTGTGTTTGACGTCCTGTTTGCCCTTGTGGAGGGCCGGTTTATGACACCACATTGCTTTACCACTAAGTGTTGGAGGTCCCTGGCTTTCTTCTGATAGCATCTCCTCATTTAGAAATACAGCAGCAGACAAGGTGAAGGTCAGATCGTGCTGGTCCAGGGTCTGCCCCACTGGGAAATGGTAAAATGTCTTTCATTTAAAAACCTGTCTTTGCCCCTGGTGACGCTTGGGCGGTGGTGGCTGCAGCTGGCACGACAACTGGTTACAGAGACAATAGAGAGGTACTGACATGAGATACAAACAGACTTAGCTATAACCAATGCTGTCATTTAGTCAGATTGAGAAACGTCGACTTACAGCTCTTCACTTGCAGCCTTGCAGCTGAGATGCCCAACATTGCTGCTTCCAGCTGTTGATCCTCATCCATCCCTGTTGTGAAAAAAGAATTAGTAAATCTGATTTAAGATGAATAAAAACATTTTTCACACGTCAGACAGAATGTCTGAAATGTAAATTCATATATCCAGTAAGAAAAAAAAACTTAAATTTTTAATAAATGTTAATATTCACTAGCATAAAAACTTACCAAGGTGCTTCTGAGCATTGTTTGAGGCTTGTCCTGCAGGTGTGGTGGCAGAAGCTGACTGCTGCTTCTTCTCCAGCAAGTGCTGTATGCTGTACATGTGGGTTTCTTCAGTGCAGGTCATCCCCATCTCAAAGTCTGCGCAGCCATCTTCTCTGCTTCCCCAGATCTCTTTACAGGTGCTCTCGGCATGTCAACCAAAGTCAACCAGCCGATCATCTTCTGGGGATGTTTCAGCAACAACACCCACTCCATTGGCCTCAACGTCCAAAACAGACTTGATCTCTGGGAAGCTGAAGGCAGAGTCTATCAATGACTGCAGGATACCCTTCCTGTTACCTTCAGCCATGCTAATACCCAAATACTCCTCCTTCTGAAGAACCTTGATAGGACATATAATGTACTTAATATCATTTTCCAGCAGTCATCTGAAGGAGTTTCCTGTAAACTTTCCAAACTGGAGGATATAGTCTCCCAGCACCTCCATCATGTCAGTCACATCCTGTCTGTCAGAACACAGCAACAGCATTTTACAGACCAAGGTCCTCCCTCATGGGAGCAGATTTGTCCAGCCTGGTGGGGTCATCTTTAATCCACCTAGTATTTAGAGAGAGAGAGAGAGAGAGAGAAGGGAAAATTATTTACCTTTAAAGAATTATCTCATACAAATACTGATATTTCATACATTATTCAGCAAAAAAGGGAGAAGGGTGAGGTGGCAGAAGTCTTTTAGATATAAAAAAGAGTTAAAATATATCAGATTAATACTGTAGTCATGATTCAGTTTACTCAAAGAATATTCTGCAACTACATTTTCTCCAAACGCCATAAAGCACTATGTAAAGAAGGATCATTTCTGGTTCAGTCTGCAGTGTTGAAAACAGTTGCTTAACAGTGGAGCTCAGCATAAACCCATTAGCTCGAGTGTTTAACCAAGTAAGCATTACTGGCAAGTTGTTAACACATCATCACCATGCATGTCATTTCACGGCTACTGAATTATGGCCGCTATATGATTTCAGTGTGAATGAGCTTTGCTAACGCTAGTAAGAAATAAACACAACAGAATGAAGAATTAACCAACAAAGTTATTTAACATTTCACCACCACAATCATATACATATTCACCCCATTTCAAAATGTAACTCGCAGTGTCTCTAAAAAGCAAAAAATTAAATTTACACAGCTGAACTAAATTAATTCACAGCAATGACTGTGTTGCTTCACAGCTGTATATTTATTTTAAATGTCATCATTTATTTCAGACAACATGTCTTACCTTTAAATGAACAGGGAGTGTTGAAAGTGTAGCAGTTGCTCTGTCTTCACTCCCCCCGGCAGAAGTTTTCAATGGAAAATTTGACACTTGCAGTCAACAAAGTGGAAACAACGCCACAAAGGTCGTAGTGGCGGAAAATATATTACACCCGTAGTGGTTTAGCACTACCATTGAAAATGAATGGGAAACGGTTTAGGGCCATTTAGCTAAAGAATTCTAGGATGGCATATGGTTGTGGTAAGAGGAGGAGGTTTTGAGACCACGGTGTCATGGGTTCAAATCCCGGCTTGGCATATAGGTTCACTTCCGCCCTCCCAAGAGAGTAGACACTTTTTTCTTCTCTCCTGCTCTGACTTTTTCCTCCCCTCCTAACTACTGGATCCCAGCTTGCTGTTGTCTGTCTGCGTCCAACTGCGACCGCCGAAAAGAAATTATGGAGTTAATAAGCTGGGCTTTGAACACAATTGACACTATTTTTTCAACAAGGAAAAGTGCTCCGGGGGAAGCTGTCTGCCCCGCTGGAACAGCTCCAGTGGGCTATTTACGTGACACAGGTAATTGGAAAATGCTGTGTCTCTCTAATCTCTCTATCGAAGATATTGAAGATTTGTTTATCTTCATAATCTTGGTGATTGGGATAATTCTGATTGGGACGGGAATTGTCTTGGTTTACCGCAAATTGCTGAAGATGGATTCAACCTATCAAAATGCTGGCCAGGCGAGGTGCATCCAACAAATTGAAAAACTGGAGAAGACCCTGATAGTGACTACTGGAGAACTGTCTCGTAAGGTGGATTACATCATGGGTTCGCTCAGGTCTTTCCACGACGAATTCAAAGCTGCGCAATGAAGGATTAATGTACTGAATCTACAGAAGAAATACAAGTCTTCTCTGTGATCAGTCCTATTTGGCATTATTATTCCCCATGAAAATTCCTCCTGGCTGTCTGCAGACTGTGTTTTTTCAAAATCATGAGCACAAGGCCTTGGACAGCCAGCTGCAGCGCCAGATAAGACTGGCGCCAGACAGACAAAACATCTACTGCCAAGGGTCCTTGGGTCTCTCTTATTATCATCAACACTGCTCAACACCGCACACACATTGATCCATGAACTGAATAAAGATAACACTGCTCTCTTGTGTCCTGTGAATTCTGTGTGTAGCGAATATATGTGCATTGAGCTTTTTTTTTCCTTGAACTCTTAATATTGATTAAGTATGTAACCAGTATTTTGAATCAATGATTTTTTTGCTCCTTCCTATTGTATCATCTTTATGCGACCTGTACCCTCCTGCTGACAGGCGCGTTGCAGATGCGCCGCGGCACGGAAATGCAGGTTCATTACTGTGTCAAGTCAAATTCTCTCGTATGTTATCAGTGATCTGTTAATGTACTTGGCAATAAATCTTTTTCTGATTCTGATAGGTGTATGTCTACCTTGCCTAAGGGTGAAAGTGACTTAGGAGGTGTATGTCTACCTTGCCTGAGGGTGAAAGTGACTAGGTCAGTCGAGCTTGGCGTAAGGGCAGAAACGGACTTGGAGATCCCAGGTTGAAAAGGCAATTCTACCTTGGCCCAGAAAAGCGGGTGGCAACACTGTTCTTGGACTTCAGTTAAGCATTCAACACAATCATCCCCTAGCACCAAATACAAAAACTCAGACACCTGGGACACAAAACCGTTCTCTGTAGCTGGGTGATGGACTTTCTCACAGGGAGGCCACAGAATGTGTGGGTTGGTAGCAACACCTCCAAGACCATCACACTGAGCACAGGGGCCCCACAAGGGTGTGTGCTCAGCCCACTGCTCTTCACCCTGCTGACCCATGACTGTGTACCAACCACATCATCAAGTTTGTGGATGACACGATGGTGGTGGGCCTCATCACCAACAATGATGAGGCCAACTACAGAAATGAGGTGAGTCAACTGTTCCAGTGGTGTAAAGACAATAATCTCTTCCTGAACGTGGGAAAAACCAAGGAGATTGTGGTCAACTTCAGGAGGGGGCACACACAGCATCCCCCTCTGTTCATCGATGGAGCAGCTGTGGACAGGGTGGGCAGCACCAAGTTCCTGGGGGTGCACATCTCTGAGGACCTCTCCTGGTCCAACAACACCACATCACTGGCCAAGAAGGCTCAAACTCACCTCTATTTCCTCTGCAAACTGAGGAGAACACGAGTCCCACCCCCATCATGAGCTCATTCTACCAGGGCACCATTGAGAGCATCCTCACCAGCTCCATCACAGTGTAGTACGGAAGGAAGCTGCACCGCCTCCTGCTGGAAGACACTACAACGCACAGTGAAAGCTGCCAGCAAGATCATTGGTGCCCCTTTGCCCCCTCCCCCCCCCCCCGCAACTTTTGTTGCTAGCGGTTTAGACATTAATGGCTGTGTGTTGAGTTATTTTGAGGGGACAGCAAATTTACACTGTTATACAAGCTGTCCACTGACTACTTTACATCGTATCAAAGTATCATAGCTGCAGTGTTGTCCCATGTAAAGATATAATAAAATATTTACAAAAATGTGAGAGGTGTACTCACTTTTGTGTGATACTGTCCGTCCTGCTCCTATGCTCACTCCTTCACTACACTCAACAATTAATCAGTGTTTCACCGACATGATCAATATGTTGAATTGGCCTAAAAACTGCAAATGACGTTTGCTTTTTGCTGATGGTGTTGGACACACAAAGACAATGACACTCACTGATGGCTCAAACTTGCCAGATGGCCACTCATCAGCGTCGTGTGTTTCTGACCTAAGATGAATATGCAGCAGACTGGCTGGTAGGTAGGTTTAACCTTGGGAAAAAGAGGAGAAAAGGTTGGTGAGTGAGAGTCAGAACACGGAGGTAAGAGTTGCTTTCAGTCCTGGAGGTCATGATGAATGGGTTTACTCAACATGATGGCCCCGCAACGATCAGCTCCTCGACTGCAGCTTAAATAGTTATGAGGTAATGATTACTTGCAGGTGAAGGTGATCACCCAGCTGCCACTATTTGACCTCCCAACTCCTAATGAGACAATAAATGCAACAGGACAAACAGAAATGCACTGCGCTCATCCAGAACCAAGACAGGTTTAAGCTCTAAGTTTTGAAAATTTATCCTCAAAAATGTGCATTTTTCTTGTTTAACTTGGCATTTTTAATCAGAATTTGTAAGCTTTAAGCTTTGTGTGATAATTACATCTGGTGGAAAAAGAACCACATGTACTGTAGCTGCCAATAACAAGTAAAACTACATCATACTGATATAAATGAGAAGGCCTGATGACTTTAACCTTGGATTTAGATTAAATCTTTCTGCATCCTTCTGCTGTTGTGATCTTTTCTCTGACCATCATCTATTTAATCCCTGAACAGGAGGATAATGTCATGGAGGCAAAGTAAAAAAGTCATGATCTCACATTCTACTCATTCTTGGCACATACCACATGACTACAGGAGACAGAGTTATAGAAAAAAGAAGGTTGGAAAAGAGAAAGGAATCAGGGCAAACAGGAGGGTAATGGATGGGTCAGATCTATCCCCACAGGATCTCATGACTTATCAGCTGTAGAAGTTCAGCAAAGTGGAAAGATAAACTGATGGAAAAAAGTCAACTCTGCCTTAGTCAGTGAAATGGTTCTCTGGAAGAATATTGGTTTGTTCCACTTTTTGTTGTATATTCTTCTTACTTAAAAGAAGAAGTACCAGGTCAAACATATTTTCTATCAATATGTAACAATTTAGATTAAAAGAAATGATAACCCGGTATGGGGTTACCGGGGCCCCACCGTGGAGCCAGGCCTGGGGGAGGGGCTCGAAGGCTAGCGTCTGGTGGCCGGGTTTCCACTCATGGGACCCGGCCGGGCTCAGCCCGAAAGAGTTACATGGGTCCGCCCTCCAGTGGGTTCACCACCTGCAGGAGGGATCATGGGGGTCCGGTGCTACGTGGATTAGGTGGCGGTCAAAGGCGGAGACCTTGGCGGACTGATCCCAAGCTTTCTAAACTGGCTTTTGGTACGTGGAATGTCACCTCTCTGGTGGGGAAGGAGCCTGAGCTGGTGTACGAGGTTGAGCGATACCAGCTAGATATAGTCGGCCTCACCTCAACACACAGTTCCGGTTCCGGAACCAGTCTCCTGGAGAGGGGCTGGAGCTTGGCCTTTTCTGGAGTTGCCCCGGGCGAGAGGCGACGAGCAGGGGTGGGTATTATTGTATCGCCCCACCTTGCTGCCTCTATATTGCAGTTTTCCCCGGTGGACAAAAGGGTTGCTTCCCTGCGCCTTCGGGTTGGGAAACGGGTCCTGACCATCATTTGTGCCTATGCACCAAATGATGTTTCAGAGTACCCACCCTTTTTGGAGTCTGTGACTGGGGTGCTGGAGGGTGCTCCTCCTGGAGACTCCATTGTCCTACTGGGGGACTTCAATGCGCACGTGTGCAACGACAGTGAAACCTGGAGGGGGGTGATTGGGAGGAACGGCCTGCCCGATCTGAACCCGAGTGGTGTTCAGTTATTGGACTTCTGTGCTAACCACAGTCTGTCCATAACGAACACCATGTTCAAGCATAAGGGTGTCCATATGTGCACCTGGCACCAGGACACCCTAGGTCGCAGGTCGATGATCAATTTTGTTATCGTATCATCAGACCTGCGACCGTATGTCTTGGACACCCGAGTAAAGAGAGGTGCAGAGCTGTCAACTGATCACCACCTGGTGGTAAGTTGGATCCGATGGCAGGGGAGGAAGCCATTCAGACCTGGTAGACCCAAACGTATAGTGAGGGTGTGTTGGGAGCGTCTGGCTGAGGCCCCTGTCCGGGAGGTCTTCAACTCCCACCTCCGGAAGAACTTCAACCACATTCCGAGGGAGTCTGGAGACATGAAGTCTGAATGGGCCATGTTCTCCACCTCTGTTGTTGAAGTGGCGGCCCAGAGCTGCGGCCGCAAGGTGGTCGGTGCATCTCGTGGTGGCAACCCCCGAACCAAGTGGTGGACACCAGTGGTGAGGGGGGCCATTAAGCTGAAGAAGGAGTCCTATCAAGCTTGGTTTGCTTGTGGGACTCCCGAAGCAGCTGAGGTGTACCGGCAGGCCAAGCGGAGTGCAGCTCGGGTGGTTGCTGAAGCAAAAACCCGGGTATAGGAGGAGTTCGGTGAGGCCATGGAACAAGACTTTCGGTCGGCTTCAAAGAGATTCTGGCAAACTGTTTGGCAGCTCAGGAGGGGAAAGCAGCTCCCCGTCCACACTGTGTATGGTGCGGATGGGACACTGTTGACTTCAACTGGGGATTTCGTCGGGCGGTGGAAGGAATACTTCGAGGATCTCCTCAATCCCACTGATACGCCTTCCACAGAGGAAGCAGGGTTTGGGGACGAGGGGGATGACTCGCCTATCACAGGGGCTGAGGTTGCCAAGGTGGTTAAAAATCTCCTTGGTGGCCGGGCCCCGGGGGTGGAGGAGATTCGCCCCGAGTACCTCAAGGCCCTGGATGTTGTTGGGTTGTCATGGTTGACATGCCTCTGCAACATTGCGTGGAGGTCGGGGGCAGTGCCTTTGGCATGGCAAACCGGGGTGGTGGTTCCTCTCTTCAAAAAAGGGGACCGGAGGGTGTGCTCCAACTTTAGAGGGATCACACTCCTCAGCCTCCCTGGGAAGGTCTATGCCAAGGTACTGGAGAGGAGAGTCCGGCCGTTGGTCGAACCTTGGATTCAGGAGGAGCAATGTGGTTTCGTCCTGGCCGTGGCACATCGGACCAGCTCTTTACCCTCTCGAGAATTCTTGAGGGTTCGTGGGAGTTTTCCCAACCAGTTTACATGTGTTTTGTGGACTTGGAGAAGGCATTTGACCGCGTCCCTCGTGGATTTTTGTGGGGGGTGCTTCGGGAGTATGGGGTATCGGGCTTGTTGTTACGAGCTATTCGGTCTCTGTATGACCGTTGTGAGAGTTTAGTTCGTATTGCCAACACTCGGTCGGACTCATTCTCAGTGAGAGTTGGACTCCGCCAGGGCTGCCCTTTGTCACCGATCCTGTTCATAATTTTTATGGACAGGATTTCTAGGCGCAGCCAGGGAATGGAGGGTGTCATGCTTGGTGACCACAGGATCTCATCTCTGTTGTTTGCAGATGATGTTGTCCTGTTGGTTTCATCCAGCAATGACCTACAGCTCTTGCTGGGACGGTTTGCCGCTGAGTGTGAAGCGGCTGGGATGAGAATCAGCACCTCCAAGTCCGAGTCCATGGTCCTCAGCCGGAAAAAGGTGGATTGTCCTCTCCGGGTTGGGGACAGGCTCCTGCCCCAAGTGGAGGAGTTTAAGTATCTTGGGGTCTTGTTCACGAGTGAGGGGAAAATGGAGCGAGAGATCGACAGACGGATTGGAGCAGCATCTGCAGTGATGCGGACGTTGTACCGGTCTGTTGTGGTGAAGAGGGAGCTTAGTTCTAAGGCAAAGCTGTCGATTTACCAGTCAATCTACGTTCCTACTCTCAGCTATGGTCACGAGCTTTGGGTAATGACCGAAAGAACGAGATCGCGGATACAAGCGGCTGAAATGAGCTTTCTCCGTAGGATTGCTGGACTCACCCTCAGAGATAGGGTGAGGAGCTCAGTCATCCGGGAGAGGCTCAGAGTAGAACCGCTGCTCCTCCACATTGAAAGGAGTCAGTTGAGGTGGTATGGGCATCTGATTAGGATGCCTCCTGGACGCCTCCCACTTGAGGTGTTTCAGACACGTCCCACTGGGAGGAGACCCCGGGGCAGACCCAGGACTCGGTGGAGAGACTATGTCTCCCAGCTGGTCTGGGAACGCCTTGGTATCCCCTCTGAAGAGCTGGAGCAGGTGGCTGGGGAGAGGGAAGTCTGGGCTTCTCTGCTTGAACGGCTGCCTCCGCGACCCGGACCTCCGGAAAAGCGGTAGAAGATGGATGGATGGATGGATGGATAAAATATGTCATGCACATATGTGTTGGCTGTGCAAGTAGTTATCTTTTTTTTTGGCATTTTTTTTGCATTTTTTTCTCACAAATTAGCATTGTTCCTCCTGATTTTCTTTCAAATATTGTTTGGGTCATCATGCCCGAGGCAACTCCAGAGTAGGCCAAGCTCCAGCCCCTCTCCAGGAGACTGTTTCCAAAACCAGAGCTGTGTGTTGAGGTGAGCCTGACGATATCTAGCCTCCCAATCTCATGCACAAGCTCAGGCTCCTTACCCACCAGACAAATGACATTCTGTGTCCCAAAACCCAGTTTAGGAAGCCAGGGATCGGACCACCAAAGGTCACTGCTTTCACCCGCCACCTGATCATGCTACATGCTATGTCCACAACCAACACTCCAGTAATGAGGCCGGAGGTGCAGTAGAATGTGACTTTATTATATAACTCACAGTAACACAAAGGCGCTCCTGTACAGGCAGAGGTGAGGTCAAAAGAGACCGTGCCTCTTCCGCATCAGCCTTTTATACTGCAGGTGGCAATGGAACCAGAAAGGTGGAGCCACCACCCATAACCACAATAATATATTATATTATATATGTCCTCTCGGCGCCACACCAGTAGGCTGCCTTTTGCAACAGCGGCTCGATTCCGAGTTTTTTTTTTCCCTTCCTCTCTCTTTTGATCACTTTTTTTTTTCACCCCACTTATATCACGGACACACAGATCGTCCCAAATGTCTCCTGAGCCGGTGGACGGAGCCACTGTTTATAGCAGGATACGATACAACAGGGAAGAGCTGCTAGCATTTAACCGCCACCCGGTCCCACTGGAAAAACTCGACATACCAAGAGAATTGAGGCGAAAGCGTCGCGGCTGCCGGGCTGGAGTAAGGCGGAGGACAAAAAATATAAGGTACAGACCCTCCCTTCCATCTGTTGTCATGGGAAATGCACGGTCGATACTGGGAAAGTTAGATGAGCTAGCGGCTATCTCCCGTTATGATAGCACTTACCGGGAGTGCTCTCTCCTTTTGTTTACTGAGACGTGGCTAACTGAACTAGCAGCAGATGCTAACATTGAGCTGGAGGGTTTTCACATGATACGAGCTGACCGAACACCAGAGAGTGGCAAAGCTAGGGGCGGTGGAGTGATAATGTATGTTAACAACAACTGGTGCAGCCCGGGACATATCACTGTTAAACAACAACACTGCAACAAAGACATTGAGTTGCTAGCTGTTAGCATGAGGCCTACATATCTCCCGAGAGAACACTCACACGTGATCTGCATTGTTGTTTATGCAAATCCGACGGCGAACGCTGGGACAGCGCGTGACGTCATCCATTCAGTAACCAGCAGGCTGCAGACAGAACACCCAGATGCTCTTCTCCTCATCTCAGGCGATTTCAACCACGTTTCACTGTCTCCCATTCTGCCCACTTTCACCCAGTATGTCACATGCCACACTAGAGACAATAAAACACTGGATTTGTTCTACGCAAACACTAAGGAGGCGTACACCTCATCACAACTCCCCCCACTTGGGAGATCGGATCACAACTTGGTTCATCTCCGACCGGTGTACAAACCCCTAGTGCACAGACAACCTCCGGCCATGCACACTGTGGAGTTATGGTCTGAGGAGACAATGGACACTCTAAAGGACTGTTTTGAAGCCACTGCCTGGAAGCAGCTCTGCGATCCACATGGTGAGGACATCGATGGCCTCATTCACACCTTCACGGGCTACCTCAGCTTCTGTGTGGACAAATCCGTTCCCACCAAGACCATACGGCGTCACTCAAACAACAAACCCTGGATCAACCCTGAGATAAAAACACTTCTGAGAGAGAAGAAGAGGATCTTCAGGTCGGGGAACAGGGAGATGCTGAAGTCCGTACAGAGGGAGCTGAGGAGAAAGATCAGAGAAGGCAAGGACAGCTTCAGGAAGAAGATGGAGGACAAGCTGCAACAGAGCGACATCAGCGGGGTCTGGAGAAACCTCAAAACCATCTCGGGGCTCCAGAATACCTCCCCCCAGACCACGGGGGGCAGGGAGTGGGAGAACAACCTAAATCTGTTTTTCAATAGATTTGACCAACCGCCCTCCCCCCTGTCTACACAACAACCACTGCTGCCTCTAAGAAATCAAGTCCTGCTGCCCACTCCCCACTCCACCGACACCCCCCCCCACTCCCAACACACAGCCCCCCATCCTGACCCTGACCAAGACCCAGGTGAGGACGGAGCTGAGGAAGATCAAGGCGAGGAAGGCGTCGGGACCGGACGGCATCAGCGCAAAGCTCCTCAAGTCCTGTGCAGACCAGCTGTGTGGGATTGTGACGTATATCTTCAACATGAGCCTGAAACTGGGGAGGGTACCACAGCTGTGGAAAACATCTTGTGTGGTACCTGTACCAAAAACTTCCCACCCCAAAGACCTGAACAGCTACAGACCGGTGGCCTTGACGTCCCACTTGATGAAGACCCTGGAGAGACTGCTCCTTGCTCATCTCTGCCCCCTGGTGGAACCAGCGATGGATCCACTCCAGTTCGCCTACCAGCATGGCATTGGGGTGGAGGATGCGGTGATCTTCCTCCTTCACCGTTCTCTGTCCCACCTGGAGAAGCCCAGGAATATGGTGAGGATCATGTTCTTTGACTTCTCCAGTGCTTTCAACACCATCCAACCGATGATCCTGAAGGACAAGCTGCTGCGCGCAGGGGTGGACCAGCACCTGTCATCATGGATCCTGGACTACCTCACGAACCGGCCTCAGTTTGTGAGAACCCGGGACTGTGTTTCCGACACGATCATCAGTAGCACGGGGGCCCCCCAGGGAACGGTGCTGGCTCCCTTCCTGTTCACTCTTTATACTGCGGACTTCTCACACAACACAACACATTGCCATCTACAGAAGTTCTCTGATGACTCTGCGATCATTGGTCTCATCTCCAACGGAGATGAAGCTGAGTACAGAGGGCTTATCCAGGACTTTGTGGACTGGTGCCATCGGAACTGCCTCCAGATCAACACGAGGAAAACTAAGGAGCTGGTGGTGGACTGCCGCAGGCATGGGCAGCCCCTCACAGCACCAGTAAATATACAGGGAACAGACATCGAGATGGTGATATCCTATAAGTACCTGGGTATTCATCTGAACAATAAACTAGACTGGTCACACAATACTGACGCACTCTACAAGAAGGGACAGCGCAGGCTGTTCCTGCTGAGGAGACTCAGGTCTTTTGGTGTACAAGGGGCGCTGCTGAAGTCATTCTATGACACGGTGGTGGCATCAGCCATCACTTTTGGAGTGGTCTGCTGGGGCAGTGGCATTACTGCAGCCGATAGGAAGAGACTGAACAAACTGATTAAGAAAGCTAGCTCTGTCCTGGGGCAGCGCCTTGATCCGATGGAGGAGATAGGAGAGAGAAGGACGGTGGCTAAACTGTCATCTCTGCTGGAGTCCGAGTTCCACCCTATGCAGGACATACTGGATGCACTGAGGAGCTCATTTAGCAGCAGACTACATCATCCCAGGTGCACAACCGAGAGGTTTCGTAGGTCCTTCCTACCAACGGCTGTCAGACTGTACAACCTAAGCAGGGCTGCTCGCAGAGATAGCAAAAAGACGTAACAAACTAATAGTTTTTTTGAATGCAAAAGATGCAATAGACTTACACAATGGTCCTCTCCGGCATACAACTAGGAACATACCGGTCGCTATGGAGGGTGAGAATATGTATGGGCACATAATCATACCATGTAGGATAACTAAATAGACGGTTATGCTGTTTCATCCCACCTAGCAACAATGCTCTGCACTGTGTGTGTTTATATATTTACATATTTATTCCATCTAGCTACAATGCTCAGCACTGGGTGTGTTTATATTTATATATCTATATATTTATTCCATCTAGCTACAATGCTCCGCACTGTGTTTTTATATATCTACATATTATTCCATCTAGCTACATTGCTCCGCACTGTGTGTGTTTATATACTTGCATATTTATTCCACCTAGCTGCAATGCTCCGTACTGTGGGTGTTTATATATTTACATATTTATTCCATCTAGCTACAATGCTGTGCACTGTGTGTTCATATATTCATATATTTATTCCATCCAACTACAATGCTCTGCACTGTGTGTCTGTGTGTGTGTGTGTGTGTATATATATATTTTATAGTAATATGTACATATGTATATTAGCTGCTCTTGCTTGCTTGTTTTTTTCTTGCCTTCTGATTGTTGCTCTGAGTGTTGCTATCCCTGTGCTGTTGCAATCCTGGAATTTCCCCGTTGTGGGACTAATAAAGGCTTATCTTATCTTATCTTATCTTATTAACATCATGGAACAACATCACATTTGTCCTCCCCCCCTTCAAAAAGCCCAAAATGCATACACACTAGTTAGACCCTCAGAAATCTTTCAGAATTTTTTTTAACATGGGCAATTCACATAACAACTATGTGTGAAACATACTGACTACGTAGCCCGGGCAATTCACATCATAACATTAGCATAACCCATTGCCCCCGACTACCGTACAGTCCCGATGGAGAAACCACCACCTGGACACCCGTCCAGTGGGTCCAGTCCAGAGCTTCTTCTTCTCGTCGCCCATGGAGATGAACAATGTCAGAGCCCCGACACCTCCTTCTCCTAGTTGGCACACCATTGCTCGTTAGGTTGTGTCCATGAGTCATCAGACAGCTGAAGGTATCTGTCCTCCCAAACAGCGACCACCTGCAGCCGCCTGCAGTCTTCCCGTCATTTTCACTTGCCATGGATCCCTCTCTGCGGAGCCTCCTCTCTGGGTCGAACCACATCAGTGACTCCCAGAGGAACCCGACTCGGCTTCCAATGTCCACGACATCTCGGCCGGGCCTGCTCACAGGGTGGAGCCACACTAGCGACCCCCCGAGAAGCATGACTCGGCCTCCAGTGTTCCTGTGTGGCATGTCGGTTCACCGTGCCAGCCGGCCCTGCCCTGCTCTCTTTCATTTGTAACACCGGTGAAGCCATTGTAGCCCCCTGCTTCTCAGTACCTCCCGGCCGAACTCCGTGAGCAGAGGAAGCCATCCTTACGGCTCCACCCGCTGTCACGGGTATTCCACTGTGCCGCCCAGTTCCCTCATCCAGGGTAACTTGGGACCTGGCACCGGAACCCTCCCACGATGGCCCTGGGTGGGAATGGTCCTGTTCATCTCGAAGAATACTAGGCCAAGATTCATCCCATATCGTATTGTACAACACTCTCAGAACCGGCCGGTCCCACAAACCACGGCCCGACCACTCCTCTCCGATACCACTGGTGATTGTGAAGCCCAGTCCGTAGAAAAGGTCGCAGCCCATCACAATCGACCAGCTGAAGGTCACCACGAACTGTAGGTTGGACACCACCTCTGACTTGTACCTCGCTGTCAAATCCAGCGAACCCACGATGGCCAGTCTATTACCTCCATATCCACAAAATGGTGTTGACAGACGTCTCACACGGTAATGGGGGAACAAACTCCTGACACTAGGCCAATTCAACACGGACCTTGTTGCACCCATGTCAACCAGTAACGGCACTTCCACGCCATCCAGTGTCACTCTACTTTATATACGGCCATCTGTGCTCGGGGAGACGGTGTGAATAACCGTAGGAGTCGTGGCGGGGGAATCCACTTCATGTCGTTGTTCCCCTCACTCAAATTTTTTGCAGGCCCTGGTGAAATGATGCAGGAGTCCACACTTGACACAGCGTTTGCCCCTTGACGGACACTCTCTTGCCTTGTATTGGTGCTTGGTGGACCCGCAGCCTATACATCTGGGTGAACCCGGGGCAGACCTTATTTTAATAGCTGTAGCATATTCTTCCCTGTCTTCTGCACTATCATCGCTAATAGGGTCCACAGCCTGAGCCGCCAATTGTGACTCAGCTCACCTCAATGTAGCTCTCTCACCGAGGTCCCTTGATAGTTTATCTGCTGCTTCGTACTGTTGAGCTATCTCGACAGCCATAACTAACATCAATTCACTGGAGTGTGGGAGGAGTCTTAACCATGCCGCAGAACATAGCGTGTGCTCCGCCAACTGACCGCAGACCATTTCTTCCTCCACAGCCCCAAATTGGCAGTCTCCAGCCAGCTGACACAGATCTGCAACGTTTCGCTGCACCGACTCCCCAGTCTGCTGTCGGCACTGTCGGAACTGGATCCTCCGGAGTAGTAGCGCGCCATTAGCTCAACCACGTCATCAAAACTATCACTCTCACCCAATGTGCTGAGAATACATTGTCCCTCTATGCCGAGATTATGGACCAGTATCTCTTGTGCACAGTTTCTCCATTTCACCGAGGTTCCAATGCCACAAAGTAATTTTGAAACGCGGCAAACCACCTCACCCAGGGAACCAGCAGCTCGCCGGGGTTTTCCAAAAATGGCCGCGTTCCAAATGTTATGTCCATAACCAACACTCCAATAATGAGGCCGGAAGTGCAGTAGAATGTGACTTCATTATATAACTCACAGTAACACAAAGGCGCTCCCGTCCAGACAGAGGTGAGGTCAAAAGAGATGTGCCTCTTCCGCATCAGCCTTTTATACTGCGGGTGGCGGCAGAACCAGAAAGGTGGAGCCACCACCCATAACCGCAATAATATACTATATTAACATCATGGAATGACATCACAGTACACTGAATCCATGTTCTAACATTGATCAAGAGAGTCTGTTGGATCGTTTTTCATCTGGCCCTTCACCCAGGACCATTTTATCTTGGGTGACCCTACCAGAAGCAAATTGCCCCAGACAACGTAGCTCTGTTACGACCCGAGCGCTGGGTTCTGTCCGCGCTCGGGCTACGCACAGCTCGCTGCCGGCCTTGACAGCTGTGGGTTGTATTCTGGCCTCTCTGGGCTCTTATTGTGAAGGCGCTCGGTGGGGCTTCCGCCTGTCAAGGTTGGTCAGCTGTCTGTCATTACTGCTCGTTAATGTTCGCCTTTATAAGGCGGGCACTGACAGCAGTTAGATCGCAGGAGTATCGTCAGACATCGTCAGATATCGTCTAAACCTCGTTAGACCTTCATGTCAGGTTCGTGTTCTTTCATGTCCTGTCATAGTTTAGCTCATAGTGGCTGGGGTTAGCCCTACGAGCCCTTGTATCGCTTAGTGTGTGTTTTGCCCCTTAGCGGCTCATAGCCTAGTGTTTTGTCTTGTTTTATTAATAAATTACCATCATTGCAAACTCACCGGTGGACTCTTGGCATCTTATGGTGATCCGCGAGGGTCACCGGATGACAAGCTCCTCGGATCACTAGGCCATGCAAACCCCCACCCACAATAGGGCGATGATCCATGAGGGATGAAATTAATAATTACTGCATTACCGTGTTCTAACACTGGGGGGGTGCGCAATTTATTGTTTTAAGAGAAGTAAGAACTCTATCAAAAAAAAATATCTTAAGTATTAGGCACATATTAAGCTAAGCATCCATTAATAATTTAATTAACAATTATTCAATTAATCGCATAACCTAGGCATGAGTTCTTGACACTAAGTGATTCTGAAATCTGGACAAAGGGACCACACTTTCACCCAGTTTAACAGAGTTTAATGAGAGTACCAAAGTGACTCAAACACCTGTGGAATTTGTAAAATGGAGAGATAACCAGAGGTGGCAATAACAGTGATAACTTTGCATATGTGAAATATGGCTGGAATGTAATTGTGTATCTCAACTGAGAATTAGTGAAACAACCATAGAAAAAGTGAATATAACACAAGGATAATGAAAAAGGAATTTGGGAAAAATGTTCTGAAAAAGAAAAACAGATTAACTTTACGTTATGCTCAAAAAGGGAACAACTGTTACAGAAAAGGTCATGATTGATGTGAATTAAAGTTTGTTCCTGAAATGAATGCTGTTGCCTTACTTTCTTGGTATGGCTGGGGTTCTCAAGAGACTCAAACTGAAATCAGAATTATATAGTCAAGCCTTCTTGGGATGCAGACCCTGGAGGATTGGGGCTTCTTGAAGCCCAGCTTGTCCAACCTTGGTTGGAGATAGGGCCTTGATGGCAGGGGTCCTCTCTGTGGTTCTGTGCCCAGTTTCTTGACCTGGGAACCTTCTCAGAGGTGAGGGCCTGGTTTAGGGTGTGAAGCTTAGGTATGCTTGTAGGTATGCTTGTGTCTTCTTAGAACCAGGGGATTGTCCTCTAAAAGATGGCATTTTGATGTTGGAGGATAGCCAAGAAGGAAGTCTAAAAATGGATTAACTAGGCGTGCTCTAAAGTATGCAGGTGTTACGCACCCCTCCATGGGGAATTAGTCAGTGGCGCAGTTCATGACACAGTCAGAGTACACTTCTGCTACTAGCTAAGAATTCCTCTTTGGCTCAGTAGTAAGGGTGAGAGGATTTAGATCACGGTGTCATGGGTTCAAGACTCAGCCTGGGATACTAGGAGGTGTATGTCTACCTTGCCTGAGGGTGAAAGTAACTTTGGTCTGTCCACCTTGACTGTGGGTAAAAACAGATTTCATGCTTCGTGTGATTTGTGATTCCAGGCTTGAAAAAGGTCTTGGCCTTTGGCCTTGGTCCTGGTCTTGGCCCAGAAAGCGGGTTGTAACAGAAATGGGGCCTCCCCCCTGCAATCCTGTTTAATGTTCACAAAGCGGAAAAGAAAGTGTGTTTGACAGAACAGATTATTAAGGGCATTGATAATAAGGGCATTATTAAGGGCATCTAGCAACAATGCTCTGCACTGTGTGTGTTTATACATTTACATATTTATTCCATCTAGCTACAATACTCCGCACTGGGTGTGTTTATGTTTATGTTTATATTTATATATCTATATATTCATTCCACCTAGCTGCAATGCTCCATACTGTGTGTTTATATATCTACATATTATTCCATCTAGCTACATTGCTCCGCACTGTTTATATATTTACATATTTATTCCATCTAGCTGCAGTGCTCCGTACTGTGTGTTTATATACTCATATATTTATCCCATCCAGCTACAATGCTCTACACTGTGTGTCTGTGTGTGTGTGTGTATATATATATATATATATATATATATATATATATATATATATATATATATATATATATATATATATATATATATATATGTACATATGTATATTAGCTGCTCTTGCTTGCTTGCTTTTTTTTTTTTCCTTGGCTTCTGATTGTTGCTCTGAGTGTTGCTATCCCTGTGCTGTTGCAATCCTGGAATTTCCCCGTTGTGGGACTAATAAAGGCTTATCTTATCTTATCTTATCTTATTGTTGGGGGAGCTACACCTAAAACCAGCAGTGTACCTGTATAAACGGGTGTGGTGGGGGAAGTGGAGGCTGCCGTCACCACATCACCTTCGCAGGGGCAGATGAAGCATGGGGCTGAGACTGTGACGCTGTCTGCCATTCCAGCTGGTGAGCCCCCTGACCAGTTAAGCCCCTTTTGCACTAGCCCGGTTTAGCACGTCATGGTAAAGCTCAGCATGCTTGGTAAGTCTTTGCACTAGCCTCAACACGGTTTAACAGCAGCGAATCTCAGCCCCGCTCAAGGGCAGGGTCCCTCCGTGCTGAGCTGTACCGTGTTTTGACGTCAAAAACTTTGGTCGCCGCTGATTGGTCAGGTCTTAACGTCACGAAAGCGCCCGTCTTCATTGAAATCTGTACGACCGCCATTTGTAATCACGGACTAACTCGGTCACGGAGTAAATACGATATTAATACAGACAGCATTGTAGGTTTTGCGGAACTCTACACCGTGGTCCAACGAAGAAGTGCGGAGTTTTCTCTGCTTTGTGGCAGATCCACAGTGAGGAGTGACCCGGACCTATATGGCTGCACAGCATAGAAACCGCACTATGGACAAGCTGTAGACAAACGTGAGAGAACCATCAATGGTGAATGATTTGTAATAATGTGCATCTGTTTGCTTATTTATCCTGTTGGTGGTAAGCTCACTTTTTTTGAGCCGTTATACAGCCGTTACACAGTGCTGTTCTGTGCTGGCTAACGTTTTTTTTGCTAGTTAAATGCTAACGCTAACGCTAGCTAGTACCAACTGCTGAATCGCTCTTGTTTTCTCCTAAATATTCGATTGTGAAATCGCAAAACGATGCAATATGTTAATCCTGGTTAAAGTCCTGGTTTGCGTTTTGTATTGCACTTTGGTCCTGTGCATTAAATTGTGTGCAATTTAATGCTAGAATGTGTTTCCACATGCCAGGGTTAGCTTCCCTGTTTATATTGTGATACTGGTGAAATGGACTACAGGAGCCGAAATCTCGTCATATTAAAATTGCTTTTTCAAACCAGTGATTTATAAAGTCATTCATATAATTTTCTAAAGCGTCAGAATAGACCCACACACCTATTCTGTGGATCCTGTAGTGCTTTTCACTCATTTCAGAAAGAGACACAGACAGTGACATATTTATTTATTTTAATTTTGCTGATTATGGCTTACTGCCCCTGAAAACCCCAAATTCTATTTTGCAAAAAAATTGGAATATTACATAAAATTAACTTTAAAAAAATAGTTTTTAAATATAAATGTTGGCCGTTGAGGTGTTGTTTAATATGGGCTGTAGCCATAATCATCAATATTAAAATAAACACTTTCAATATATCACTGTTCCTGTAATGAATCTATATATGGGTTTCACTTTCTGAAATGAGTGACAAAAATATTGAATTTTTTCATGGTATTTTAATTTTTGAGATGTGCCTGTATATGTGTTGAACTTGATTGAAACTAACCAAGATCCATTTCTGTCGTTTGTCTAGGCAAGACGAAATCAGCCTCCCCACAACCTACGTCGCCACTGTGGAACGTACTGAAATCCTTTGCTTTTATAGGTAAAGTGTCAAAAGCACAATTTCTACTTAATATAAAAGGGACTGAACTGAGATTTATTTGATTGTGTGAATATGGCGCATCAACTGTAAAATAAACCACTTGCTAATGTATTTTTTTTTGTCAGATCAGTTTTGTGATCCTTTGTGAGTTATGTTCATAACTGTATGTTTGGCAAATGAGAGATGTTCAGTTATCATATAACTGAACATCTCTCATTTGGTGAGACCAATTTGGTGAGGCCAATTGTAGTGCTTCCTTTTATATTTTAGCAATGCTAGTGCAAAACACCGCCCACACATGAAGCCAGGGCAAGAAGAGACACTTTTATAGACAAGACAAACTTTTATTGAATAAAAACTTCATATTTTGACTGACCGACTCCATACTCAGTGATGCACAACTTCAGTTAAAGTACTAGATTCCATTCAAGTGAATGTATTAATTCATTCTGATTGCTGAGGCCACAGTAAAAAGATGGTTTTAAATGTAACTCAGCCCTTGTAAAATCTACTGAAGTGCAGCTACATGAAAATTGTGGTTAGAGGAGTTATTGTTTAATTTGACCTTGTAAGATTTTTTCCCCTTTTGTATATTATTCTATTTTCTTTTATCAATCCGAAATAAAGATTTTTTATCATTATCAATTAATCAATCCGAAATAAAAAGTCATTCATTAATTCACATTCCACCACTGGCTTTTAGCAACAATTGTATTTCCAAAATAAGTTTTAAAATTGCTTTAATTAACCACCACCCATTTGTCTTTTGTCTAGGCAAGAGGGAAACTGTCACCCCAACTGGACCTTGCCTCACTATTTACAGAGATGCAGGCTGTAGATCTGTCAAACCAGGACCAGTACAATGGGCCGATCCAGTTGCTTCTCAGTGAGGCAGCGTGTGACCATTCCAGTTTTTTTTTTTACAGTTTGAATTTTGCACATTCTGAATAATCTGGAATTTGCTGCTGATTGTAATAAACAATGTAGTGACTTATGTGTTTGCATCATGATTTTCTATCTTTATTTTCTATTTTGTCTGTTAAGACACCAGTGGGAAAAGAGTCAACTGTACAAAGGATTAATCGGTGACCTTGAAAATAATGGCTCATTTTTAAGAAAAAGTAACCAAAACAATTATATTAACTGAAGACTATATTGTTAGAAGACTGTACAGAAGACCCTGCATACTTTAGTGACAGTACCAGTATATGGAGGAATTCTGGGTCATATTAGCATCTGCTCTTCATCATAATGGGTTTGGGCGGGGGTGTCTAATCATGTGTCATGGAGGGCCAAGACCCTGCAGGTTTTACCTCCAACCAGTGTCTTCAACAGCAGATTCCACTGAACTTCTTCCACTGACTGATCAGTGAGATCACCTGCTGAAGAGACTGGGTAGAAGAGAAAACCTGCAGGGTCTTGGCCCCCCATGACACATGATTGGAAGCCCCCGGATTAGGTTTAATGGGATTTAACATTTTAACACAAACTGCTTTATGGTTCATAATTCTGTTGACAGACTTACACCAAACCAAAAGTGATTTCTCAAACTGCTGGATTATTCTCAGCTTTTTCAGTCTTTCAGTATTTAATTTATGCCACATGGTGGTAACCTTCACATATAAAAAAAGAGACATCTGCAAAAACTTCAGAGGTTTATTGTCAGTGCAATTCCCAGTGCAATACGACATGAATGCATGTATAGTACATTGTTGATGCAGAGAATATATATTTCTACAGTACATGTATCTAGTAAGTATTTTCCATGTAACCTTGTGACTGCATTATTTTAATTCCTTTTAATCCTAGATCAAGTTTGTTTTGGCATAAAATGCATGATAACTGTCAAATATATTATACCTAACTCAGTACAGTTTACTTTTTGAATATATATTTTGTGGCTAATATAGTTATTAACATGGCGATCAAGTTGTGTCAGCTGATCATTTTTTTCTATGACACCACCTCAGTGCTGCAGAATCAGGTACGTGCATGACTGTCAACAGTCTCCATGATTTTCAAGCAGATCAGAGCAATTTGTTGCAAATTTGTTGCACAGGAAATAAACGTTTCTACAGATATTCTTAAGCTCTATAACCACTGATCGTTTGTGAAGTGACAGGCTGACATCTGTGACAGGTCAGGTTCGCCCAGACCGAATGAAGCAGTAATTTCCCCACAACAGAGCCATCTGAAACACACACAGCGTACATATTTTAGTACCTAACTGCGATAAATTGCAGATATTAAAGTGTAGTACGACGTACTTATAGCAAACTAGCATTAGCAAAATTAGCTTACCGTCATATATGACCTAGTTTGTATCCTCACGCCTTTGGCTCTCCCAGAAGCTGCAGAACTATTTCCAGAGTGTTTCATCTCGCTGTCTGTACCCTTGTCTAGCGGTCCTTTTTGACGTTTATGGTGAAAAAAGCCACAGACCGAGGAGTCGCCTTGTACAGCTGTATGTGTTTATGTTTTGGTTGGGTCGCGTTTTCTACGTCACGGGAGTGTGGCGCTGCCTGCTGTTACAGAAATTCCACCCACCCAAGCTCAACACGGTTGTAATGCGGTTGTAGTGCGGACAAAAGCATACCGAACCATGTTGAAGTAAATCATGCTGTACCGAAGTATGCTGGGCTAGTGCAAAAGTGGCTTTACAGACTGAGGAAGACATGAGGCTGGCTCTTCGGTTGAGAGAGTGTGGAGCTGGAAACAAAGAAAAGAGAAGTAAAGCTCATGCAGTTACACATTAGAACCATGGAGATGGACACCTCCCGACAGGGTGTCTGTACTCCTGCAAGCTTCTTTACTCCTGTCGCTCCCTCTGCTCACTTCGATGTGAGCAAGCGGATAGCTTTAGTGTCACCATTTGGAGAAAATGAAGTTGATTCATATTTCAGTGCTTTTGAATTTGTCGCTACCACACTAAACTGGCCAAAGGAGATGTGGAGTTTGTTGCTGCAATGCAAATTAGTGGGAAAGGCTCAGGAGGTAGGTGCAACTTTATCCATTGAGGACAGTCTGGATTATGACAAAGTTAAACAGACAATACTCCAGGCTTATGAGTTAGCAGCTGAGGCTTATTGCCAAAAATTTAGAGCCTGTGAGAAATCCGTAAGCCAGACATATGTGGAGTTTACGCATGAGAAGTCTGTTCTTATTGATAAATGGTGCTCTGCAAGTAAAGTGTCTGATTTTCCTCAGCTCTGGGGATTCATTTTATTGGAGGAATTTAAATCTTGTTTGCCCAATAATGTGGTGGTTCACTTAAATGAGCAGAAAGTGGCTAGTTTGTCTAAAGTAGCGGTGATGGCTGATGAATTTGTTTTGTCCCATCAGGTTGTTTTTTCCTCTTGGTCTTGTGATCACATTCCATTCAACAAGCCCGGAAGGAGTAAAACTCTGCCGAAATTTGGAACTTGTGCACCACACTCTGATTTTTCTCCTCTTCAATCTGAAAAATGTTTTTACTGTCATGAACTAGGTCACTGCATAGCCGACTGTCCCACTCTTAAACAGAAAAACATGAGATTTTCAAGAAAACCTAAGAGTGTTGTTTTTCCAACCCCGGAGGTGGTTGAAAATTCTGTTCTTGATTCCTGCCTGTCTACTTCTGCTGTTGCTGTCAGCCTGTCCACTGTGATACCTGCATGTGCGGTTACACATGCACAGGCATGTAGGTTTGATGACGTCTTTTTGGGCGCATGTGCATGCAGCGACCGGCAGCAGGTGAAAAAAGTTTGACGTCTGTGTCTCTGTTTTTATGCACTTTAATGTGTTTCAACATAATTCTCTGTGTCGTTTTTGTCCTTGAATGTTTGTGGACTATATAACAAAGAGCTCCCTGGTTCCATCAGTATGGATTTCCTTCTTGTTTTTGCACTGTCGTTTCTTTCCTACCGGCTCTTTGTCTTGGAGGTAAGCGCGATCGCGGTCACGCCGGGAAGAACACAGTATTTCAGAGACATGTTACTGCATTTAAACATGGATAATGCAGCATCTGTGTTTGAATCTGTGCCACAACTGCCGGACTTTATTTTAAGAGATTTTCATGGACACAGCAATGAAAAGAGAGACAAGAGGAGGAAACGCGGAAAGCGTGGAGGCATAAGATTAAGCCTGAGGAAGCGTCAGCTTAACCGCATTCCTCTTCCTTCCATTATTATGGGGAACGTACAATCTCTGAGAAATAAAATGGATGAAATTCAAGGGAATTTACGATATCAGAAGGATTTCAAGAACATCTGTGTCATGGCTTACACGGAGACGTGGCTCACGGCGCATGACCAGGATGCGGACCTGTGGATTGATGGCTTTGGAGCCCCACTTTGCTTGGATCGGCAGGAAGAGGTAATGGGGAAATGTCAGGGGGGCGGCGTATGTTTATGTATTAACTAGAAAAGCACTCGGAGAGAACAGACCTCCGCCAAGCGCCACAGTTCCCCCCATACAGTGTTTAACATCATAAATATTAATCCTACATTTATTTTGTCTAACTTTATAGATTCCTTGACCATGAAAAAAATGCCATTCGCAAGTGGCATATACTAGCTATACTGTGAAGCTTGTTGCGTGTTTATAGCTTCATTTGTTCTTTTAAAAATTTCAAAGGTTCCCTATTTTTTCATTTTTTTTCATCATTATCCAGATTTATTCCATTTCCTTAGGTTTTAAATGTCTTATCGAAGCTGTTGAAAACTTGTCCTGTATTATGCAAATTACTGTGATTCCCGTTTTGGAAATCCCAATAAGTAAATAAAAAATTCCTGGATCCAGACAGTGATCCGGATCACCACCAAAATGTAATCATCTGTAGGATACCCCATTTCTGACAATCTGTGAAAATTTCATGAAAATCCGTCAATAACGTTTTGAGTTATCTTGCTAACAAACAAACAGACAGACAGACAGACAGACAGACAGACAAAGCAACTCTGATGAAAACATAACCTCCTTGGCGGAGGTAATAAACAGTACTGTACATCTGTCACGGTCAGAGAGCACATCTGTACACCAGATGTGGAGCTGCTGTCCGTGTCACTATGCCCCTTTAATCTGCCCCGCGAGTTCCCCCAACTTTTTATAACGACTGTGTACATTCACCCGAGGGCAGATGCTGCTTCCGCCTCCAGCACCGTCTTTGATGTGGTACAGCAGATGCAGTCGATTTCCTCAGAGGCTCCAAATTTTATTCTTGGGGATTTTAACCATGTGTCTCTAAAGAAGAGACTTAAAAACTTTTATCAGTATATCTCCTGCCCAACCAGGTGAAAAAAGACATTGGACCTGTGCTATGGATCCATAGAGAGGCCCTATAAATCTATTCCCCTTCCTCCTTTAGGATCCTCAGATCACAACTGTGTACATTTGCTGCCCACATATAAAACTACTCTCAGAAGAGACAAGGTGGAGACCAGAGACATAAACGTTTGGACAGAGGATTCAGTGCACTGCCTCCAGGAATGGTTTAACTGTACGGACTGGGAGGTGTTCACACTGTCCTGCGGAGATGATTTGGACTCTTTAGTGGACGTCACATGCTCATACATGGCTTTCTGCAGAGACATGATTGTTCCACGTAAACGTGTCAAAATATATCCCAACAACAAGCCATGGGTTACAAAATCAATTAAATCCTGCTTACAGAGGAAAGCACTTGCCTTTAAACAGGGGGTTGTTTCTGAGCTGCAGGTTGCCACAAAAGAGCTGAAGGCCGAAATTTTAAGAGCAAAACAGAATTATAAATCAGAATTGGAAAATAAGATGGCAACAAAGAAACTTGGTTCAGCCTGGGCCAGTATGAAAACTATTGCAGGCCTTCAGAGCACAGAGCACAGTAATCGTGTGTTTTTAGATGGTTTTAGTTCAGACACAGAGCTGGCTGATGCTCTTAATTGTTCTTATGGTCGTTCTGACTCCTTTGATTTTAGCACAGAAACCCAAGGTTTGAAACAGAAACTCAAAGACAATCAGCACTAAGTCCTTACAGACACAACATGTGCCTAAGATCTGGAAAGATGCAGTGGTTGTCCCCGTTCCAAAACCCAGCTGTCCTAAAATGGTAAATGATTTTAGACCAATTGCTTTGACTTCAATGTTAATGAAATTTTTTGAAAAACTGGTTAGATTTGAGGCCCTAAAGCAGACTGAGCATGCATTGGATCCTTTGCAGTTTGCCTATAGGCCTCACAGAGGAGTGGAGGATGCCACTGTCACTCTGTTTAACAGGCTTTTTGAACATCTGGATTTTAATGGGACACACGCCAGGCTTTTATTTGTGGACTTTTCTTCCACCTTTAATACAATCTAACCTCATATTTTAGTTGAAAGGCTCCTGCAACAATTTGATTTGAGTAATAATCTGGTGGGTTGGATTCTGGATTTTTTTAACCAACAGGACACAGAGAGTAAGGATCAATTGTACATTGTCTGAGCAAAAGTGCTCTTCTACTGCCTCTCCGCAGGGGTGTGTGTTGTCACCACTACTCTTCATCCTGTACACAAACATGTGTCGGAGCAGACATGACAACAGACACATTATAAAGTATGCTGATGATTCAGTTGTTGTCAGTCTCCTCCAGGATGGTGAGAGTGGCCACGGCCCGGTAGTTGATGATTTTGTTCACTGGTGTGAGGATTCCTACCTGCAGCTGAATACGACAAAAACTAAAGATATGATTATTGACTTCAGGAGGAAAACTCCCAGGCATGAAGCCACTGTACTAAAAGGCCAGACCACTGAATGTGTACAATCCTACAAATATCTTGGGACGATTATTGATAGTAATTTAAACTTTGAAGAGAACTGTGAAAGGGTGTGCAAAAAGGGTCAGCAACATTTGCATTGTTTAAGGAAACTTGCATGCTTCCAAATTGACCAAACCATAATGACAATGTTTTATCGGGCCTTTATTGAATCAGTTTTATCCTTTTCTTTAGTGTCATGGTTTGGTCAGATAAAACTGAAACAGAGGAAATTCTTGGATCAGGTAGTTAGATGGTCCAGTCGTTTGCTTGGTGAGTCACAGCTGAGCCTGACATCCCTGTACACCAGACAGGTACAGAGGATTAGTACCTCCATTTGAAATGATGACTCCCATCTGTTGCACTGCCACTTTCAGCTTCTTCCCTCCAGACGGAGGTTTGTTGTCCCAAAAAGTAAAACCCAGCGCTACAAAAGCAGCTTTGTTCCTGCTGCTGTTAAAGAGTTGAACAAAATGTAACAATATATTGCACATAATTTAGTTACCTATTTATTAATTTTATTTTATATTTACTTATTTTTGTAGGTTTTTTATTTGGGTTCTAAATCTTTATTGGGTTTTAGACTTTCGAGTTTTTAACCTCTTTGACTAGTCTTTAACTTTTTAATATGACCCTTCTCTCTTATCTCCTTGTTTTTTGTTTTTTTTTTCTCTTATCTCTTTGTCTTATGTCCTGATTGGTGGAGCCTTGAGTACTTTTATCATGTTTATAGTCAGCTACATGTGTGCCTGGGTTTGTGTTCATGTTGAATGTAATTGTGGTTTGTAAATATAGATGTCCCCTGACTGCAAAACAAATCTACCTACGGGTACAAATAAAGTAACCTGAACCTGAACCTGAACCTGTAAGTCTGTTAGATTCATTCATGTGCCCTGAAGTTGTCCCGCCCACGGCGGAGCCGTGTCAGAAGAAAAGATTCAAGATTCAAAGGCTTTATTATCATGTGCACAGTTAAAAAAATGCAACATTTCCTGAGCAATAAAATTCTTACTCTGCTCTCCAAATGAATACAAAGGTAATCGATACACATCAAAATTAATAAGGTAATAACACACCTAATACTAAACTCTAAACTCTAATAACACACATTAGGCAATAAGGACACCTTAAACACACCTTAATACTAAGTACTAATACTAATGAATACTAATAACACACATTAGGCAATTAGGACAGTTAAAGCAGTTAAACTAGAGGAAACAAGAAGAATGAAAATTGAAAATTCACTGGATGACTATAATGGACAATGGTATATTAATATCAGAGATGATATGAACCTGAGATGGCATAAGCCTATGGACAGTGTGCAAATGAGCAATCTACAAATTATTGGTTTATTGATCGATTTTATTTATTTGAACATCCAGACAAAAAAGAAAAAAAATTAAAAACAAAAACCAAAACCCAAAAAAATAATAATAAAATGTTCAAAAGGAGTGGGAAGAAGTCAACACTTATATAGTCCCACCCCTTCTCCATACCCAATAAATTATAATAACATTCTAGTCATTATTAATCCCACAATTACATTCATTACACAATACCATAATATATAATACACCTTATAATTAAATTATGCATTAGAAATGATACAACAATGATAGTTAAAATTGACAATAATACCAACATCTAATAATAATTGTAATAATAATAAATAAATACTTCTGGTATGTTTAATATAATTATAGATAATATTATCATCATCATAATCACCATATATACCACCATATACCCCCACGTGACTTACAATACCTAGGCGCAATAAGTAACCATATAATAATAATAACCATAATAATAGGTAGCCATATGGTAGTTACAACAACAATAATAATAATAATAATACCACCTGGCCTATATAATGCTTCAAGTAATTCCAACCTAACAACAATCCTAATACTATAATTCTAGTAATAATGATATCAATAATAATAGTACTCAGCATATATATTCACACTAGCAACCTTTCTTCATTAAAGACACATTGTAATATTACTGTCTTTTACTTTTATATTGCTCAAAAATCGTTTCTTTATATGTTGATTTAAATATATGGATGTTTGGACATTGCCTGTGTTTCTCCCCCAACGCATTCCACAATTTTACCCCACACACAGACATACAAAAACCTTTCCTAGTAGATCTTACTAGGGGCATTTTAAATTTTGTATTCCCCTAAATTATATTTCCCTTCTCTCTCACTGAAAAGATTTTGTATATTGTGTGGCAAAAAGTTTTTTACCTACTTTAAACATTAACTGTGTTGTATAATAATCAACCAGATCCTGAATTTCAATAACTTGAATGTAAAAACAATAAATTAGTGTGTTCAAGATACCCGACTTTGCGTATAACACGGACTGCCTGTCAGCTGGCGGATTGAGCTTTGCTCTCGGCCAGTCCCACAGCCATGTTCCCTGTAACCAGGCATTCACTGGCTTTCGGCTCACTACACACACACACACACACACACACACACACACACACGCAAACGCACACGCACACACACACACATACACACACACACACACACACACACACATTCACTTGCACACACACACATACTGTTCTATCGGTCACACTCCCGCCCCTCACAGCTGTGTCCACTCATGTCCATTAGGGTTAGGTATTAATAGAGTTTTCAGACGATCTGTGGGCGCGGCAGCTTAGTCAAGAGTAGACGTCATCATTGGACTCCCTGGCTCACTACAGTTGGCTTTCCCCCTGGACTGTTATGTTGTACCTCAGAGCCTTTCTGCGCCAACATTAACGTAAGTCTTTTCCCGTTATGCCTTTTTCTCCGCTTCAATTTCGTTTGGAGCGGGTTTCACATTTAACCTAGCCACGCAGCTGGAGCTGGTTATCTGATTGATATTTCAGTGACTGTTGTTTGAACATTGTGGTGTATTCACCCAGACTGTTAATAAAAAACATTACAAACTGCACATTGGGCTCGCTGCCAATTCATATGTTCGCTGCAAATTTATGCAGCCGAACATGACACTGCCCTTTTTTGTAATATTAGCAATGAATTAAGTGTACTTTTATAATTGTTACTCCAGACCTCTAAACATTAGGTCAAGTATGGAAGTACTAATGAGCAATACAATATATGAAGCAATTTGTAATCTAGGAGTTGCTTAATTTTATTTATAATTGCAATATTTTTTTGCAATTTTGTTTTGTATGTATCTGGCATGTGGTTTCCAACTAATTTTATCATCTAGTATTACACCTAAAAATTTGATCTCCTTAACATTTTCAATGATTACATTATCTATATGAATATGTATATCTTCTTTATTTTTATAATTACCAAATATCATTACCTTAGTTTTATCTGTATTTAGTGATAATTTATTACAATCCATTTATTTTTTAAGCTTTTTTAATTCATTATTTAGTTTTTATTTTTATTTTTATTATTATTATTTTTATTTATTTTTGTTTTAATCCATATTCCTAATATGGATTAGTTGATTATAATTATTTCCAGAATAAAATATATTAATATCATCAGCAAATAATATTATTTCTAATAATTTAGAAACTTGGAATATATATATATATATATATATATATATATATATATATATACGTATATATATATATATATATATATATATATATATATATATATATATATATATATATATATATATATATATATATATATATATATATATATATATATATATATATATATATATATATATATATATACAGTATACTGTATATATACGTATATATAAACAGTATATATACAGTATATATATATATATATACACACACACAGTGGGGCAAAAAAGTATTTAGTCAGCCACCAATTGTGCAAGTTCTCCCACTTAAAAGATGAGAGAGGTCTTCAATTTTCATCATAGGTATACCTCAACTATGAGAGACAAAATGAGAAAAAAAAAATCCAGAAAATCACATTGAAGGATTTTTAATGAATTAATTGGTACATTCCTCAGTAAAATAAGTATATAGTCACCTACAACCAAGCAAGATTTCTGGCTCTCACAAACCTGTAACTTCTTCTTTAAGAGGCTCCTCTGTCCTCCACTCGTTACCTGTATTAATGGCACCTGTTTGAACTCATTATCAGTATAAAAGACACCTGTCCACAACCTCAAACAGTCAGACTCCAAACTCCACTATGGCCAAGACCAAAGAGCTGTCAAAGGACACCATCTACCTTAAGATGGCGGCAGCGCGCACGGACGTAGCGGCCCCTCTTGGCATCAGCGAGTGTGAGAGTTTTGAGTGTTTTGATCTTCCCAGACGTACATTCTGTAAAACTTACAACCGTGAGACCTTATTAAACATCAAGGTACTGCACGCTGCAAGAATCGCAGCGATCGGTTGTGATTTGGACATTCTACGCCAGCATGGAATTCTGGCGGAGTCCCCGCTGGAAGCTACCTGAGAGAGGAGGAGGCGTAAGCGGAGCGAACGCAAGCAAAAGCGTGGAAAAAGGGCCGGGATCCATGCTAGGCTAAAGGCTAACCCCTCCAAACCAGCGGTACCGTCGCTCATTCTCTCTAACGTCCGCTCCCTCGAAAACAAGCTGGACGAGCTGCATCTGCTGAGAGAAACCCGGAGAGAGTGGAGAGACATGGCTCCACCACAACATCCCTGACGAGGCCATTCAACTGGAAGATATGGCGATTTTCCGTGCCGACAGGGAAATGGCGAGCTCCAGTAAGAGCCGGGGGGTTGGGCTATGCATCTATGTTAACAAGAACTGGTGCGTCAATGCCACGTTAGTGTCTAAACACTGCTTTCCGTTGGCGGAGTTCCTTATTGTAAATTGTCGGCCATATTATTTGCCGAGGGAATTCAGCAACGTGTTTGTAGCTGGTGTTTACATAGCGCCGAGCGCTAATGCTAAAGCTAATGCTAAGAAGGCACTCGGGGAACTGCACAATGCGATTAGTGAAATCCAAACTTCACATCCGGACAGTTTTGTGGTGGTTGCGGGGGATTTTAACTAGGGCTAACTAGGGCTAGTTACTAATTTTAACTACACCAGCCTAAAGACTGTGCTCCCCAAGTTTAAACAATGTGTAGACTTTAAGACCAGAGGAGAGAATATGTTGGACTTAGTGTACACAAACACAGATGCATATAAGGCGATACCCCGCCCCCATCTCGGCCTTTCTGATCACATATCCGTGATGCTGCTGCCTGCCTACACACCTTTATTGAAGCACAGCAGGCCAGCAGTGAAACAAATTAGAATGTGGCCAGAGAGTGCAACCTCTGCACTGAAAGACTGTTTTCTGCACACAGACTGGAAGGTCTTCAAAATAGCAGCCTCCCAGGAAGACAAGACAGATGTGGAGGAGTATGCTGATACGGTCACCAGCTACATCGCGAATTGCACAGAGGATGTCACTACAGTGAAGACCATTACTATGCGGGGTAACCATAAGCCCTGGATGACTGCAGAGGTGCACTCGCTGCTTACAGCAAGAGATGCAGCCTTCAGAGCAAAGGACAGGACCGCCCTCCGCTCAGCCAGGTCTGCGCTCTCAAAGGGAATTAAGGTGGCAAAGCGCGCCTATGCGGAGAAAATCCAGGGTCACCTCTGTGACACTAGGAACACCAAGCAGATGTGGCAGGGAGTTCAGACACTGACAGGCTATAAGTCTAGGCAGGGGGTCGATGATGATGACGCTTCACTTCCAGACAGGCTTAACGACTTCTTTGCACATTTTGAAGCATCAAACTCGACAATCAGAGGGAGGGCTGGTCACCCCCACCATCGGTCGGACCAGCTTTTACCATCAACACAGCGGACACACGGAGGACCCCAACCAGAGTCAACCCACGCAAAGCTGCAGGTCCGGACAACATTCCGGGACGTGTGCTCCGAGACTGCGCGAGCGAGTTGGCAGATGTCCTGACTGACATTTATAACATCTCCCTGAGTCAGGCCATCGTTCCCAGATGCTTCAAGACCTCTATCATTGTACCGGTGGCAAATAAACCAGTTGTGTCCTGTTTGAATGACTATCGTCCTGTTGCACTGACACCAATTGTGATGAAGTGTTTTGAACGGCTTGTCAAACCACACATTACAGCCTGCCTCCCTGCATCACACGACCTGCTCCAGTTTGCATATCGTTCAAACCGCTCCACGGAGGATGCTATAGTCACCACCCTACACTCTGTCATCACCCACCTGGACCAGAAAGACACCTACGCCAGACTCCTGTACACTGATTTCAGTTCAGCATTCAACACCATTATTCCCCAGAGACTGATGGAGAAATTACTCCTTCTCGATCTGAACACCGCCACATGTCTCTGGATCCTGGATTTCCTGACTGAGAAACCTCAGTCTGTCCGGGTTGGAAACATCTCCAACTCTGTCACGCTGAGCACCGGATCCCCTCAAGGCTGTGAACTCAGTCCACTGTTGTTTACACTTCTAACACATGACTGTGTATCCAGACACGAGGGGAACCAGATTATTGGGTTTGCAGACGACACCACGGTGGTGGGACTTATTCAGAGGGATGAGGAATCAATGTACAGGGAAGAAGTGAAAGACCTGGAGGGCTGGTGCAGGGAGAACAATCTGGTGCTCAACGTCGACAAAACGAAGGAGATGATTATCGACTTCCGGCGGTCACAGCCTGAGCACGTCCCCCTTAGCATCAGCGGCCGTTTAGTGGAGAGAGTGGAGAACATCAAGTTCCTCGGAGTGCAGATCTCGCAGGACCTGACCTGGAGCAAGAATTCCTTGGGTATCAGGAAGCGGGCCCAGCAGAGACTGCACTTCTTGAGGAAACTCAAACAGACCTCTCTCCCTATCTGCATCCTCAGGACCTTCTACAGAGGTGTGGTGGAGAGTGTCCTGACGTACTGCATTGCTACATGGTACTCCAGCTGCAGTATGTCAGACAAAAAAGCCCTGCAGAGGATAATCAAGGGGGCTGAGAGGGTAATTGCAGTCTCCCTCCCCTCTGTCCAAGAACTTTTTCACAACTGTTGTAGGAGCAGGGCACTGAACATTGTCAAGGACCGTTCTCACCCTCTGCATTAACACTTTGAACGTCTTCCTTCTGGTAAACGATTCCGGAGCATCAGAGGCAGAACCACCAGACTGATCAACAGCTTCCTTCCACAAGCTGTCAGGTTGCTGAACAGTTGACCCGGAATCTCTCATACACACTACTGCACCTACGGACATTTTGTATATTATTTGTATATTATAGTTAGTTAGTTTTTTCCCAAGTATGTCTCAGGGATGTGTGAATGGATGGGGGGTGGGGGTGGGGGGGTGAAGCTATGTGTGAGTGTGTCTTAAATCATGCTGCTTCTATTTATATGGATGCCGAGAGAAACTCAATTTCATCTTGCCTGCACTACAGTTGTATGTACAGCAATATGACAAAAAAAGTTTGATTTGATTTTTGATTTTGATTTGATTTGAGAAAAAAAATTGTAGACCTGCACCAGGCTGGGAAGACTGAATCTGCAATAGGTAAGCAGCTTGGTGTGAAGAAATCAACTGTGGGAGCAATTATTAGAAAATGGAAGACATACAAGACCACTGATAATCTCCCTCGATCTGGGGCTCCATGCAGAGATCTCACCCCGTGGGGTCAAAATTATCACGAGAACGGTGAGCAAAAATCCCAGAACCACATGGGGGGACCTAGTGAATGACCTGCAGAGAGCTGGGACCAAAGTAACAAAGACTACATCAGAAACACACTGTCATATAATGTGATATTTATATGTGGTGTGTCTTTAAGACTGTGGTGACGTCACAGGTCAGAGTTGACCTTCACCGAGTGATATGTATGAAAATGGCGATGTGTTGATGTTGCCGCCTGTTAATGTTCCCGCTCCTAGTTTTTAAAAGAGAACTTTGTTGAAACCACTATTCGTGTGGACCTCAGTTCTTTACATGGTGTCAGAAGTGCTTGACGGACGCTCTGCTTCAGTAAGATGGCCAAGTTTAATCCCCCGGAAAGTTTTCCTTTTCATCGTCCAAATGAATGGGCAGGCTGGAAAGAGCGCTTTCTGCGTTTCCGAACGGCTACAAAACTGAATAAAGAGGACGGCGAAATTCAGGTCAGTTCACTGATTTACGCCATGGGCCCCGAAGCTGAAAACATCTTCAAATCATTCTCATTTACTGAGGAAACGGATCAAAAGAAGTTTGACGTTGTGTTAGGAAAATACGACGAGTACTTCTGTCCCAAACGGAACGTGATCCATGAGCGCGCTTTTTTTCACCAGAGGCTGCAGCGGCCTGGTGAGAAAGTGGAAATGTTTATCAGAGCCCTTCATGAGATGTCAGAACACTGTGACTTTGGTGTAAAGACAGATGAACATATCCGTGACCGAATTGTTGTGGGCATCCTTGATAAAGAGCTGTCACGTAAACTGCAGATGATGGCTGATCTAACGCTTGCCCAAACCATTCAAACAGTTCGCCAGTACGAGGAGGTTGTCCTCCAGGTTCACCAGCAGGGGGAGGCACACGCCACGGTGCAGGAGATCCAGGGAAAAGCAGCAGGCAGAGGAAGATCTCCATTTAAACCAAGGAAAGGAAAAAGTGGAGAGCAAAAAGACTCATGGTGTGGAAGATGTGGAAAATTAAAACACAGAGATCCTGAAAAGTGCCCAGCCATGAAGTCAACATGCAACAAGTGTAAAAAGGTGGGTCACTGGGAAAAGAAATGTCACAGTAAATCAGTCAGAGAAGTCACTGAAGAGACAGTTTCCCAGACACCATTTTTTTGGGGCGCAGTCACAAAAACAGACAGAAATGATGACCCATGGACCATACAGCTTACAATTGGAACAACACCAGTCAATTTTAAAACTGATACGGGTGCAGATGCAAACATTATGGGACAAAAGACATTTAACGAACTAGTTCCTAAGAAGGAATTAGAGCCATCTAATGTCACACTGTGCAGCCCGGGTGGTCAGTTGGACTGTATAAGGAAATTTCAAGCCTTCACAGAATACAAAGAAAAACCATATACTTTTCCTGTGTATGTCATCAGTGGCAATAATGCAAACAATTTGCTGGGCAGAGACACAGCAATGTCGATGGGGCTTGTGAAGCGTGTTGAAGAAGTACACAAAGCATTTGGTGAGCATGGAACACTTAAAACAGAACCAGTTAAAATCCTGTTAAAAGAGAATGCTCAGCCATACACAGTGCACACTGCCCGTCGTGTCCCTTTGCCACTTTTGCAGAAGGTTAAAGAGGAATTGCAGCGTATGGAGGAGAATAATGTGATTGAAGCTGTGATTGATCCTACAGATTGGTGTGCGCCAATGGTACCAGTCCCAAGGAAAAATGGAAAAGTGCGGATCTGTGTCGATTTAAAGAGGTTAAATGAAGCTGTACGAAGAGAGAGGTATGTTCTCCCTACTGCAGAGGAAATCACTGCAAAACTTAGTGGAGCAACCACATTCACATCATTGGATGCTGCCTCCGGGTTTTGGCAGATTCCTCTCCATCCAGAAAGCAGTAAATTAACAACCTTTATCACACCCTTTGGGAGATATGCATTCAAACGTCTTCCATTTGGGATCACAAGCGCTCCTGAAATTTTTCAGCGCAAAATGACAGAAACCCTCAACGGCCTGGAAGGCGTGGCTATCTACATGGATGACATACTGGTGTACGGCGACACTCCTGAACAGCACGACTAGCGTCTCAGCAAGGTACTGGAAAGGATCGAGTCAGCCGGACTTAAACTGAACAGAGAAAAATGTAAGTTTAGACAAAACAAGCTTCACTTCTTGGGCCAAGAAATTGACAAATCAGGTGTGAGACCCGACCCTGATAAAGTCAAGGCAATCCGCGAGCTCCCTCCACCACAGAACGTGCATGACCTCAAGCGTGTCCTAGGCATGTTTAACTACCTAGGGAAATATATCCCAAATCTGTCGACAGTGGGCCAGCCACTATATGAACTGTTGAAATCCAAGTCAGTGTGGATGTGGGACCATTCTCAGCAGGAGGCATTTCAACGCATCAAAGACATTCTGTCTACTTCTCCAGTTCTGAAATTCTATGATGTGAATCGACCTACTGCCGTATCAGCCGATGCCAGCAGCTATGGTATAGGTGGAGTACTACTGCAACTGCACGATGGAAACTGGAAACCTGTGGCATACTGCTCACGTCGTCTGTCAGAGGCCGAGACTAGATATGCACAGATAGAGAAGGAGTGTTTGGCGAGTGTCTGGGCATGCGAGAGATTCGAGAAGTACCTCTGTGGTCTGGAAGATTTTAAGTTGGTTACAGATCACAAACCCTTGGTGCCTCTCATGAACAAAAAGGACCTGGACAATGTGCCAATACGGTGCCAAAGGCTACTTATGAGACTTATGAGGTTTAAACCGACAGCCGAATATGCTCCGGGAAAGACCTTGGTAGTAGCTGATACACTCTCAAGAAGTCCACTACAGTGCGTAGAAAACGAGACTGATACTCACTCTGATGTAGCATGCTACATAGCAGCAGTTATTGATAACTTGCCAGCTACTACACATAAAATAGACACTATAAAGACCTCTACAGCAGCTGACTGTAACCTACAGTTGGTGTTGCGGTACATCAAGTCAGGATGGCCAGAATACATAGGCAATGTCCCAGCAGCTATCAGAGACTATTTTCCCATTAAAAATGAACTGTCTGAATGTGATGGAATTATCACCAGAGGAAGCCGCATGCTGATTCCGGATGTGCTCAGAGCAGACATCTTGGATCGAATACATGATGGACATCAAGGTCTGACAAAATGCAGAGAGCGGGCCTGCACATCTGTGTGGTGGCCTGGCATCTCATCTGAAATCAAACGCAAAGTCCAGTCCTGTCAGGTGTGTCGTGAGATGAGACCAGCTCAGCAAAAAGAGCCTCTCTTGTCAACCCCTCTACCTGATCGACCCTGGAAGAGACTTGCTGTTGACCTGTGTGAGCATAACAAGCACACCTACCTTGTTGTGTCAGACTATTTCTCTCGGTTCCTCGAGATACTTCATCTGCCAGTAACCACTGCTTCTCAGATGATCTTAAAGCTGAAGGCAGTGTTTGCGAGGTTTGGTTGTCCAGATGTAGTTGTATCTGACAATGGGCCTCAATTCTCATGCCAAGAATTTAAAAAGTTTGCAAGGGAGTTTGACTTTTTGCACATCACCTCAAGTCCACATAACCCCCAAGGAAACGGACATGCAGAGAGGGGAGTTCAAACAGCAAAAAGAATCTTAAAGCAGCAAGATCCTTTGCTCGCCCTCATGTGCTTTCGATCAACGCCCTGCACCACCACAGGCGTGAGTCCCGCAGAGCTACTTATGGGTCGAAAGATCAAAACAACTCTTCCTACACTCGAAGTGAATCTTCAGCCCCGATGGCCTGATCTGGAAGTCGTCAGGAACAAGGATGCAATGGAGAAACAGAAACAAGCATTCTACTTCAATCAGCGCCATGGAGCTAAACCCCTACCTTCGTTGAAGCCAGGAGATTCAGTCCTCACAAAGCTGGGCCATCAGAAATCCTGGAAAACACCCGCTGTTGTCACAGGAGAAAGCAGCACACCTCGCTCCTTTTTTATTGAAACACCCCAGGGAGCAACTTTGCGACGCAACCGCCGTCACTTGCAACATGATCCTGAATCAGCCAGAGAGATACACTCTTCAGCTCCAAATGACCTGCAGCCAGAGATTGTCGATCAGCAGCCTGAAACTGCAGCTGCTGCTGACACTATTTTACCAGAATCCAGTGTCAAACCGCCAGACCCAAAGCAAGGACTGTTGTTTACCCGGTCCGGTAGAATGATTAAACCTGTGCAAAGACTAGATTTGTAGAGAAAAAAAAAAAAGAAAAATGAAAAGAGAGAAATTCACGTGTTCACTGTGATAAGTGTGGTTATATGTGGTTCAATAATTAAGCCATGGGCTGTGGGGAAGGGTGAAATGGAAATGGAAAATGTTTGAATTGAAAATTGTTTTGTTCTGAAAAAAAAAAAAAGCTAAAAAAAGGGGGAGATGTCATATAATGTGATATTTATATGTGGTGTGTCTTTAAGACTGTGGTGACGTCACAGGTCAGAGTTGACCTTCACCGAGTGATATGTATGAAAATGGCGATGTGTTGATGTTGCCGCCTGTTAATGTTCCCGCTCCTAGTTTTTAAAAGAGAACTTTGTTGAAACCACTATTCGTGTGGACCTCAGTTCTTTACACACACTACGCCACCAGGGACTGAAATCCTGCAGGGACTGACGTGTCCCCCTGCTTAAGCCAGTACATGTCCAGGCCCGTCTGAAGTTTGCTAGAGAGCATTTGGATGATCCAGAAGAAGTTTGGGAGAATGTCATATGGTCAGATGAAACCAAAATAGAACTTTTTGGTAAAAACTCAACTTGTCGTGTTTGGAGGTGAAAGAACACCATACCTACTGTGAAGCATGGGGGTGGAAACATCATACTTTGGGGCTGTTTTTCTGCAAAGGGAACAGGACGACTGATCCGTGTAAAGGAAAGAATGAATGGGGCCATGTATCATGAGATTTTGAGTGAAAACCTCCTTCCACCAGCAAGGGCATTGAAGATGAAATGTGGCTGGGTCTTTCAGCATGACAATGATCCCAAACACACCACCCGGGCAACGGAGGAGTGGCTTCTTAAGAAGCATTTCAAGGTTGTGGAGTGGCCTAGCCAGTCTCCAGATCTCAACCCCATAGAAAATCTTTGGAGGGAGTTGAAAGTCTGTGTTGCCCAGCGACAGCCCCAAAACATCACTGCTCTAGAGGAGATCTGCATGTAGGAATGGGCCAAAATACCAGCAACAGTGTGTGAAAACCTTGTGAAAACTTACAGAAAACGTTTGACCTCTGTCATTGCCAACAAAGGGTATATAACAAAGTATTGAGATGAACTTTTGTTATTGACCAAATCCTTATTTTACTGAGGAATTTACCAATTAATTCATTAAAAATCCTTCAATGTGATTTTCTGGATTTTTTTTTCCTCTTGTTTTATCTCTCATAGTTGAGGTATACCTATGATGAAAATTGGAGACCTCTCTCATCTTTTAAGTGGGAGAACTTACACAATTGGTGGCTGACTAAATACTTTTTTACCCCACTATATATATGTGTGTGTTAAATAATTTGGGGCCCAATACTGGCCCCTGGGGGACCCACAGGCAATTCCCACACACCCAGACTGATATTCTCCCATCTTCACAAACTGTTGTCTCTCAGATAATAACTTGTAACCCAATTCAGTGCCATTCCCCTAATACATTTGCAGTTTATCAAGAAGTATTGAATGATTTATTGTATCAAATGCTTCTCTAAAATCTATAAATACACCAAGTGCATATTTTCCTTGATCTAATGCATTTATTATTTCCTCTGTTGCTTCCATTATTGCCAACGATGTTGAACTCTTTGGTCTAAATCCATATTGATTATGATTAAGCAGATCATGTTTATTTAAAAAAAAAATTCTAATCTGTTGTTGAAGAGTTTTTCCAGAATCTTTGAAAATTGTGGGAGGAGCGATAGTGGTCTGTATTTTGTGTACTGGTGTTTATTTCCTTTCTTGAGTAATGGTATACTTTTGCTATTTTCATTTTCTGTGGGAATGAGCTAGTTTGAAATGACAGATTACAAATATATGTAAATGGTTTTAATATGCCATCAACAGTTCTTTTTACTAGTGCCATATCAATACCATCACAATCAGTAGATAATTTATTTTTACACTTTTCAACAACAGATTTCACCTCTAAATTCATCCACAGCTGAGAGAAAGATTGACTGAGGGTTATTTCCAATCAATGTTTCACTCACGGTGTCTTTAATTAGCACCCAGTGTGAGAATTTCTCTTGGTGCCCCTCTGTTAATGAAAAAAAAAACAAAACCCAAAAAACACAATGGTCACAGAAATAACTTGAATCTGACAAAAGTGGTAATGGGGATGAACTACCCCCCTTAGAAAAAAACAAGTAGGCTGACCGAGTTAATTTCCCTGGCCATAAATCTTGACAACAGACTAAGGGAACGGGCAGCAGAATGCAGGACTTCCGGTGGCTTGGGTGCCCAGTATCGCCACACCCCTCAGCCTTCCCTATTGGCTCTACCTCACTCTGACTCCCCCAAGGCCCCGGAACCTATGGTAGAGGGACCATCCAGGTTATCTCTAATGGAGAAACAGCGCCGCCGCGAGTTGGGGTTGTGCCTTTACTGTGGCAGCGAGGAGCACGAGGTAGTGTCATGCCCTCTACGGCCAAAAGGAGTAGTCCGTGCGTCGCAGTAGGGGAACTCACGGACTCACCTCAATCTAATCCCCTCTCCAGATTCCTTCTCCCTATTTGCTTCATTCACAATCATAAGGAAATTGTTACACATGCATTAATTGATTCGGGGACGGAGCAGAGCTTTATTTCAGGGGATCTGGCAACCCAGTTAGGCCTTAGATCTAATCACTTAGATCCCCACTTAGACTCATCGCTTTGTCCAAAGCCCCCCTTGCCACAGTATCTCAGCAGACCGCCCCAGTGTCTGTCATTATCTCTGGGAATCATCGGGAGGAGTTGAGGTTTTTTGGGTTGCTGGTCTCCTCTTCCCCAGTGATTCTCGGCTACCCCTAGTTACACCTCCATAATCCCTCCATTGACTGGCGCTCCGGCAAAGTGATGTCTTGGAGCTCGTTCTGTCTGGGCACCTTTCTTCAATCTGCCGCTTGCTAGCCATCCATGCCCCTGGGTGCTCCCATCACCCCCCCCCCCAATCTGTCCAAAGTTCACCTGGAGTACCATGACCTTGGGGCCGCCTTCAGTAAGGCCCAGGCCCTTTTCCTTCCCCCTCACCGCCCATATGACTGCACCATCAACCTCTGTGCCGGAGCCACGCTGCCGTCGAGTCATCTGTACAGCCTGTCACCTCCGGAGTGGGAAGCCATGGAGGCTTATATTAAAGGATCTTTAAACTCTGGCATAATTTGGCTGTCATCCTCTGCGGTGGGGGTGGGTTTTTTCTTTAGTGGCAAGAAGGACGGTTCACTGAGGCCATGCATTGACTTTAGAGAATTAAATAACATCAGCATCAAGGACAAGTACACCCTTCCTCTGATTAACATGGCATTCGAATCCCTCCAGGGGGCCTCCTGGTTCACCAAGCTGGAACTCCATAATGCCTACCATCTGGTGCGGATCCGGGAAGGCGACGAGTGGAAGACGGGGTTTCGGACCCCCAGCAGACACTTTGAGTACCTTGTAATGCAGTTTGGTCTGACCAATACCCCCTCTGTGTTCCAGCGCCTGATCAACAACATGCTGAAGGATTTCTTGGGGGTTTTTGTGTTCGTCTATCTTGACGATATCTTAATTTTTTCACAGTCTTTGGATGCGCATCGGGTGCATGTGAGGTGGGTTTTGCAGCGGCATCTGAAAAATAAGCTATTCGTCAATGCCGAGAAGTGCGAGTTCCACGCCTCCAAGAAATCCTTCCTGGGCTTCATAATCTCCCATAACGAAATCCTTCCAGATCCCAGCAAGATAAAGGCGGTGGTAGAATGGGCCACTCCCTCTTCCAGGAAACAGCTTCAGCAGTTTTTGGGGTTCGCCAATTTTTACCGCCGTTTCATGCAGAATTACAGCACTATTGCTCTCCCCCTGACACGTCTCACTTCTCCCAAGGTCCCTTTCCGGGGGACGGAGGAGGCAGCTACAGCTTTTACGGTCCTCAAGAAGAAGTTCTCTGACTGCCCCATCCTGACTCAGGTGGACCCTGCGCTCCAGTGCCTGGTGGAGGTGGACACCTCGGACTCGGGGGTGGGAGCCGTTCTTTCTCAGCGGTCCCTGACAGATGGCAGGATCCAACCATGTGCTTTCTTCTCTTGTTGGCTGTCCCCGGCGGAGCGGAATTACGACATTGGTGACAGAGAGATTCTGGCAGTCAAGCTTGCTCTGGAGGAGTGGCGTCATTGGTTGGAGGGGGCCTCTCAGCCGTTCTTGGTTTGGACTGACCACAAGAACCTGGAGTACCTCAGGACGGCCAAGCGCCTGAAAGCACGCCAGGCCGCCTGGTTCCTGTTCTTTGGACGCATTGACTTTACCATCACGTACCGCCTCGAGTCCAAAAACATCAAACTTGACACTCTCTCCAGGCAGTTCGCCTTGGATGCTACTGAAGTAACTGAATATCCTATTCTTTCTCCTCCGTGTGTCATGGGTGCCTTCTCGTGGGGCATCAGAGAGAAGGTCCTGAAGGCACAGGATGCCGGGGTGGACCCGGGGGGGGGGACCAGTGGGGAGGCTGTTCGTCCCATCGGCCATTCGGGGTGAAGTCATCCACTGGGCCCACGCGTCCAGGTTCTCGTGTCACCCTGGGAGGGCCCGCACAGTGGCGCTCCTCCAAAGGACGTTTTGGTGGCCTTCTCTTCAGATGGACGTTGGGGAATACATCTGCGCCTGCCCCCAGTGTGCCGCTGGCAAGACTTCTTCTTTCTCTCTAGCCGGGTTGCTCCACCCTCTCCCTACTCCCGGCAGGCCCTCATCCCATGTGACATTGGACTTCATCACCGGCTTCCCACCTTCTAATAACAATACTGTTCTCACCATTGTCGACAGGTTTTCCAAGGCCCCTTACTTCATTCCCCTGCAGGGGCTGCCTACAGCGAAGGAGACGGTGGACCTGTTCATCCAGCATGTGGTGAGACTGCACGGGATCCCCCTGGACATCGTCTTCAACAGGTGTCCCCAGTTCATCTCCCAAGTGTGGAGGTCTTTCTGCAATGCTCTTGGGGCTACGGTGAGCCTGTCATCTGGATACCACCCTCAGACCAACGGGCAATGAGATGAGATGAGATTAAACTTTATTGTCATTACACATGTATGAATACAAGGTAACGAAACGTGACTTGGCATTTGGGCACGCTCTGCAGAGCGCATCCAAGGCCGGGGCAGCTGCTAGGCGCCAGTGATAAAGAAGAAAGAAAATAAAAAAGAGAAGGGATAATGACACAGTAGGCGAGAGAAAAAAAACATGTTTATCAAATTGTTGTTCAGTAAGTGAGCGAAATTTTGATTGCAGGAAAAAAAAAACCTCAATGCACATTTAGCAGACAACAGAACCAAAGTCAGAGAGGATCAGTGAATGAATGGATGTAATTCAGTATAAGTGAATCAGTGTGTTCGTGTATGTTGAATGCAGGTGGGTGTTTATCAGTTACTGGAGGCAACAAATGTCTCCCAGCCGAGATGTTATGTCTTAGTGTCTGAAACTCGGAAGCATGTCCTTGAGGCATGGCAGATGGAAATTTCCTGAGCCAGTCACTGTCCCTGAGTTCAGATTGTAGCACACCAGAATGTTTATGAAGAGAAGCACAATCTTCTGTTTTGTCTTAATCCAGGAGGAAAATAGTCAACAGGGCACCGAATTCAAGGTCTGATAACACAGATCACTGAGAGCATAGAATTTACAGCTCTTGCAATACTGTGTTCATAATTTCCATACATAGGCTTTAAATCCATTCTTGGAGGGCACCAAAACGACTCCAGATGTTTCCCTTCTAAACATGGGAAGCATGTCCGGCAGAGTCCATCTCTCTACAGTGCATGCCAGATGGTAATTTCCATGTAGTCTTGCCGTCAGTTAGTGCTCTCCCCCGTCTAGTCGAATTGTTGAAGAAGCAGCTACGCCGGGACCGCTTTGATTAGCTCTTCTAGTTAAATTTCCGATACACCAGGAAACTCCAGAGCCAATCAGCAGAAAATCCTGTGATCGTGCCAAACCAGATAGATGTTTCCACATCATCAGTCGAATCATGCAGACACATGTGTTCCAATCCATGGGTCTCTCCATAGGGGCTCCCCCTGGCCCAAATTTATGTAAAAAGTTGTTAATTTTATTAAAGCTGCTCACCAAATCCATTTTTTTCATTTGGATCAAGATTCAGCCAGAAGAACAGCAACGCAGACAAGACAGCAAGCTGGGATTCTCAGTTAGGGAGGGTGGAGGAGGGTGAAAGAGGGAGCAGAAGAAAAAGCGACCGTTCTCTCTGAAGGGCAGGAAGGCAATGCGAAGGCAATGCGAACGGGCTAACCAAGAGCTGGAGGCTGCACTGCGGTGTGTGGCCACCGCCAACCCGGCATCGTGGAGCACGCATCTACTGTGGATTGAATACACCCACAACACGACAGTCTCCTCGGCTATTGTCATGTTCCATTCGAGGCTTCGCTGGGGTACAACCCCCAGTTGTTTCCTGAGGAGGATGGAGACATTGCCGTCCCGTCCGTCCGGGCGCACCTGAGGCGCTGCCACCGGCTGTGGAAAGCGATCCGGAGCGTGCTACGGCACATGGCAGAGCACAATTCCACGGTTGCCAACCACCGCAGGACACCAGCCCCTTCCTACCAAGTCAGACAGCAGGTATGGCTATCCACCATACATATTAACCTGAAGGCAGAGTCTAAGAAGATGTCCCAATGGTTCATTGGGCCTTTTGCCATCTCTGATATTATTAAGCCTGTTTCTGTGCGCCTAGCTCCCCCCCCCCCGCATCTGTCCTACATTCCACGTTTCTCAGCTCAAACCCTTCTGTTCCAGCCCTCTGTGTCCCCCTCCCAGGACTTCTCTCCGCTGATGTTGATCAACGGCGACCCGGCATGGAAGGTCAATGTCATCCTCGACGTCCGTTGCTGGGGTCGCGGCCTACAATACCTGGTGGACTGGGATGGCTACGGGCTAGAATGGAGGTCCTGGGTGCATCCCTCCTTCGTCTTGGATAAAGACTTCATTAGAGACTTCCATTGGGTGCACCCAGGTAGGTTGGATCGACCGCCGAGAGGAGTCTCGTGGGGGTGGGGCACTGTAATGGTCTGCTCCAGTCCTCATTCCCTTCAGCTGGGTGCACACCTGCTCCTCATCACGGCCTGAGTTATTAAAACCACGCTGACCTGGGTTCAATGCGGAGTTGTCTGTCTAAACTCCATAAGACCTTCTCCTGCCTTCGTCTTTGTTCCTGAGTTTCAATCTAAGCCTATCCTTGTCCTCGCTCCTAGCCTTGTGCCCACCAGCGTTAGGAAGAATCCTCCTCCAGTTCAAGTAAGCCTCGTTCATTCTTCTAATCCCTCTCTCAGTCCCCTGTGCACAGGCGGAGCTCCGTGGCGGCGGATCTCCCCCTCCCTGTGGCGGCGGATCTCCCCCTCCCTGTGGCGGCGGACCACCTTCCTTCCCTCCTGGTGGCGGACAATGCCGTACCACTCACCCTGCACACATTTACCTCCAGCTTCCGCAATGAGAACGGAGAACACTGTCCTCCTGGCCGTAGCCACCAAGCTGAACCTGAGTCGCCGGCCTCCGTCGGTCTATGATGACCATGGAAGAGAATCCTAAACATCTACTCTGCTGGAACAGCACCGCCTGTGGCTGAACAGGCCGATGTGCACCGGTGTTCTACCTTCCAGCATTGGGCGTTGGTAGGATTCAAGCCTGGGCAGGAAAATATGGAGGACAAGATGTTACCCATGCAGCATGTCCCCCCTCTCCATGTCACTGATGAATCCAAAGGAACAGCAGGGCTGCTATAGTTTGGCACCAGCGCTGTCGCAGGAGCTGCCAGAGCGATGTTGAGCACAACAGAGAACTGCCTTAGGGGCTCCGACTCCGGATTTTTCCTCAGGGTTGACTCCCGAAGCCTTTCCCGTGACCGGATGTGCCGCAAGGCAGCGGAGGTTTGAAATCAGGGTTTATCTTCCACTAGATGGGCTACCTTCCCAGGTTGACGAGCCACCATCTACCCGAAGCATCTGGTTTTAAGGCACCAGAGATCCGCCCTCGCCCCTTCTCCTATTAGTAAAAGCAGTTCCGCCGGGCTTAGAGACTAAACCACACGGGCAGGCTAGGAGTTGGACTTGGTTGTCAGAGGCTTTTCGAGACGCAAGCCGTAAGGAGCGTTTTATGAGCTGAACCTGAGCCGCTCAAGATCTCCACAAACAGTAAGCTTCAGACTAAACTGCACATCCCCATCAGTGATAACCTCTAACTGTCCCTGCTTCTGTGTGTCCCTAGGGTTGCCAGGTTGTACGGTGTTTTGCTCTCCCCCAGTGGCTTCAGACTACACATCCACGCATGCATACACAGACTCATTATTGTTAATAAACTTAATTGCATATATTCCTGAGTCTGAGTCTGGTCACTGGGTCTATACACCATGTCAGTCATGGGTGAAGAGGCTGTAGAGGATGGGGTTGAGGACACAGCCCTGTGGGACACCTGTGTTTGTGATGATGCTGGCTTAGGTCCTGTTACCCATCCTGACAGACTGGGGCCTGCCCGTCAGAAGGTCCAGTAGTCAGTCACAGAGGGTAGGGTGCAGGCCAAGTGAAGACAGTTGGTCGGTAAGTTTGTGGAGATTGACCGTGTTGAAGGCGGAGCAGTAGTCGACAAAGAGCATCCTGATGTAGGAGTCTTTATCTTCCAGGTGGGAGAGAGAATAATGGAGTGCTGCAGCAATGGCATCTGAGGTGGACCTGTTGGGCTGATAGGTGTACTGCAGGGGGTCCAGGGTATCCGGTATGATGTCCTGAATGAGGGCCAGCACCACTCTCTCGAAGCACTTCATGATGATTGGAGTGCTATAGGCCTGTAATCATTCAGACAGGTCAGCAGGCTCTTTTTGGGGAGGGGGGCGATGGTTGTGGTTTTGAAGCAGGAGGGGACTATGCTCTGGTTGATGGAGAGGTTGAAGATGGATGTGAGAATGTCAGTCAGCTCGGCAGCGCATGCTCTGAGAACCTGTCCAGGGATGTTATCTGGTCCTGCTGCCTTGCCGGGGTTGATATTCCTCAGTGCTCTGTTAACCTGGCCTGATGAGATGTTTAGTGGAGGGGGAGAGTACATGTGTGTGTGTGTGTGTGTGTGTGTGTGTGTGTGTGTGTGTGTGTGTCTCCTCTCTGCACTGTAGCTGGAGGTCTCAAAGCGGCTGTAAAAGATGTTGAGAACATCTGGCAGGCTGTCTGTGGCACTAATGATGTTGCTGTTGGTCCACCAGTAGTCTTTTTTTTTTTTGTCCTGTCAGGCAGCTAGGTAAGCAGAACAGGGATCTGTCACCCTTATTATGCCAAAACAGATTTACTTTGCCAAGAGGAGCTTATACGGTATCTAACTTTGTACTGTATATTGTTGTAAACTCACTTTCAATGCTTTATTTTACCCATGGAGGACCCGACAGGATGGGGAAGAGGGAAAGGAAGTGTGTGGAGTGGGAAAGAAAAGGGAGGGGAACAGACAAAAAGACAAACAAACCAACAACTAAAACAAACAGAAGACAGACTGCTACTTCCACTGAAGATGTCTCAACACGAGTCTGGTTTCCACACCTGTTAAAGGAGAGACACTTGTGCATGTGCATCTGTGTGCATATATATGAGAGCTTGCGCAAAATAAGTGTGTGCATGTGAGTGTTTTGTCAGGAAACATACGAAGCGGGGGGCTGGTCGCAGCAGCTCTCCCTCCGGGAACCCCAAGCAGGCAAGGCAGCGCCAACAACCCCCACAGGGCACAAACTCCCGAGGTCAGCAAGCCCCAGGAAGGCTAGTCATCCACCCCCGGAGGGATGATTGAGGGAGGCCAGGCCACCAAGCGGCCAGCGTGGCGGGCCCACACCCCCGGACCCACCAACCCCCCAACCCTCCAGTGGGGCCAACGCCCGCCCCTGGGCCCCAAGCGCCAGGAGGCCAGTGACCCCACCCCCCAAGCATGAGCCCCTGTCCTCTTGTAGTCTGTGATGTGTTGCAGGCCTTGCCACATGCGCCCCGGGTCAGGAGTGGAGTAGAGGCTGTCCAGCTTTTCCCTGTACTGCCGCTTGGCTGTTGTTATAGCCTTCCTCAGTCCATACTTTGCAGATTTGTACTTGATCTCTTTGCCTGATTTAAATGCAAGAGAGCGAGCATGCAGCATCTGACGTACCTGACTGTTGATCCAGGGCTTCTGGTTGGGAAATTTCCTGACTTGTATTGTGGGTACGATGGTATCAGCACACATGCTGATGTACCCAGTCACATACTCAGCATAGTTCTGTATGTTTACAGAAGAGTCCTCTCGGGTGTCTGCAGCTTTAAACACCTTCCAGTCTATACAGGAAAAACAGTCTTGCAGGGTGCTCTCAGCCTGTGGAGTCCAGCGTTTAATTTTTCTAATAACAGGGTTTGTTTGTTTCAGCTTTTGTCTGTAGGCCGGGTACATAAACAGGGAGATGTGATCTGACTGTCCGAAGTTGGGGTAGGGTGCCGCTCTGTATGCACCACGTATGTTTGTGTAAACATGATCCAGTGAGTTCTTATCGCGGGTGGGAATGTCGACATGCTGGTAATATTTGGGAAGTACAGTCCGTAAATTGCACTGGTTAAAGTCACCAGCAACAATAAAAGCATCATCGGGATGGGTCATCTCTACTGCACTGATGACATCATGCAGGTTGTGTAGTGCTGCTGTGCAGTTGCTGCACGGGCAGATGTAAACAGCGGCCAAAAACACAGCAGTGAATTCCCTCAGTAGATAATAGGGATGACATTTCAGCAGTAAAAACTCCACATCAGGCAAACAATGCTTGTAAACATTCTGTACATCGCTGCACCACGAGTTGTTGATAAACACACACACTTTGTCTTACCCGAGGCTTCAGTCCGGTCCGCCCGATGTGCTGACTGAGTCTGTAGCTAAATGGCGCATTCAGGGACTCTGTCTGAGAGCCAGGCCTCACAGAAAATTAGGGCACAACACTCTCTTGTCTCCCACTGGTCTTCAATCCTTAGTCTTAGTCCATCTAGCTTGTTTTTCTGGGACCGTACTTTAGCTAGCAGGAAGCTAGGTAGAGATGGACAGCTAGCGTGAGCTTTTAGCCTAGCATGTTGCCCCCCTCTCTTACCTCGCTGGCTCCGCTTCTGACGTGCTCTCTTGGGGTCAGCATGTTCATGCGGGCTTGGTGCTTCGGGGCCTTCCTGGGGGTGGTGCTGATCGCTACGTGGTCGCACAATGCATTGCAGATGGGATGGCATGAAGCCAGTAAATTCCCTACGACTGCTTGTCTTGGTGATGTCCAGTAGTGTTTGTCGGTCGTACAGTGGGGTAAAAAAGTATTTAGTCAGCCACCAGTTGTGCAAGTTCTCCCACTTAAAAGACGAGAGAGGTTTCCAATTTTCATCATAGGTATACCTCAACTATGAGAGACAAAATAAGAAAAAAAAAATCCAGAAAATCACATTGAAGGATTTTTAATGAATTAATTGGTAAATTCCTCGGTAAAATAAGGATTTGGTCAATAACAAACATTCATCTCAATACTTTGTTATATACCCTTTGTTGGCAACGACAGAGGTCAAACGTTTTCTGTAAGTCTTCACAAGGTTTTCACACACTGTTGCTGGTATTTTGGCCCATTCCTCCATGCAGATCTCCTCTAGAGCAATGATGTTCTGGGGCTGTCGCTGGGCAACACAGACTTTCAACTCCCTCCAAAGATTTTCTATGGGGTTGAGATCTGGAGACTGGCTAGGCCACTCCAGGACCTTGAAATGCTTCTTAAGAAGCCAGTCCTTTGTTGCCTGGGCGGTGTGTTTGGGATCATTGTCATGCTGAAAGACCCAGCCACATTTCATCTTCAATGCCCTTGCTGGTGGAAGGAGGTTTTCACTCAAAATCTCATGATACATGGCCCCATTCATTCTTTCCTTTACACGGATCAGTCGTCCTGGTCCCTTTGCAGAAAAACAGCCCCAAAGTATGATGTTTCCACCCCCATGCTTCACAGTAAGCATGGTGTTCTTTCTCCTCCAAACACGACAAGTTGAGTTTTTACCAAAAAGTTCTATTTTGGTTTCATCTGACCATATGACATTCTCCCAATCCTCTTCTGGATCACCCAAATGCTCTCTAGCAAACTTCAGATGGGCCTGGACATGTACTGGCTTAAGCAGGGGGACACGTCTGGCACTGCAGGATTTGAGTCCCTGGCGGCGTAGTGTGTTACTGATGGTAGCCTATAGGGCCTTTTCCACTAGCACGCTTTAGCGCGACACGGGACGGCTCAGCATGCTTTGTACGCTTTTCCACAAGCCCCAACACGGTTTAACAGCTGCAATTCTCAGCCCCGCTGAAGGGCAGGGTACAGCAGTGCTGAGCTGTGCCGTGTTGTGACGTTAACAGACTGGTCGCCGCTGATTGGTCAGGTCGTAACCGGCGCTGATTGGTCAGGTTGTAACCGCCCCTCTCCTCCTCCTCATCTACCAAATCTTCACCACCTTCTCAATAAAGTTTTTGAAAAAAAAAAAAGAATCTTCACGACCGCCTTTACTCAGCACGCAACCACTGTTGGCGGTTCCTTTACAGTTTATTCTCTATCAAAAATGGCTTCGTGTAATAAGGGTGTTTCATGGACCAATAAGGAGGTGCAGTGTCTGCTCACTGCATTGTCAGACGAACGTATCCAGCGCGAGTTACACGGAGCCGCCCGGAATGAAAAAATATACCGGGAGGTCTCGACATTGGAGTCCTTTAACGGTGAGTTTTAATTTTTTATTGTGCGTTTTTTCGCAAATATATTCGGTAAGATGCTCAGTTTATTTATGCAATAAAAAAGCTGTTCATCTGTGGATGGATCGCTGCTTTATTGCAGCACAATGCGGACTAAAGCTTTTATTTTAATTATTCATGTGAACAATACGCTGAAATAAGTTTATGTATTCTTGTTAAAAACTATTGTCTTTTCTGTATATCTTGCACTTACGTGCTGTATTTTATTGTGTGCATTTTCCTTGTAGAATCATCCCACGCGTCCGCTGCGACAGCCCGTCCGGATTATTCAACCGAGCCATCCTGACCCACAGCTGGCAGAGACGCCTTCATTCATCCGAGTCGTGACCCAGTTTGGGAAGCTGGTGTAGACACTCAGTGGTCGGCGTGTATAAAATGTCGATTAACCTTCATGTTGTGTTGCAAAGTTTTTTTTTTCTTTTAATATTTTGTATATAATAAAATGGAATTGTTTTGGAAAGTGTGGTTTGTCTGTTATAACACTGAATTATAAAACAGTATAATTACATAGAAATTCCATTGCCTAGTCTGATCAAAATGATACTGATCTTCCTGTCAGGGTCAACCATTGTAAAGGTAATGTAATTTTTAACTAGACCAAAAAAGAAATCTTTTTGTAAGCTTTCTGTTCTTTTTATTGAAATATCATAAAAAATTAGCCCCTCATGATCCAGTTATAAACTTTGGGTACATTTTTTATGTTAACTTATAAGAAGTTGCACAGTTGGACTTTAAAATGCAGCAGGAGAGACTGACCAAGCTTACAAGTCAAAGTATGTAAAAAAGTAAGTATATGTAAATTGAATGTTCTATCGGTATTCCAAATTCAGAGATTTACAATACTTTAGAAGGAGTGTAGCATCATCTAAACGGAAAATAATAATACTGTTGTTCCAAACATTGACCTGAAGGTGAAAAACATGAATTTTTTTAATTCAGTACATCCAAAATGCCCTAGGATGTAAAAAATAATAATTTGGTGTAGGCCAGTGTGCCACCGTCTCATTATTTAATACGAATATAAAGTTTCAGCTCAATATTTCTAGGTCATTTGGCAGTTAATTCAAAACAAAAGTGACTTGTGTTGTTGCAGCTTAATTATGAGATAAAATTAATTGTGAGATAAATCCACAGAGCGAGCAAGGCAATAATCCTCGGATCCTTTTTTGTCTCGTGTAAATAAGGACTCAGTTGGGTGCGTAACGTCACGGGAGTGTGGCCCCACCTCGCTAAGAATCTGCTGCTGCCCCGCTTCTAAAACCTCCTAAAAAAAAAAAAAACACAGCACAAGCACAACACCGTGCTAATGGAGACAGAAGCATTCCGAGCCGTACTGAAGTGAATCGAGCCGTACCGAGGTGTGCTGGGCTAGTGGAAAACAGGCTTTTGTTACTTTGGTCCCAGCTCTCTGCAGGTCATTCACTAGGTCCCCCCATGTGGTTCTGGGATTTTTGCTCACCGTTCTCGTGATAATTTTGACCCCACAGGGTGAGATCTTGCGTGGAGCCCCAGATCGAGGGAGATTATCAGTGGTCTTGTATGTCTTCCATTTTCTAATAATTGCTCCCACAGTTGATTTCTTCACACCAAGCTGCTTACCTATTGCAGATTCAGTCTTCTCAGCCTGGTGCAGGTCTACAATTTTGTTTCTGGTGTCCTTTGACAGCTCTTTGGTCTTGGCCATAGTGGAGTTTGGAGTCTGACTGTTTGAGGTTGTGGACAGGTGTCTTTTATACTGATGATGAGTTCAAACAGGTGCCATTAATACAGGTAACGAGTGGAGGACAGAGGAGCCTCTTAAAGAAGTTGTTACAGGTCTGTGAGAGCCAGAAATCTTGCTTGTTTGTAGGTGACCAAATACTTATTTTACTGAGGAATTTACCAATTAATTCATTAAAAATCCTTCAATGTGATTTTCTGGATTTTTTTTTTTCTCATTTTGTCTCTCATAGTTGAGGTATACCTATGATGAAAACTGGAGACCTCTCTCATCTTTTAAGTGGGAGAACTTGCACAATTGGTGGCTGACTAAATACTTTTTTGCCCCACTGTATGTTTGCAGTGCATGACCTTTATGCACTGTAGAACGAGCAGCAAACATGCAAAAAAGGAGAAAAAGTCGGCATTCGAGAATAGAAGGGACAAACACGTCGGCCTTGGGGGGCGCCATGTTGTTTTTTTACTCACTGAAAAAAGTGCTGATTTGTTACCTGAGATTGTTAATCTTGATTTTGATGCTGACAAACTTGTTCAAGCACAACAAAGTGAGAAGAGAAAAAAGGAAAAGAAAAGGACTAAAAAGAGGAAGGAAAAGAAGAAATTAAACATAAAAAGGGAAATGTAAATGTGATGGCTGACATACTTTCTCGTGTTCCCATTTGAAGACAGATATCTTTGGGGAAGATGTCTGGTCTTTAGGGAGGGAGGTGTTATGGCCCTGGCAATTATTTTGTGTTTTTTCTTTGTTCTGTTTGGTGTTTTTTATTGCTGCAGTGAGTCATCATCTTCATAGAGGACCTTCGCAGGTGCAGCGCCCCGCAGCTGAGCGGAAGTCATTGGGGATTGGCTGAAACTTGCACTGACACCAATTTAAAACCCCGGGCCGGACTAGTTGACAGTTGGCAGCTTGAAAGCAGCAGCATCTCGTTTTGATCTCCAAACAGTGTGCTTTGCTTAGGTTGAGTAATTTGTTGTTAGCTATTTTGTAATTAGTTTGTTGTCAGTTACTTTGTGACCTTTTTTCCCCCAATGGATTTGTAAATACTCATGTATATAGATTGGTAAAACCACATTCTTGTATATATTCACAGAGCAGAAGGGGTGAGCTGCCTATTTTATTTGTGTCTGTTTTTCTCCTGTTTTTGTTAGTGTAGGAAGTCAGGTGTAGGGTTGTCTTTTTGTTCTTTTGGCTTCACATAGGATAGGTAGCACTAACTTGGTAAAGATTGGTGGGGTTTTGTTTATTGTTTTGGCCTTGGTTCACCCTGGAGTCATGCTCACTGGCCTGTAAATAATTCACATGTTAATAAAGCACACTGAACTTGTGATTAATCTCTGGTTTTGGTTTTTGGGGACCAGGTCCGGGCTTTTCCCATTCTGTTTATGGTGCGCTCCTTTTCCCCAAGACAGGGGGTGTAACAGCAGGTACGCTTGAATTTTCAGAAAAATAATATGAAAATTGATTAGTTGAAAAAGAAAACGCTTAGGCTGCTTAACGAGGAAGCAGAGAAATAAAAATCACTTTAAATGGTACTGTCTTTCTAGGAAAAATGGCAAATCTTTAGGGAAAATATAATAAGTGTAAAAGTTTAGGTAAAGAAAGAATTCTAATGAACAAAAAGCTGTATTTACCTTGAGTAAAAACAGGAGAACTTTGTGAATGGACCGGGAAGCCCCTGAAGCAAGAGGGATAAGAAACAGAGAGAGGTGCATGTCTCTGGCATTGAGAAGTGCCAAGGACAAAAGAGGTAGAGTTTAGCTTTTCAGTGGGACAAAAAGGAGCTCTGTCACATACATGGGGTCATCTTGAGTGACTCCACCAATCAGGGACTGGTTGCATCGCTCTTTCTATCTCTTGGTATGCACATCATCCTGCTCCGATTTGAAAAGAGTGGGAAGCAGAGATGGATTAGATTTAAATGGTGCTTTATATGTCAAGTGACAACTCAAAGTGCTTACAGTGAGTCCATTATTCATTCACGCCAGACAGCTATTGAAAGTGGTAAGCTCCTACTGTAGCCACTGCTGGCCTGTGGCAGACTGGCAGAAACGTGGCTGCCAATCTGCTCCAAAAGCCTCTCTGATCACTACCAAACATTTATACCCAGTGTCATGGACCCTGGACAAAAGGTGGGTAAAGTGTCTCGCAAAGGGACACAACGGAAGGATGGCTGGGGAGAGCAGGATTTGAACTGCCAACTCTCTGGTTATTGGACGACCCGCTCTACCTCCTGAGCTGCTGCTGCCCACATTTCCCTCCTCTGTTCCATTTTTGCTTAGCACTAAGCTGGATGGCAGGAAGTTCCATTTTTATATGGTCTTTGGCATGACCCGGACAGGACTTGAACCCCAACCTTCCGGTTGTGGAGCGGATGCTTTACCTCTAGGCTACCACTCCGGTCATAAAGAGAGATTGCTTTAGACTAAAACACTCAGAAATGTTTAATCATCACATAGCTAGGCATACTGGAATAAATAAATGTGACTGACACAGGTTTGTCTGCAACAATTTCTCTACATGATTTTGCCTATGCTACAATGGATATAAAAAGTCTACACACCCCTGTTCAAATGCCAGGATTTGGTGATGCAAAAAATGAGACCAAGATAAATCATTTCAAAACTTTTTACACCATTAATGTGACCTATAAACTGTACAACCCAATTATAAAAAAAACAAGTTGAAATCTTAAAAAAAAAATACAATAACCTCTTTGCCTAAATATGCACACCTTAATCTAATACTTTGGTGCAGCACCTGTGGCTTTTATTACAGCACTCAGTCTTTTTGGGTAGGAGTCTCTCAGTGTGGCTAATCTTGATGTGGCATTATTTGCCCACTCTTCTTTGCAACAATGTTCCAAATCTGTCAGATTGCAAGGACTTCTCCTGTGAACAGCCCTCTTCAGATTAGCCAACAGATATTCAATGGGATTCAGGTCTGGACTCTGGCTGGGCCATTCCAAAACTGTAATCTTCTTCTGGTAAAGCCATTCTTTTGTTGATTTGGATGTGTGCTATAGGTCATTATGCTGAAAGATGAAGTTCCTCTTCATCTTCAGCTTTCTAGCAGAAGCCTGAAATTGTTGAGGCAATACTGACTGGTGTTTGGAACTGTTAATAATTCCCTCCACCTTGACTAAGGCCCCAGTTCCAGCTGAAGACAAACAGCCCCAAAGCATAATGCTGTCATCACCATGCTTCACTGTAGGTATGGTGTTCTTTTGGTGATGAGCAGTGTTGTGTTTTTCACCAAATATACCTTTTGGAATTATGGCCAAAAAGTTCAGTCTTGGTTTCATCGGACCACAGCACAATTTCCCACATGCATTTAGGAGATTTCAAATGGCTTGGATGTTTTTCTTCGTAAGACAAGGCTTCTGTCTTGCCACCCTACCCCATAGCTCAGACATATGAAGGAGACAGGAGATTGTTGTCACATGAACTAAATAGAAAGTACTTGCCAGAAATTCCTGCAACTACTTCAATGTTGCTGTTGGCCTCTTGGCAGCCTCCCTGACCAGTTTTCTTCTCGTCTTTTCATCAATTTTGGAGGGACGTCCAGTTCTCAGTAATGTCACTGCTGTGCCATATTTTCTCTACTTGATGATGACTGTCTTCACTGTGTTTCATGGTATATTTAATACCTTGGAAATTCTTTTGTACCCTTCTCCTGACTGATATCTTTCAACAATGATATCCCTCTGATGTTTTCAAAGCTCTCTGCTGACAATGGCTTGTGCTGTAAGATACAGTATGACTACAAAAATGTCAGGAAAAGCCTACTAGAACAGCTGAACTTTATTTGGGGTTAATCAGAGGCACTTTAAATGGTGGCAGGTGTGTGGTGACTCCCATTTAACATGACGTGAATGTGATTGGTTAATTCTGAACACAGCTACATCCCCAGTTACAAGAGGATGTGCATATTTATGCAAACGAGTTATTATAAGTTTTTTTTTTATTATTTTATTTTTTTTCCCTTAAAAGATTTCAGTTTGTTTTTCAATTTGGTGCAGATGGTGGGCTGCACGGTGGTGCAGTGGTTAGCACTGCAGCAGCACAGTTTACCCTTGGCCGGGGGATTGTGGGTTCGATCCCAGCCCCCGACCAACAGTGACCTGTGTGGAGTTTGCATGTTCTCCCCGTGTTTGCGTAGGTTTACTCCGGGATTTCTCCGGTTTCCTCCCACATGCCAAAAACATGCAGGTTAGGTTAACTGGAGACTCTAAAGTGGCCCTAGGTGTGAATGTGTGTGTGAATGGTTAAGGGATTTTTTTTTTTGTTTTTTTTTTTTGTTACTTATTTGTACCCGTAGGTAGACTTGGTTTGCAGTCTGGTGACAAGCCACCGGCTGCTGGTCGCTGCGTGCGCGAGCGCCCTAAACCTACATGTTTTTGGTGTGCGGGAGGAAACCGGAGAAATCCCGGAGTAAACCCGCGCAACACGGGGAGAACATGCAAACTCCACACAGCTCACTGTTGGTCGGGGGCTGGGATCGAACCCACGATCTCATGATCCCCGCGGTCCCCCGGCCGAGGGTAAAACTGTGCTGCCACAGTGCTAAACCACTGCGATACGGATAGCGCCGTATCATGGCTGCTTCATCCATCCAGGTGGTGGATGACCCTCAATTTCCCCTCTGGGGATCAATAAAGTATACTAAATCTAAATCTAAATCTAAAAAAAATTGGTTGTACAGGTTATAGGTCACATTAATGGGTTGAAATGATTTGTCATGGTCTCATTCTTTTTACATCACAAATATCTGGCATTTGAACAAGGGTGTGTAGACTTTTTATATCCACTGTATATGAATTCATAATGAGGAAAAGCATGCACAAATATTCTGACACACAAAAAATGCAGAGTCATAAAAGCTCCTCCTTAGTAACTGTAGTCACACAACCCCTCCGAGGATTGTTGTAAGGGGCCTTTTGTTCAGCTTCTGACACCTACGTATGTGTGAAAAGTCTGTGTTGCTGAGGGAAAGGCCACAAAATGGCATTCAATGCTGTCAATCCAAGTGGGTATCTCTAGATGCGGTGGTGATGATGCCTCTTGTACATAGTTAAAACATTCTTAAAAGTTTATAAATGAATGAAGAGAATTTAAGATTTCAATCTGGCTTGAGTCAGGTTTGAGTGTCATGTCATGCCCCTCGGGGCAGGAAGAAGGCCCGGGCACTGAACTGTGAGTTGTGCATGAATTTAATAAAGGATACAAAATATACAAGAAATGAAAACACTTACAAAATCAAGACGAAGTAAGAATCAGAATAGAGCAGGCGTGGAATAACATCTGAACTTGGTTTTAGGATGCAGTGCCGAATGGAGATGTCGCCGCCCTTAAATAAGACAGGAGGGCTAATTACAACAAGAGACAGGTGTGGATCACAAGAGCAGGGAGTAATTAGTCCAAACTAATGACAGCTGTGCTAGAAGGGAACCTGAACTGACAGGAGAAACAAACACAGCACACCGTCAAAACAAAAGCACAGGAGGACATAAATACAAAACGAGAAATACTAAAGGTGCTGGAGAATAATCATGAATACCATCCCTAGGATGGGGAACAGCAGATGGAGACGAAAATAGGTTCAAGACCAAAAACCAGAATATGATAATAAATACACCAGAGGAAGATGGAGTAGTCCATCAGGTGGCCTCCCAAGATCCCAGAGCCACCAGACCATGTGGCATGATGCACACCCACATGGAGGCGGTAGCTGGGCCCAGTAACCCCCGTGGACCTCAGGGACTAAGGGATTGACACCCGATGAATTAGATGGCTGCCCAGCGGAGAAACCCAGTGACGATGACAACCAGTGAGCAAGGAAATCAGGCAGCGATGATGAACAATGAGCAGGAGAACCAGGGGATGAGGATGGCCAACCAGCAAAGACCTAAGGTGATGATGGAAGACCCTTGGCGACCTCAGGCGAAGGAAGAGGACCCTCAGTGACCTCAGGCAACGGAATAGGACCAGCAGCGACCACCGACAGGGGGAAACCCACGACAGCCTCAGGCAAAGGAGGAAAACCCATGGTGGCCTCAGGTGGAGAAGAGAAACCCACAATGGCCTCGGGCGGAGGAGCAGAACCCACGACGGCCTCGAGCGGAGGAGAGGAACCCACAACGGCCTCGGGCAGAGAAGAGGACCCCTCGGTGGAACCGGGTGGAGACTGGGGGTGCACAGCGACCTTGGACAGAGGCGCAGCACCCTCGGAGACCCCGGACTGGGGTGATGAAGCACCCATGGAGGCCCCGGACTGGGGCATAGCAGTACCCGTGGAGGCTCCAGACTGGGGCATAGCAGCACCCGCGGCGACCCCAGGCTGGGGTGTAGCAGCACCCACGGTGGCCCCCGGCGGGTCACCGGCGGCAGTGGAGCCCGGCGAGGTGAGCTCAAGTGCAGCAGCCAGATGCACATGGCTCTCCCCACCAAGAACCAGGAAAGATCTCTCCAAAACAGATAAAGTGCAAACAAAATAAATCACACTTGCCTAAGCTCAAGCTCTACCGCCGTCCAGGACTCCGTTGATCCAGGCAGAATCGTCTCTTACCCGGCCCTCTGGAGGTCCAACTCCGGCTCTGCTGTTGCAGACCCTGTAGCAGGCATGATGGAAGATGTAGTCCTAGGACGTCCAGGTGAAGCACCCGACCCAGGTGGCTCATCCGGCATGGCAGCTGGAGGTCGCCTCACCGCTGGTGCTTAATCCTGCATGGTGACAAGGAAATTAATTTATACATATGAAAATGTACTGGTACTTCTGTTTATATGATTTTTGTTCTCATCATTACGCTAACTTAGCTGATAAACAGGTTTAGTGGCTATATGTATTCACATCATGTTTTATTTTCTAATCATGGAAAATGACTGTTAGAACTGTTTCCCAAATACAGTTGATCTGCTGTCTGCCTGTTATCTGTGGCAAACAGGCTTGCATGTTAACATATAAGGCAGTGTTGTGAATGCTCTGAAAAACTGTATAAAAGTATCTGTCTTGTGACCTTGAGAGAGAGAGAGAGCCACGCTGTTAGACTGACATACATATCAGCAGCTTTTTCTCTCCCCTGCATGCAGGAATAAAGGCTCTCCAACTTACAGATCTCTGATGTTTATTTCTTCAGGACCTAGGGAAGAGGATAAAAAATTTTTTTATAACAGCTTGGTGTCAGAAGTGGGATCCTTGACCGTTTTCCCATCTTCCACCATGGACTTATCACCTCGGACTATAAAAAAGTGAGTCCAATCCTTTCCACTCATGTTGGCGACGGGGACTCAGTGGAGTGAGGGAGCGGCAATGGATTCCTGAAAAGAACACAGCCTCCTTCATTCAGTAAGTGATTCTAAAACCTTTTTTATAATATTTATTAATATTATTATATTTTTGACAAAATATATCAGTCATATATATTTGCAATAGGGAAGCCCATATCTGTACAGTCCAGCAAGTGAATACTTGTGGCAGGACTAATCTATCTGGTTAAACTTGACACTCATTAGCTAACGGGGTCGGAGTGATAACGTTTTGTTTGTCTGCATGAGGGGACGCCAGGTGAATTCTGATTACCAGTGATGGGGTCTTCTAAATCAAAGGAGACTCCAAAAGACCTGGAGGATCCTAAGGTGAAATATATGACTGATAATTATGGTCCTGAGAGTGTTGATTTTTTGGAAAAATGGATCTGCAAGAGTGGATTTCCTTCAGGCTTTCATTTTCTGTTGAAGTGATTACTGCTTTGAGGGACAAGATTAATGTTGAAATTCAGAAAGTTCAGACATGTAAGAAACAAAGCAAGGAGGACAGAGAAAAGTTGACACGGTTACAGTTAGAGAAAGACAGCGGAAATGTGGTTGACGGAAGCAAAGAAACAAAAAGATAAACAGGAAACAGGCAGACAGAAAAATAAACAGGAAAAGAAAGACATAGAACATCGTGCACAGCAACAACTTTTACACTCTGCTGGGGCCTCTTTTCCTCCTCCGTATAAGGCTGATCATCCACCTCCTCCTACCCCTTCTTCCTCCTCTATGCCATATTCAGCACTGGCCGCCTCAGTCTCACAGTTTTACCCAGAAGATGATATCTCACCCTGTGCCCACATTTCTTTACTGATGCCTCGTTCCTCTCGGACACCAACCAGGCCATTGGGAGACCCTACGTCATCCTCACCAGCCACACATTTAAGCCCATCTGTCAGCCTTCCCACGGGGTCCACCTCAACTCCCTCTGCCTCCTCCCTTTTTCCTTCTTTTGTCTCCTCCTCCATGCTGGCAGCCCCGTATGAAAGACAAGCAGATGGGTCCTTCATCGCCCCGATGGTGGAAGTTGCGGGACCGTTGGGACCCATAGCTGTGTTCTGGCCCTGGGCTCCTGAGCACATTCCAAAATTTGCTTCCACCCTGCCAATGCTGGAAACTGACCCTGAGTTTTTCTGCACTCAACTCCAAGCCTTCTGTGAGACCTACAGACCAATGTTTCCAGAACTGAGGCGCATTATGGCAGTGAAATGCACACCCGCAAATATGGATAAACTCATCTCGACAAACAGTCAAGACCAGGCCACATCACATGGAACAACCCTGCAAATAACCAGTACAGAACTAATCTCACAGCTCTCACTGATGCCATTAAAGCCAAATGTAAACTTGCCTGTGAGCTCTCCAAAGTCTCTGCATGCAAGCAGAAGGATGATGAAACACGGGGGGATTACTTCCATAGACTAAGAAAGGTGTTTGACCGTGAGGGTGGGATGCAAAGACCAGATGACTATCTCACAACAGTGGGACCATATTCTACCCACCTCAGCATGTGGTTTGTCAGTGGCCTGCTACCATCATTGGCTGCAGACGGGAAACAGATCTGCGTCGGTTGGCAAACACATACATCAACTGAAATCCTCCGACATGCAGAACATCATCACCAATGCATTAACAATGCGAACAAAAAGAAGAAGCAGGCCAAAGAGGACAACCTGGAAAAGGCTCTCTGACAATGACAACATGGCGGGCCCTCCCATGTCCACACCACAGTCTAGCAGAGATGGCTTTCTCTCACCCACTCAGTGCCGTTACTGCCAAGAATAGGGACACTGGGTCAAACATTGCCCACAGCTGTCATCCTGCAACTACTGCAAACAAGGGGACCACTGGGTCAAGGACTGCCCAATGAAACCACAACAAAGTGGCAGAGGTCATTGGAACACCTCTCAGTGTGAGGGTCACCACCAGGGGCAACAGCAGCAAGGGGCGGGTCAACTACCAGCCCAGCAAACTGACTGAGGGCGACCAGATAAGCCTGAGACGGTCCCCTTTCTGTCCTCTCCCTCTCCTCCTTCCCCAGCAGATGCTATACATCTGCTTGCTAACAAAAAATCTGCTCCAGCCACACACACACACACACACACACACACACACACACACACACACACAAACACACACACACACACACACACACATGTACATTGACACAGACCTCACTCTTGCATCGTACTCCACATCACATTTCAGGGATTTGCCTATTTTGCCTGTTAAAGTTTCAGGAAAATTGATAGATTTCATGGTAGATTCAGGGGCAACAAACTCTTTTCTGTCATCATCAGCGGGCTTTAAACCCCCTCTGACCTCCCGTTCACTCACATCACAAATAGCCAGTGGAGGCTTCATACATGAGTTCTTCACTGAGCCACTGTTATGTGCAGTAGTCGGTCATGACTTCACTCACAACTTCCTTTTCTCTCCACACTGCCCCTTTAATCTGTTAGGTAGAGACCTGATGTGCAGCTTATCTCTCTCAGTTACCTGCACATCACTCGGAACAAAGATAGAGACTCCTGCCTTGACTTTTGCAAAAATCCCCAAACCACTGTACATTTATGAATGGGCATTGTTAGATGAAAAACAGAGCTCTGACCTTGTAGAACTAGGGAAAGCATTATCTCCAAATTCCACTGTTTTCATGCCTCAGCAAAGAACACACTGTACAACACACCTCTCACAGGGCCCTGACACACATTATGAAAGCAAGTGGCTGCAAACAAAGCCCACACCATTGCAAAGCTCCCATATCATTTGGAGTGCTGATTTCAGCTTCTTGTTCTCACACCTGCAATGAACACTTTGTTCTCAGTTCCGGGGAGCCACCCACACATTTCACTTACAAAAACTCTATCCTCAGCATAGCGTGACATGGGTCCACAAGCTCTGGCCGCGTTTCATGCTGATGACTGGAAACCGTCCAACCCAATTTCTCATTTAGGGCTGAATACCATCTCGTTCTCACCATCTCTGCAGATGTTTCATGAAGAATACACATGATGATGATTCCCGTTCCGGTTCCACCGGACCGGCAGCGCCACACGAGTTGGCTGCCCGTTGCAAAAGCCTTTTTTTTTATCTTCCTTCTTCTTTCTACACCTTTCACTCTATATATATATCACGGACACACAGATCGCCCCAAAGGTCTCCCGAGTTGGCGGACGGAGCCACTGTTTACAGCAGGAGATGTTACAGCAGGAAGAGCTAGTGCTAGCTAGCACTCAACCGCCACCCGGTGCTAACGGAGGAACTCGACATACCGGGAACTGTAGCGAAAACGACGCGGGTGCCGGGCTGGAGTTTAGGCGGCGTGCAAGAAATATAAGACAGAATAATAAAGAGCGATGGCAAGAACCAAGCAGACTGCCCGTAAAATCTACTGAAGGAAAAAGCTCCCCAGGAAGCAGCTAGCCACCAAGGCTGCTCCGAAAAGCGCTCCGGCCACCAGCGGAGTGAAGAAGCCTCACCGTTACAGGCCCGTGGCTCTGAGAGAGACCCGTCGCTACCAGAAATCCACGGAGCTGCTCATCCGTAAGCTGTCCATCCAGCGCCTGGTGAGGGAGATCGCTCAGGACTTCAAGACCGACCTGCGCTTCCTGAGCTTCGCTGTCATGGCTCTGCAGGAGGCCAGCAAGGCCTACCTGGTGGGTCTCTTCTTCGCTAAGAGGGTCACCATCATCAGAATCAGAATCAGAATCAGATTTATTGCCATTGTTCATGTAGTACACAAACTAGGAATTTGTCTCGGTGCCATGCTGCAACATTAAAAACATGATGAGATAAAGAGATAAACTAAAAAACTAAAGGACTAAAAACATGCAATAAGTGTAGAAAAATAAGTAATAATAATAATAATAATAATAATAATAATAATAATAATAATAATAATAATAATAATAGTAATAATGAGTAATACTAGTCAAGGCAGTTTTAAATAAATTAGCAAGTAGCAGATAATGTGGGGTACCACAGTGCAGTTGATAATGCAACAGAAAAACAGTGATGAATGTCATGAGTCTGGTTGAGCTGCTGTACATAGTGCACGAGAGTCAATAAGCCACTTAATGTTCAGCAGTCTGATGGCAGAGGGGAAAAAGCTATTCATGTGCCGGGAGGTTTTAGTCCAAATGGACTGAAGTCTTCTACCTGAGGGGAGGGGGGCAAACAGTACGTGACCAGGGTGTGAATGATCGGCTATGATCCGGCCAGCACGCCTCCGGGTCCTGGAGATGTACAGGTCCTGGAGAGATGGGAGCTTGCAGCCGATCACCTTCTCAGCAGTGCGCACGACGTGCTGCAGCCTTAGTCTGTCCCTGGCAGTGGCTCCTGCATACCACACAGTTATGGAGGAGGTGAGGATAGACTCGATGATGGCCGTGTAGAACTGCACTAACATCTTGGTGGGTAGCTTGAGCTTCCTCAGCTGCCGCAGAAAGAACATCCTCTGCTGGGCCTTTTTGATGAGGGAGCTGATGGATGGCTCCCATTTGACGTCTCAGGTGATGGTGGTGCCCAAGAAGCGGAAGGAATCTGCAATGGTGATGGGAGAGCCTGTGATGGTGAGGGGGAGCAGGGGGGTTGTGCCTTTCCTGAAGTCCACAATCATCTCCGCTGTCTTCAGAGCGTTCAGCTGCAGGTTGTTGTGGCTGCACCAGGACACCAGCTGGGCCACCTCTTTCCTGTAGACGGACTCGTCGCCGTTGGAGATGAGCCCGATGAGGGTGGTGTCGTCCGCAAACTTGATCAGCTTAACAGACTGGTGGGAGGAGGTGCAGGAGTTGGTATAAAGGGAGAAGAGTAGGGGGGAAGTACACAGCCCTGGGGTGATCCGATGCTGATGCTAACAGAGTCCGAGACAGACTTCCCCAGCCGCACATGCTGCCTCCGGTCCGTCAGGAAGTCGGTGATCCACCTGCAGAGGGAGTCAGGCACATCGAGCAGGGACAGCTTGTCCTGGAGCAGAGCGGGGTGGATGGTGTTGAATGCAGAGCTGAAGTCCACAAACAGAATCCTGGCGTAGGTTCCTGGGGAGTCCAGGTGCTGCAGGATGGAGTGGAGGGCCAGGTTGACTGCGTCGTCCACAGACCTGTTGGCACGGTAGGCAACTGCAGTGGGTCCAGGAGGGGAGTGGTGATGGACTTGAGGTGAGACAGGACCAGGCGCTCAAAGGACTTCATGACTACAGAGGTGAGCGCTACAGGTCTGTAGTCGTTAAGTCCAGTAATCCGTGGCTTCTTGGGGACAGGGATGATGGTGGAGGATTTGAGGCAGGTCGGCACGTGACATTGCTTAAGGGAGGTGTTAAAAATGTCTGTGAAGACAGGAGCCAGCTCTTTCGCACAGTGTCTCAGGGTGGAGGGAGACACACCGTCCGGCCCGGGGGCCTTGCGCGGGTTCAGTCTGGAGAACTGTCTGTGCACGTCCTGCTCACTGATGACAAAGGCAGGGGGGGGAGGAGGAGGAGGGGGGACCACTTTTGATGAATTAGGGGCCGAGGAGGCAGTGGAGCTGGGTGGAGTGGGGGAGTTGGACACAGCTGACGAGGTGTCAAAACGGGCGTAATGTTGGGACAGTTTTTGACAAAGGGCTTTGTCATCCTGACCTTTAGAAGCCTGAGGCCGATAGTTGGTGATTTGCCTCAGTCCTCTCCACACAGAAGCCGAGTCATTAGCAGTGAACTGCTGCTGGAGTCTCTCAGAATACACAGATTTAGCTCTCCTCAGCTCTCTGTTAAACCGATATTTGACCTCTCTGTAGCAGTCCCTGTCTCCATGCCCAAAGACTTCCAGCTGGCCCGCCGCATCCGCGGAGAGAGAGCTTAGACTTTCTGCTGCACATTCACCAACCAAAATGCTCCCCACTGTGTGTCTATATATATATATATATATATATATATATATATATATATATATATATATATATATATATATATATATATATATATATATATATATGTATTTATTTATAGTAATATGTACATATGTTTACTAGCTGTTCTTGTTTTTTCTTGCCTTCTGATTGTTGCTCTGAGTGTTGCTATCCCTGTGCTGTTGCAATCCTGGAATTTCCCCATTGTGGGACTAATAAAGGCTTATCTTATCTTATCTTATGTTTGGCTGATAAAAAAACTGCCCTCCTGTGGTAATAACTCCCAAATCTGGTTTCAGACCCAAATGCTCACAGTACCCACTGAGACCTGACGCACGTGATGGTATCACCCCAGTCTTTGAGTCCCTCCTTAAAGAAGGTATTGCTGTCCCAGCTTCTGATTCACCAGTGTGCACCCCAATTTTTCCTGTGAAAAAGATCAGAGACAAAGGTCAACCTGCTGAATGGCATTTTGTTCAGCACCTCCAGGCAGTGAATGCTGTAGTTGTTGAGCGCACGCCTGTGGTTCCTAACCCTCACACTATTTTGAGCCAAATTCCACAAAACTCCACCTTTTTTACAGTTGTGGACTTGTCCAATGCATTTTTCAGTGTTCCAGTCCATAAAGACTCACACCTTTGGTTCACATTCCAATTCAGGGGGGCGTGCTACACTTTCACCAGACTGGCCCAAGGGTATTGTGAAAGTCCTACCATCTACAATGTTGCGCTAAAGGTCTCTTTGAGCTCGCTCAAATTAACTAAGGGCTCTGTTTTGATCCAATATGTTGATGACCTATTACTGTGCATGCCAACCAAGTCTCAGTGTCAATCTGACTCATTGAAGCTATTGTGTCACCTAGCTACAGAAAACCATAAAGCTTCTAAACTCAAGTTGCAATTTTTGAAACCACTGGTAACTTTTTTGGGCCACCAAATCTCTGCACAGGGCAAATCTCTCTCTCCTAAATGTGTGGATGTAAGTTGCCACATGGACCAACCAAAAACCAAAAAGGAGCTCCTCTTTTTTCTCGGCATGGCCTCCTACTGCTGCTCTTTCATTCCTGATTTCTCATGCATTGAAAGACCAATGCCTGACATAATTCCATCAAAGGGTCCCTCTCATTTCCCATTACAGTGGACACCTGCTGCTAATGACTCCTTTGAAAACATGAAGTAGGAACTCCTATCTCCTCCAACTCTTTCTCTCCCTGACCCTCTAAACTTTTTGTTCAGTATGTTGATGAAAAGTCCGGATGTATGAACTCTGTTCTCCTGCAGCCTCACAGAGATAAACTCCGGCCCGTGGCATATTACTCATGCAAACTTGACTCAGTTGCAGCTGGCCTCCCACTGTTCCACCATGCCGTGGCTGCAGCAGAAAGAGCTGTGGAAGCATCACGTGACATAGTCCTCTACTCTCCTCTCACTCTGTATGTTCCTCATGCAGTTGTTCTCCTCCTGATAGAGCAGAAATCTTCCCATCTCTCTCATGCCAGGTGGCTCAGATATCACTCCACTCTCCTTGAGTCACCAAATCTCACTGTCAAGCGTTGTGCTCAGTCAGTGAATCTTGCCTCTCATCTTTCTGTCCCCTCCTGTGAGGAAGACAGTGACTGTGATCATGATTGTCTCTCACTTGTGCAGTTGGTCACCTCCCCAGACCAGACTTTTTGGACACACCATTGCCAAACCCTGATCTCAGTCTCTATGTCGATGGTTCTGCTTCTGTTGACCTGTCTGTGGGCCATAATAAAGTTGGTTGGGCAGTCTGTGATGACCACTCCACACTGCTCTCTGGCTTCTTACCACCACATTTCTCCGCCCAGGCTGCTGAACTTGTTGCATTGGCGGAGGCATGCACATATGCCTCTGGTAAATCTGTCACCATTTACACTTACTCTCGCTATGCCTTTGATGTTGTCCATGACTTCGGCGCCCTCTGGCGTGAACGTAATTTTCTCACATCTGCAGGCACGCCTGTAAAAAACTCTATGTCTCCAGGCTTCTTGAAGCTATTCTTCTTCTCTCCTCTGTAGCAGTATGCAGATGTGCTGCTCACACTTCTTCCTCAGATCTGATCTCAAAAGGAAATGCTTGTGCAGACGCTGCCGCAAAGGCTGCAGCTCTGTCTCTCACTGCTGCTTGTTTACCTTCTTCCCCCTCTCTGTCTCCCCTCCCGTCACCCACTGATTCTCTCCTCTCTATGCAGTTTCTCTCCTCCCCACAGGAATGCCAGAAGTGGACAAAGAAAGGATGCTACAAAGACCAGGCTGGTGTTTGGAGAGGTCCAAATGCCCTCCCTTGCCTCCCAGCTCACTTCTTTCCTAATTTCTTTAAGTTGACACATGGAAGGGATCATGTGTCACAAGAGGGAATGATACTGTTAGTGGCTCTCTTGATTTTGTTGTTTTGTGGCTGTTGCTTGATTACAATTATCCGCCTGATAATTGAATAATTGAATTATTCGCCATGATGATGAAAATGTTCACTATTAACATGATGCATTACACAGCCCTCCCCACAGCTGAACAGGCTTCAGCCACCACCCAGCAAAAAATGTTGAATCACAATGCTTTAGATATGTCCGACCTCCCTTTCCCTGATGACTATGATGATACCAAAGCATAAATAGAAATGTTTGCTCTTAATATGCTACACCACTCCTCCCTACCCACATCTGACCCTGACCCACAGCCCCCCTTCAGGGATTTCCTGACTCCCCTCTTCCCACTTATTTGGCTTGCCCTCAATCTGAGTGTCTGTACTCGAAAAAAACAGCCTCTTGTGTTCCCTTACACATTGCCAGTTTTCACATGCTAATGTTTATGATGCTCTTGTCAAAACTGTATAACAGGATACAATAGCGGATGTTTTACCTTGACATTCTTGTATACAGGTGATCATATATGATCAGAAGAGGGGAAATGACATGGAAATTCATTTATACATATGAAAATGTACCGGTACTTCTGTCTATATCATGTTTGTTCTCATCATTATGCCAACTTAGCTGATAAACAGGTTTAGTGGCTATATGTATTCACATCATGTTTTATTTTTTAATCATGGAAAATGACTGTTAGAACCGTTTCCTGACTACAGTTGATCTGCTGTCCGCCTGTTATCTGTGGCAAACAGGCTTGCTTGTTAACATATAAGGCAGTGTTGTGAATGCTCTGAAAAACTGTATAAAAGAATCTATCTTGTGACCTTAAGAGAGAGAGCCCCGCTGTTAGACTGACACACACATCAGCAGCTTTTTCTCTCCCCTGCATGCAGGAATAAAGAGTCTCCTACTTGCAGATCTCTGATGTTTATTTCTTCAGGACCTAGGGAAGAGGATAAATAAAATTTCTTTAACAGTGGCAAAAGCTCTACCGTCGGCGCAGGCTTCAGGACGCTGGAGGTGCTCTCCCTATGTCCGGACCATGGCTACGGGGCTGGGACCAGGTCCTCCAGGACCACAGGCTTCTCCATCGTCTGGCGGCTCAATCCCGGGGCCGGCGGACACTCAGGGAAAATAGCAGGAGACACGGAGGTAGCTGGTGAGGAATTTGTATCCACAGCAGGCGGTGAGAACTCAGTGGACTGCAAAGGCTGAGCCTCACCACCGGGAATCAGGCACGATAATTTGTTTTTAGGTAATAGAGAATGAAAAATCACTTGCCTGAATTCCCGGGGCATGATTGTGTCTGCTGCGGCAGAACCAGTGTCATCCCTCTCAGTGGCTGCAGCGGTAGTGAGCCCCCTGAAGAACATGGAGAAGACGTCACTGTAGACTGGATGATGGGCAGAGCTGGGGATGTGACGGCTGGATCTTCAGCAGCGGGAGGAGACGCCGTGGAGGAGAGGGTAGCAGCTGCTACCAAGGAGGGAGAGGAAGCTGACGGGACAGCCGGTGAGGACAAACTAGGACGAGAGGAGGAGACTGCTGTGGTAATTTTTTGACACGGCAAAGATGGAGCTGCTGGCTGAGAGGTGAAGGAGTTCTTCCGGCGAGCTGTAGCTGGATCGCGACGGGAAGTTTGGACAGTTTGCACCAGATGACTCTCCTCTGTCAGGTCTGGTACCGTCGTGGCACGGGGAGAGATGAAGGTCGGCGTTGGAAGACGTCATCTTGGGGCTGGCGAAGAGAGAGAGGCGGAACACATGTGTTTCGTGGAGTGCCTCCTCGTTGGCTTGGGCCCCACTGGAAGCAAGTCTACCGCCAACCTGGGAAACGACTGCTAGAGAGTGGAGACAGTTGACAACAGTTCCTCAAACTCGGGATGCTTCCTCAACCCGGGATGCACCTCCCCAATCCCGACTGCCTCATCCAGGTTCTCCGAGACCTCCTTCGGGCTGTGGGAGGCGAGAACTTCAGCGACTTAGTCCTGGATAAAGTGACCCACCAAGTGCTGCTCCAGGCTGGAGCCCCTGGCAGCTGACCCTTCTTTATTGGCTGAGACCAGGCGTGCTGGGGGAATGCTGACTCCTCTTCCTCCAGCAACACAAAAACAGGTGGGTGAAAAGAAAAAACACTCACAGCAACTGGATCATTCACTGGCCACGTCCTACTGTCATGAATCACTCCTTGGGGCAGGAAGAAGACCCAGGTGCTGAACTGTGAGTTGTGCGTGAATTTAATAAAGGATGCAAAATGTACAAGAAATTAAAACACTTACAAAACCAAGGCGAAGCAGGAATCAGAATAGAGCAGACATGGAATAACATCTGAACTTGGTTTTAGGACGCGGCGCCAAATGGAGATACCGCCGCCCTTCAATAAGACAGGAGGGATTATTACAACAAGAGACAGGTGTGGATCACAAGAGAATGGAGTAATCAGTCCAAACTAATGACGGCTGTGTTAGAAGGGAACCTGAACTTACAGGGGAAACAAACACAGTACATCGTCAAAACAAAAGGACAAGAGGACATAAATACAAAATGAGAAATATTAAAGGTGCTGGAGAATAATCATGAATACCACCCATAGCACGGGGAACAGCAGATGGAGACGAAAATAGGTTCAAGACCAAAAACCAGGATATAATAATAAATACACCAGACGACTCACAACAGAAACAAAAGGCAAACTCAGATGACATCATACATATTGAAAACTAAGAAGAAGTGGGAAAATATCGGAAAAAAAAAGAATAGTAATCAAAAGGGCGTGATCACAGTTCCTCAACCGTGCTCTGCATCATGAACTTAATTCCAGTCAGGTTTTTCGATGTGCACAGCGCATGCACATTTTAAAATGCTGCGTCTTAAGTTTCGTTTGAAAGGCTGCAATGGGTGACTGAGTGCACCCCAGCCTGGGCGGCTACAGCACCCCATTGAAAAGGACTCCCATTTAAAAGGACTGCAGAGATGTCAATTGACAAGTAATTTAATTTTGTTGACTAAAGTCTTATCAACAATTAATCCTAAATCAGTTAATCATAAACATCCCTAATGACAATTCATTACAGATATTTTTAAGATTTTATCAAAGTGAAATGTGGCCATCTTGTAATTTTGCTATTTGAATGAATGAATGAATGAATTTATTCGGAAATAATAATAATAAACACATACAATACAATGAGAACATACAAAAGAACAACCGAAAGGGTGTAGGCTGAAGCTAGTGCCTATATAGTGCCTACCCCGTTACAATTTTAAAATCAATAAATTAAAAATTTAAGTCTTACCCAAAATCAACAAAGAAAACCAAATAGAACAAGAAGACAAAAAAAAAACCAACAACTTTAAGTTATTACAAATTTATCTCCCAGCATTTACAGTGAGATACTGGGAGATTTTCTCATCTTTGTACAATTTTTTGAATTGCTATTTAAGGTTCTTAGGGGAAAAAATGAGCTTCACATGATGTCTATATTTTGTTAGTAGGATCGGGTAGTGTACCAGATTTGGCGCTTTTACCACAAAACGCACAATTATGCTGACATTTTACACAAAGCTGCCCCACTGAAGGTCACAATTAGCTGCTGAAGTTCACCCTGAGAATCAGAATGTCAAAAATTGCCCAGGTAGGGCAGAATGACAACCCATTTGCTGAACTGTGAGTTGCCAAAGTTTAATGAAAACACAAAGTCCAACAGTGCACAAACAAAAACTTACAGGTAACAGGATCAGGTAAGATTACACAGAAGGCTGAGGCATGTGGAAACACTGGAGTAGATGTGGGACTCACGTCTGGATTCAAGGTGATCAATGAGAAGGACGTCGCACTGAGCTACAGGGCGGCGTCCCTTAAATAGGACACAGAGAGGATCAACAAATGATTAACAGGTGCGGGTACAAGTGTGGGGAACAATCAGACAAAATAAATACAGCTGGGACAAACCATAAAACTAGCTAAGAGCAAACAGAAGTAAATAAAGAACCTTCTCAGAAAAGTACAGACCTGGATGAATAATCAGGCGTGATCAGAGGAAGATGAACCATTAGGCGAAGGCAGGCGGTTTCCTTAGACCCCGACCTGCTAGGGGCCCAATCTACTAGAAGCCCCATATATTTTTTAAAAACGTTTAGCATATTTAACGTGATGTTCAACAAAATATAGAAACATGGGTATTTATAAAAATGCCAAATCAAATCATGGACATAACGTTCTTCCCCCTTCTCCTCAGACTGTTGGACTGTTCCACATATCTCAGTGCTGTATAACATGAGGCTTGCGACACTCTGGTAGACTTCTATAGAAACTGTTAAAGGCAGAAGTCATGTGGGTCAAGGAGCGACGAATAGTTCAAAACAATGGAATATTCCCCACAGATGACCATTCATTTCACGGAGTGTCTGCTTAATAAAAAAGAAAGTTAACCTGTTGAACTCCGGGATTCCGCGGGCGGTCACGTCTCTGCGTCATAGTGCGTCTCAGTGCGCACTGAAAAAAAAAAAAAGCTGCATTTCCGTTCTTCCAGTACAGACACAGCCGCAAACAGAAAGCCAAAGGAGTGTTTGATTGGTTTAGATTTGATTGACCTCTCATTCGACTAATAAGAGCCTTGAATTGGGTTTCTGAAACCTTGAAGAACCAATGACTGAAAACCTAGCAAGAAGGACCTGCCTACCAACGACTGCAAATGCAACAAGCCAATTGAAGCAGAGAAGTTCGACGATTGCAACGTGTGCGTCCCCGTGCGTAAAATCTTTTTTGCCTAAGCCGCTGGGTGACTCACATTGAGACCTGTGTGTAACGGTAGCGTTAGCCACTCTCAGCCATTAGCCAGTCTTTTTTTATTACTACTGTTCTTATTTGTTTTGAAAAATGGTTTGCAAAAACCGCAATCATGGAAGCGGAGATGGTTTGACCGGGTCGGGTGACCAGAACCACAAGTCCGTAACAACCGGACCAGCTTCATGTTCGTCTGACAGTGAGGAACAGATGTTCGCCAACGACACTGCTGTTGTGGACAGGTAAGTGTTATAAGCTAAATTATTCTTTATCAATGAAAATAGTAATAAAAATGACTTTTGACCGATCTGTAATTACAACGGTCCGTCACGGCCACAAGTTTTTTTGTGCGCTGAGCTCCTCTGTAGCGGGGGGGGGGGGGGGGGGAGGGGGGAGTTGTTATCCTCTACATTGCAGATATATTAGTATAATTTTTATTGCACTGTAGGTTATTTTTTCTTGTAAAAAAAGGCCACACATTTTTTACGTGGCATGTTTCTTTGTGTGTGGGGGGCTTGTTTGTTCATTCATGAATGAATGAACAAACAATCCTACACACACACACAGCCCTGAGTGTCACCATTCATTAGAGCCCAAGATGAAGCTTCTATGTTGAAGCATTCAAAAGTTATAGACGTTTTCCCAAACTGTGCCATCTGGCACAGTTTGGCACAGTTCAAAAACGCCTGGGAACAACCTGAGAAAAAAGCTGTGTAATATATTCATTTTTTGTGGTATTGTAACAAAATTTTGACCTCAGCTTGATAACACTTGGTTCTACATTTCTGTTGCATTTTCCAGCCAGTATCTGACAGCTGTGTGTTATTTGCAAGCATTTGTTTCTAAAAAAAACACCCAGGCGAACTTTATTTTCTTCAAATTCAATATGTTTAGATGACTGTTACTCAGTGGCAGGAACACTTAGAGAGATTATGACTGTTTTGCCAAAAAAATTCAGTGTTTTCTTTTAAATGAGACCAACCCCATGAAGATGCTGCAGAGGGTTGAAGAACAGCTTTTGATTTACTTTGGGTATGTTATTTTTAGGCATTTTTAGGGAAATTGACCAGAGTTCAACAGGTTAATGAATGGCCGTTGTTTTGGTGATTTTACCACTTAAGTTAACAGATATATTCTGTAGTGTTTGATCTTGTTTTATTTTGCCATTTTTATTTTATTTATTTATTTATTTATTTATTTTTTTACGCACAGTAAAAGTTCATAAACTTGCAGTTGTTTTTAGCCTGTGCTAGCTCAACTAGCTAGCCGGGGTCAGGCCTTATTTCAAAAATCTGTTGTACAGTTATTGGGTGAAGACACAGTTTCGGAGACACTAGAGATGGATAGTAGATTTATGTGATAGGACATGACATTAAAACCTGTGACACAGCAGATGTGTATTATTATTTTGTTCATAGAAAATGTAGTAGCATTAGCAGCATAACTGCAGGAGGGATCAGGTCAAGTGGATCCCTGATCAAGGGAGCACCCCAAGTGGACTCCAGAATCTAATTTTTTTTTTTTTTTACTTATTTTGTACCCGGAGGTAGATTTGTTTTGCAGTCTGGTGACAAGCCACCAGCTGCCAGTCGCTGCGTGCGCAAGCGCCCCTTATTCCTAACCTGCATGTTTTTGGCATGTGGGAGGAAACCGGAGAAATCCCGGAGTAAACCCACGCAACACCGGGAGAACATGCAAACTCCACACAGATCACTGTTGGCTGGGGGCAGGGATCGAACCCACGATCCCCGCGATCCCCCGGCCGAGGGTAAACTGTGCTGCCACAGTGCTAACCACTGCGCCACCGTGCAGCCCATTTTACATTTTTTCCATTGTACATTTTTTCAATCCCGTGACTTACAAAGTGATTCAAAATTTCCTGAAGCCTCATTCAGAACATTATAGTCACCAAGGAGTGTAAAAGAATATATACATATACAGTGGTGTGAAAAAGTGTTTGCCCCCTTCCTGATTTCTCAATTTTTTTGTATGTTTGTCACACTTAAATGTTTCAGATCATCAAACAAATTTAAATATTAGACAAAGATAACAAAAAATGCAGTTTTTAAATGAAAGTGTTTATTATTAAGGGGGAAAAATAATCCAAACCTACATGGCCATGTGTGAAAAAGTGATTGCCCCGTAAACTTAATAACTGGTTGGGCCACCCTTAGAAGCAACAACTGCAATTAAGCATTTGCAATAACTGACAATGAGTCTTTTACAGCACTGTGGAGGAATTTTGGCCAACTCATTTTTGCAGAATTGTTGTAATTCAGCCACATTGGAGGGTTTTCAAGCATGAACCGCCTTTTTATGGTCATGTCACAGCATCTCAATTGGATTCAGGTCAGGACTTTGACAAGGCCACTCCAAAGTCTTCATTTTGTTTTCCTTAAGCCATTCAGAGCTGGACTTGCTGGCGTGTTTTGGATCATTGTCCTGCTGCAGAACCCAAGAGCACTTCAGCTTGAGGTCACAAACAGATGGCCGGACATTTCCCTTCAGGATTTTTTGGTAGACAGCAGGATTCATGGTTCCATTTACTACAAAAAGTCTTCCAGGTCCTGAAGCAGCTAAACAACCCCAGACCATCACACTGCCACCACCATATTTTACTGTTGGTATGATGTTTCTTTTCTGAAATGCCGTGTTACTTTTACGCCAGGTGTAATGGGACACACACCTTCCAAAAAGTTAAACTTTTTTCTCGTCAGTCAACAGACTATTTTCCCAAAAGTCTTGGGAATCATCAAGATGTTTTCTGGCAAAACTGAGGCAACCCTTTATGTTGTTTTTGCTCATCAGTGCTTTTCATCTTGGGACTCTGCCATGCAGGTCATTTTTGCCCAGTGTCTTTATTATGGCCGAGTCATGAACATTGATCTTAACTGATGCAAGTGAGGCCTGCAGTTCTTTGGATGTTTGTTGTGGGGTCTTGTATGACCTCTTGGATGAGTTGTTACTGCACTCTTGGGGTAATTTTGGTTTGCCAGCCACTCCTGGGAAGGTTCACTTCTGTTCTATGTTTTCACCATTTGTGGATAATGGCTCTCACTGTGGTTCGCTGGAGTCCCAAAGCTTTAGAAATGGCTTTATAACTTTTTTCCAGACTAACAGATCTCAATTACTTTGTTTCTCATTTGTTCCTGAATTTCTTTGGATCGCAGCATGATGTCTAGCTTTTGAGGATCTTTTGGTCTACTTTACTTTGTCAGGCAGGTCCTATTTAAGTGATTTCTTGATTTAGAACAGGTGAGGCAGTAATCATGCTTGGGTGTGGCTAGAGAAATTGAACTCAGCTTTCCAAAGATGTGATAAACCACAGTTAATTTATACATATATTTTTTTTTTTTTTGGGGGGGGGGTGCAATCACTTTTTAACACAGGGTCATGTAGGTTTGGATTTTTATTTTTTTTTTGCCTTAATAATAAACACCTTCATTTAAAAACTGCATATTGTGTTTACTTGTATTATTTTTGTCTAATATTTAAATTTGTTTGATGATCTGAAACATTTAAGTGTGACAAACATACAAAAGAATGATAAATCAGGAAGGGGGCAAACAAATTTTTCTCAACACTGTATACAGTGTATGTATAAAAAGACCCAGAGAAAGTTTTGGCTCCGTTTCTGCTTTCAAAAGGCTTCTGTTTTCCACCGCTGGCTGCCCCCAGATGAAAATCCACAGAATTGGTATGTGGGACTATAATGTTCTGAATGAGGCTTTAAAAAATTTTCAATCAGTTTGTAAATCACTGGATTGAAAATATACTTGTACATATACAGACTGGATCCTGGGGTCCACTTGGGGTGCTTACTTGGTCAGGGGTCCACTTGACCTTTATCCCTTGAAGACAGTAGACTGCTAGCCCATGTTGCTTAAATGACTCGCCCGCTGTGTCAATGGCTACCCTTCACAGATGATGAGGGAACTATATTCCAAGAGTCTGACCAGTTTGTTCTTGAAGATGACCCATCATTATGGCCAAAGCATCTGACAGACAAACAGTGTTGCCATTTAATTCAGACAGGGCCTGTTTAATATTTTTTTATTTATAAGATAAGATAAGATAAGATAAGATAAGCCTTTATTAGTCCCACAACGGGGAAATTCCAGGATTGCAACAGCACAGGGATAGCAACACTCAGAGCAACAATCAGAAGGCAAGAAAAAAACAAGCAAGCAAGAGCAGCTAATATACATATGTACGTATTACTATAAAATATATATATATACACACACACACAGACACACAGTGCAGAGCATTGTAGCTGGATGGAATAAATATATGAATATATGAACACACAGTGCAGAGCATTGTAGCTAGATGGAATAAATATGTAAATATATAAACACCCACAGTACGGAGCATTGCAGCTAGGTGGAATAAATATACAAGTATATAAACACACACAGTGCGGAGCAATGTAGCTAGATGGAATAATATGTAGATATATAAATATATAAACACACCCAGTGCTGAGCATTGTAGCTAGATGGAATAAATATGTAAATATATAAACACACACAGTGCAGAGCATTGTTGCTAGATGGAATGAAACAGCATAACCGTCTACTTAGTTATCCTACATGGTATGACTATGTGCCCATACATATTCTCACCCTCCATAGCGACCGGTATGTTCCTAGTTGTATGCCGGAGGGGACCATTGTGTAAGTCTATTGCATCTTTTGCATTCAAAAAACTATTAGTTTGTTACGTCTTTTTGCTATCTCTGCGAGCAGCCCTGCTTAGGTTGTACAGTCTGACAGCCGTTGGTAGGAAGGACCTACGAAACCTCTCGGTTGTGCACCTGGGATGATGTAGTCTGCTGCTAAATGAGCTCCTCAGTGCATTCAGTATGTCCTGCATAGGGTGGAACTCGGACTCCAGCAGAGATGACAGTTTAGCCACCGTCCTTCTCTCTCCTATCTCCTCCATCGGATCAAGGCGCTGCCCCAGGACAGAGCTAGCTTTCTTAGCTTATCCTTATTTTTGTGTGATATATTCTGCCTAGTGTCTACATAGTACAGAGGAGGGAGCACAATGGATGTCTCTGCAAAATGGAGAAGTAGCAGACCGTGAACAGAACCCTGCTGGCAAATGTGGGTACAGCATCTCACAAAAGTGAGTACACCCCTCACATTTTTATGTATATTTTATTATATCTTTTCATGGGACAACACTGATGATATGACACTTTGATACAATGTAAAGTAACCAACATACAGCTTGCATAACAGTGTAAATTTGCTGTCCCCTCAAAATATCTCAACACACAGCCATTAATGTCTAAACTGCTAGCAACAAAAGTGAGTACAACCCTCAGTGAAAATCTCCAAATTGTACCCAATTAGCCATTTTCCCTTCCCGGTGTTATGTGACTCATTAGTGTTACAAGGTCTCAGGTGTGAATGGGGAGAAGGTGTGTTAAATTTGGTGTTATTGCTCTCACACTCTCTCATACTGGTCACTGAAAGTTCAACATGGCACCGCATGGTAAAGAACTCTCCGAGGATCTGAAAATAAGAATTGTTGCTCTACGTAAAGATGGCCTAGGCTATAAGAAGATAGCCAATACCCTGAAACTGAGCTGCAGCACGGTGGCCAAGACCATACAGCAGTTTAACAGGACAGGTTCCTCTCAGAACAGGCCTCGCCATGGTCGACCAAAGAAGTTGAGTGCACGTGCTCAGCGTCATATCCTGAGGTTGTCTTTTGAAAATAGATGTATGAGTGCTGCCAGCATTGCTGCAGAGGTTGAAGAGGTTGGGGGTCAGCCTGTCAGTGCTCAGACCACACACCACACACGGCATCAAATTGGTCTGCATGGCTGTAATCCCAGAAGGAAGCCCCTTTTAAAGACGATGACTCCCACCCTTTGCACTGCCACTTTCAGCTTCTTCCCTCAAGACGGAGGTTTGCTGTCCCAAAAAGTAAAACCCAGCGCTGCAAAAACAGCTTTGTTCCTGCTGCTGTCAAAGAGTTGAACCAGTTGTAACAATATATTGCACATAATTTAGGTACGTATTTATTAACTCCATTGTACAGTATATTTACTTATTTTTGTAGGATGTTATCTGGGTTCTAAATATTTTATTGGGTTTTAGACCTTTGAGTTTTTAACCTCTTTGACTAGATTTTAACTTTTTAATATGACCCTTCTCTCTTAACTCTGGTTTTTCTCTCATCTCTTTGTCTTTATACCCTGATTGATGGAGCCTTGAGTATTTTTATAATGTTTATAGTCAGCTTCATGTGTGCCTGTGTTTGTGTCTATGTTGAATGTAATTGTGGCTTGTAAATATGGATGTCACCTGACTGCAAAACAAATCTACCTACGGGTACAAATAAAGTAACCTGAACCTGAACCTGAACCTGAAAGACGATGCACAACAAAGGCCGCAAACAGTTTGCTGAAGACAAACAGACTAAGGACATGGATTACTGGAACCATGTCCTGTGGTCTGATGAGACCAAGATAAACTTATTTGGTTCAGATGGTGTCAAGTGTGTGTGACGTCAACTAGATGAACAGTACAAAGACAAGTGTGTCTTGCCTGCAGTCAAGCATAGTGGTGGGAGTGTCATGGTTTGGAGCTGCATGAGTGCTGCCGGCACTGGGCATCTACAGTTCATTGAGGGAACCATGAATGCCAACATGTACTGTGATATACTGAAGCAGAGCATGATCCCCTCCCTTTGGAAACTGGGCTGCAGGGCAGTATTCCAACATGATAACCATCCCAAACACACCTCCAACACGGCCACTTCCTTGCTAAAGAAACTCAGGGTAAAGGTGATGGACTGGCCAAGCATGTCTCCAGACCTTAACCCTATTGAGCATCTGTGGGGCATCCTCAAATGGAAGATGGAGGAGTGCAAGATCTCTAGCATCCACCAGCTCCATGATGTCGTCACGGAGGAGTGGAAGAGGATTCCAGTGGCAACCTGTGAAGTGAAGCTCTAGTGAACTCCATGCCCGAGAGAGTTAAGGCAGTGCTGGAAAATAATGGTGGGCACACAAAGTATTGACACTTTGGGCACAATTTGGACATTTTCAATTAGGGGTGTACTCACTTTTGTTGCCAGTGGTTTAGACATTAATGGTTGTGTGTTGAGTTATTTTGAGGGGACAGCAAATTTAAACTGTTATACAAGCTGTACACTGACTACTTTACATTGTATCAAAGTGTCATATCTTCAGTGTTGTCCCATGAAAAGATACAATAAAATGTTTACAAAAATGTGAGGGGTGTACTCACTTTTGTGAGATACTGTATGTGTAAACAAACAACAGATCTTCCATGTGATTTATTTTTTTTAACAATACACAAGAGTCTACATTTAATGCATTTGTTAAGATTTGAGATTAATAATCCACTCCAATACAAAAACAGGATGTCATTAGATAATTAAGTTACTTGAGCTGCAAATGTGCAAACTGTTAACCCTCCTCCCACCCCCCATGACAAACATCATTGCAGTTGGTTTGGAGACATTTTTTCAAAAGAACAATGCAATTATTCTTTTATTTTTTTTCCATGTAAATTTTGATGATTATTCTTCTGAATGGCATTTTCTACAAATTTTTATGACTTTCTCAGTAATCTGCAGTTTTTTCTTGAAACTTTGACCTTTTTTCCTCATATAGTGTCACTTTAAACTTCTTTGCTTTTCTACAGATGTAATTTCTGATAGCTGAATGATATCATCATTTGAAGACTTCTGAGGACAAGTTTCAGGTAGGATGTCACTAAGGCCTGACTGAATGAATGAATGAATGAATGAATGTGAATTTTATTCATTAAAGAACATACAATCAAAACAATTAAAAATATGTAGGATGCATAATAACAACCGAAAGGGTGTAGGCTGAAGCTAGTGCTTATATAGACTCTACCCCGTTACAATAATAAAATCAATAACGTAAAAATTTAAGTCATACCCAAAACAATGAAAAGAAAATGTAGAACAAAGAAAAAATAGGACCCCATTTCTGTCTTTGCCATAGGCCCCAAATGGACTAAGTCCGCTGTGATGATCTGGCGAGCATGCTCCCCCTCCCCTCACGTTTCTGTCATCTTGGCTCCGGAGGATCAGACACACCTGAGTGATTACACACCTGTTGAGTCCTGATGACCCAGCGCATTTAAGAACCAGCGTGTGGAGTCCCCATTGCTGGATCATTAGGTTTGCAACCACAAAACGTTCAAGCTCTCTACGTTATTCTCCCTGGTTGGTCTGAGTCTTGACTTGCGGGTCCTTCTGTCTCCCAGGCTTGCTGCCACCTGTAATTGTGCACTCCGGAGCTGATCATTCTCGCCTCACCAAGAAGACGCCGGACATCGACCCATGTCACCATCTTCCCCTGTTCCCCTGGTCCACGCAGGAGTTCCCTGCCAGACTCCTCTGCTCACAGAGTAAGAGTGCTCTCCCCTTATTATTCTCTCCGTTGGGAGATTCTGTCCCTAATAATATCTATCTGCTCTTTCCCGTAGGCTACGTGCGCTCCAGCGGGCACCGGTTTTGTCTCATTTAAGTGTGCGTTTTTGTGTTGCCCTTTGCTTCAGTTGTGCTGCTTTATTTAGAGCTGTGTGTTAGCTTTATTTTTACAACTGGTGAACTTTTACAACTGAGTCTGAGTGCTTGTTCTAGCAGCTCTGCATTTGAGCCTCACCCGTGCTGAATCATGACATCCGCCCCTGGGTGTGATAAAAAAAAACAAGATACAACCCAAATGCTCCAAAACTACTAAATACCCGAGTTACAGAGAATGCTCATGACAGAATACAGGAGGAGATAATCTGAAATACCAGATGACTGAAAAGTACAGAATGTTCATACACAAGACTGTACTCAAACTGAGACAAAGGGCAAACTCAGATAACAAAATACAGACAAGACAATACTGTATATAAATACAAAATAAACCCGAGATGAGGAAAATACAGAAAGTAATCAGGAATGACTGAAAGCGTGCGCATGGTCTCTAACCGTGCTCAGAATCATGACACAGAATGGGGAAGAAAAGGTGATTTAAGTGACTGTGGATGTGGCATAGTTGCTAAGTGTTTCAGAAAGTGCTGATTTACTGGGATTTCCACACACAACCATCTCTAGGGTTTACAGGGAATCGTCCGAAAAAGAGAAAATTCCGGTGAGCAGCAGTTTTCTCGGCTCAAATGCTTTGGTGATGCCAGAGGCCAGAGGAGAATGACCAGACTGGCTCAAGCTGACAGAAGGGAAACAATAACTCAAATGATCATAATTACAACTGAGGTATGCAGAAGAGCATCTCTGAAGGAACAACACACTGACCATTGAAGCAGATGGGCTACAGCAGCAGAAAACTTCAACCGCTGCCACTCCAGTCATCTGTGAATCGGAAACTGAGGCTATAATTTGGCAGCACAGTGGTTAGCACTGTTTCCTCACCACTAGAAGATTCCAGGGTGAATTCCCAGGCTCACTGAAAAAAAACAAAACATTTTGTACTACAAAACAAAGTTATGTTTTGCCACCATAATAAAGTCATGTGCGTGCTTCATGATTTACATATGTAACATTGACATGATTTTGTTTTGTTTTGGCAACATCATAAAATCATGTGCATGTTTCATGATCTGCATATGTTACCTTCACATGATTTTGTTGTTTTGGCAACATTATAAAACCAAGTTTATTGTCATTCAATCCATACAGCAGGACAAAATTACATTTCTGTTATCTATAATGTTAATCACATGGGTTGCTGCCGTGCAAGGCGCCACCACAAATCATGCCATAACCAGAATTTGAACCCAGTCCTCCTGGGTGTGGGGCAGATGCTCTGCCAACTAGGCCACCACTCCTAAAGTCATGTGTAAATAAAATCATGTCAATGTTACATATTTTGTTTTGGTCATGTTCATGTTTCATGAGCTGCATATGTGACATTGACACGATTTTGTTTGCACATGACTTTAGGAATGGTGGCCTAGTTGGTAGAGCATCCACCCCACCCCCAGGAGGCTTGTGTTCAAATCCCAGTCATGACATGATTTGTTGTGGTGCCTTGCATGGCAACAACCCCTCTGATTGTAGATAAGAGAAACTTAATTTCATTCTACTGTACATGATTGGCTGTATGGATTTAATGACAATAAACTTGGCTTTATTATACTGCCAAAATAACAAAATCATGTCAATGTTACATATGCAGATCATGAAACATTTTTTAACACATGATTTTATTATGTTGGCAAAACATAACTTTATTTTTTGGAACCACTTTCAATGATTTTATTATGTTAGTTCAAAAGATTTTTTTTCTTTTTTTTTCTGTGTTGGCAGGGGTAGGAACCTTTCTGTGTGGAGTTTGCATGTTCTCCCTGTGCTGTGTGGGTTTATTCTGGGAGCTCCAGTTTCCTCCCACAATCCAAAGACATGCATGTTAGGTTAATTGGCAATTCTAAATTTTCCCCAAGTATCTGTGTCCTATAGGCCTTTTGAATAGAGGGTTAGTACCAGGGAAGCGCTTTGAGTTGTCTTTGAGACTAGAAAAAGTGCTCTACAAGTACTGGTCCTTATCCCTATCCTAATTTATACAGGGTGACCAAAATTGGACATAAAATGTCGGGAAAAACATTGGCAAGTCTGAATCTCAGTGCTTGCTCTAACATTCAAATGGTAGATTCAGAATTTGTCATGAACAACACAAAAGAATAGAAGCATGCATGGAGCATCATGGATGTGCAGCCGACAACTGTAGGATCGTGGCATACCAACATGGATCAGTATGTCTCAGAAATGTTCGTAGCACCTGTAAGAGCAAACCCAAGCTACCTTATACAAATCAGATATGTCATTCATAAAACAAAAATAAACATATCATTTTCCCCTTTTACTATGCCACTAGTTTAAATATAAGTTCTGTAAATATTGGATTGTACTGGCAACATTAACCCTAAAGCTGGATTCATGCTGCACCTCCGCTGTCCGCGTACGTGAAACCGGAATCCCCGTGTGACGAAATTTACTTCATCGTCTCCACTCCGCCAGTGTACGCAGGACTCTACTGTGTCCAAAGCGCACGTCGACCAAAGTGGACAAGAGGGGAAATGCAGCATGAATAAGGCTTTAGAGCACACATGGCACAGATCTGTGCCGGGTGCAGATTCACTGTGAAAGAGGCCAAAAACTGAGTGCCCTGAGGTAAACATTTATCCTGTCTACATTCTGCAAATGCATATGAACTACTTGTATGTAACTACTTAACGGTTACACTGGCAAATCATTTACTCAGATAAACTCATTGTAAATATTTGCACTGCACATGCCTGAGTTAATTCACTTGAGGAAACAAGTGCAGATGTTCAATAATAATACCTGCTCCAGGCTATTGCTGTTCCTCCTTCATTTGTTAAACACTACCATAGGCAGTATATAATTATGTATAAGATACCTCAACTTACATCCTTTGTAGAATAGTGAAGCTCTACTTCCCGGATTAAAGAATTGCCATTTTGCATTTTTGGAGACAGAGTCCAGTTCCAGCCACCATTACAGTCTGTGCACTACATAGACTGGTCCCTCAAACATGATCAATCACAAATAGAATTTTTGCATTTCCTTTAGAAAATAAAGTGTGAATGCTGCAAACTGAAAACACTTGCTAAAAGTACTTAAAAGCTGAAATATGTGTCTTAAAGCAACATAGCTTAGAATTACTTCTTCTTCTTCTTTTGGCTGCTCCCTAAGGGGTCGCCTCAGTGGATCATCTGCCTCCATCTCACCCTATCCCTTGCATCTTCCTCTGTAACACCAATCCTCTCCATGTCCTCCTTCACTACATCCATGAATCTTCTCTGAGGTCTTCCTCTTTTCCTCCTGCCTGGCAGCTCCATCTTCAACATCCTTTGACCAAAATATCCACTATCCCTCCTCTGCACATGTCCAAACCATCTCAGCCTTGCCTCTGTTACTTTGTCTCCAAACCGCTCAATGTGAGCTGTACCTCTGATATTCTCCTTTCTAATCTTGTCCCTCCTAGTCACTCCCGATGAAAATCTTAGCATCTTCAACTCTGCCACCTCCAGCGCCACCTCCTGTCTTTTTGTCAGCACCACTGTCTCCATTCCATACATCAGAGCAGGTCTCACTACCATCTTGTAAATCATCCCTTTCAGTCTTGCTGCTACCTTTCTGTCACAAATCACCCCTGACACTTGTCTCCACCCACCCCACCCTAACTGCACTCTTTTCTTCACCTCCCTTGTGCATTTTCCATTGTTGTGGATGATTGACCCCAGGTATTTAAACTCATCTACTTTCACTACTGCTGCTTCTTCCATCATCACCGTTTGCTTCTGCCTCCCTCTCAATCACACTCATGTATTCTGTCTTACTTCTAGTGACTTTCATTTCTCTTCGCTCCACAGCATACCTCCACCTCTCCATGTTCTCTTCCCCCTGCTCCCTACTCTCACTGCAGATCACAATGTTGTCTGCAAACATCATGGTCCACAGAGACTCCTGCCTGACCCCGTCTGTCAGTTTGTCCATCACCGTGGCAAACAAGAAGGAGCTGAGAGCTGATCCCTGATGTAATCCCACCCCCACCTTGAATCCATCTGTCACTCCTACAGCGCACTTCACCACTGTCTAGATGATCTCATTCATACATGTCCTGCACCACCCTCACATACTTCTGTGCCACACATGATTTTCTCATGCAGTGCCACACTTCCTCTCTTGGCACCCTATCATATGCTTTCTCTAAATCCACAAAGACACAGTGCAACTCCTTCTGACCTACTCTATACTTCTCCATCAGTACTCTTAGAGCAAACATTGCATCTGTCGTCCTCTTTCTTGGCATGAAACCATACTGCTGCTAACTGATTGTCACCTCTCCTCTTAACCTGGCTTCAAGAACTCTTTCCCTTATTTTCATAGTGTGACTGATCAACTTTAATTCTCTGTAGTTACTACAGCTCTGAGCATCACCTTCCTTCCTGAAAATCTGTTCTTGTGGCACATATGTTGGGCTCACATTTTCCACAAAGGTATGACTGCATGTTTATTGGAGGCTTCACGTCTCGAAGGACAAAGGGCTCGAATCTGCAGAGGATGATGAGGAGGTGTGAGATTTGGCCTTTGTCTCGGAGAAGATGCCCCAGAGAGATTTCCGGTTCATCAATGAATAAGAGACAATGGTGGAAGTTCAAAGGGTTACATTGTGGCTGGGATTAAGTACCATGTGACTGTATGTTTACTGAAGCACCATGTGACTTGAGTTCCGATGCTGGAAACATATAAAGAGGTGATGTGATATAGTTCTTTCTCTTCTTCCTGCTTTGAGAATGCTAGAGTATGTGTTCTGTCAATAAAGCTGAACCTGAGAAATAAAACTCAGCCTCATCATTGAACGCATCCTCTACACTGGTGACCCTACGACAAAGAATGAGCAGACAGAATTCTCCCGAGCGGGGTTCGGCGGAAGCCAGCCTGATGGCTGCCTCCACACTCCGGCTGCCCGACTTCTGGCAGCATAGTCCGCGCTCCTGGTTTAGCGCAGTCGAGGCACAGTTCAACCTCCGGAGAATCTCAAAGGACGACACAAAATTCTACCATGTGGTAGCAAAGCTGGACAACCACACAGTCCAGAGGGTGGAAGATCTGGTCAATCATCCACCGGACAGCGACAAGTACAGCGCATTGAAGGACGCGCTGATCAGCCATTTCACCCCTTCGGTACAACAGTGAGCAGAAGGGCTCCTAACATTGACGGAGTCGGAGAACGACAGACCTGCGGACCTGATGGTGAAGATGCTGAGGCTGAAAGACTCCGAGGATGGCAAATTTATTTTCGCCCACCTTTTCCTCCAGACCCTGCTGCCAGCAGTGAGAGTAGCCCTGGCAGAGTTGCCCCGATTGGCCAAGCGAGACTACCATGGGCTGAGTAAGGAGGCGCAGCGGCTCGTCGACGTCCACAAGTGGAGCGCAGTTTCGGCCGCGGCAGCCAGCCCAGAAATGACGTCTGGAGATGGCTTGGAGCCAGTGGTTGCGGCGCCAGACGCACCGACGACGGCGGCGATGGGTACCAGGTGGCGCGGAGCGGATGACGGCCTGTGCTTCTACCATTTGCCATTTGCAGAGAGGGCACACAAATGCGTCCCACCGTGCCACTTCAAGCATCCGGGAAACGCCAAGACCGAGGGTCGGTAGCAGCTACGACCCTCGGGGAGGAGAACAAGCTGCTCTACCTTTACACACTCGGGGAAACAATTTCTCGTGGACATGGGCTCCCAGCTGAGTTTCGTCACACCTACCTATGCGGAACGGCTGATGCCGTCTAAAGCTCCCTGAGTGTCGGTGTCAGCAGCGAACAGCTCAGCCATTAAGACTTTCGGTGAGAGGACTATGCTTCTGTCCTTACAGGGCCGTTCATTTGAGTGGACTTTTATTGTAGCAGCAGTCAGTTTCAACATGTTAGGGGCTGATTTTTTGTGCTCACATGGTTTATTGGTTGACCTTGCTAATAGACGTTTGGTTAATGCACTGTCTTTCCATTCTATTCCCTGCACAGCTCGGGTGGCCCCGCCGACTGCACATGCCAGCGTCACAGCTGCGGGTGCTAAGTTTCACGCACTGCTCGCTCAGTTCCCAGCACTCACAGTCCCCACGTTTTCGGCGACAGTTGCTAAGCACGGGGTGGAGCATTTTATCACCACCACCGGGCCACCCGTTTTTGCAAAAGCTCGGCGCTTGGACTCAGCTAAGCTTGCTGTAGAACGGCACCGAAGGCGTTATTTCACAAATGTTTTTATTCAGCGATGCAGGAAGAAAAGCAGGTGTACATACCAGTAGTCCTGGCTGTGCGTGTGTGTCACGTACGTGACGCGACGACGTGATGACATCATTCTACATCCCCCTTCTTTAGTATAGAACTTTGGTACAAAGAGAACACTATTGACTCTTGGACTGGTATGAGAAAACATGTCACATTCCTGTGAGAGTGAGCATACTGTGACGAATAAACAACTAGTAAAATAACTTTCAATGGCACCACATAACATACCTATCTTGAAAATAAACTAATGCTTGGCTTGCAAATAAAATAAATTCCCGTGACACAACATAACTGATCTAATTTTGAAAATGAACTTATGCCTGGCTTGTAAATATGTCTATATTTCAACACGAAACTACAAAAACATCAGCTTCAGTAAATGTCACAATCAGTCTGTATTGTACTTGGGATTAGGCTTCAGGAGTCTACCAAACCTGGAACGGGCCAGGGGGGTCTCAGTGACTTGTGGGAGCGATGGCTCTCCGAGGAGGCCAGGCGTGTGGTCAGTGTGCGCAGCAGGAAGCCTGGGAGGAGCGTGCACAGCGGCCTGCCTGGGGGAAGTGTGCACGGCATCATGCCTGGGAGGAGATGCGGGTGGACTGGGCACAGTCTCACTGCTGGTCTTCTGTGTTGGTGAGTCTGCCGGTGAGGCTGGATCTGGTTCTGGTTCTGTTGGTGGTGGTTCTGTGACTGGCAGCAGGTGTCGCCGGTTCCGGCGGTATTCTTTTCCTCCTGATTCCACCACGTAAGACCGTGGCTCTGCTGCGATTCTTTTGATGATGCCAATTTTGTCATGTCCTTTCTCTGTTTGCAGGCGTACTACTTGGGAGCTTTGGAGCGGGGGAAGTGGCCGGCTGCCACGATTGTAGAATCCTTTTTGTGCTTGCCTCTTCTTTGACAGGTGGGCGTGGATCGACTCTGGATTCTTGGACATTGGCTTAAGCAGGTGCCTGCTGATGGGAATATTTGTGCGTGTCTCTCTGGACATCAGTCTTTGTGCAGGTGAGCCCAGCGTGCCGTCTCGTGGGACATTTCTGATGCTCAGAAGATTGAGGAATAGGTCAGTACCGTCTCTTTTGGATGTTTCCAACAGTCGTTTTGCACTCCGTACGGCTCTCTCTGCCAGCCCGTTTGCTTGATGATACTCAGGGCTGCTGGTGACATGAGTGAAATCCCAGCTTTTTGCAAAGTCTTGGAACATCTGACTAGTGAATTGTGTTCCACAGTCTGACAGCAGCTTGTGGGGGACTCCGTGGACTGAGAAGTGACGTTTCAGCTTGTTAATTACACATTGTGATGTGATTTTCTTGACTGGATCCAGGTCATACCATCCTGAATAGGAGTCTACCAGGACCAGGTAGTGCTGGCTGTTCCATTCGAACAGATCTGTTGCCACTGTTGACCACGGGAGCTCTGGGACTGTGTGTGGTTGCATTGGCTCCTTTTGCTGATGTGGTTTAAGGGCATTGCAAGTGCTGCATGACTGTACAAAATTGTCAATGTCTCTCGTCATTGTGGTCCAATAGACTATGTTGCGTGCTCGCCGCTTGGTGGCTTCAGCACCGGGGTGTCCTTTATGGAGCAGCAGAAGATATTCTTTGTGCAGCGTTTGTGGAATTGTTGCTCTTGTACCTTTCATGATTATTCCATCTTCCACACAGAGCTCATCGCGGAACGGGAAGAATTCTTTCACTGTGTCGGGTACTTTGCTCAACCTATCTGGCCATCCATGCTTGATGATGTTGCTCAGGGCCTGGAGGGCGGTGTCTTTCGCTGTATGTGTGCGGAGTTCTTCCTGACGACTGGATGAGATGTGCTGCACCGTCATTACCTCGAAGTCCTCACGTTCAGTGGCATGTGAGGCTATGGCGTTGCTCGGTGCACGGGACAGCATGTCTGCCAAGTGCAATTCCTTTCCTTTCTTGTAAACTAGCGTGAGGTTGAACTTGTGCAGCTTCAGCATCATGCGTTGTAAACGCGCAGGCCCTGTGTGGAGAGGTTTCTTCAGGATGGAGACCAGGGGCTGATGGTCTGTCTCCACGATCACTGGTTTTCCGTATATGTAGTCATAGAATTTGAAACAGGTGAAAACGACAGCAAGCAGCTCTTTTTCAATTTGTGCATATTTTCTTTCTGTTTCAGTAAGAGTGCGAGAGGCATATGCAACAGGACTGCCATTCTGGAGACATGCACCACCAAGGCCATACTGCGAGGCGTCACATGTCAGAGTGACTGGTGTTTGTACGTCATAGTACCGGAGTACTGGAGGTGACGTCACACACTGTTTCAGAGTGTCAAATGCATTTTGTTGTTGTTCAGTCCAAGTCCATGCTGTGTCTTTATGCAGGAGCTGGTGGAGAGGTGCTGCAATGTTGCTGTGGTTTGGAATGAACTTGCCCAGGTAATTTATCGTACCCAGGAAGCGTTGTAGAGCAGCTTTGTCCTGGGGGGCCTGGATGTCAGTGATCGCTTGGATCTTTGCTGGATCGGGTTTCAACCCTTGTTCAGTGAAGACATGGCCCACGTAGCTGACTTCCTTTAGCTGGAATCTGCATTTTGGGGGGTTCAGCCTCAATTTCACGTTCCTTGCCCTGTTGAGCACTTTTTGAAGGTTCTCGTCGTGCTCTTTAAGATTTCTTCCACCGATTATGATGTCATCAACAATTATTGCGCAAGGGAGGCCGGCAAATATTTGCTCCATGGATCTCTGGAAGACCTCAGACGCTGCATTGATACCATATGGCATTCTCAGGTATCGATATCGCCCAAATGGAGTGGCGAAAGTGGTGAGGAATGATGACGTTTGGTCCAGTTTGACCTGCCAAAAGGAGCTCTTGGCATCAAGCACAGAAAACACGGTTGCGCCTGCCATTTGTGCAGCAACTTCCTCGACTGTGCGCATGGGATGATGGGGGCGCATAATTGCTTCATTTAGGTCTCTTGGGTCGATGCACACACGGATCTTGTCAGTGTCCTTTTTGTGTGTCGCTACCATTGAGGATACCCATTCAGTGGGTTCTGAAATGGGTGTGATGACTCCTTGCTGCACCATGTTTTCCAGTTCTGCTTTCACTTTGTCCATCATGGCAACTGGAATGCGGCGAGGGGGCCGGATGACGGGTGTCACATTCTGGTCTAGTTTCATGTGGTAGGTTACTGGGAGTGAACCTAGTTCGCCATTGAAAAGCTCAGCATAGTTATTAAACCACTTTTGAGAGGAGCTCGGTTCGGTCACGTTCACCTGGAAAACCTGGTCTTTCAGAGTCATCAGGTCCATCTTCATGCAGTCCGGGAGCCCTAGCAGTGGTTGCACTTTGCCGTTTACTACATGGAAACGCAGGCTGTAGGATCTTTGGTCACTGGTCTGGCACTTGAACAACACAGTCCCCTCCGTGTTTATCACCGTGCCTCCATAAGCGATGAGCCTGGCCTTGTTGTCTTTGTTTATTTTTTCTGTGTTTCTCACATACCTGAAGGCATCCAGGGAGATTACGTTACACTTTGCGCCAGTGTCTACTTTCAGTTTGAGTGTCTTGCCATTGAGTTTTACATTGCAGTGTAGTTCTTCTTTCACATCATCAGTAGACAGTGTGTTTATCTTATTTGCGGCTGGTGACAGCCCGTTGATGTCGAATGATTCAGAGTCCTCGCCGTCACTGTCGGAGTCTGCTTGGGCTATTTGGTTGACAGGTTTGTACTGCTTGTTTCTTGCTGCCGATCTGCAGTAGTTTTTGAAATGGTTGGGCTTTTTGCAGTAATTGCATTGCTTCCCATATGCCAGACAGAGTTCCTTCTTCGCTGGATGTTCATGTCCACAGTTGGTACAGCTTATGTAGTCTGATTTGGGACTGTAATGTTCTTTGTACTGCTTGTGGCGAACTGTTTTTTGCATTCTGCGGTCTTGGCGTATTGCATCCACATTTGTTGAACTACGTGGTGTTGTTGCTAGAGTTTTAGTATGTTGTTCTGTTTGTTCATTGATTTGGCATATTTTGATGGCCTTTAGTAGTGTTAAATCGCTCTCTCTCAGTAGTATTTTCCTCACGCTATCGGAGCTGATACCAACGACCAGCCGGTCACGAATTAAGTCGTCATGCAATGCTCCAAAGTCACACGTTTTAGCCTTGTTTCGGAGTGCGCTTACATAAGCCTCTATGGTCTCACCGGGTTTTTGGTTCCTTGTGTTGAATGCATGTCTCTCCATTGTGATGTTTGTCTGTGGACTGCAGAGGTATCTGAACTTTCTTTTTAGGCATTCTGGATCCTCCCGTGACTCTGCCGGACGGATCTCCTCCCCCTCGTTATTCCGTTGAGCTGGTGCATAGGTGAACGTGCGTTCCCTTTCAATAGCCTCGCTACCTGCCAAATTGAGGAGTATGTAGGCTTTGGTTCGGTCGGGCTTGTCGTTGTGGGCAGCCGCGATGAAAATGTCGTATTCTTGTTCGAACACTCGCCAGTTTTCTGCAATTTTGTCGTTGAACACAAGCGGGTCCGGACGGCGGAATCCATCAGCCATGCTAGCGTTAGCTGGGGGAGGCACGCGTGTACCACAGAATACGCTTCTAACGTCTGACTAAATAATTAGTTGACTTACTGGGTCTATGTAGAGTTCGGCAGGAAAATTAGTTTCCGCTGCTTTACTTCTGACACCATGTAGAACGGCACCGAAGGCGTTATTTCACAAATGTTTTTATTCAGCGATGCAGGAAGAAAAGCAGGTGTACATACCAGTAGTCCTGGCTGTGCGTGTGTGTCACATACGTGACGCGACGACGTGATGACATCATTCTACACTTGCCATAGCACGCAAGGAATTCGCCAACCTGGAAAAACTGGGCATTATTAGACGCTCTAAAAGCCCCTGGGCTTCGCCGCTACACATCACACAGCAAAATATTAATCAAACCACTGACTCATCTCATTAATCTCTCCATTAGGTCTAGTACATTTCCATCTGGCTGGAAAAAAGCTGTCGTCATACCAGTTCATAAATCAGGCAGTAAAGACGATATATGCAATTACCGCCCAATCTCTATCTTACCAGTCCTATCTAAGGTTCTTGAAAAAGTTGTAGCTACACAGCTGATAGACTACTTACAAGACAGTCAACTTCTTCATCCACATCAATTTGGTTTTAGACCAGGATACTCAACAGAAACAGCAAATTGTTGCCTTATTGAAAACGTCAAACAGTCCTTGGACAGGGGTAATGTGGTAGGAGCTGTTTTTCTAGATCTCAAAAAGGCTTTCGATACTGTAAACCACAGTTTGCTTTTATCCAAAATGGTATCTTTTAACTTCTCCCCAAATACATTAGAATGGTTTGCATCTTATCTCCAGAATAGAGAACAGTGTGTAAAAGTTCACCAGGATAAATCCTCATTTTTAAACAACCGCATGGGTATCCCACAAGGGTCCATTCTTGGTCCTTTACTTTTCAGCATTTTTATTAATGACTTGCCGTTACACTGCTCAGCTGCAACATGCCAACTTTATGCAGATGATGCAGTTATTTACACAGCTGCCAAGACTCCAGCACAGGCTGCAGATGTACTGTCTACAAGTATGGTTGATGTCCAAGAGTGGCTCCTCAAGAACCATCTATTGCTGAACCTTCAGAAAACAGTCTCAATGTGCTTTTCAATCAAAAAATGTAACCTGCAACATTTTAAAGTTAATATACATGATCATGACATCAGTTTAGCTACAGAATTCAAATACCTTGGCATTGTACTAGATCCTCAACTCAAATTTAATCTTCATATAAAGAAAATTTCAAAAACAGTAAAAAAAAATCTGAACTGCTTTAAATTAATTAGATATTACATACCTTACGAAGCAGCTGCACTGTATATGCATTCTATGGTTTTTTCTCATATATCATACTGTTTGACAGTCTGGGCTCAAGCAGCCCCTTCCACAATAAGACATATAGGTTCATTATATAATCAAACCCTAAAAATCTTGGACAAAAAGCCCATTAGGTGGCATCACTGTAATGTTTTAAAAAAATACAACCTATTGAGTTTTGAGAGCTTCATTGACCTCTGTCTTCTGAAATTAACGTTCAAATGTTTCCATAAATCAGCACCCGAGCCACTTGCTGGTTTCGTCCAAAGACAGGACAGCAGCAGAGCCACCAGGAGTTCTGTTAACAATAACTGTAAAATATTCCACCGCAGAACCACATTTGGACAAACAGCTTTCTCTATAAAGGGCAGTCACATCTGGAACACAATGCCAAATGAAATTAAAATAATAACGGACTTTAAAACATTCACTAAAAATGTTAAAAACTGGCTGAAAAATAAACAAGAATGTACTCATGTATGAATTATTTGTCTGCAAAGTGAGAGTGAATGAAGGGAAGGAATAAATGTGTTTGTTTATAGTGAGTGACGGAGGGAGGAAGGCCTGAAATAGGCAAATGTGAGTTATGTTATATGTGTTAAATGTGAGTCAGGCTGTTATATTTGTGTATTTATATTATTTATGTTAAAGGTGAGTCAGGCTGTTATATTTGTGTATTTATAATATTTATAATTGTGTATTTATAATTTTTCTGCATTGATGTATGTGGTTATTGTGTATATTTTTATCTTGATTCTTTTTTCTAAAGCCCAACCAGGGACAAGAGTTGCAAATTAGCTAATAGCTATACACTCTATGTGCAACACATCAGATTGATTGTCTTTGATTAATTGTCTATGTTTATTGCACTGTCCCTGTCAAATAAACTAATCTACTACTACTACTACATGGTCCCAAAAGCTGATGGCTTGTGGAGACCTTGCGGTGATTTCCGCAGGTTGAACAACATTTCAGCACATGACCGCTACCCGATTCCGCACATTCAGGATTTTTCAGTTCATTTGGCGGGGGCGCGCATTTTTTCTAAAATAGATTTGGTGCGCGGTTACCATCAAGTCCCAGTGCGCGCTCAGGATATACCCAAACCAGCGGTTATAACTCCTTTCGGGCTTTTGGAGTTTTTGCGCATGCCGTTCGGTCTCAAAGGTGCCGCACAGACTTTCCAACGCATGATGGATGCAGTTTTACGCGACCTCCCTTTTGTGTTTGTCTACTTGGATTACATTTTAGTAGCCAGAACGTCCGAAGGCGAACACGAAAGTCATCTCACAGCAGTTTTTCGGAGGCTGACAGAGCACGGGTTAATAATTAACCCAGCGAAGTGCCAGTTTGGGGTAGCGCAAATTGATTTTTTGGGGCATTGCGTTTTGGCAGAAGGAGCGGTCCCTCTGCCTGATAAAGTACGCGCAATAACAGATTTTCCGCGACCTCAAACGGTCAAGGCACTGCAGGAGTTTTTGGGAATGGTTAATTTTTACAACCGGTTCCTCCCAAGCGCAGCGCGGCTCATGCAACCATTATACACTGCGTTAAAAAAACAAAAGCCCACAAATAAGGTTGCGTGGTCTCCGCAGTGGGAGCACGCTTTCGCCCAGGTCAAATCAGCCCTGGCAAATGCAGTTTTGTTAGCACACCCAGTTCCAACGACCCGCATGGTGCTCACCACTGACGCTTCCAATTTAGTGGTGGGGGCGGGTGTTGAACAGTTTGTGGCAGGGACATGGCAACCTCTTGCGTTTTTCAGCAAAACCTTGCGCGATAGCGAGCGTAAATACAGCGCGTTTGACAGGGAGCTTTTGGCCCTACACTTGGCCATCCGCCACTTCCAGTTCTGGCTGGAAGGGCGCCATTTCACCGCGTCTGTGGATCACAAACCGCTAACGTTTGCGATGGCCAAGATTTCAGAACCCTGGTCAGGCCGGCAGCAAAGGCAGCTAGCCGCAATATCGGAGTTTACCACCGATATCCAGCATGTCGCAGGTAAACACAATGTAGTGGCAGACTGTCTCTCTCGTGCGGTAGCAATGCCAGGCCCCATGGGGGCAGACTCTGTAGCCGTGGCCGCGGGCCAGGGCAGCGACGCGGAAGCGCGCGCAGCCCCGGTCCGTGTAGGTTTAGATTATGCAGCCATGGCCGCGGAGCAGGTTAATGATGCGGACGTGCGCGTGCTCCAGTCTGGACCAACAGGGTTAAGGCTGGAGCACAGGGTGCAGCAAATTGGTATGCCCCCCCTAATCTGCGATGTCTCCACGGGACGGTCTCGCCCCGTGGTTCCAGCTGCGTGGCGTCGCCGCGTTTTTGACTCGATCCATTCTCTGGCGCACCCGGGGGTGCGCGCATCGATTAAGATGGTGGGGGAGAAATTTGTTTGGCCCGGGTTGCGCAAACAGGTCAAGGAATGGGCAGCAGCCTGCATAGCATGCCAGCGAGCCAAAATACACAAGCACACTAGAGCTCCGTTGGAGCCTTTTCACATCCCGGCTAAGCGTTTTGATCACGTGCATGTTGACTTGGTTGGCCCTCTTCCATCGTCACAAGGGCACACACACCTTTTGACGATGGTGGATCGCACCACGCGTTGGCCAGAAGCGGTTCTTCTGGCATCAACCACAGCGGAAGAAGTTGCGCGAACATTTTTAACAGCGTGGGTTGCGCGTTTCGGAGTCCCATCGGACATAACGTCCGACGGGGCCCCCATTTTATTTCCAAACTATGGTCTTCGATGGCCCGCAGCTTAGGGGTGAAGATTCACCGCACTACCGCGTATAACCCCCAGGCTAATGGTTTATGTGAGCGCTTTCACAGGTCGTTGAAAGCAGCCCTCAGAGCGTCACTTACGGATACAAATTGGGTGGACAAACTTCCATGGGTTTTATTGGGGTTGCGTTCTGCACCTAAGGAAGATTTGCAGGCTTCCCCGGCTGATTTAGTTTTTGCACAACCTCTCCGTTTGCCGGGGGAATTTCTTCCCGACAATCCCGCACCAAATTGCCCTCCCGCTCAGCCGTTGCAGAGTAACACAGGATCAAACACACTCCCTGGCCCGGTTCATCACAGTTTCCCACGCGTTTTTGTGCCGAAGGCTTTAAAAAATGCGGAGTTTGTTTTTGTTAGACATGATACTCAGTGCCCAAGTTTGCGACCGTTTTATGACGAACCGTTCAGAGTGCTGGAAACCGGGGGGAAGCGTTTTCTGCTAGATTTAGGGGGCAGAAAGGAGTTGATTTGCATAAACAGACTCAAACCCGCTTTTGTTCTGGCTGATGACCACGTGCAGCTGGCGAGCCCCCCCCGCCGTGGCAGGCCGCCGAGAAGGCATTCTCCAGAACCCCCACAGAGACGTGCCAACAGCTCTAATCCACAGAGGCAGAAAGAAGCTGCAGAGGTAGCAAACCCGGTTTACAGCAGATTCGGCAGAAGGTTAAGACCTAGGCATCTGGTGGATTGATTTGTAATAGGTGAAGTTTTTTTTTTTTTTTTTTTTTTTAATGCCGTGCATGTTTTGTCCTTTAATAGACGTTTGGGGAGGGGGTTATGTGGCACATATGTTGGGCTCACATTTTCCACAAAGGTGTGACTGCATGTTTATTGGAGGCTTCACGTCTCGAAGGACAAAGGGCTCGAATCTGCAGAGGATGACGAGGAGGTGTGAGATTTGGCCTTTGTCTCGGAGAAGATGCCCCAGAGAGATTTTCGGTTCATCAATGAATAAGAGACAATGGTGGAAGTTCAAAGGGTTACATTGTGGCTGGGATTAATTACCATGTGACTGTATGTTTACTGAAGCACCATGTGACTTGAGTTCCGATGCTGGAAACATATAAAGAGGTGATGTGATATAGTTCTTTCTCTTCTTCCTGCTTTGAGAATGCTAGAGTATGTGTTCTGTCAATAAAGCTGAACCTGAGAAATAAAACTCAGCCTCATCATTGAACGCATCCTCTACATTCTAACAATTATGCACAAGTATAAACACCATGGTAATGTCCAGCCATCATACGGCTCAGAAAGGAGACAGGTTCTGTGTCCTAGAGACGAACATGTCCTTGTGTCAAATGTGCATATCAACCCCAAAACAAAAGCAAAAGACCTTGTGAAGATACTGGCTGAAGCTGGTAAAGATTGTCATTATCCACAATTAAATTAGCCTGTACCAACATGGGCTGAAAGGCCACTCAGCAAGGAAGAAGCCATTACTCTGAAAGCTCATAAAAAAAACAGATTACAGTTTGCAAATGCACACAGGGACAGAGACCTTAAGACCTTAGAGATATGTCCTGTGGTCTGATGAAACTATAAAATTGAACTTTTTGGCCATAATGGCCATTGTTACATTTGGAGGAAAAAGGCTGAAGTTTGATTGCCTGACAACACCATCCCAACTGTGAAGCATGGGGGTTCCAGCATCATGATCTTGAGGAAATCAAGCATCTGTCCTGGGGCAACGCCTTGACCCAGTGGAGGAGATAGGAGAGAGAAGGATGGTGGCTAAACTGTCATCTCTCCTGGAGTCTGAGTCCCACCCTTTGCAGGACATACTGAACGCACTGAGGAGCTCATTTAGCAGTAGACTACATCATCCTAGGTGCGCAACCGAGAGGTTTCGCAGGTCCTTCCTACCTCCGGCTGTCAGACTGTATAACCTAAGCAGGGCTGTTCGCAGAGATAGCAGATAAAACGTGATGACCTAATAGTATTGAATTGAAAAGACGCAACAGACTTACACAAATGGTCCCCTCCAGTATACAACTAGGAAAATATAAGTCGCCATGGAGGGTGACAATATGTATGGGTACATATTCATACTATGTAGGGTAACTAAATGGATGGTTATGCTATTTATTCCATCTAGCTGCAATGCTCCACACTGTGTATATACAGTATATATTTATATATTTATGTGTACATATGTATATTCGGTGCTCTTATTTTCTTACCTTTTTTGTCGTATTCAGCTGCAGGTAGGTGTGAGGATTCCTACCTGCAGCTGAATACGACAAAAACTAAAGACATGATGATTGACTTTAGGAGGTAAAATCCCAGGCACAAAGTCACCGTACTAAAAGGCCAGACCACCGAATGTGTACAATCCTAAAAATATCTTGGCACGATTATTGATAGTAATTTAAACTTTGAAGAGAACTGTGAAAGGGTGTGCAAAAAGGGTCAGCAACATTTGCATTGCTTGAGAAAACTTGCACGCTTCCAAATTGACCGGACCATAATGATAATGTTTTATTGGGCTTTTATTGAATCTGTTTTATCCTTTTCTTTAGTGTCATGGTTTGGTCAGATAAAACTGAAACAGAGGAAATCCTTGGATCAGGTAGTTAGATGGTTCAGTCGTTTGCTTGGTGAGCCACAGCTGAGCCTGACATCCCTGTACACCAGACAAGCACAGAGGATGGCTACCTCCATTTTAAATGATGACTCCCACCCTTTGCACTGCAACTTTCAGCTTCTTCCCTCAAGACGGAGGTTTGCTGTCCCAAAAAATAGAACCCAGCGCTACAAAAACAGCTTTTTCCTGCTGCTGTCAAAGAGTTGAACAAGTTGTAACAATATATTGCACATAATTTAGGTACCTATTTATTAACTCCATTTTATATTTATTTATTTTTGTAGGATGTTTCTTGGGTTCTAAATATTTTATTGGGTTTTAGACCTTTGAGTTTTTAACCTCTTTGACTAGTTTTTAAGTTTTAATATGACCCTTCTCTCTTACCTCTGGTTTTTCTCCCATCTCTTTGTCTTTTTATACCCTGATTGATGGAGCCTTGAGTATTTTTATCATGTTTATAGTCAGCTTCATATGTGCCTGTGTTTGTGTCTATGTTGAATGTAATTTGTGGCTTGTAAATATGGATGTCACCAGACTGCAAAACAAATCTACCTACGGGTACAAATAAAGTAACCTGAACCTGAACCTTCTAAATTGTTGCTCTGAGTGTTGCTATCCCTGTGCTGTTGCAATCCTGGAGTTTCCCCATTGTGGGACTAATAAAGGCTTATCTTATTTTATCTTATCTTATGATGTGGGGGGTGTTTTGCTGCAAGAGGAACTGGTACACTCCACAAAATGAATGAATGAATGAATCTTTATTTCGGATAGATTAAAAGTAAAGATTAAAAAGAAACAGAATAATATAACAAAGGGGAAAAAATCCAACAAGGTCAAATTAAACAATAACTCCTCTGATTATACAGTTCAACATACAGTGGGGCAAAAAAGTATTTAGTCAGCCACCAATTGTGCAAGTTCTCCCACTTAAAAGATGAGAGAGGTCTCCAATTTTCATCATAGGTATACCTCAACTATGAGAGACAAAATAAAAAAAAAATCCAGAAAATCACATTGAAGGATTTTTAATGAATTAATTTGTAAATTCCTTGGTAAAATAAGTATTTGGTCACCTACAAACAAGCAAGATTTCTGGCTCTCAAAGACCTGTAACATCTTCTTTAAGAGGCTCCTCTGTCCTCCACTCGTTACCTGTATTAATGGCACCTGTTTGAACTCATTATCAGAATAAAAGACACCTGTCCACAACCTCAAACAGTCAGACTCCAAACTCCACTATGGCCAAGACCAAAGAGCTGTCAAAGGACACCAGAAACAAAACTGTAGACCTGCACCAGGCTGAGAAGACTGAATCTGCAATAGGTTGTCACGACCTGAACTATCTTTGCTCTGCGTTCAGGTTGTCCAGTTCGCTCCTGCTCCGGGGTAGTCCGTGCCGGGTCTTCCATGGCCCGCTCTTTGACAGCGCCCAGCTGATTGCCAGCTGTCTAGTTCAGCTGCGCTGGGACAGCTGTCTCCTATCTCCAATCTCCTCCTCCATTTAAGCGAGCAGCCGAGAGTCACTCGTCGCTGCGACCTCGCTTTGGAAAGACTCATCTTGTGTTTCCACGACTGTTAGCTCCTCCGCCCAGCTGCAGTTCGCCGTTACCTCGGCGTCTTCCCCAGTGTTAGTGCTGCGACTCGGCGAGTATTTTTTCCCTCGCCGCCCCTCTAGCCTTTCTCCCTGGGTGGTATGTACCTTTGGTTCTGTGTGTGTTTTAGCCCCACGTGGCTCTTTATTTTGCTGTTCGTTATTTAGTGTAGTGTGTGTGTTTTGTTTTAATAAATTACGCCAACTCACTGGTCGCCCTCGAATCTCTTTCCTGGCTCGTGAGAGCCAGAGTTATGACAGTAGGTCGCAGCCATACTGAGACGGCCGCGACCGTGAGTTTGCCGTAAGGACTCGACGCTCTCTTTTTCCTTCCTCTGGGCGTAGGCAAGCCTGTATCATGTCTCCCTCCAGGAGACGCATGCGGCACCCAGGCCACGATCTCTCGGAGGCTCTGGACCTTGTGGACGGAACGTTGTTCACCACGGACCTCTACGATGCCCCCAGCGAGATACGCTGGCGCCTGGAGCTCGCCGAGGGAATGCTTAACAGCTTTTCTCGCTACTTCCTTCTCCCCGAGGTTAAGGCGAGGAGGGCAGACATCTCTGTGGCCTGGGAAAGACTCCGTAGGCTGGAGGAGAACTCCGGCAGGAAACCGAGGACAGGACGCCATCGCTCCTCGCTTCGGAATCCCGCTCCTCCCGCCGATCCAGTCCAGGAGTTCGCCTCACCCAGGGGTGATCCCCAGGATAGAGTGACGTCAACCGGGTTTCCCCCGGAGAAGATGAGAGTGACAGCGATGCGCATTGCGGATCGAGTGGCAGCCGCTTCTTCCGCCGCCGTTCCCCCCGTAGCCATGAAGAACGTGATTGCGGCGGTCAGGCTGGTCGAGAAGAACCCAGAGCTGAACAATTATCCGGAATCCGCTGACCTGTTGGCTTCGCTCACCGCGCAGGAGCGGCGTTTTCCCGACCTCACGTTCAGAAGACGTCGCTCCCAAATTCCCCACTCATCTCAGCGAGAGTCCTGTCCGGATCCCGCTCCAGGAAACCACACGAATTCTGCCTCCCAGCCTGCTGTAGCTCCCGTGTCTTGCCGAAGAAGTGAATCAGCTGCTCCCGCTCCTGGGCCCGCTCTCCCCGCTGTCCCGTCAGCTTTGGGCCCCCAGCTCTCCTCAGCTGTTTCACCCCCCTCTTCGTCATTCACTCCGGCTGCTGGGAGGAGCGCAAATTCATCCCCAGGTGTTCCAGGTCCCGATCTGGTGCGGGTAGCACCACCTCATCTGTCCGGGGGGTCCCCCACTTCTATCCGGTTGGGAGAAGAGAGACTCAAGCCTCTTGTAGCGGGTTCCACCGGTCCTCTGGGAATCAGGCAAGTGTCCTTTCATTCTCCTCCCATTGTGAGTGAATTGCCTTGTTTGATTCCTGGGGGAGGAGTTCAGGGTTCACAGTCCCCTGAGCTCTCTCCTCCCGCTGCAAAAACTGAATATGAACCTGCGTCCTCTGTGTCTCTTCCCCTTGAGTGTGCCCCGGTGCCAGGTGTACACCGCTGCGCGAGGAGGAGGCGGCCTGCGGCCCTGGAGGGTTTTGCCCCAGCCCCGCAGCCACGTTATGGGCAGAGGAGAAGGTCGAACTGCCTGTTGGAGCCAGCGCCGACGATTAAGCGTCCCCGGGTCTCCACGGAGGAATGGTTCGGCCCAGCAGAGTCCAGATCTCCTGCCCCCACGCCAGGTGGGCTGTCGACGCGGTTTTCGGCGTTTGGAGGTCGTTTGACTGTGGAAACCATCATGCCGGCTGCGGAGCCATTCGCAGTCGAGTTGGAGCCGGAGGACGGAGTCCTGCACGCTGAGCCCGGAGCATCGAAGTCCTGGATGGCGGTAGAACCCGAGATCAGGCAAGTGCTCTATTTTGTTTTTCTCTTCTCTATTCTGGAGCATTATTGCCTGTCTCTCGGGGGGGCGGGCCGGGTGCAGCCGTCTACTGCGCTCGAGCCTGTTCCGCCGGGCTCTGCCGCTGCCGGTGATCCTGATCCCGGTTCCTTTTGTCCCTCTGAGCCTCTCCCCAGGGTCATCGGAGACGAACCTGCTCTGGGTGCCATCTCGGAGGTTCCGGTTCCCTGCACGGTGTTCGCCTCAGACGCTGCGCCCGGAGGTGCTGTCTCGGTCCAGCTGGAGTCCACCGGGAGTGTTTTGCCGGTCCAGCTGGGGTCCACCGGGGGTGCTGCGCCGGCCCGTTCGGGGTCCACCGGGGGTGCTGCGCCGGCCCGTTCGGGGTCCACCGGGGGTGCTGCGCCGGCCCGTTCGGGGTCCACCGGGGGTGCTGCGCCGGTCCGGGTAACGGTTAGCGTGGGAGCTGGAGGATTGTGTTCGCCTGACGTCTGGCTGACTTCGCCCCTTGCCTCCATCATTTCTTCTCCTGCCGCTGTTGGGGTTCCTCTCACCCGGGCCAGTTTCCCCCTACCCTTGTTGCCATTAGATGGCAGGCTAACTTTGCCCCTGGCCTCCATCTCTTCTCCCCCTACTACTGTGGGGGTTTTTCTCACCTGGGTCAGTTTCCTCCTGCCTTTTCCCTCTGGGAGGAAGCTGCACCAAGACTTCTCCCTCAGCTCTCCGTGGTCTGAGGTCACGGGACGACCGCCTGGGAAGCCATCTGGCTGGTTCGGTGATCTGGGTCGGCCTCCGGAGAAACTGTGTCTCCTAGCCTGGGACTCGGGTAGACCACCCGAACTGGTGCTGTGGTTCCTGGCCTGGTGGAGTTCGGGCCGCCCGCCGGACAAGCTGTCATCGCCTGCCTCACTCCACCTGCTGTCATTTCTGACAGACTGACTAACTGTTCATAGCCTTGTGTTTTGTGTGCTTCCATTATTTAATTTCATTCGGGACATCAAGGAACTTACTGTGTTAGAGTCCTTATTGGGATGTCATTTCTACCGAGAATTTTTCTTTGGGCAATTTTCTGTGTTTTGTGATCGCAGTATGGTCTTATTCTAATTTCTCCTTTAAGTAGCATTTGCTTCACATTGCCTGGCCTCATTCTGAGTAGTCTTGTTTTTTTTTTTTTTGTATTTATGCCCTCCTCCTGACTGTTTTGTGACTTCCGTTGTGTTAATACGTGATTGAGGAGTTGGTTTTTTGTATCTTTATGCCAGTTTGCGGCCTCAGGCTCTATTTTTGGGTCTTAGGCCCGAATTACTTCCGTATATTCTGTTTTGGTCGGGGTTTACTTGTGTAAGTCTACTTCAACCTGATGTTCATCAGAGTTTTATAGTTTTCGGTCCTTCAGGACATGAGTTTTTGTCTTGTCCTCGCCCTGAGTTGTTGTGAGCCTTTTTCTTCCCATGACTGTATCGCTGTGCCCTTGTATCTTGTTCTTGTCGTTTCTCCCCACCTCCTGTGGTCCTGCACAGACCGTCTGGCGTCTGCAGAGGAGGGGGTGATGGTTTTTTCTTGGGGTTAGGATTATTATGGTATCTGACCCTATGCTGTGTCTAGGTTTTTTTTTCTTCCCTGCCTCCTTTTTCTGGTTCCCCCCTTTCTCCCAGATCTGGCCCCCACCGCCCTCCCTGGTCTTCCCTCGGGGGGGGGGGGGTTAGGCCGCTCCAGGAGGCGCGGCTCGGGGGAGGAGTACTGTCACGACCTGAACTATCTTTGCTCTGCGTTCAGGTTGTCCAGTTCGCTCCTGCTCCGGGGTAGTCCGTACCGGGTCTTCCATGGCCCGCTCTTTGACAGCGCCCAGCTGATTGCCAGCTGTCTAGTTCAGCTGCGCTGGGACAGCTGTCTCCTATCTCCAATCTCCTCCTCCATTTAAGCGAGCAGCCGAGAGTCACTCGTCGCTGCGACCTCGCTTTGGAAAGACTCATCTTGTGTTTCCACGACTGTTAGCTCCTCCGCCCAGCTGCAGTTCGCCGTTACCTCGGCGTCTTCCCCAGTGTTAGTGCTGCGACTCGGCGAGTATTTTTTCCCTCGCCGCCCCTCTAGCCTTTCTCCCTGGGTGGTATGTACCTTTGGTTCTGTGTGTGTTTTAGCCCCACGTGGCTCTTTATTTTGCTGTTCGTTATTTAGTGTAGTGTGTGTGTTTTGTTTTAATAAATTACGCCAACTCACTGGTCGCCCTCGAATCTCTTTCCTGGCTCGTGAGAGCCAGAGTTATGACATAGGTAAGCATCTTGGTGTGAAGAAATCAACTGTGGGAGCAATTATTAGAAAATGGAAGACATACAAGACCACTGATAATCTCCCTCGATCTGGGGCTCCATGCAAGATCTCACCCCGTGAGGTCAAAATGATTACGAGAACGGTGAGCAAAAATCCCAGAACCACACAGGGGGACCTAGTGAATGACCTGCAGAGAGCTGGGACCAAAGTAACAAAGGCTACATCAGTAACACATTACGCCGCCAGGGACTCAAATCTTGCAGTGCCAGACGTGTCCCCCTGCTTAAGCCAGTACATGTCCAGGCCCATCTGAAGTTTGCTAGAGAGCATTTGGATGATCCATAAGAGGATTGGGAGAATGTCATATGGTCAGATGAAACAAAAATAGAACTTTTTGGTAAAAACTCAACTTGTCGTGTTTGGAGGAGAAAGAACACCATACCTACTGTGAAGCATGGGGGTGAAAACATTATACTTTGGGGCTGTTTTTCTGCAAAGGGACCAGGACGACTGATCTGTGTAAAGGTCCTTTCAAGGTCCTGGAGTGGCCTAGCCAGCCTCCAGATCTCAACCCCATAGAAAATCTTTGGAGGGAGTTGAAAGTCCGTGTTGCCCAGTGACAGCCCCAAAACATCACTGCTCTAGCGGAGATCTGCATGGAGGAATGGGCCAAAATACCAGCAACAGTGTGTGAAAAGCTTGTGAAGACTTACAGAAAACGTTTGACCTCTGTCATTGCCAACAAAGGGTATATAACAAAGTATTGAGATGAACTTTTGTTATTGACCAAATACTTATTTTACCGAGGAATTTACCAATTAATTCATTAAAAATCCTTCAATGTGATTTTCTGGAATTTTTTTTTTTCATTTTGTCTCTCATAGTTGAGGTATACCTATGATGAAAATTGGAGACCTCTCTCATCTTTTAAGTGGGAGAACTTGCACAATTGATGGCTGACTAAATACTTTTTTTCCCCACTGTAAGTTATCCGAAATGGGTGATGGCTGAAGCTGCAGCTTATATTGCCCACCCATATTCCATCCAAGAAATCAAAAGAAAAACAAAACAAGAGCAATTACAATTGGGAACAAAGCTAAGACAAAATGTGACAAAAAAAAAAAACTAAGCAACAACACAACACAGACTGGATATGACAATCCTTATGTGATTTTACATGTCATCTTGGATATATGTTTGGAGTATTTCTTCCTTTAGTTTTTGTTTAAATTCTCCAAGCGTTGTGCATGATTTTAATTCAGGTCCAAAATCGTTCCATAATCTGACTCCTTGCTCTGAAACACAGTGTTGCTTGGTGGTAGTTCTCACTGAAGGTTTTTGAAATATACATGTTCCTCTGAAATGATATTGTTTCTCCCTTATTTGGAACAGCTTTTGGATATTTGCGGGCAGTGATAGATTCTTCACTTTAAACATTATTACTGCAGTTTTAAAGTCAACCAGATTTTTCAATTTGAGAGCTTTTAATTTAAGAAAAAGTGTGTTTGTTGGTTCCCTGTAAGCAGCTTTGTTTATTATTCTAATAGCTCTCTTCTGAAGCATAAAGACTGGATTTATGTTTGTTTTATATGTATTTCCCCATACTTCAGTACAATATGTCATGTATGGGAGTATTAATGAATGATACAAAGTATATAATGTGGGTTGATTCAGCAAATATTTCGCTCTGTGCAGTACTGCGATTGATTTCGATATTTTACCTTTAATATAATTAATATGTGACTTCCAACACAGTTTATTATCAATTATTACTCCAAGAAATTTAGTTTCAGATACCCTTTCAATCTCTACACCATTTACACTGAGTTTAGATACTAAGTTGTTGTGATGGTTGTTAAAAACTATAAATTTTGTCTTACTTAAATTGAGCGTTAATTTGTTTGAATCAAACCACAGTTTAAGCTTTCCTAATTCCTTTCCGAGTGTATCCAAAAGTTGTTCCAAATTGCTTCCACTGCATAACAGATTAGTGTCATCGGCAAACAATATTAAATCCATTTTTTCAGAGACTTTACATATATCATTTATATACATATTGAATAACAATGGCCCCAAAACTGAACCCTGTGGGACTCCACAAGTAACCTTCAGTAACTGTGAGTTTTTGTTACCAACACATTCATACTGATATCTATTCTTTAAGTAACTACTTAACCAGGACAGTGTTACCCCCCTAATACCACAATTTTGTAGTTTCTTTAATAATAAATCGTGATCCACTGTATCAAATGCTTTTTTAAGATCCAGGAATACCCCAACTGAATACTCTTTATTTTCAACGGCAGTTGATATTTTTTCTATAAATTCCATTAGAGCAAATGCAGTTGTCCTCTTGTGTCTGAACCCATATTGCTGCTCACACAATAAATTATTCTTCATTATGAAGTCTTCAATTCTCTCACAGAATATTTTTTCAAGTATCTTGGAAAATTGCGGCAATAGTGAAATCGGTCTATAGTTTGAAAGTTCCCCTCTGTCACCCGTCTTGTATATCGGAATTACTTTAGCTATTTTCATTGCATTGGGAAATAAATCTGTTTGGAGAGACAGGTTACAAATATACGTCAGTGGTTTCACTAAGCATTCGGTAATAGTTTTGACTAAGAGCATGTCAATACCATCACAGTCCATAGATGTCTTACTTTTAAACGATTTAACAATTTCAATGACCTCTCTCTCGTCTGTGTTCTTTATAAAAATGGAGTCTTTTATAGCAGTGTTTTTGCTTATTGTATCACCCGTAGGTGCCATAATGGGTATTTCTCGAGCTAAATTAGGACCAATGTTAACAAAAAAGTTATTAAATTCATCTGCAGGTAAAACTGCATTCACACTCTGAGTTGTTTTATTATTTTTTGAAAAACTGGTTGGGTAGTTTTTATTGTTAACTTATTTTTGTATGTTTTTATACCGCTGCTCTGCTTCTTTTGTCCTTTTCTTTAGAAAAGCTTTATATAATAAATGTTTCTTTTTACACGCCTTTTGTAATCCTTTGGTTAACCGTGGCTTATCGACAAATTTATGTTTAAGCTTTTTGGACTTTTTTTTTTCATAAAAGGTGGTTACTATGTTCATAAATGTGTTGTAGGCTTCATTTACATCTGATACATAAACTTTTGTCCAGTCCTGCTTCAGCAAGTCTTCTTTAAAAGAACTGATTGCATTTTGTGATTTGTATCTGAACGATTTTAATTTTTTTTCTGTATTGGCCCCCGTGTGGCCATGGATAAGTGCAAAGGTTGGCCAATGGTCACTTATATCATTTATCAATAATCCACTTTCTATTTTCTTATCAATAATATTAACAAACAGGTTGTCAATAAGTGTAGCAGTGTGAACTGTGATTCTACTGGGATGTGTTATTGTGGGATATAGACTCATACTGTACGTAGAATTCATGAACTCTGTAATTACATTTTGTTGATATTGACATAATGCACGGCTCAGGAGACACACACGCAGGCTCAGGGTAGATTCAATAGCTTTATTAACAACAAGTGTGTATGAGTGCGTGTCTGTGAGATGGGTATGTGTTGGTGATGGCGTGTGCGTCAGGCACGGGGGCAGGAAGCCGTTCAGCCGGACAACCCTATGGGAGAAGCAGAGGGAGAAGGGTAACGGGCACCACACCAATACAGGAGATACGATAATGACAGCTGGCTTACTTGGTTTGGGCAGGAGGCTGGCGTTAAGCAAGGGCGTAGCCCGGTAGACAGCGACCTGGAGCGCCTGATGCAGCAGCGAGTAGATGGTGGCCGGAGAACGTTGTCCGTCGCCGGGAAATCCACCTGTGCACAGGGGAGAAGGCTGGGAGGAAAAGGTAAGAGATCCTTACGTGATATCTTGCTTGATGAAGGGGGTTCCTTGCAGCAAGAGATGCTGATGAGAACAGACGGCCTCAGGCCGAAGCCCAGGGCGAGGCGGCTTAAATCCCTCGCTGCTGACGAGGCGCAGGTGTGCGCACAGCTGGCGCCGCTGATGAGCGGCGAGTCGTGACAGTACTCCCCCCTCTAGCAGCGCCTCCTGGCGATGGTTTCTTCGGGTGCGCTTGGTGGAACTCAGCGATGAGGGACGGATCCAACACAAACGAGGAGTGCACCCATTGTCTCCATTCAGGTCCGTAGCCCTCCCAATCCACCAAGTACTGCAACCCGCGACCCCGGCGCCGGGAGTCCAGGATGGTAGAGACTGTCCAGGCCGGATGGCCATCTATCATCTGGGGCGCGGGCTGCGCCGCAGGTGGAGGGCAGAGGGGATCGGAGACCACCGGTTTCACCTTGGAGACGTGGAAGGTGGGATGGATGCGGAGGGAGGGGGGATAGCCACACGCACAGCCACCGGGTTGATAATTTTGGTGATGAGAAATGGACCGATGAACCGTTGGGCCAGCTTTCTCCTCTCACCCTTTAAACAGATGTCCTGAGTGGACACGTAGACTCGTTGGCCTACCTGGTAGGCAGGGGCAGGTCTCCTGTGCCGGTCCGCTGTGGACTTGTTGCGCTCCGCCGTGCGTAAAAGTGCGCTGCGCGCCGAAGACCAGATGGAACGGCACCACCTGAGGTGCGCCCGGACTGAGGGGACAGTCAACTCGCTCTCCTGCGTGGGGAACAGGGGAGGATCGTAGCCCAGGGATGCCTTGAATGGGGACATCTCGGTGGCAGAAGAGCGGGCGAAGTTATGGGCGTATTCTACCCAGGCGAGGTGTGTGCTCCAGGACGCAGGCTTGGATGCAGTGACGCAGCGGAGCACAGCCTCCAGCTCCTGATTGGTCCGTTCACACTGCCCGTTGGATTGGGGGTGATGGCCGGAGGAGAGGCTTACCTTGGCTCCCAGGGCGTTGCAGAAAGACCTCCAGACGTCCGAGGCAAACTGGGGGCCCCGGTCTGAGACCACGTCTACCGGACACCCGTGCAGCCTGACCACGTGCTGGATGAGGAGATCCGCCGTCTCCAAGGCAGATGGGAGCCCCCGTAATGGCACGAAGTGAGCAGCCTTGGAGAAACGATCAACGATGGTCAGGACTGTGTTGAAGGTGTTGGAGACAGGAAGACCCGTGACGAAGTCTAGGGCAATATGCGACCAGGGCCTGCCAGGGACGGGCAGGGGCTGGAGCAGGCCCGCAGGGGGGGGGGGGGGGCGCGTTACCTGATTTGCTGGTGGCACAGACGGGGCAGGCCAGGGCGTAGCGGGCGGCGTCCCTCTGCAGACCTGGCCACCAGAAAGAGCGTTGGAGCAGGTCGATCATCTGGGAGGACCCAGGATGGCAGGTGAGCTTAGATGTGTGAAGCCAGTGGATGACCTCCCCCCCGGACAGTGGACGGCACAAAAAGCCTCCCCTCCGGTCCGCCGCCAGGGTCCGGTTCCGATTCCTGCGCCTTCCGGATCTTGCTTTCGATGTCCCACGAGACGGCCCCCACGACGCACAACCTGGGCAAGATGGTGTGGACTGCGTCTTCTGATGCCTCAGGGGCAAATTGCCTAGAGAGGGTGTCGGGCAAGCCGTTCTTGGAGCCAGGCCTAAAGGTGATGTTAAACCGAAACCTGGCGAAGAACAAGGACCAACGCGCCTGGCGGGCGTTCAGACGTTTGGCAGTTCTTAAATATTCCAAGTTCTTGTGATCGGTGAGAACCACAAATGGCAGGGCAGCCCCCTCCAGCCAGTGGTGCCACTCCTGAAGCGCGAGCTTGATGGCGAGGAGCTCTCTGTCCCCCATGTCGTAATTACATTCCGCCGGGGACAAGCGCCGAGAGAAGAAGGCGCAGGGCCGTTTGGTCCTGTTGGCAGGCGACCGCTGAGACAACACTGCCCCCACCCCCGTGTCCGAAGCGTCCACCTCAATGATGCATTGCAGCGCGGGGTCGACTTGGCTGAGGACCCGGGAGGAGGAGAACTCCGCCTTCAGCACCCGGAAGGCAGCTGCGGCCTCTTCAGTCCACCAGAACGGGGTCTTAGGGGAGGTGAGGCGGGTCAGGTGACCGACGATGGCTCCAGAATTCGGGACGAAGCGGTGGTAGAAATTGGCAAACCCTATAAACTGTTGTACCTGCTTCCTTGATGTAGGAGTGGGCCACTCTACCACCGCTTTAACCTTCGCTGGGTCCAGGAGCACCTGGTCATGAGAGATGACGAACCCGAGGAAGGACATAGTCTTGGCGTAAAATTCACATTTTTCTGCCTTGACATATAACCGGTTCTCCAGTAGCCTCTGAAGGACCCGCCTCACGTGGACCCGGTGCTCGTCCCTGGATCTGGAGAAGATGAGGATATCGTACAGGTAGACGAACACGAACAGGCCGATGAAATCCCGGAGGACGTCATTAATAAGGCGCTGAAAGACGGCTGGAGCATTGGTCAACCGAACGGCATAACTATGTATTCGAAATGACCGTTCGGGGTACGGAAGGCTGTCTAACACTCGTCTCCCTCCTGGATCCGGACGAGGTGGTATGCGCTGCGAAGATCCAGCTTGGTGAACCAAGTCGCCCCCTGGAGGGAGTGGAAGGCGGTGTCCATTAGGGGCAAGGTGTAGCGGTCCTTCTCCGTGATGTCATTGAGGGCACGGTAGTCAATACAAGGACGAAGGGAGCCGTCCTTCTTGCTCACGAAGAAGAACCCAGCGCCTAATGGTGATGACGAGGAGCGGATGATTCCAGCACTCAGCGACTCCTTCAAATAAGTGTTCATGGCCTCCTTCTCCGGCGCTGACAGGCTGTAGAGACGTCCCGAGGGTAAGGGTGCCCCCTGGCAGATGTTAATAGCGCAGTTATAGGGCCGGTGCGGAGGAAGAGACATCACCTTGGACTTGCTGAAGACCATGCCCAGGTCGTGGAACTCCGAGGGCACCAGGGTGAGATCCAGAGGCGCGGCGTCCTTGGGAGTAGGAGGAGAGGACGGGGCGCAGGCAGCGGATTGGAAGCAGGTGCCCATGCAGAAGGAGCTCCAGGCGTACACTCTGCCGGACCTCCAGTCCAGGACAGGATTGTGGAGGCGGAGCCATGGGTATCCAAGAATCACAGGTGACACTGAATATGGTAAAAGATGATTTCCTCCCGATGATTTCCTGAGATAATTACTGGGACAGGGGTCGTCTGGTGTGTTACTTTTCCCAGGGAAACACGGGAGAGATTTACTAGGGCGAGAGGAGACTTGAGAGGGTGGCAACGGATGCCCAATCGAGTTGCCAGGCTGTGTGAAATAAAGCTACCCTCCGCACCTGAATCCACCAGTGCATGGGTGAGGTGCCCTGTGGGATTGTGACAGAATTGGATGGGCAGCGTCAATTGAGTGAGGGGAGTTAACCGATTAGCATCCGCAAGGCCCCCTACAGTAACTCGCGGACCTCCCCATTTGGCTTCTGTGGACAATGCTCCACCGTGTGTTGGCTGCCCCGCAATACATGCAGAGGCCCAACTCATGGCGGCGTTGTTTCTCCGCTGGGGGGAGCTTTGTCCAGCCTGTCACCATCGGCTCCGACTCCTCGGAGAACCCCAGTGACGGCAACGCCAGGGGGCGAGCTTGGGGCAGGTGCGCCGAGGCACCTTGAGGGCAAGAAGAAGACTTCCGCTCCGAGGCACGCTCGCGCAGCCTGTTATCCAAGCTGATGGCAAGGGAAGTCAGCTCCGCTAATGTCTCCGGGATATCCCGTCCAGCCAGTTCATCCCTCAGACCTGCGCTGAGACTGCGAAGGAAGATGCCGCAGAGCGAACGCTCTCCCCAGCCAACCTCCTCCGCAGCAACCCGGAAGTCGATCGCGTAATTAGCGGCCGACCGGCTTCCCTGCTGGAGGCTGAGAAGACGATCGACCTGAACGCTCTCTGTACGCGAATGATCGAAAACTTCCAAGAACAGTCTCACGAACTGGCCATAGGTGAGGGTGGCGTAGCTGGGCCTCACCATTACGGCGTAAGCCCAGGTAAGTGCTCGCCCCTCCAAGAGATTTCCTATGTAGCCAATCCGGCTATGGTCTGAGGGAAAGTCTCCGGGGACGCGGTGAAACACGGACTCACACTGCATGATAAACCCCCGCGCTCCACGGAGCTTACCGCTAAAGCGGGCGGGGGTCGGAATAGGTGTGAGCCATGCCGGTGCACCCGGAGCAGGCTGAACGGCCGCTGGAGCAGCAGGAGCCGCGCCACCCAGACGAGCCGGGGGGAACGGCTGTTGGGGGTCCAAGCGGTCCAATCGGTTAGTGATTGTACATAATTGATTTAAGATCACTTGTTGATGGTGGGCTATTAGATCCACCCGAGCCTCAAGGGTGGAAAGACGGCGTGCGAGCCCGCTGTCTGCCGAGCCGCTCTGCTGAGGCCGTATTGACATAATGCACGGCTCAGGAGACACACACGCAGGCTGAGGGTAGATTCAATAGCTTTATTAACAACAAGTGGGCAAACGGGCTACACGGTGGCGCAGTGGTTTAGCACTGTGGCAGCACAGTTTTACCCTTGGCCGGGGGATCGTGGGGATCATGAGATCGTGGGTTCGATTCCAGCCCCCGACCAACAGTGAGCTGTGTGGAGTTTGCATGTTCTCCCCGTGTTGCGTGGGTTTACTCCGGGATTTCTCCGGTTTCCTCCCGCATACCAAAAAAAAACATGTAGGTTTAGGGCGCTCGCGCACGCAGCGACCAGCAGCCGGTGGCTTGTCACCAGACTGCAAACCAAGTCTACCTACGGGTACAAATAAGTAACAAAAAAAAAAAAAAAAAAAAAAAAAAAAAAAAAAAAAAAAAGTGTGTATGAGTGCGTGTATGTGTGTATGTGTTGTATGTGTATGTGTGTATGTGTTGGTGATGGCGTCTGCGTCAGGCACGGGGGCAGGAAGCCGTTCAGCCGGACAACCCTATGGGAGAAGCAGAGGGAGAAGGGTAACGGGCACCACACCAATACAGGAGTTATGATAATGACAGCTGGCTTACTTGGTTTGGGCAGGAGGCTGGCGTTAAGCAAGGGCGTAGCCCGGTAGACAGCGACCTGGAGCACCTGATGCAGCAGCGAGGAGATGGTGGCCGGAGAACGTTGTCCGCCGCCGGGAAATCCACCTGTGCACAGGGGAGAAGGGTGGGAGGAAAAGGTAAGAGATCCTTACGTGATATCTTGCTTGATGAAGGGGGTTCCTTGCAGCAAGAGATGCCAATGAGAACAGACGGCCTCAGGCCGAAGCCCAGGGCGAGGCGGCTTAAATCCCTCGCCGCTGACGAGGCACAGGTGTGCGCACAGCTGGCGCCGCTGATGAGCGGCGAGTCGTGACAGATATGGATTTAGTAAATCAATATTGAAATCTCCACAAATTACTACCATTTTCTTACTAGTAATATTATTGTACAACTCGACTAATTTATCTCTGAATGTCTCATTGCAAGTTCCCGGTGTTCTATATATACAACTTATAATTAGATTTTTTTGTTTTATCTTGGTCAATCTCAACAATAACACATTCTAAAATCTCTGGTAGTGCAAAGGACATTCCATTTACAAGTTTACACCCAGAGGCAGCATTTATGCCAATCTTTTCTTTCCTGCCCCCTAAATCTAGCAAAAAATGCTTATCCCCTGTTTCCAGCACTCTAAATGGTCCATCATAAGGTGGTCGCAACGATGGGTGATGTGCATCATGTCTGACAAAAACAAACTCCGCATTTTTTAAAGCCTTAGGCACAAAAACGCGTGGAAAACTGTGGTGAACGGGGCCAGGCAGCGTGCCCGATTCTGTGCCACTCTGCAACCGCTGAGCCGGGGAGCAATCCGGAACAGGATTATCTGGGAGAAATTCCCCAGGCAGCTGAAGTGGCTGCGCAAAAACTAGCTCAGCCCGGGAGGCTTCCAAATCCTCTTTAGGTGCAGAACGCAACCCCAATAAAACCCACGGTAGCCTGTCCACCCAATTTGCATCCGTAAGCGACGCTCTGAGGGCCGCTTTCAATGACCTATGAAAACGTTCGCATAACCCATTAGCCTGCGGATTGTACGCGGTTGTGTGGTGGATCGTTACCCCCAGGCTGTGGGCCATTGCTGACCAAAGTTCGGAAACAAATTGAGGACCTCTGTCGGACGTAATGTCCGACAGGACTCCAAAGCGTGCTACCCATGCCGTTAAAAACACGTGCGCCACCTCCTCGGCTGTGGATGACGACAGTGGGACCACTTCCGGCCAGCGTGTGGTGCAGTCTACCATTGTCAGAAGGTGTGTGCACCCCTGTGATGGCGGGAGGGGGCCTACGAGGTCCACGTGGACATGATCAAACCTCTTAGCCGGGATGTGAAACGGCTCCAAGGGAGCTCTCGTGTGTCTGTGTACTTTGGCTCGTTGACAAGCCATGCAGGCTGCTGCCCACTCTCTAACTTGTTTGTGCAGGCTCGGCCATACAAATTTCTCTCCCACCATTTTGACCGACGCGCGCACTCCCGGGTGCGCCAGAGAATGAATCGAGTCAAAAACGCGACCGCGCCACGCGGCCGGTACCACAGGACGCAGTCGCCCCGTGGAGACATCGCAGATTAGGGGGGGGCATGCCTTCTTGCAGTACCCTGTTCTCCAGCCTTAACCCTGTTGGTCCAGACTGGAGCGCGCGCACGTCTGCATCGCTACCCTGATCCGCGGCCATGGCTGCATAATTTATCCCTACGTGGACTGGGGCCGCCAATGCACGCGAGAGACAGTCCGCCACTACATTCAGTTTACCCGCGACGTGCTGAATATCGGTAGTAAACTCTGAGATTGTGGCCAGCTGTCTCTGCTGCCGGCCTGACCACGGTTCTGAAACCTTGGCCATCGCGAATGTCAGCGGCTTGTGGTCAACGAACGCGGTGAAACTGCGTCCCTCCAGCGAGAACTGAAAGTGGCGAATGGCCAAGTGGAGAGCTAACAACTCCCTGCCGAATGCGATGTATTTTCGCTCACTATCGCGCAAAGTCCTGCTGAAAAAGGCGAGTGGTTGCCAAGCCCCGGCTACATGCTGCTCCACGACCGCCCCTATGGCCACATCTGACGCGTCAGTAGTGAGCGCTATGCGGGCCGTTGGGTCTGGATGTGCTAACAATGCAGCGTTTGCCAGGGCTGTTTTGACCTCCTAGAATGCTCGCTCTCGCTCCGGAGACCATTCGATCTTATTTGCGGGTTTTTGTTTTTTTAGTGTGGCATACAATGGTTGCATGAGCTGCGCTGCGCGGGGGAGGAAATGGTTATAAAAATTCACCATTCCCAAAAACTCCTGTAACGCCTTTACTGTTTGTGGCTGGGGAAAATTTGTTACCGCGCACACTTTGTCAGGCAGTGGAACCGCTCCTTCTGGGGAGACGCGATGCCCCCAAAAATCAATCTGCGTCACCCCGAACTGACACTTCGCTGGGTTGATTATTAACCCGTGCTCTCCCAACCTCCGGAAAACTGCCGTGAGGCGGTTTTCGTGTTCGTCCTCGGACGCGCTGGCTACTAAGATGTCGTCCAGGTAGATGAACATGAAGGGGAGATCGCGCAACACCGCGTCCATCACGCGTTGGAACGTCTGCACAGCGCCTTTAAGCCCAAACGGCATGCGCAAAAACTCGAAGAGGCCAAACGGAGTTATTACCGCTGTTTTGGGTATGTCCTCAGCACACACTGGGACTTGGTGGTAACCGTGGACCAAGTCTATCTTAGAAAAAGCGCGCGCCCCCGCCAAATGAACGGAAAAATCTTGGATATGCGGGATTGGGTAGCGGTCGTGTGCTGTAGCGTTGTTCAACCTGCGGAAGTCTCCGCAAGGTCGCCACAAGCCATCAGCTTTAGGGACCATGTGAAGTGGGGAAGCCCAGGGGCTATTCGAACGCCTCATGATGCCCAACTTTTCCAGGTTGGCGAACTCCTCGCGCGCTATGGTCAATTTAGCTGAATCCAAGCGCCGAGCTTTTGCAAAAACGGGCGGTCCGGTGGTAGTAATAAAATGTTCCACTCCGGGTTTAGCGACGGCTGCTGAAAATGTGGGAACCGTGAGTGCTGGGAACTGAGTGAGCAGTGTGTGGAACTTACCGCTTGCTGTTGCGACGTTGGCTTGTGCTGTGGGCGGGGTCACTCGGGCTGCACAGGGAATAGAATAAAAAGAAAGTGCATTAACCAGGCGCCTGTTAGCAAGATCAACCAACAAACCATGTGAGCACAGAAAATTGGCCCCCAACATATTGAAATTCAGTGCTGCTATGATAAAAGTCCACTCAAATGTACGGCCCTGCAGAGACAGAAACAGAGTCTTCTCACCAAAGGTCTTAATCTCCGAGCCGTTTGCTGCTACCACTAGGGAACCTTTGGAACCTGCTAGCCTGTCTGCGTAGGAAGGTGTGATGAAACTCAGCTGGGAGCCTGTGTCCACGAGGAAATGCCTCCCCGAGCGGGCGTCCAACAAATAAAGCAGCTTGTTCTTCTCCCCGAGGGCCGCAGCTGCTACCGACCCCCGGTCTTGGCGTTTCCCGAACGCCTGAACTGGCACGGTGGTACACATTTGCGTGCCCTCTCTGCGAAGCGGCGATGGTAGAAACAAAGGACGTCGTCTGATCCGTGTTTCTTGGCCCCTGCCGCCGCCATCGTCGGTGAGTCTGGTACTGCTGTCTCTGGCCCCCTGCCATCTCTGGACGCCGCGCCGAGCTCCGCTGCAGCGGCCGTGGCCGCGCGCCGTTTGGTGGCGTTGATGAATCATTGCACCTCCTGGCCCAGCGCTTGGTAGTCTTGTTGGGCCAACAGTGGCGAACTGGCCAGGGTCGCTCTCACCGCTGACAGTAGGGTCCTGAGGAAAAGGTGGGTGAAGATGAAGTGATCATCGTCAGAGTCCTTCAACCTCAACAGCTTCTGCATCAGGTCCGTGGGCCTGTCGCTTTCAAATTCAGTCAGCGCCAGGAGCCCCTCTGCTCGCTCCTCTGCCGAGGGGGTGAAGTACTGGATGAGTGCAGCCTTCAACGCGCCATACTTGTCGCTGTCCGGTGGCTGGTCGATCAAGCTCTCCACATGCTGGGCTGTGTGGTTGTCCAGTTTTGCAACCACATGGTAGAACTTTGTGGCGTCTACCGAAATCCCCTGGAGGTTGAACTGCGCTTCAACCGCATTAAACCAAGAGCGTGGATTGTTCTGCCAGAAGTCTGGTAGCTGGACTGTGGCTGCATTCATTTGGCTGGCTCCTGACGAGTCTGGCTCGGGGGAATTTCTTTCACTCATAATACATCTTAGGGTCACCAGTGTGGGAATGTGAAAGTAACGAGGCAGAGTTTATCTCACGAGTCAGCTTTATTCACATTCTCCAACATCAGCAAAAACAGAAAGAGAAAGAATTCCAGACATTCGTCCTTTTTATACCCCAGGACATCAAAGCTCACAGTCACATTGTATTTAATCCCAAGTAACAATGCATCTTCTTCCCGATCTCAACACCTCCACCCATAATCTCTGGCAGCCAGGAAAATCCCCCAAGGCCGTCTCTCTGCATACCAAAGCCTAAACTTTCACATCCTCCTGTCATCTCCAAAGAGACTCAGTCCTTTGTTCAATCTAAGATGTGAAGCCTAAAATGGTATACATATGAAGCATAAAGTAATATACATCTGTGCATATGTGTCCCACAGAGGAACATTTTGGGGACTCTGACCCCCGACGCATGTGGCAGGGCATTCAAGCTATCTCTGATTATAAGCCCAGCAACACCATACCTATAGCCATGACTGTGTCCTTTCTCAATGAGCTAAATGACTTCTATGCTCATTTTGACAAGGACAATAACGAAAAGAACATCAATTTCCCACCCTCTGATGACCACCACCACCTCACACTCACCCACACCAACGTCCGTAACACACTGAGTCATGTCAACGTACGTAAGGCTGCTGGCCCTGACGGCATTCCTGGGCGTGTGCTGAGGGCATGCGCTGAGCAGCTGGCAGGGGTCTTCACAGACATCTTCAACCTGTCCCTGGCCCAGGCCGTGGTACCAGTGTGCTTCAAGACCACTTCTATAGTACCAGTGCCGAAACTTTCAACACCATCGTGCCTAAATGACTATCGCCCTGTGGCACTGACGCCCATAGTCATGAAGTGCTTTGAGCGACTGGTCTTGGCACAGCTCAAAAAATGCCTGCCCCCTACACTGGACCCTCACCAGTTTGCCTACCGGAGCAACGGGAGTACAGAGGATGCGGTTTCTACAGCGCTGCACTATGTACTCTCACACCTGGATGACAAGAACACCTACGCAAGAATGCTGTTTGTTGACTTCAGCTCAGCATTCAACACAGTTATCCACTCCAAGTTGATCACTAAACTTGGGGACCTGGGAATCAGTACCTCCACCTGCAACTGGATCATGGATTTTCTGACCAACAGACCCCAGCATGTTAGGTCAGGCCCCAACCGTTCTTCCGTCATCACACTCAACACTGGTGTACCACAGGGCTGTGCGCTCAGCCCATTCCTCTACTCCCTCTTCACCCATGACTGCAGGCCTATGTATGGATCCAATTCCATCATAAAGTTTGCAGATGACACCACGGTGATCGGACTCATCAGGGACAACGATGAGTCAGATTACAGGGCAGAGGTTGAGCACTTGGCTACTTGGTGCGCTGACAATAACCTGCTCCTTAACACCAGCAAAACCAAGGAGCTCATAGTGGACTACAGGAAGGAGAGGGGAGAGACACATGACCCCATCCATATCAATGGCATAGCTGTTGAACGTGTCCCCAGCTTCAAATTCCTGGGGACCCACATCTCGGAGTCCCTATCCTGGTCAGTTAACACCACCAGCCTGATCAAGAAGGCCCATCAGCGCCTCTTCTTCTTGAGGACACTGAAGAAGAACCATCTGTCAACTGACATCCTGGGCAACTTCTACCGCTGCGTGATAGAGAGCACCCTGACCAACTGTGTCACAGTCTGGTATAGGAGCTGATCTGTCGCTGACCGTAAGGCGCTGCAGTGGGTGGTGAAAACCACCCAACGCATCACAGGGACTCCACTTCCAGTTATAGAGGACGTCTACAGGAAAAGATGTCTGTGCCGGGCACACAGCATTCTTAGGGACTCCAACCATCCTGCTCATGGACTGTTCCAGCTTCTCCCCTCCAGAAGGCGTTTCAGAAGCCTTCGGACTAGAACCAGCAGGTTTAGGAACAGTTTCTTTCCAACAGCTGTCAAGTTATTGAACTTAGTTCCCCGCTGACTCTCTTACCATCATCTCTTACCATCCTCACCTGTACATAACTGCCCATCTAACTTATTGTACATTATTTGCACATAACAGTACTCTTAACTTTCTGCACTGCTGCATATATTTGCATATATTTGCTTAAATTGCACATACTGTCAATTACTGTATATACTGCACTGCTGTCCTTTGCACTTCTGATTGGACGCTAAAATGTGTTTCGTTACCTTGTATTCATACATGTGTAATGACAATAAAGTTGAATCTAATCTAATCTAATTTAATCTAATCTATACAGGTCATCAATATACAGTGCAACACCATCACCCTTTTTTTGAGATCTGTTAATATGAAACATCTGATATCCCTCTATTGCCATCAGGGGAGCCTGCTGTTCATTAAGCCAAGTTTCAGAGACTGCGATGGCTGTACATTTTCTGTCTAGCTGTTTTAAATAGTCCTGAATCTGTGGAAGGTTTTTGTTAAGACTTCTGCTGTTGAAGTGTATTATTGATAGTTTACCGTCTAGTTGCACTTGACTTTTGAATTGCTTTTCAGTGTAATATTCACAATGATTATGAATATTATTGAAAAAGTGGTTATCAGGATCAATATCATTCTCCACCTCTTGTAGTTTATGTTCAGCATAATGGCATATTTTCAGAGTTTGAATTTCCTCACTCTGTGTCAAATGACTTCCTCCGACTGGGTATAATTGATGTCTACTCAAGTCAGTCATAAGATTTTTTTGTTTGTTTTATCATGAGGAAAGAACATTGCAGTATGTGGAAATATTGATGCAATATCTCAAGACATCAGCCAGGAAGTTAAATAGAGATGGGCAAGAGCAGACTGTGATAGCGTTGGAGCTAATAAATGTGAAGAAAAATCAACTTTTCATATAATCGCTGCACAGAGAAAAAAGACTAAGTCAGAGAAAACAGTGCATGCGACCACCACTGCTGCCGTTATTTGACAATCTGTACAATTATTGGGGTTATGACGAGCCTTAAAATGTTCTGTGTGTGCTCACTTCCTTAATATTCTTTTGAATTTGTATTGTTTTAACCAACTTGCTTTGGAAGTTGTGCCCATGAATGGGCAGAGCGGAGCAGTGACGAGAACCAGGAAATGTGAAGGAGACCAAGCGGACCACTCACAGCTCTTACGGTCTGCACTGCCGACGTGCACCTCTCCTTCTTTAGAGAGGTGCCCATTGGGTGATGCAGGGGGATATTGTGTTGACACTGCGTCGACACCATCACAGCTGTGTTGCGTCAATGAGGGTGCATAATGGAGAGAGGAGGGTGCTCTTCATGTTACTGCAACCAGCCACTGGAGGGCTCCTCGTGTGGAGAGCTCTTGATTCCTCCCATTTCCATTTACTGTCTATGTTCACTACAGATAAACAGTGTATTTCTCTCCTTCACCCAGTGGGTAGATGTGAAAGAGCTGAATAATACAGCAAATTAGATAAGTAATTGTGTCTTTAAAAAATGATTAAGTACATGTCAGCAGTGGTTTAAATGTAGCTGATAACATAATTAGGATTTTGTATTGAATAAAAACATTGCATCTGCTGAAGAATAGTTATTCATGCATCAGTTTGTGTGTGTGTGTGTGTGTGTGTGTGTGTGTGTGTGTGTGTGTGTGTGTGTGTGTGTGTGTGTGTGTGTGCACCTTTGAATCGGCCAGCATCTTGACAGAACATCAGAATCCAAATTATGAGAAATTATGCTGGACTAATTTCACATTATGGTTAACACTTTTCTAATTAGGAAACTGCTTCTGACAACAAAAAGGTTAACAATGGATGTTAATTTATTTGGCAGCACATTAGAGCAGTGTGATTGTATTCAAAAAGCAGTTGTGACGGTATCACACACACACACACACACACACGCGCGCACACACACACACACACACACACACACAGAACAGGGTTTTGTCCGCTTTGAGGGCACAAAATGAAAGAGTGAAGTGTTTTTCCTTAGTCTTTTCAGTCTACTGGATAGTGCAGTTTGTCCTAAGGACTAATTAGCTGTCTTATGTGCATTTGGCTTACTCCAGGATGGTCACAAAACCCCAGAATTCACACAGGAAAATTCTTACAAATAGGTTCTCTTTTTGTGTCATATTTTTTATTTATATGAATTAGAAGATTCCCAATTTAAATTTTATTGTCCCTGACCTTTCTGTATGCTGTTGGAGCCACATCTCAATGGCAGAGTCTTGCAATGTCAAAGGTGTCCTTTGGCTTCAAACAGTGACAGATCAGATTGTGGCATATGTACTGCAGTCTGAAGGTGTCTCACCCTGGATTTACACTGACTCTGGATGCAGTACGTTACGGCTGCGATCCGGCCTCCGCAGCAAATAGTTCCCATTCTCATGAATTTTCTAATCTCCACATGGTCCAAACCATTGCGGAATGAATCCAGCTTGTCAGATTTGGTTTGCTAATGAAATGCAACAAGTGTGTTTTTGACAGATGCTAGATCCTATCCGCAAGGAAATCCCGGGGTACCTCATGGTATTTAACAGCCGTGTGATCATTAAAAATGATTTAACCGTGTATGTCGCCAAACTGCGACATAACCCCTAGTGGTAAACAGTGGCAAAGATGTTTTTCAAGAAAATATTCAGATCAGATGTCAGAACTTCCCAAGGCTATAACTTGAAAGTGGTAAGAGATAATGGCTGACTGTCAATTAGAAAGATGTAGAATATGATCCAAAGTTTCAGATAGGAATAAATTTACACATCTAATTTGCATACAAACAAACAAAGACATTTGTCACTTACAGGCATCCTTTTGTGGCATTCTGGTCATAATTTTGTCCTCTCCTGGTCATTTTAGCTTTCTCTCCTACATCCAGTAACTGTTATTGATTATTCCACCTTAATTTCGCTCTTATTCCACAGCAAATTTATCTTATATGACGACATGCAACCAGCAATTGCTCTACAGTCACATGGTGCCCTGGGCACTGCCAGATGAAATCAACGAGCTTCACACTGCCAGTGTTATAAGAACATATAAACATCTACCTTCATAAGCTAAATAATCTCTTTTTAGAATCATAGTTGGCAAATTCGGGGCCAAATCCTCTGAATTTGCTCCTCCATCTGTGACCACGTATGTCCACAATGATGGCTAGAAGAAGGATTTCTTCTTCTTTGGTGTATTACATGTCATCCATGAGTCCTCCAACACGTGCCTGCCACCTTGTGAACTGGCATGATCAGTACAAATCCTCAGTCCAGCTGGGGAGTGGTTGGCACGTCATTAAGAGTTGACAGGCACAGCGCTGCGCTCTGCCACTAAGGGGACAAAAAAATCACACAGTTTAAAGGTTAAGGATCATCCGTAATTTTCTGAGGTCTCCTCCTCCACCACTGTGTCAGAGAAGGTAAAAACTTGACTTAACATACAAACACTTCATCGAATTAAAATTAAAAGGTGACTTACGTTTTATTTAGAGCCCAAAAATCCAGGTGGGGAGGTGATACATCACACATCCTTGTTGTTTTCACGTGATCACGATTGGTTTATCTCGGTCATGCTTGGGTCTTTCTCGTAATCTCACATTATTTTGTATAATTCTCACGTGATCTTGTATTTCAAACTCTGTTCTCATCCATGCAGCTGCAAAACACATATGGAGTTGGTAGGGATGAATGCAAGGGGCCATCCGCAATGCATCTGTAATGGACTGCATCCAGGGTCAGTGTAAATCCTGGGTCACAATGACAGGTGGGTATGGTACTGTAAAGGGGTATATTTTAAAGCAAATCTGCAGTGTTTTCTTAACAAAGAAAGTCTTCTTTTGGCTGCTCCCTTTAGGCGTCTCCATAGTGGATCATCTGCCTGAATCTCACTCTATCACTTGAATGTTCCTCTGTAACAGCAACCCTCTCTTTCGCTACATCCATCTATCTAATCTGTGGTGTTCTGTCCTTCTACAAACGTAGCTTTTCATATGTGGTTTTCACCTCCACATGCAATCACAGAGAAAGAGATGAAAACTGACCATTTTAAAAACTCCGGCTATGGTGAGGATATTCACTGACTCAGGCAATGATGTTAGGGTGTGGACTGGAGTTTTTCTCAATCATTTCCATGGCAATGGGGGATGCAGCCAAGATTGTGCTGCTGTTTTAACAGGACTTTTTACAAGTTTGCACAATACTCATGTATCTTAGTAGGTTAAAGATTTTCTGCAAAAAGAAACTTTAAAGCAGGGGTGTCCAACCAGGTGCCATGGAGAGCCAAGACCCTGCAGGTTTTCTCTTCTACCCAGTCTCTTCAGCAGGTGTTTTCACTTATCAGCAATCAGTGGGAAGAAGTTCACAGAAATCTGCTGTTGAAGACACTGGTTGGAGGTAAAACCTGCAGGGTCTTGGCTCTCCATGGCACATGGTTGGACACCCCTGCTTTAAAGTGTTCACTGATCATTACACATAAACATTTTTCAAGCCTTTTGATTTGATTTTGGTACTAGTTTCTGAAATTTAATTGCAAATCATCACATTCTAATTGCAGTAGTAAATGTTGTTACTTACCCATTATGCTGAAGAACAATGGCATGAGAACAGCATTTTGTTGTGGACAGGGATTTCTTTTAAACAGTGCTGTGTGGGCACTACTTGTTTCTAATAAAAAGAAGAGGGTGTAAGTGTGGACTAGGCCTTTTCCTCTTATCTGACAGTCTGATGCTGGGTGGGGGGGTGGGGGGTGGAAAGCAAACTTATTTCCTGCATGACAGAGTGCTGATTATCCACTGTTTTATCATAGAAATGCATTTAAATTGCACACCAGTTTTGAGGTGATCATGTATATTCATTATAAGCACCCCACATGAAATTTAACACACAAACATCCCTTTTAAAATAAATGCTCACGACTTCCGGTCTAGACACCATGGTGATAGCAGCTTAATGCTGAAGCTCCCAGACCCGATCCGTGAAAATAACTTGAAAATCAGATTTAACGGATTTTTGGAAGAGTGAAAATCAAAAGACAAAGTCATTATGCCTAAAGGAAAATAGAAGAGATCGACATTTACCAGGCCAAGACACGCATCGGCAGGACAATCTGACCTGGAGGACTATAACCACTCGGGAGCAGAGGAACTGAATGAGGCTAGCAACACGGTTAGCTTAAAAATGGTACTTCAAGAATTAAGACAATTTTGCCGAGAGTGTTGGGCCGAATTTCGTGAAATTAAAGACGAAATAAAAAGGACAAACAGCAGAGTGGACCAGGCTGAGGACCGAGTCATGGAAGCAGTGGAAAGAATAAAAGGGCTTGAAGAAACCGTGCTGGAATTACTCAAACGACAGACAAGACTGGAGGCTAAGCTAACCGACCAAGAAGGAAGACTAAGAAGAGACAACATAAGAATTCATGGTCTGAAAGAAGGAGTCGAGGATGGTTTCACCACAATGGCTGCATGCGTGGAATCCATACTGAGAGAGAAGCTGGAAATTCCCCAATCCACCGACTTGAAGATAGAAAAGGCGCACCGTTCATTAGCCCCAAGGCCGTCGGCGGAAGCGCCCCCATGATCGGTGGTGGTGAAGTTCTCCAACTTCAAAACAAAGGAGGAGGTTTTGAAACTGGCTTGGCAGAAAAAAGGATTTATGCACCAAGAAAGAAAAGTTTTTGTGGAGCATGACTACGCCCCGGAGGTCCTTAAAAAGCGTTGGGAATACAACAACGCTAAAAAGGTACTACGAGAGAAGAAACTGCGCTTTCAAACTCCATTTCCGGTGAAGCTGTGGGTTTTTTACGGGGAACAGACGTGTCTCTACAACTCGGCAGAAGAAGCAACCACGGATATGGCGAGAAGAGGGCTCCCGGTAACGGTGTATAAACCCACAGCAGACCCGATCAAAAGAATCAAGGCTCAAACGTGGTGCACACAGAGACCCTCAAAATCCACGGGCCAGCAGCAGGAAACCCAGCGCCAGGGCTATAAGGAAAAATTGGCCGTTTTCAGGAGGGAATAACAATATTTTTAATCAATCTGCGCATCCAACCCTCCTACAAGGTAACAAACATTAAAGGAGATGCGGAATCAGCAAGTATCAAGTAGTAAAACATTTCATGGAACAGACATAATATTAGAAACAAATAAGTCTTAAAAAAAAAAACTTGTTAAAATAGAAATATGACAATGAACCGCATGATCTCTCCACACTAACAAATACTGTATTAACGTGACTGTTTGCTGTGATGGTGGTGGGAGGTTGCACACAATTTCATAGGGTATAGGCATAAAAAAAAAAAAAATCATTACAAGTTCGGATTGGGATCTGAAATTCACGTTAAAAACATGGGACAACTTTCAGGGGTAAGAGAGGGACCTCAGCACGTAACAGAGCTTAAGGAATTTCCCTCAGAGCCAATGCACCATCAAGGCTCTTCTAAGGTCGCTAAAAAGACCTCAGTTCAGGAAGACCTTTTGTCAGTTTTTTTGTTTTAAAGTTTTATATACTATGTTCTTAATGTTTTTATGTTCTTAATGTTCTTTCAGTTTCTGAGTAGCATAAAAGAGGGCCACCACACTGTTATACTAAATAAGACAACACAATGGAGAAACAAGGTGTAACCAAAATAATCTCATATAATGTAAAAGGGATCCTGAATCCAGTTAAAAGATCCAAGATTCTGGGCAAAATGAAAAAAGACAAAGTAGGAATAATATTTTTACAGGAAACCCACCTAACAGACGTGGAGCACACTAAAATTAATAGACAAGGGTTTAAAATGATCTCTTCATCTTCATATAAGTCATGGAGGAGGAGGGGGGTAGCGACATTGATCTCAACCAAAATTATATTTGAAAAAAAATCAGAACACAAAGACAAAGAAGGGAGATTCAGCATGGTATTTGGTCGGCTAGAGGGAGAAGATGTCACCCTGCTGAATATATATGCACCTCCAGGGGCTAACTGAAAATTTTATAAAAATGTATTTGACCTAATGATAACTAAAGCCCAAGGTTTAGTGATATGTGGTGGAGACTTCAGTCTAAGACTGAATCCATACAGGGATGCATCAGGTAATTCTCCACATCAAAATAACACTCAAAGTAGAAAAACTCGGATGCTACTAAAAGAAATGAGAATCTGTGATGTGTGGATGGAATTCAACCCCAGTGTAAAAGATTATACATTTTACTCAGCACCACATTCATCATACTCAAGGACTGACTATTTTTTTATGTTTAATAGAGGCATTGGAAGAGTAAAAACATGTAAAATAGGACTGATTGAGCTCTCTGACCACAGTCCGATCTATATGGACTTAAGTATCCAAAAATACACTAATAATACATTTTCTTGGAGGTTAAATTCAAATGTGCTGAAAGGACCACTGAAAGATGAATTGGAATCAGATATTCTCAGATATTTGGAAGAAAATGATAATGGAGAAGTACCCCCTTTAATACTGTGGGATGCATGCAAAGCTGTAATAAGGGGAATGGTTATCGCAAAACTGGTAATCCAAAAGAAACTGAGACAAGAAAAACTAATCAAATTAGAGTCAGAACTTAAGAAACTAGAAAAAGAGCACAAAGACAACACTCATTCTAATGACTCGCTCAAAATTAAGGAAATTAAAAAAAAAAAACAAATAAATAAGATCTACACAATAGAAATCCAGAAGAAACTTACATTTCTGAAACAAAAATATTATGAAACAGGTAGCAAATTGGCAAAATTACTAGCCTATAAATTGAGGAAACAACAAACGGAGAGAGTAATCTACAAAATCAGAGACCCAGTATCAAAGGAAATAAAATCTAGAATTCAGGAAATTTTTAAAAGCTTCGAGAACTACTACAAGAACTTGTACTCCCTCAAAAAACACAAAAACGCATCCAAAGCCTTCCTAAATACATTAAACCTTCCCCAACTTACTGAGACACAAAATAAAACACTATTGTCAGAAATACAACCTAAAGAATTTGAAAAAAGCAATTATGAAACTTAAAGCTAACAAATCCCCAGGAGCAGATGGCTATACAGCAGAGTGGTACAAAACCTTTAAACAGCAACTATCTCCTCTCCTCCTGAAAACATTTAACTATGTCCTCCACACAGGGGAAATCCCCCCCTCCTGGAGAGAAGGGGGATTTCCAACTACAGACCAATCAGTGTGTTAAATCAGGACTATAAGAATTTTACCACTATCCTTGCCAAAAGGTTAGAACATATACTGACATACTTAATTCATTTAGACCAAACAGGTTTCATAAGACAAAGACTGACACAAGATAACATTAGACACAATTTACACATAATTCATCATATAAAAAAATATAATTTAAATGCAGCCATATTGGGATTAGATGCTGAAAAAGCATTTGATTCGGTTGACTGGTCTTTCCTATATAGAATCTTATCCAGTTTCAATTTTCATAACAACTTCATTAGAACTATCCAGGCATTATATAAAAAAAAATCCAACAGCTAACATAAGGATTAACGGTAAATTATCATCATCTTTTGAACTGGAAAGAGGATGTTGTCAGGGCTGCCCCTTGTCTCCACTGCTCTTTGCAATCTTCATAGAACCTCTGAGCCAATGGATAAGACAGAATCAAAAAATTCAAGGTATTACACTTGGTCAGAAGGAACATAAAATAGCACTCTTTGCTGATGACATTTTAATATACCTGGGGCAGCCAGACACCTCTTTTCCAGAACTAATCTCAGTTTTTTCAGAGTATGGAGATTTATCGGGGTACGAATTAAACATGAATAAAACCCAAATTTTAACATTCAACTATGACCCAAATCAATATTTACTAAGCAAATTCAAAACTAACTGGGAGATGGAATCTGTGAAATATCTGGGGGCCAATATCCCGAAACAACTCAACAAAATTATAACACTAAACTATGATCCACTGATGGCAAAAATAAAATCTGATCTAGCAAGATGGAATATGATGCCATTCTTGGGTACTGCACAAAGAATTGAAGCAGTCAAAATGAATATACTTCCATGTCTTCTATACCTTTTCCAAACAATACCGGTAGAACCTCCCAAAAAAAACATGGCAAGAACTGGACAGAAGTATCTCAAGATTCATATGGCAGGGCAAGAGACCTAGAATCAGATATAGAACCCTACAGCTAAACAAAGACAAAGGTGGGCTCGCGCTGCCAAATATCAGGGACTATTTTAAAGCTGCACAAATTAAAATTTTAGTAGAGATATGTAACCCAGTCTACACTGCACAATGGAAGGAGATGGAATGCCAAATAACAAGTGACATTCCCCTACAGGCGATAATAGGGAACAATGCCTTACCTAAACATTTGAATAACACTAACCCGTGGATAGAGACCCCGCAAAATATTTGGTTTAAGATAGTCAGAGAGAATCAAACTAAAGAACCCTATTGATTACTGCAATGGATTGCCTATGATCAAGACTTTACTCCTAATAAAACAGACACTAGATTTAAAAAGTGGGAAGAGAACGGACTGATAAAATATTACGATTTTTTTAAAGGGCAAACTTTAAGAAGTTTTTAAGATTTGAAAAAACAAGGTCTAATAAATCAAGACCTTTACAGGTTCTTTCAGCTTAGACACCACATAAAAAAAATACTTAAAAAGGAGGATTTGGAAAGGGCCCAGTCAGGTGTTCTGAAGGTCTTCTTAATGGCATATAAAGGGATCCCAGGGATCAGATACATTTCTAAAATATACCTTGGTCTTCAAGACTTAAAAGGAGACAACGCATCATATATAAAAGAGAGATGGGAAAAAGAGGGGAATTTCACTTTACAACTGGAAATATGGGAAAAGCTAAATAAACAACAATGGAAAAGTACCTCATCCCTGCAGTGGAAAGAATTTGGATGGAAAAATTTGGTGAGATTTTTCAGAACACCTGCACAAAACAAATTTACTCGTAAAGGGTTGAATTGTTGGTGCTTGTGTGGTGAAAAGACTGCAAATCATTTTCATGTGTTTTGGTCATGCCCAGTTATCCACCAATATTGGACCAATGTACAGACAATATTGGGGAAAATATTCAAAATAACAGTTCCCTTTTCTTTTGTAACTTTGTTTTTGGGTTTACTACCGGAATCACTGGAAAGACAAGGAGAAAAATACTTATTCACTGTTTTAATATTGGCAAGTAAAACAGCTCTAACAAAAAAATGGGTGTTGAAGGACTGTCCAACACCTGAAGATTGGATCAATGTGATTCTGGACATTTATTTGATGGAAAAGTTGACATTCGCACTGAGACAGGACATGGATGGGTTCTTGAACTTCTGGCAACCCTGGAACGCATATGTGTCTTCCATTAGATCTTATCTTTGATAAATACCATTTCAATAATGGCACCTCTTTGTTCCAACACTACTCAGATACTCTTTTATTTTTTTTGCTCTTTTGTTTTTTATTTTTTTCTTGTTTTGTTTCTTGTTTTGTTTTTTTATTTGTTTTTTTTTGTTCTTTCTTTAATTTCTCTTTTTCTTTCACTTAAAAAAAGGGTGTTGTAATAAATATTTTTCCAATGTTGTCAAAAAACAAAAAAAGGGAACATGATGAAAAGGTAAACAATGCAATGCTGTAATGACGTATATACCCTTTACAAAAACTTAAATTAAAAAAAAAATGAATAAATGCTCAGCATGGCCATTTGATTGGTTGTTGAATTCGATCAGCCGTGCTATTAATTGAACATCTTATGACCATAGATGTGCAGCCAGGTTAACGAGAAGTGACAATCAATGAGCAGCAGTGCAGTTTCACAGTAAGAAAGAGTACTACGGATGCAATTTTTGCTTTTAGAGTGTTGATGGAGAAGTAAAGAGAAGGTCAGAAGGAGTTGCACTGTGTCATTGTGGATCTAAAAAAAAGCATATAATAGGGTACCAAGACAGGAAAGGTGGTACTGTATGACAAAGTCAGCAGTGGAAGAGGAGTATTTGAGAGTGGAGTGGGAGTGACAAGATGAGGGTAGGAATACATTAGGGATCAGCTCTGAGCCCCTTCTTGTTTCCTATGGTGTTATACCTGCTGACAGACAAGTTTAGGCAGGAGTCTCCATGCACCATAATGTTTGCAGACGACATTGTGATTTGTAGTGAGAGTAGGAACCAGGTGGAAGAGAACCTCGAGAGGTGGAGGTATGCTATGGAGAGAGGTGGAACGAAAGTCAGTAGAAGCAAGACAGAATACATGAGTGTGAATGAGAGGGAGGTAGGTGTATGGGTGAAGATGCAAGGAGTAGAGGTAGTGAAGGTAGATGAGTTTAAATACCTGGGGTCAACCATCCAAAGCAATGGAAAATGCACAAGAGAGGTTAAGAAGAGAGTGCAGGCAGGGTGGAGTGGGTGGATATTAGTGTCGGGTGATTTGTGACAAAGATAGCAGCTACAGTGAAAGGGAAGATTTACAAGATTGTAGTGACACCTGCTCTGATGTATGGTTTGGAGACAGTGGCACTGACAAAAAGAGAGGAGGTGGAACTGGAAGTAGCAGAGTTAAAGATGCTAAGATTTTCACTGAGCGTTACTAGGAGGGACAGCTCAGGTTGAGCGGTTTGGATACAAAGTAAGAGAGGCGAGGCTGAGATGGTTTGAACATGTGCAGTGGAGGGATAGTGGATATTTTGGACAAATGATGTTGAAGATGGAGCTGCCAGGCAGGAGGAAAAGAGGGAGACCACAGAGAAGATTCATGGATGTAGTGAAGGAAGACATGGAGAGGACTGGTGTTACAGAGGAAGATGCAAGGGATAAAAATGCTAGAAAAATCATGATTGCACTCCTTTGCAATTAAATGATGAGTATTCTTGAAGAATGAATCATGATGAGAAAAGAAAATGGTGGAATGTCAGATTTTGTTTCCAAAATTTGGTTCAAACTTTTTTTCTTAGCTTGTACTTTTAGTTTTATTTACCTAATTTCATGAAGCATGGTTGAAGTTGGAGCATAATGCACTTTTACAAATGTATCCTTCTGAAGAGAAAGGCCCCAGGATCAGTGTGTGATCTTCAATAGGCGTGTTTTTTGTGTTTAAGGCATATCAGATAGTGTAATGGACATACATTTTGTTATTACATCAAGCAAAACTATCAAAGGATTGTTCTTAGCAAAACTCTGTGATAAGGATTGGACCGACTTACAAAGACTGCATCTGTTGTTTTTAATCAAATAAAATATTAACTACACCTGCAGATGAATGGAGTTGTTATTCACCAGGACGTGATGTGATTTTGAGGCTTTATTTGCACTCAAACAGGACAACAGAAGTACAAAGCCACTTTTCATATACAGCTTATTTTATCAAGTTCCAGGCAGAGGTACTGGAGAAAATGCTGAGTTCAGGAATGTGTCACAACATTAAAATTTTCGATATTAGATAAGTAGCTTTTGCATAATCCTGGAAAAAAGACAGAAAAAGAACCTCAACCATTTGACACTTGCAATGGGACAGTATTTGCAACGGGACCAGATGAAATCATAACTTTATGAGATTAATTCTTAGGAATTGAAAATCAGTTTTATTGATATGTTAAAATCTGTGCTGCCGCAGTGCTACCCACTCTGCCACCGCTTACCCTTGGCTGGGGGATCCTGGGTTCGATCCCAGCCCCCGACCAACAGTGATCTGTGTGGAGTTTGCATGTTCTCCCCGTGTCTGCGTGGGTTTACGCCGGGATTTCTTTGGTTTCCTCCCACATGCCAAAAACATGCAAGTTAGGTTAATTGGCATCAAACTGGGGATTCTAAATTGTCCTTAGGTATGACTGTGAGAGTGAATGGTTGTCTGTCTCTCTGTGTTGGCCCTGCGATGGTCTGGCAGTCTGTCCAGGTTGTATCCTGCCTCTCGCCCAAAGATGCTGGGATAGGCTCCAACCCCCTGCGACCCAAAATGGATTAAGTGGAAGAAGATGGATGAATGTTAAAATCTTTTACTTTTGTGTCAAAATGTATTTGCTAACAAACAGGAAGCTGTAACCTAATTTACTGTTTAATCTGTCACCTTCTGTGATCATTCAGGCCGGTTCTTCCTCAAAACTAACATCCCATGCACACTTCTGACTGGAGTGGTGGCGTAATTGGTAGAACATCCACCCCACAACTGTGGAGGTTGGGGGTTCTAGCCCCAGCTGTGCCATACCAAAGACCATATAAAAATGTTTCTTCCTGCCTTCTAGCTTGGTGCTTAGCATAGTAGAATGGGGGAAGGAGAAGTTGTTTGTGGTGGCACTTTGCGTGGCAGCGACCCCTCATATTCTACATGAGATTAACATTGTCGATAGGAGAAACATAGTTTTGCTTGACTGTTCACGATTGGCTGTATGAACTGAATGACAATAAAGGTGGCTACTTCTTCTTATAGTCTGCCCCAGTTGGCTTTTTGTGTCCCGGTACAGAAGTGGACCATTGGGGGATGGGGTACAGTTTGCGGTAACCCACTTCACTATTGGGCTGGTGCTCCAGTCAGAAACAACCCTTATAATCCGATAACATGCAGTAAAAGTACACCTGGCATTTACAGTACATTCTACAACAGAGACACTGAAGCAGAGTCTGGATGGATGAAAATGGATCAACTAGATCAGTGGTTGCCGAGTAGAGGTGCCTGAAATGTTGAGGTTTCTGTGGGAAATTTTGAGTTTCCCTTCTTAACTGGTCCAAAAAACTACAGATAATTTGGTATCGTAGTACATGTGTTCTGTAGGCATCCATGCACAACTGCAAATTATTTGCAGCTTTTTGGACCAATTAAGAAGCAAAATTACAAAATTTCCCACAGGAACCTCAGTGTTTTCAGGCACCCCAGGTCGGCAAACAGTGGTATAGATGGTCCATCTGTGGGAAAATTGTGCCGTTTGTGACTAACAAACATCACGAAAAAAGAGGGCTTTGGAGGATGAAGCAACAGCAGTGTGTGTTAAATTAACAGATTTATTTTCAAGAGGCATGCAGTTGGACAGCCAAGTTAAAGAGGCTGTAATTGTTATTAAATGTCATGTAGCCAACCTATTACCAAGAAAAATGTCATGTGAATTTAAATTATATTTACCGAGATGACAAGTCAGCAATTAGCCAGGAGGAGGCCAGCTGGACAGACGAGAGGTAGAAAACATACAGCAGAAATTATATAGGCTTGAATTTTAAAAGTAGTTTAACAGTAAAACCTATTTAATTAGAGTAATATTGCAGTAGAAAACAAACAGATTACAAGTGATACATGTTTTGGTGGTGCAGAACCAGCTGTTCTGCACCGGGGGTCTCCAACCTGTGGTCCCTGCAACATTCAGGCTTCTGTGGGAAATTTTCTAATTTCACTTTTTAATTGGTCCAAAAAAATTATAAATAATTTTCCATTGTTATGCTCAGATGCATGGGTGCCTACAGAACACGTTTAACTGTGGGAGCCACCCACTCCAGTGGATCATAACCAAAGAAGTATTCCATTTCTGAAAACAAACAAACAAACAAACAAAATACAGCCAATTGAAAGTTGTGTTACTTTTGTGATCACCTCATAAAGAACTCATTCCCAGCTTTGTGGAAAAAAAGGTCCTCCACTGCTCTCTCCTTCTCCTGCAAGGAACCTGAGCAAGATTCAGCCCGTGGGGATCGGGACAAAGCAACTGGTTGACCGCCTGTTTCTCCTTTATCCTCTGAGGATGATTTTGTCACGCCTGCTGGAGCTGGTCGCTCCCCTCAGAGGAGGTGAGCTGTTCTGTATGACGTAGGTGTATTGGATAATTAACTACAATAGTGCCATATAATAACCATCAAATTTCTTCCTCAGGTCGCGTGGTACAGAAAAGCATAAGCTTCTCCATGGGGCACCATACAGCTCTCCGAAACCGAGTTGGTTTTGGAACAAAGGATGATCAACAGGCCAGAAAGGCATAACAATGCTGACCTTCAAACTGAAGCAGGGCCTCTATCTGACTCCAACCCTATCAACCTGGGAGAGCGTCTGGTGACCTCAGCCCTCAAATATGCACCCGACGCTTGTCTCTATCAGAAGACTCCGGGAGACGCCGCTCCACTCGGTGCTCTGTTCAAGCCCCACCCCAGGCTTCTCTCCTTGCCGGCCCCACCACTCTCTGGAGAGCTCCAGCAGCTAAAACCTCTCATCCACGGAGAGTTCCAGCAGCTGCATCCCCTCTCCAGAGTGCTCCACCTGCTGCATTGCCTCCAGCCGCCTCACCTAGTGCCTGTTTCCCAGCTGCTTCATCTGCTGCTCCTCTCCCGGTTGCTTCACCAGCTGCTTCCCTCATGGCCACCTCACCTGCTGCTCCTCCCTGGACAGCCTCGCCCGCTGCCCCTCTTGCAGCTCATCCCAAGGCCACCGTCTCAGCAGCTCATTCTGAGGTCGATACTCCGGCAGCTCACCCTGAGAATATCATCTCTACGCCAGCAGCAGCTTCAGCGGTGACAGAGGACGGAGCAGAGCAAGTACCTTCATTTAACACCTGTTAATGAAATGCACTGCCTTGCTCAGAGCGAGGGTTCCCAGTCACAGCCGCCTGCTGTTTCTGGTCCCTCGCCATCTGTTAATGCTGCCACCTCCATTTTTTTGCCACCCCTCACCCCTGCTCTCCCTCTTCGTTCTGAGGTCATCTCCATCTCCACAGCCTACACATCCAAGAGTGTGAGTGCTCCAGCAGTTACTGCTCCTTTACACATGCACATTGCTGCAGAGATTGTTCCTCTCCACGTGCACGCCCCTGCAGAGACTGCTCCTTTCCATTTACACGGTCCTCTCTAGATCATCACTCCAACATCAGCAGCACTGGGGTCCTCACCAGGGAGAGAGCAGGAGTTAAGGGAAGTCCTCTTCTTGTTTTTTTTTTAATATCAGTATTAAAGAGGTCTTGTCTTGCTCATAGTGGGGAGACCCAGTTGCAGCCTCCATCTGCTTCTGAGCTCTCTAAGCCAAGCTTTTCTGCTGGCTGTTATTGTGTGGTCCCTACTTCAACCTATACCTCTTCCCCCCTGTCCGACGTGGGTCTGTCGGAGAGGAATTCCTGGGCATCTGGGCCTTATGTTCTTCAGCCCCAGCCGTCTCATCCTCAGGTCAGTATGCCCCAGGCGTCTCATCCTGAGGTCAACGTGTCCCAGCTGTCTCATCCTAAGGTCAGCGCATCCCAGTCACCTTTTCATCTAGAGGCCATCATGCCTGCAGCACATCCTGAGGTTGTCACCCCGGCAGCAGGAGAGCAGGAGTAAAGGCAAGTACCTTTTCCCTTATTTACAGTATATATATTGTCCAAGATGGCAGCACATTCACACGCAGCGGCTAGATGGTCAGGTCTACTTCACCCCTTCTTGTGTCTTTTCTGCCTTTTTCTGTGCTCCTTCTGTGATGGATTAATTACCTACAGTCGCCAGGAACTTATAGGCATCGGTCGCCAACTCACCTCTGTCATCCCCAGCGCCCATCCCAGTGACTTCCACCACATCCCCGAGGAGATCGCAAGAGCTCTGAGTGCTCCGTGGTTCGTTATGCCCCGCAAGTGCAGACGACGATGGGAGAGGAAGCAGAAACAAGGCTGCAGGGCTGGCCTTCGTGCTCAGCTGCGCAAGCTTCACTCCAAACCACTGTTACCTTCAATTTTTCTCACCAACACCAGATCCCTCCCCAACAAAATGGACGAGTGACGCACGGACATTGCCTATAATTGCTTTGTCCAGGACTGTTATATTCTGATTGTGACTGAGTCATGGCTGAACGAACGCTTTCCGGATGCCGCTGTGGAATTACCTGGCCAAACTACACACTGTCTCGACCACAACGTTGATTCTGGTAAGTGAAGGGAGGAGGGCTCTGTGTTTATGTGCCTCAGACTTGGTGTAAAAACAGTAGAATAATTCATAGCCACTGTTCACCGGACTTAGAGGCCATGTCCTTCCTATGCAGACCTTTTTTATCCCCCCCCCCACGAGCTAACGGCAGTAATTTTAACAGCCATTTACATTCCTCCTGATGCTAGTGTTAGCTTAGCACTCAATCACCTCCAGCACATTACCAACTGGCAGCAAAGCGATCACTCCAATGCAGTCCACATTATTGCAGGTGATTTTAACAAAGCATGCTTTAAAATTGTACTCCCCAAATTCTATCAACATGCTTACTGTCCCCCAAGAGGGGAAAGATCACTGGATCATGTTTATTGCAACATGAAGCATGCCTACAGAGCCACCTCCCTCCCCCACCTTGGACAATCAGACAATCTCTCTCTGTTTCTTATTCCTGCGACACCCCCCCTTAGGAAGAGCTCTCCCCAAACCAAATAAATAATTAAAACCTGGCCTGAAAACGCTCTACTCCAGCTACAAGACTGCTTCGCCTGCACTGATTGGAGCATCTTTGAACAGAAGGACCTGTTTTCCAGCACTGAATCTGTTCTTTTCTACATCAAATGCTGTGTAGAAAATGTGACAGTCCACAAATAAAAGCCTGGCATGTGTCCCATTAAAATCCAGATGTTTAAAAAGCGTATTTGTAGAGGAGCTTGAAATAACGAGGCGATGTGATTCATAAACCAAAGTTTATTATCAGCTCCTCTAACAAGTCTCATCTAGGTGCAGCAGCAGAAGAAGTAAGAGAGCGAACACCTTCGGCTCTATGAACTTATACTCGCACATAACAAAAGACATGCATATCAAAAGCTGAAATCCCTCATTATCTTAATCCCCCCATCGTCTTCGTACTCCTCCGCCTGGCCCTGGGGGGTCAGGGCAACCCATCCGGTCTCCACCGCAGTGCCTTGGATGCTCTTTAATCTTCACTGGCGTTTGAGACTCTTTGTCCTGTTCTGAGGTGTGAAGTCGCTTTACATATGTAATCACCAAACACTCTCACATGCTTAAACATATGTTGGTTATGGAATATATGATTAATATAGACCACAGCCCCCCCCAAACGACTAAGAAAAGGACAATAGAAAAATTCACAGTTTAAGATAATTATTATGACATACTAACTGTTACACCTCTTGCCACAGAAGAAACTTTCCAGCAGCCATGCTCCTAAGAGAGTTCAGTGGTAATCATAACAGCATAGTAAAATCACAAGGCAGTCCTAAACTGTTACAGCACAATTAGTGAACAACTGTTGAGTAGTTTGCTTCAGTCTCTGTGCCATCTGGGTTTTAATCTTCTCCCGAATCTGCTGTGGGTCCGCTTGGGCGTCCTGCTGGGACCTTCCTGTAAGGAATCTGCAGCTTGGGAAGGAGAGTGATTATTTGTTCCCTGCAGGGGGGCTGAGTCTTTTCTCTTGGGGGGGTCTACCCCGCCGAGGTGCTCTCGCCAACTGTGCAGGCTCGTCTCTCAACAAGAAGGCAGGTTTAAGTCTGTCAATGCTGACTGTTTCTTTTCTATCCCCAAAATCAAGCACAAAGTGTTTATCACCAGGTTTCAACACTCTGAATGGCCCATTGTATGGTGGGCGGAAAGTTGGTTTTAAAGCTTCATGCCTAACAAAAACGAATTCAGCATTATTTAAAGCTTGGGGGACAAAAACCCGTGGAAAAGAGTGATGTGCCGGCCCGGGGAGAGAGTCCGTTGCTGCCTAAAAACCTCGGGGCTGGAAGATGCCCTGGCTCTGGGTTCTCTGGTAAAAATTCACCTGGGAGTCTGAGAGGTTGTGCAAAAACTAATTCTGCTGGAGAGGCGTCTAGATCCTCTTTGGGCGCAGCACGCAACCCCAATAAAACCCAGGGAAATTTATTTACCCAATTTGTATCCGTTAGTGAGGCTCTGAGGGCGGCCTTTAAAGATCTGTGAAAACGCTCGCATAACCCATTAGCCTGAGGGTGATAAGCGGTGGTGCGGTGAATTGTTGCCCCTAAGCTGCTGGACATGGCTGACCAAAGCTCCGAGACAAATTGAGGCCCCCTATCGGACGTGATGTCCGATGGGACGCCGAAACGTGCCACCCAGTTTGTCAAAAAAAACCCGAGCGACTTCCTCCGCTGTGGTTGACGCCAGAGGGACTGCCTCTGGCCAGCGCGTGGTGTGGTCTATCATTGTTAACAGGTGTGTGAAACCTTGGGAGGAAGGTAGTGGCCCCACAAGGTCGACATGAATGTGGTCGAACCTTCTAGCAGGGATTCGAAAAGGCTCCAGAGGGGCTTTTGTGTGTTTGTGTACTTTGGTGCTCTGACAAGAAATGCAAGTCTTTGCCCATTCTTTTACGTTTTTGCGCAGGCCAGGTCACACAAACTTTTCGGCGACCATTTTAACTGAAGCGCGCACACCTGGGTGCACGAGGGAGTGAATCGAGTCGAAAATACGGCGGTGCCATGCAGCTGGAACTAACGGGTGAGGTCGGCCGGTTGAGATGTCGCATATTAGGGGGGGCACACCGTCGCGTAGACCCCTTTTCTCCAGCTTTAACCCTGTTGGTCCAGACAGGAGTGCGCGCACGTCCGCGTCACTACTTTGTTCCTCTGCCATGGCTGCATAATCTATCCCTGCATGGATTGGGGCCACGTATGTGTCCGCGTTGGTGAAGAGTTCCGCGGCTGAAGTAGTATAATCTGTCTCCTCGCGCTCTGGCGATGTCACAGCGCGAGAGAGGCAGTCTGCTACCACGTTAAGTTTGCCTGCCACATGTCGAATGTCTGTGGTGAACTCTGAAATCGCAGCTAGCTGTCTTTGTTGCCTGCCTGACCACGGTTCGGAAATTTTAGCCATAGCAAAGGTGAGCGGTTTGTGGTCTACAAAAGCCGTAAAACACCACCCCTCTAACCAAAACTGGAAGTGGCGGATGGATAAATGGAGCGCTAGTAGCCCTCTGTCAAAAGTGCTGTATTTACGCTCAGTTTGGTTTAGTGATTTGCTGAAGAATGCCAAAGGTTGCCAGATTCCGCCGACGTGTTGTTCTACAACTGCCCCTATGGCCAGGTCTGAAGCATCTGTGGTTAGCGCAATGCGGGCCGAGGGATTGGGGTGAACCAACAATGTGGCATTAGCTAGGGTGCTTTTTACTTCCGCGAAGGCGCGTTCGCGCTCCGGGGTCCATTCGACCGCGCTGGAAGGTTTTTGTTTTCTGAGCGCATCATATAGGGGCTGCATGAGCTGAGCTGCGTGGGGGAGGAAGCGGTTGTAAAAATTAACCATGCCCAAAAATTCCTGCAGCGATTTGACCGTTTGTGGCCGTGGGAAACTTTTTACTGCGTGAACTTTGTCTGGAAGTGGGACTGCCCCCTTCGGAGAAACTCTGTGTCCTAAAAAATCAATTTGTGACACGCCGAATTTGCATTTGGCTGGATTGATTATTAACCCGTGCTCTTCTAGTCTCTGAAAAACCATAGTGAGATGCCGCTCGTGTTCTTCCTCAGACGAGCTGGCTACCAGCATATCGTCGAGGTAGACGAACACGAAAGGAAGGTCGCGTAATACTGCATCCATCATCCGCTGAAAGGTTTGAGCGGCGCCTTTGAGGCCGAAAGGCATCCGCAAAAATTCAAAAAGACCGAAGGGGATTATTACAGCTGTTTTAGGAATGTCCTCTGCTCGAACTGGGACTTGATGATAACCGCGGACCAGGTCTATTTTTGAAAAAATGTGCGCACCCGCCAGATGTAGTGAAAAATCTTGAATGTGAGGAATTGGGTAGCGGTCATGCGCTGTCGCATTGTTTAATCTGCGGTAATCGCCGCACGGCCTCCAAGAACCGTCGGATTTCGGGACCATGTGAAGTGGTGACACCCAGGGGCTTTTTGAGCGTCTGATAATGCCTAATTTTTCAAGGGTGGTGAACTCGTCCCGAGCTATGGCGAGCTTGGTCGCGTCTAAGCGCCGATCTTTGGCGAAAACGGGTGGGCCCGTTGTGGGAATAAAGTGTTCGACCCCGTGTCTAGCCACTGTGGCTGAGAATTTGGGAATTGTGAGTGCTGGAAATTGGGTGAGGAGTTGATCAAACTTACCTCCTGCTGTGGTGACGCTAGCCTGCACGGGTGGTGGAGAAAGTCGAGCTGAGCAGGGAATAGAAGCAAAGGACAGTGCATTAACCAAGCGTCTGTTTGCTAGATCAACTAATAACCCATGTGCACACAAAAAATCTGTGCCCAACAAGTTAAAACTCAGCGCCGCTACAACAAATGTCCATCTGTAGTTGCGGCCGTGGATGCAGAGGGGCAGGCTCTTTTTGCCAAAAGTGTCGATGGTGGAGCCGTTGGCTGCCACCGCTCCATTGCCCCAGGGGCACTTGGCCCGGTCTGCTTGGGATGGCATGACAAAACTTAGTTGAGCTCCCGTGTCGATAAGGAACCGCTTGCCGGTGTGTCCGTCCATCACATATAAAAGCTTGCTTTTTTTGCCGAGAACCGCCACTGTTAACGGCTCTCGGCTTCGGCGTTTTCCCGAAATCGTGAATTTGCAGGGGGGAACGCATTTGTAAGCCTTCTCGGCGAAGCGGTGGTGGTAATAACAAACGTTGCTCCGTCTGTTGCATCCTGGCTGTGTCGCTGTCACCGCGAGCTGATTCTGCTCGGTGATTTGTGGCTCCTCGTGGCTCCGGACATCAGCGTTGAGGTCTGCAGATTCTGCTGTGGGTGTCTGCTCCTTGCAGGTGTTGACGAGCCGTTGGGCCTCGTGAGCCAGCGTGCGGAAGTCTTGCTGGGTGCTGCATCGCATGTTGGCCAGCGTCCCTCTCATGTGTGGCGGCAGCGTACTGAGGAATATGAAATGGAAGAGGAAGTTGTCATTGTCCTCTTCTTTAAGTTGCAGCAAGTCCTCCATGAGGGCCTTGGGTCTGCCTCCTCTGTGGCCGTAGACCGCCAGGATCCTCTCGGCTCTCTCCTCGGCTGAGGGGACGTAATTTGCCACGATGGTCACTTTCAGTTCTTTATATTTGTCCTGGGCCGGCGGCCGTTGGATTATGCTCCGTGCACATCTCGAAATGGCGGTGTTGAGTTTGGCGACGATGTGATAGAACTTTGTATCGTCAGCCGTGATGCCCGCAAGTGCAAACTGGGCTTCAGCTTGCTGAAACCACGAGGCGGGGTCTTCCTGCCAGAAGTCCGGCAGGTTGACGGTGACAGCATTTGTGTGGACCGTCACTGATGTGTCCGCAGGGTGAGAGTGCCTTGCTTCGGCTCTCTCAGCAGTGCTGGTGCTCGGTTGAGCCCTCTTTATCACTTCTGCCGTGGGGGAACGTCGTCCATCTGTTCCCCTGTCTGCATGGGCGCCGGCGTCTGCCTGGGTCGCCACAGATGAGTCGATCGCGGGGGAACGCCTCTGGTCCATTCTCGCGTCAGGGTCACCAGTGTAGAGGAGCTTGAAATAACGAGGCGATGTGATTCATAAACCAAAGTTTATTATCAGCTCCTCTAACAAGTCTCATCTAGGTGCAGGAGCAGAAGAAGTAAGAGAGCGAACACATTCGGCTCTACGAACTTATACTCGCACATAACAAAAGACATGCATATCAAAAGCTGACATCCCTCATTATCTTAATCCCCCCATTGTCTTCGTACTCCTCCGCCTGGCCCTGGGGGGTCAGGGCAACCCATCCGGTCTCCACCGCAGTGCCTTGGAGGCTCTTTAATCTTCACTGGCGGTTGAGACTCTTTGTCCTGTTCTGAGGTGTGAAGTCGCTTTACATATGTAATCCCCAAACACTCTTACATGCTTAAACATATGTTGGTTATGGAATATATGATTAATATAGACCACAATATTAAGCAGAGTGACAGTGGCATCCTCCACTCCTCTGTGAGGCCTATAGGCAGACTGCAAAGAATCCAATGCATGCTCAGTTTGCTTTAGGACCTCAAATCTGACAAGTTTTTCAAAAATTTTCATTAAAATTGAGGTCAAAACTATTGGTCTAAAATCATTTACCGTTTTTGGACAGCTGGATTTTGGAACGGGGACAACCACAGCAGACATGGCTGAACTCTGGAATGGACAGTTATTGTTTGAAATGTTTTTATTGCCTCTCGCCCAAAGATGATGCCCCCCCCACAACCCGAAAAGGATTAAGCGGAAGAAGATTGATAGATGGATGGATGGATGGGTGGATGGATGGATGTTTTTATTGATATGATTGGATATGTGTTGCTTTATTTTCAGAAAGAAAATAACTTTTGGATGCCTCCATCAAGAAAATAATCTCATGTACATTGTAGAGACCTTGTGTGTAAGTAGGATATGTTAGTCACTAAAGTTTAAAGAATATATGCTTTATTAAGCAGCATACATGTGCTGCAGGAGGATTTCACTTTCCATATCAGGTTTCTCTCATCTCAAATTTCTCTCATCTCTCTGGGAGACCATAGCTGGACTTTGGCTTACCAATAGAGTTCCAGGCTTCACTGCATTTCCTTTTTAGGCCTTTTATGACTTCTGCTGAACAAAAGAAGCTCAAATGTAATTGGTCCAGTTCAGTTTTTCATGAGGTTCAGTGAGATCCTGCCACACCCGATAAAAATTCCTTTGTCTCTCAGTTTTTGGGGTGTAGTCAAGCTGTACGGAGCAGAATTTCCTGCCCTCCCATTTCTTTTCTATCATCAAGTAGGCCCAGAGTCTCCCATGCTCTGTGAAAATTCTTTTTCTTTTCTTTAAAGTTCACTTTTTCTTTATTTAATCCTTTTCTTTAAATTACAGCGTAAGAAGATTTTGTTTGATTTTTTCCTAAGCTTAAACCAACTCATTCAAGCCACAATACATTGGAAGAAATGGGTCTGGGGTGTGGTTTTGTCTCAGTTTGAATTTCTGATTGGACTTTGTACAATAAACACATATCAGGAATTTGGAAACCTGGCCAAATTCCTTTTTCAGTGCATAAGAGGAGACCTCACCCAGCATGCTGAAGAAAGGCCCAGTTGTGATCTCAGGAGCATGGCCTTGTGGGAGAACCTGTCCTTCAGCATCTCAATCAACAGAATCCAAGGACATTCAGCTGAATCAAGGTTGGCACGTGGGCGCCCTGCTGCCACCAGGGACATGATCTGACTCTGTGGCTGATGGTCTATTGTTCAATTGAAACTAAATTCTTCTGAATATTACTGGTGTAAGTTCTTTAAATTTAATTTCATACAAACTCCTATTAGAATTTCAAAAATGCATTTTATCCTTTAATTAATCTCCGTTCCTTTTCAGAGTAACACAAATTTTCCTTTTTAAAAATAGTTTAATCATCATTTTCTTCATAAAATTGCATCCACTTTTCTTAACCAATGCTATTTTATGGTTTTCCAACTTCCAGTATATCACCAAGTTTAAACTATGGTTCCTTGGTTGAACAGCGAATTGATTTGAAAGGAACAACGCTAAGATTGTTCCAGTCTTATCTATCAGACCGTTCCTAGTTTGTTCATGTCCATAGCAAGTCCTCTACCCAGACCATGGTTAGCTATGGAGTTCCACAGGGATCGGTACTTGGACCAGTACTGTTTACATTATACATGCTGCCTTTGAGAGACATTATGAGGAAGCATTGTTTTCATTTTCATTGTTACGCTGACAGCACTCAATTATATTTATCCATCAATCCAGATGATCCCAGCAATTTGGGTTCAATCCAGGAGTGTCTTAAGGATATTAAAACCTGGATGAATAACAACTTTCTATTGCTGAATACAGATAAAACTGAAGTCATTGTTCTTGGCCCCAAACATGCTAGATGTATTCTTTCTGGTAAGATAACAACACTAGATGGCATTGTACTGGCTTCTACGTTTTCTGTTAGGAATTCTTGGAGTTGTCTTTGACCAAGATATGTCTTTCAACTCTCATATACAGCAAACCATTAAGACTGCCTTCTTCCATCTGCGTAATATTTCTAAAATTAGGTCCATCCTGTCTCATAAAGATGCAGAGAAACTTGTACACGCCTTTATCACCTCTAGGTTAGACTATTGTGATTCATTTTTATCAGGTTGTCCTAATAAATCCAAAAAGTTTCTCCAACTCATTCAGAATGTAGCTGCACGTATCCTAATGAGAACAGGGAGAAGAGATCACATTATCCCAGCCTTAGCTTCTTTACATTGGCTCCCAATAAAATATAGAATTGAGTTCAAGATATTGCTCCTAACTTATAAAGCCCTTAATGGTATGGCTCCTTCTTATCTAAAAGGACTCATAGTTCCCGATCATCCAACCAGAGCTCTGCGCTCCCAAATATCCAAACTACTGGTGGCCCCCAAGGTCTCTAGAAGTAGATTGGGAGGTAGAGCTTTCAGTTATCAAGCTCCCCTCCTGTGGAACCATCTTCCCAGTTCAGTTCGGGGGGGGGGGGGGGTAGACACTCTCTCTTTATTCAAGAGTAAGTTGAAATCTTTTCTCTTTGATAAGGCCTATAGTTAAAAATGTTGCCACTGCCAGGCCTTCACTCGCATGTGCAGCCCAACCAGGCTTGATACTGGAATGTCTGGCTTTTTTTTTTTTTTTTGAATTATTTTGTACCCGTAGGTAGATTTGTTCTGCAGTCCGGTGACAAGCCACCAGCTGCCGGTCGCTGCGTGCACAAGCGCCCCTTAACTCCCTAACCTGCATGTTTTGGCATGTGGGAGGAAACCGGAGAAATCCCGGAGTAAACCCACGCAAACACGGGGAGAACATGCAAACTCCACACAGATCACTGTTGCCCGGGGGCAGGGATTGAACCCACGATCTCATGATCCCCGCGATCCCCCGGCCGAGGGTAAAACTGTGCTGCCGCGGTGCTAACCACTGCGCCACCGTGCAGCCCCCTTTGGATATTGTATTTATGTTTGTTTTGAATGTAGCTACTGCCAGGCCTCCTACTTTTTACCTCTTTTTTCAACCCAGCCGGTCAAGGCGGATGGCCATCCTCTATGAGCTATGGTTCCTCTCGAGGTTTCTGCCCATTAAGGGGATGTTTTTCCTTGCCTGTGTCGCTGCAGTGCTTGCTCTTAGGGGTCTCTGCTGGGTTCTATAAATTTGAGATCGTGGCCTAAACCCACTCTTTTCTGTAAAGTGCCTTGAGATGACATGTGTTGTGATTTAGTGCTATATAAATAAAATTGAACTGAAATAAAATGAATTGGTTCCACAAATGTTTGATTCACATGTGATGCTCAGGAATTCAGTAACAGTCTATGATGCTCAAGATACATGTTGAATTCTCAATCTCAAGTTATCCGAATGTGTAAACCTATTCTGATATTTCTTATTAAAATAATGAAAGACATATGGGGGTTATTGTTTGATTACATGTCCATCTTCTTGATTATAAGCAGACAAGAACTCGAGTTTGTTTTTTTTTGTTTTTTTTTTTGAGACTGATTCATCATTGGTACAAATAAAGAACTGTTAATATATTGTCCATTAATTTGGACTGGTGCCCCCAAATGAGCTTCTGTGTGTGTAATGAAAGGAAATCTTTATTCTTACTCATATTCAGATTTACATTAATACTTGAACCAACAATAAAACACCTATAAAATCCATAAATCTGCTACAGTGGTGTAAGTGTTTGCCCCCTTCCTGATTTCTCTTTTTTGTTTTTGTATGTTTATCACACTTAAACATTTCAGATCATCAAACAAATTTAAATATTAGACAAAGATAACAGAAGTAAACACAAAATGCAGTTTTTAAATGAAGTTGTTTATTATTAAGGGAAAAAAAATCCAAACCTACATGGCCATGCGTGAAAAAGTGATTGCCCCCTAAACCTAATAACTGTGTGGGCCACCCTTAGCAGCAACAACTGTAATCAAGCATTTGTGATAACTGGCAATCAGTCATACAGTGCTGTGGAGGAATTTTGGCCCACTCATCTTTGCAGAATTGTTGTAATTCAGCCACATTGGAGGGTTTTTGAGCATGAACCACATTTTTTAAGGTCATGCAACAGCATCTCAATCGGATTCAGGTCAGGAGTTTGACTAGGCAACTCCAAAGTCTTCATTGTGTTTTTCTTAACCCACTGAGTGTCTTATGTTGGAGAACTGCGACATAACCCCTAGTGGTCAAGAGTGGTAAATATTTTTGTCAATAAAATAGTTCAGATTTCCAAGGCTATTACTTGAAAGTTGCAAGGGATAATGGCTTACTGTCAATTAGAAAGATGTAAAATAAGATCCAAAGTTTCAGATAGGAATAAATTTATGCATCTAATTTGCATAATGTCGTGGCATCTCTTTATTTACACAAAGAATGGTTCAGTCTTTTGACAATGTTTTTTTTTTTTGTTTGTTTTTTTTACAGAGGTACCTCATCATCTTATCTTCAAAGTATATGAACAAGAAATCAATACATTTAAAAAAAAATAAGTCACTTACTGAAGACAAAGGGGGACTGGCTGGGTGGGTGGATGGCTGCCTGGCGTGGTCGCTGCGTTTTCACACATCATGGTCCATATTTTGCGTTCTCTCAGTAATTTAAAGTCTGTACCACATCTACAAAGTCTTATGATTATCCCACATAAATTTCATTTGTATCCCCTGGCTATTTTCAGCGTACAAAGCTGAAAAAGTGACGTGACGATCGCGGACATATTAGCTTTCTCGGCTAAATGCTAAAACAGGAAAAGGAAATGAGGAGTTCTTCTTCTTTGGTGTATTACGTGTCATCCACTGAGTCCTCCAATGGATGTCTGCCACCTTTTGAAACTGGCAAATCAGTACAATCAGTACAAATCCCCAAAGCAGGCGATCATTTCAGAGTGAGAAGACAGGCGCAGTGCTGTGTTCTGCCGGACCGGAGACAGCATGTGCGGCTGGGGAAGTCTGTCTCAGACTCTGTTAGCATCAGCATTGGATCACCCCAGGGCTGTGTACTTTCCCCCCTACTCTTCTCCCTTTATACCAACTCCTGCACCTCCTCCCACCAGTCTGTTAAGCTGATTAAGTTTGCGGACGACACCACCCTCATCGGGCTCATCTCCAACGGCGACGAGTCCGCCTACAGGGAAGAGGTGGCCCAGCTGGTGTCCTGGTGCAGCCACAACAACCTGCAGCTGAATGCTCTGAAGACAGCGGAGATGATTGTGGACTTCAGGAAAGTCACATCCCCCCTGCCCCCCCTCACCATCACAGGCTCTCCCATCACCATTGCAGATTCCTTCCGCTTCTTGGGCACCACCATCACCCGGGACCTCAAATGGGAGCCAACCATCAGCTCCCTCATCAAAAAGGCCCAGCAGAGGATGTTCTTTCTGCGGCAGCTGAGGAAGCTCAAGCTACCCACCAAGATGTTAGTGCAGTTCTACACGGCCATCATCGAGTCCATCCTCACCTCCTCCATAACTGTGTGGTATGCAGGAGCCACTGCCAGGGACAGACTAAGGCTGCAGCGCGTCGTGCGCACTGCTGAGAAGGTGATAGGCTGCGAGCTCCCATCTCTCCAGGACCTGTACATCTCCAGGACCCGGAGGCGTGCTGGCCGGATCATAGCCGATTCTTCACATCCTGGTCACGTGCTGTTTGCCCCCCTCCCCTCAGGTAGAAGGCTTCGGTCCATTCGGACTAAAACCTCCCGGCACATGAACAGCTTTTTCCCCTCTGCCATCAGACTGCTGAACACTAAGTGACTTTTGACTCTCGTGCACTATGTACAGCAGCTCAACCAGACTCATGTCAATCATCACTGTTTTTCTGTTGCATTATTGACTGCACTATGTGGTACTTCACATTATCTGCTACATGCTAATTTTTTAAAACTGCCTTGACTAGTACTACTCATTATTACTAGTATTATTATTATTATTATTATTACTTATTATTACTTATTTTTCTACACTTATTGCACGTTTCTAGTCCTTTAGTTTTTTTAGTTTATCCCTTTTTCTCATTATGTTTTTAATGTTGCAGCATGGCACCGAGACAAATTCCTAGTTTGTGTATTACATGAACAATGGCAATAAATCTGATTCTGATTCTGATTCTGCCACTAGGGGCACAAAAATTCTCACACTCAAAGAGTTAAGCCATCCAGAAGTGGACTTGTTGGTGTGTTTTGGATCATTGTCCTGCTGCAGAACCCAAGTGTGCTTCAGTTTGGGGTCATGAACAGATAGCCGGACATTCTCCTTCAGGATTTTTTTTTTATTTATTTATTTTTTTTGGTAGACAGCAGAATTCATGGTTCCATTTACCACATGAAGTCTTCCAGGTCCTGAAGCAGCAAAACAGCCCCGGGCCATCACACTACCACCACCATAGTTTACTGCTGGTATGATATTCCTTTTCTGAAATGCTGTGTTACTTTTGCGCCAGATGTAATGGGACACACACCTTCCAAAAAGTTCAATTTTTGTCTCATCAGTCAACAAAGTATTTTCCCAAAAGACTTAGGGATCATCAAGATGCTTTCTGGCAAAACTGAGGCAAGCCTTTATGCTCTTTTTGCTCAGCAGTGGTTTTCGTCTTGGAACTCTACCATGTAGACCATTTTTGCCCAGTCTCTTTCTTATGTTGGAGTCATGAACACTGACCTTAACTGAGGCAAGTGAGGCCTGCAGTTCTTTGGATGTTGATGTGGGGTCTTTTGTGACCTCTTGGATTAATTGTTGCTCCACTCGTGGTGCAATTTTGGTCAGCCAGCCACTCCTGGGAAGGTTCACCACTGTTCCATGTTTTTTGCCATTTTTGGGGAATGGCTCTCACTATGGGTCACTGGTGTCCCAAAGCTTTAGAAATGGATTTATAACCTTTTCCAGACTGATAGAGCTCAATTACTTTGTTTCTCATTTGTTCCTGAATTTCATTGGATTGCGGCATAATATCTAGCTTTTTAGGATCTTTTGGTTTACTTCCCTTTGTCAGGCAGGTCCTATTTAAGTGACTTCTTGATTGAGAACAGGCGTGGTAGTAATCATGCCTGGGTGTGGCTAGAGAAATTGAACTCAGCTTTCCAAAGATGTGATAAACCGCAATTAACTTATGTTTTAACAGCAGGGGGAAATCACTTTTTCCACACAGGGCCATGTAGGTTTGAATTTTTTTTTACCATTAACAATGAACACCTTCACTTAAAAACTGCATTTTGTGTTTACTTGTGTTATCTTTGTCTTCTAATTAAATTAGTTTGATGATCGGAAACATTTAGGTTTGACAAACATACAAAAAAATGAGAAATCAGGAAGGGGCAAACACTTTTTTTCAAACAATGTATATGACACTTTACATGTCAAATGACATCTCAAAGCACATACAGTCAGTCCATTCATTCATTCACTCCAGACAGACATTGATAGTGGTAAGCTACTACTGTAGCCACAGCTGCCTTTCAGCAGACTAACGGAAACATGGATCCCAATCAGCACCAACGGCCTCTCCGACCACTACCAAACATTTATACACATTCATACCCAGTGTCATGGAAACTAGAGGCAAGGTGGGTAAAGTGTCTTGCCCAGGGACACAACTGCAGGATGTCTGGGGAGAGAGGGATTCGATCCCCCAACTCTCCAGTTATTGGATGATTTGTTCTACTTCCTACCTGAGCCTTTGCAACCTCATTTTTCATCCCTGTTTGCTCTCGTGGAATAACAGAACAGTTTTTCACTTGGCCCGATAACATTGATTGGACTACCTGTTATGTCTGGAAAACGTGGAATGATCAACAGAGGGTAGAGTTTGCTGGGAACACAAACTTTATTACAAAGAACTTTATTGATCGTACAGAGTAACGTCAGGTGGGAGGCCGAGCGCCAAAGAGGTTGTAAAATGGCCGTCCCTTACATTTATATGTTCAGCATGATGACGGCCGCATCATCACGCTGACAATGACCGAACTTATGGTTTCAGAACATTACATTCAGCCCCCCACCCCTTTGGAAAGACAAAGAAAGACAATCAATTTACCCTCCCCAATTTGGTAATTGTAGAACCCCAGAACTTGCTAGAGCCAGTGGGTGGACTATCGTGTGGCCCAGCATGGCTGAGTGGTTTATTTTGCCACAATGTTGGCAGCAACGATCCTAGCTAAATACAGTCCTTCTTGTATTGAGGAAGGCAGCTCAGTTCATAGGGGCCTTGTGGCAAGCTCATGGTGGATGTGCCCCTGGAGGTGCAGAGGCCCACGGACTGGGATTTTCTTCTTCGAAACCCCAGTCCGGGTCCCATACCGTGCGAGTTGACTCCCGCATAGCTGTGTCATCAGGGGCAGCTGCTCTACCTTGGCAAAGACGGTTGGCATGCCACACAAAACCAGCTGCCAGCTGGAAGGCCGCTGGCCCGAGCTGCATAGTGATCTTGATGGTGCCGGTAGTGGTGAAGACAGTGTTGAGACCGACTGCGGGTCTGGTTATTTGGTTCTGCAGACCCAGACCCAGTCCATCACTGCGAGCGGTGCTCTGTTCAGCTGCACTCGGCATCGTGGTTGTGATGGTGTGGCTTTCACATCTGCTGTGGGGCATCCACCAGGTGGTGGAGATTCTGCTGCGTCTTGTTGGGTCACAGACTCTTCATCCTGCAGCTCAGTGGCGGCTCCTGAAGGCTGGTGCCGGGCATGGATTCGGAAGGAATCCGGCCTCTTCTCCCCCTCTCCTGGAAAGACTGGCTGTGGCGATGCATTGCTGTCGCTGTTAGTAGAACCTGCGCCTGGTTGTCGTGTCCTTGGGTTCCCGAAAGATGCGGGCTCCCTCTCCTTCAGCTCTGCAGTGGCTCCCTGAGGCTTATGCTGGGCGAGTATCTTAAGCAAATCCAGTCACTGCCCCTTTTCTGGGTGGTGCTCCTCCTGTTAGCACGGGACAGCTGTACCCTTGTCGTCGTCAACTGGGTGTGTTGTGTCCCACTTTTCATTGGTCAAACAGAGTCCGTTACTGTTACAGTTGATGAAGCCCAGCTGATTAATTAGGTCACATCCTAGTATGTTGTCTCCATGCATAGCCACTTGAAAGACAAAATCAGGAATCACTCTTGATTCATAGTGGACCATTAGTGTGATGGTCTCTACATTGCTGTTGCGATAGTTACCATACCCATACAGCTCCACTGGGTTTTTCCCGATCGGGTGGTTGGGGAAGAACTTCTTCATGGTGACCCAGTTCAACATCGATGTCACTGCGGCGGTGTCTAGCCAGAGCAGTAACCTGGCATCATCCAACCCTACTTTGCAGAATGCGTACACCGCGCCTCCAGAGCTCATCGTGTGGATTGTAGTCTCAGGTGAATGACTTGAATTGATCAGTGGGCTTGGTGGTGGTGCTGACCAGCAAACCTTGGTGAAGTGGTTGAGTTTGCCGCATCGCTGACATCGCTGCCCCCTTGCCGGGCAGGACCAGCTTTCTCTCGGTGCATCAGGGAGTCACAGCTGCCACATGGGAAGCGCCTTGTAGCGTTCCTCTGATCCGTGGGGTTTCCTTTGGCCTCTTCTGCCAAGTCACGGGCCCTTCTGTGGTAATTGTGTGTGTTAGGAGTGTCTGGCTTGGCGGTTGTTGTTGCTGCTGCACACCTAGCTTTGATGCTAACCTGTTGGCGGCCTCCATCTGGAATGTTAGCTTGATGGTCCTAGCTGGTGTTATGTCCACAAACCTGGAGATGAATGAGGCGGAGAGAGTGGTAGCGACAAACATTGCTTTATTAAAGAGCTGATGGAACAGTACACGGCAAGCACTCAGCGGGATCATCAGGCACAAGAGGAAGTGCTTATGGCAGCCCACCCCGCTATATAGGACAGTGAGGTGATGCGACAGGAAGTCGCTGTCACCACACTGCACTTCACAATAAGTGCTGCCATTTCATTCCCCCCTCCTTACAAAGTCCAAAAACCACTCAAACAACTCAAACCCACCCCAATTTGGAACCTGAATCACACACTAAATAATGTAAACTAAAATTTCCAAAGGCCTAACACATTCACACAAAACAACCTAAAATAGGGCCGGTGGGTGGATTACCACACAACCCGCTTGACACGGTGGATTATTCTGTCACCGGATTAAACTAAAAGTCTTTACAACTTTGCAACTGAAAAATATCTGCTGTGCTCCTAAACTAAACACAAGAAAACACAAGACCACATAAGAACTATGAACAAAACTGTCAAAGCACTGTCACTTGGGTGGGATGGGTCGAACCGGCATAGGGGTGCCCAGGGCAGCCCCTCAGGAGGTGCGTCCCTGGAGGCAGCAGGTCCCTGGAGTGATGGCTGGTCTTCTAGATGATGGAGCCCAGATCCCAAACCACCTTCACCGACTCACGTCCAGCCATGCCACCTGGAGCATCCTCCTGGGCATACGGTAGCTGGTTGGCTGCTCCTATCTTCTCCACTAACAGACATGCTTGATGTTTTGCTGGTTGACATATGGCCCATCTTCACCATGATCATTCATCACCCCAAACCCGAACCAAGTCCAAAACCCTAAGTGGGGTCTTACTCGGCCTAGTGTGCTGCTGCTGAGCATGTGGTAACTCCATGCTCATCAGTCTGGCCCCGTCCTCTTCTATAAACGTTGTAGCAGTCACCGTCGAAGCGGTCACCAACTGTGGCCAAGTACCAAAGGTATCTGGGGCTAGCATGTTGTCGCTCACTGGAGCGGGTGCCCTGCCGTCATGCTCAGTACCACCCACTACAACTTCCCAAGCACCAGCACTGAGACTTCCCTGCGCCGACCTGAGCGAGGCTGGTCCAGCTTGAAAGCAAGAGTGTCCATTATTCCTTCATCCCAAACCACACCTTCTTCCACCACTGGAGTCTGCGGGTTCCAGCGGCCACAACTCAACCATTTGTTCCCAGCACCATCTCTGCGTTGCTAGGAATGGCGAAACCCAGTCCGTAGAATAAGTCACACCCCATGATGTTGCTGCTGCACACCGCCACTTGGAAAGTAAAGTCAATCATCATCGCCGACATGTAATGAACAGTTAACTCCACAGTCCCAACAGTGCACAGCCGGCTACCTCCGTAGCCATACAACGGTGCCAGGTTGCTTCTTATCCTGTGAAGGAGGAAAAACTTCTTCACAGTGGCCCAATTCAGCATCGACTGCACCGCCTCCGTGTCGAGTAACAGTGGCACCTCCAAGCCGTCTAACTCCACTGCACAATACATATACCAGTTGGTACTAGGGCTAACCGCATGGTTGGCTGTCAGGGGCGAGCGGGGTGATTTCTTCCGTGGGCTGTCCAGATCAGATAAGCAGCACACCCTGGCATAGTGATAAAAGTGTCCAAATCTGCTACAATGTTTTCCTCTTGTCCGGCACTCCTTCACTTTATGGCGTTGCGTCATGGACCAACAACCCCTGCATGGGGGTCTTCCTGGGGCAGGCCTTTGGCTTGCAGCTTTGGCACTTCTTCCTTTTGCCTTCAGTGAGAGCAGTCACATTTTTTTTTCCTCCCTCCTCCTATCCTGCCTTCCTGACCTAATCCCAGCTTGTTGCGTCTGAGTGAGTGTCTGTGCCGTCTCACCATCTTGCTGATCTCAACCCAAATGGAAAATACGGAAAATGGATATAAGCTGGGCTTTAAACGCAATTGACACCACCTTTTCAAACAGAAAATTGGGCCCGGGGGAGCCCAAATGTGGAGAGACCCATGGATTGGAACTCATGTGTCTGTGTGATTTGACTGAGGATGTGGAAAAACATCTACCTGTTTTGGCTACGATCACAGGATTTCTGCTGATTGGGCTTTGGAGTTCTCCTGGTGTATCGAAAATTTAACTGGAGGAGCTAATCAAAATGCGGACCCGGCGGAGCTGCTTCTCAATAATTCGACCAGATGGGGAGTGCACGAAGTAGCGGCAAATGACCAACATGGAATTTACCATCTGCATGCATTGTAGAGAGATGGACTCTATCGGACATGTTCATCTGTGTTTAGAAGGGGAAACATCTGGAGTCGCTTCGTGCTCTCCAGGGAATGATATGAATTTAAAGCCAGTGAATGTTAATTTGAATTGTAAGCTCAGAATATGACAATAGGGAAATCCTATACTCCTATACTCTGTCTGAGCAGATTCGGCCTTGATCGGCGCCCCTGGATAACTCACTCCTCCAGAGTTGAGATAAGCGGATGTGTCAGCTGGCTCGCTAACACAAACACCGCTGCTGTGCAATAAACAGAACTCTTCAGGGACAGCGTTCATGAACTATAACATCTATCGTTGCCTAGGAGACTATTTGTTGTGCTCCAGTAACTGATACACTCAACACTGCACACACACTGATATCATCATACTGATATACATACACTGCTCTCTCCCTGCTGTGTGATTTGTCTACTAAATGTCTGCTAAATAAGCATTGAGGGTTTTTTTGCCTGCAATCAAAATTTCGCTTACTTACTTAAGCGTCAATTTGATAAAACATGTTTTTTTCTCTCGCCTACTGTGTCATATCCACTCTTTTTCTTTTTTTTCCTTTCTTCTTTATGACTGGCGCCTAGCGGCTGCCCCGGCCTTGGATGCGCTCTGCAGAGCGTGCCCAAATGCCAAGTCACGTTTCGTTACCTTGTATTCATACATGTGTAATGACAATAAAGTTGAATCTCAATCTCAATCTCAATCTCAATAAAATCTTCATCCAAGCTATCCAAGCTATCCAAGTCTGCAACATTTGCTGTGGTGGGTGGTTCCAGCAGCTTCTTTGACTGGCACCTGTTTAGCTCCAAAGCTAGCTTGTCTATGGCCTCCAACTGGAGAGCTAGCTCGATGGTTCTAGCTAACGTCAAGTCACTCGGTGCCATCAGTAGCCTAGCTCACAGTCCAGCATTGCACGCGTGCTCTGCTAGTTGGTCGTGCAAAATTTCATCTTCAACCGGCCCAAAACGGCACTCGGTAGCTAGCTGCATCAAGTCAGCGACATATTGGTGGATGGGTTCACCTACATTTTGGTGTCGCTGGCGATAGCGAATTCTCTGTACAATTACACTGTCTGGAGTGGTGAAATGGTTAGCTAGCAGCTCCATGACGTCCTCAAACAAGTTGGATGCGGCCAGCATCCGTAGGACTCGCTGGCCTTCGATACCCAGGTTGTGGACGAGAAACGCACGTGCCCTCACCTTATCGAGCTTCCTGAGGTCCAGTGCCATGATGTAAGTTTGAAATGCCTCGAACCAACGCGGCCAAGGCAGTGGCAGCTCACCTGGGAGCTCAAGGAAGGGACGGAGTGGTGTAACGCATGCCTTCATACTTTAATCCTTAGTGGCCTGGTGATGAACGAGAGAGTTGTTGTGTCAAACACTGCTTTATTAAAAAGCTGGTGGAACATGGCAAGCACCCAGCGGGATAATCAGGCAAAACAGGAAGTGCCTATGGGGGCCAACTCCACTATACAGAGCAGCGCAGTGACGTGACAGGAGGTCAGCATCACCACATAGCACTTAACAATAAGTGTCGCCATCAAAGATAGCTTCATGCCATTTGGCGCAATTAGCATTTTTACCAGCAGCCGTGGGTTGCTAGTGTGCTCGGCCAGCTGGTTCTGCATTATTATGCCCTCCAACAAACCATATTTGCACATGCTAGCCAGGTGGCAAAGGTCCACGATGAATTGTTGTGTCATTTCTCCCATCTTTTGTTGACTTTGGCGGAACCTGATGAGCCCCGCCAACAGGTGTGGTGAAGTAGCTAGCTAGCAGCTTGACTGACACAGCAAACGTTTCTGTTGGTCCTAGCATGTAGAAAATATGTTGGCCTTCTATGACCAGATTGTGAGCCAGTTGACCTCGCTTCAGTACCCTGTCTAGCTTGCTCAGAGTCAATGCCGATATGTAGGTGTTGAAACCATTGAACCAGTGTGGCCACGGTACGGATGGCTCACCAGTGGTCTCCAGAAACGGCTGTAATGGCCTCAGTAACGCTTCCATAGTTTACTCTCCTCGCCAGATGTTATGTCTGGTAAATGTGGAATGACCAACAGAGACAGGAGTTTGCTGGGAACATGTATTTTATCACAAAGAACCTAAATGGTGGTACAGAGTAATGTCGGTTCTGAGGCCGAGCGTCAAAAAGGCTGTAAAATGGCCATTCCTTACATTTATATGTTCAGGGTTATGATGTCACTGAGCGGCCGCGTCATCACACTGACACTGACCAAACTTGTGGTTTCAGAACACCACACTACCGAGACCACTCAAGCTATTTTTAAACATTGGTGTGCCAAATTGGAATTTGGTTTTTGATTGGCACAAATCCTACCTTGGTGCTTGATATGGAAATTTTTGATATAGTGTAATATAATATAATTAATAAGCAATAAATCAATATAGTGTACAGTGACCATTGCATTCAACTTGGTGACACAACACCCTCCCCTTTACTCCTCTTGTCTTGTTGGTTCCTGCCTATTTTTAATGTAAATGGTTTGTCCTTTTGTCTACATGTGAATCATAACACCCTCTTTAAACCTCTGAACATTCTGGGCAATGTGACTTACTTAATCCTATTCGTCACTGACGTGACATAAGGCGACAAACCAATGAAACCATTCTTTCCGATCTTGTTCCATCCATGTCAGGTCTGGCCAGGTTTATATTGTTTGGCTCTTTGCATTTCTTCCTCTATAGAACTTCTAAATGTTCTTCTTGGTTTACCTCGCTTCCTTTCTACATTGGTATCCAGTGTAGAGCTCTATGAGGATGTCTGTTCTTTTCCATCCTTAAGACATGTCCCAACCAGGTCCATCTCCTTCTCTTTAATTCAGATGTTATATTGTCAACACTTGTTCTTTCTTTCAGGTCTTTGTTGCTAATGATGTTTGGCCAGCGTATTTTCAATTTTTTTTCTTAAGCATCTTCCTTCAAATGCTTTCATTTCCTCCTTAATTGTTTTGTTTGTCTTCCATGTCTCTGAACCATATAGCTGCATAGGTCCCATATTGCTTTTATACAATATACTGTATTTTTGTATTAATAGATACATTGTTGGATTTCCAGATGTTCTGTAATTTGACAAATGAAGCATTTTATCTCCCTATCCTAATCTTTACCTCATCCAGTATGTCCCCATATAATGTCTGTGTGCTCCCAGGAAAAGAGAAATGGTCAACTTCTCCTATGTTTTGTCCAGCAACCACAATTATTTTATTAATTTTTTTTTAATTTTCATTATCTTGGTTTTCTTGGCATTTAATTTTAATCCAACACTTCCTGCCTCTTTCTCCAAGGATGTTGTTTTATCCTGCATATGTTGATAAATTTGGGAAAACAGTGTGATGTCATCAGCAAAATCTAAATCTTCAAGATGTTTAATCATATAGCAACCTACGTCTCATCCCTGAGCTCCGGAGAACACCCGACGCTCGGCAGGCTTCCCGGCCGACCAGAAGTGCTCGCAGGCGGCGTAGAGACCGTAAACAAAGGTGGGGGGAAGCACGGTAGGCTAAGAGCTAAGCTAAAGCTAACACCGTACCGGCTTTCTCTACCCAGTATTTTCCTCGCTAATGTACTGTAAGGGAAAATAGAAATATTTAATAAATAATAAATATGATCAGGTATGAATTATTTAATTTATATTGATGTATTGGAATCTGAGCTCAAATCTCATTTCATATACATCAGAAAAGTTAATAACACTCGTAAGGGGCACCAGCTTCTGTCTTTAAGAAGCAATTTAATCTTTAATTTCACTTTATACCTATTTGGTCACTCAATAAATTAATCAATAATCAGTCTCAAAAATTTTCCGTGAATTCGATACCTGGGCTTGAAACAGACTCAGAATGAAATAAATTCCCAACAACTTCTCTCATTTTTAAATATTTATTAAACGAAATGATTAACAGACATTGCAGTAATTTCCTTAATCATAAAATCAATCTTGTAAATGATAGATTAACAATGTCAATATTTTCGGAACCAGGGTTAACTTGAGAAACCAATTTCTATCAGTTTGAGTTAACAGATTATGGAAACAACGCAAATTTATGGAGAAAGTTTACTACTTATAAAAAGTCCTAAATTAATCTTAAGAAAATAAAAACGGAATTTTAATGAAAAGAAGAGTTATGTTAAGGGCTTCTTAATTTGCATCTGATTAGATATACAAATTATTACCGAACCTCAAAAATTTAATTCAGCAGAGGAATTAAAGTTTTTGCAGCTCACGTGATCCTCGTTCAACGATAGTTCTGTCGTAGTCCTCAGCCCAAGATTTCGTGGATGTTAGGGGAAATATCTGCCCGCAGATATTTCAGGGTCCACTGTTCGACCTTTAGATTCAAGCGGTCGAAGGGGGCTGGATTCTGGACTGTATGACCCAGAGTTGAAACTGAGTTCTAGCCAGATGGTGCCGATGCTTCTTCAGCGTGTGATGGACAGCTGCGCGTTGATTCCTCAGCTGCGTCTTTTCTTCCTGGTAGACAAGCAGCTGTAGAGGTTTTCGGGAATAATTAATGATATCTAATCCGATCTCAAATTAAAAAACAAACTTTCAGACTTTAGATAAAAATAGTAGCTTCTGGTGGGTGCTTGGTCAAGAAAAATATTATAAAATAAAGTCAAGATTAAGTTTACATTAAAATCAAACAAACGGTGGTTTTACAGAAAGTTTAACAAAGAAAAAGTGATGAATAAAAATTGGAGTTTAACTGCTATTAAGAATTGAGCTCAAAGAAATAGGAATTCCTAGATATTTAAGAGGAAAAGAAAATACAAAGTGACAAACAAATTACGAGTTATCTGCTCTGTGTTCAGAAAAGCGACGCGTGGTCAGACGGTCCTTTGTTCTTCCTTGCTGTGTGTAGACAATGGAGGAGATCAGAAAAAAGGGGATGACGAAAAGAGGGAGCAGCCGAAAAGCGGTGACGAAAAGAGCAGGCGAAAAGAGGGGATGAAAAGAGGTCTCTCTCCTTTATATAAGCTCTGTTGAGTTTCGCGGGCTTCCGGCCTGACCGGAATCTCAGCCAATGAGAGTCCTTCGTGGGCGGGCTCGATGAACTTTTAGTCCAATGAACAAACAGTCTATTGTTTGGAGTCCTTTGGAATGAGGAGTTGTCATGCAGAGATTGGCTTTTGGAGCCACATGGTTTTGGAGGCAAAACTTTGATACATACTGGAAGTTAATATTTCCCTTTATGTATTAAACTAAGATAACTTTAGTGATTAGTATAAATTATAAGCAGTGCTTCTAAATCAACATGCAGGAATAAACATTCATTTAAAACATTAACATGCATATATATAATCACAGATTAATGCATTTCACACATATTGATTTTCCACATCAAAAACATCAGAGTCCATCTGCATTTTCATAGTTCTGAAAAGAATGAAGGTTTAGAATCGAGTTTGTAATAATGTACTTTAAAGTTCACTAGTTAAATCCAGCGTTTCCAGAGTTTAAGGAAATTAGCTGAGTCGTGGATCTGTTGCATGTTTTATGGGGGCTATAAAAGTGAAGCCGGACATTGGGGAAATTCCTTAGGCTGGTTTTAACAAAAGAAAGGGGATTTCAGCTGTGGCCTGGGGGAAGAAAATCCATTTCTTTGCGTTATTCCTGGATGAAACAAAAATGTCTTTAAGCAGAAGAATAATTGTTGCTGAGCCAAAGTGAGATGATGCTACAGTCCCCCCTCTGGTATCAATGGTGACGTTGATTCAGCGTTGATAGCAATCCTAGGCATCAAATCCCAATTTGTCGAGGCTTGATCCAAATGCTGAACTAAAGTTCTGATGTCGATAAGTCTTAAGCTTGTGAACAGTATCTATTCCAAAGTGTAGGTCCTTAAATTTGGTTTTCTGAAAAACTTCTGGAAATTTCAAAAATAATTTTGGCATGACCAAATATAAACATTGTATAATTGTCTAGGATATACTAAAGTTCTGTATAAGCCTGTAAAGACTTAAAAATTCTGGGTACAAAAAAAGTGAACTAGAAGTATGTGGGTTTTGACATACTTGATATAAATGTTTTGGGTTTGCTGAAAAATATCTATTCAAGGTTTCAAAAACAGTTTGAATGTACATAAAATCTAAATAAAGTATAAAGGATTATTTGTATATACACAAGCATGTATCCAAAAATCTTAGTCAAAAGCAAAAATAAAATTCTTTCATATTTGAGGTAGATTCAGACTAATCAATATTGAGGTGACTCAAGGAGGTTCAAATTGAACTTGTTTAGTTAGACTAAACCATGGTTCCACAGATGTCCAAATCATAGGGTGTTTGAGGCTTTTGTTCAGAAAAACTGAATGGGCATAGGATGTCGTTATCATGCTTTGGATGGCAATGAGAAGTAAATTTGGATTTACTGCAAAAAGGATAGGATGAGAGAGCATATTCATTGCTAAAGCATTAACTGAAAAGCTAATGTTTCTAGCTACTTCTGAGAGTAACATAGACATTGGCTGTGTGTGAGCATAGTCAACCTTTAACACAAAGAGCAAAGAGTTCAAGACCTTGTTGAGTTTGATTGAAGCTTCGGAGCAAGCATTCAAAACCAACACAGTGTCTTGTAAGATTTTGGTAACGATTTGTGGTTTGACAACCTGGCGTTTTGGTTTAGCGGCGTTGACCGAGTTAACAGTGGGCATGCTAAGGTTAACTACAGGCTCTTACAATGGGGCTGTTATCAAGAATCCACTTGATGATCTTTGACCTTTCGTTTTGGCTTGGCCCAATTCTGACTGGGTAACAGTGGGTGTGATTGCTAGGCAGATGGCTAAACTGATAAACAGGAGGGCCATCATCTTGACAAACAAAAGTGAGTGGTTTTGGATCTTAATCTTCTTGTTGATCTTTCTTTGGATACCTGGTTGGCAAATGAAAATTCCTCTTAGAGGTGGAATGATTTCTTTTAGATGGATGTACTTTATTGATCCCAAAACTGGGAAATTACAGAATAGAGCTTAAGAGATTGAACTCTAAACCTTGTGCTTGTTTTTCTCACCTTTGATGGGAGTTTTAAGATTATTAGCTCAAGCTAATGGTGTTGAATGTCTTGTGTATGCTATTTGGTAATAGTAAGTTGATTGAAGTTTATTAGATTTTACAGAGGTCTTTGAAATTAGTTTAAGGGCTAATGTGGTTTTAATATACCCTTTTCTTTCTGGAAGTTTGATGCAGTTAACTGATTGGAGAAATTTGACTGAGTGTACCTGAGGCTAGTAGTTAGCTACGGTTATTTCTCAGATGTAGGTTTGATTTTAATCTTATTTATGGACTTACTTTGACAGTGTTGTACCCGACAAGTCCCATAGGGTTTTTGTTAAGGTTACTCTGATTTTGGTGAGCTCATATGAAAATGGGGTCCTGGGTTTGGCACTTGAGTGGCCAAAGTTTGTTGTTGACAATGTGTGGATTCATCCACTCGGGCAGAAATTTAGGAGTAATTTTCCTTTCCTGTAAATTTATTTCAGGTGTCTGTGGTACAAATGTGGGGTGGAAGATCTTGTCCCCCCTTCGCAGTTTGTCATGCGAAAGTTTTTGATCGTTGTACGCTTTGTGTCGTTTAGCGAGTCGGACTGAATGGTTTTGAAATACAGCCTTCGGAGCTTTGTATGTCGTTTTGATGCTTTTGTGTTCTGCAGCTGGAATGTTATAGGCATTGGCAGTCATCACCTCCCTCTGGTTTCGAGGAACTCTGAGCGGTGGCGATGATGGTTCGTCGGAAGCATGAACAGGAGTGCCATTGCATAGCTGCAGAGAAGATTGTGTTGCATGAAGTGGCAGGGGTTGGAACCTTTCTGTATGAAGTTTGCATGTTCTCCCTGTGCTGTGTGGGTTTCCTCCGGGGGCTCCGGTTTCCTCCCACAATCCAAAGACATGCATGTTAGGTTAATTGGTTGTTCTAAATTGTCCCTAGATATCTGTTTCCTATAGGCCCTTAGAATAGAGGGTTAGTACTAGTGAAAGCGCTTTGAGTGGTCTTTGTGACTAGAAAAGTGCTATATAAGTGCAGGTTAGTTAGTTAGTTAGTTAGTTAGTTAGTTTCAGTTTTGGTATGTCATAGGGTTTAGATGCGGGTAGCGCATGTACCGTTTTATCCAACCGGTGTTTGACGGTTTTATGGATCATTTGGTTGCACAGTTGAGTGACTGGGTGCCTTGCGTTTGGAAAAGTTGGTTTAATTGTTGCAAAAACTTGAGATTTCAGAGGGTCTAGAGAGCCGGTTGGTGCGGCTCTTGTGACCATGCAGGCCTCATGGGCGGGTGGGTGGGTTTCAAAATGTGACACCACCATAGAATCATGGGTATCAAGGGTTTTAAGAGGGCCGTTTGGGGTTTTCTGCTCGGCCATTGAGTTTTCAAGATCATTTGAGTGTTTGGCTTGACCTTGTATTTGAAGGTGACTTTTGACTTCTCGTGGACAGTACTCACCTTGGTCTGGGCGGTCGCTTTCAATCGGTTGCAGTTGTTCCAACAGTGCTAGTTGTGTGAGACTTGGGGTGTCCAAAGTGTTCAGAATAAAGCACTGTGATTCAGTTGTCCTTGTTGGGTCAAATGGGTGAGGGTGTTGCGTTTGAGCCCATAGTTTGAGGTTCTTGAAATCAATCAGTGGCTCAAAACGGTTCAGTAGGTCTTTGCCAACAAGTAATGGAATGGCGTCAAGTTTGGACACGTAGACCGGATGTGTCAAGGTCATGGGTCCAATGGACATGTTTAGTAGTGATACGCCCAACAGGGTTGTTTTAGTGAGCGCATATGGTCGCACAGCTAATGAACAGGGTTCCAGTTTCAAATGTCTGTTAGCGCGGTTAGCGGCTACACGTAGTTTGTCAAAAAGGGTGTGTGACATGAGTGTGATGTCAGCAGCGGTGTCTAAAACAGCGTCCTGACACACCATGTCTTCAAGGGTCAGTGAAAGGTAGAATTTCCGTGCCACCCCCCTCTCGTTTAAGTCGCATAGGAAATGTGGAACCGCTGGTTCGACACAGAGTTGCAACATGTTGTTAGAGGAGTGGTCTGTGACCTGTGGTTGGGCTGCCATAACAGCACTGGACTGCATTGAGTCCTTTGGTCCTTCCTCATTTGCATGAGGGATTTTCCTCTTGCGTTTCCTTCGTTTGGAACGCTTGTTTTGAGTTGGCACAGCAGATATAGCTAGAATGTTAGCAGTTTTATTCTCTTTGTAGTTTTGAATCTCTGCTAGGAGGTGTTGGATAATTTCAATAGCTTCTCTACTGAATGTAGGAGTTTCTTCTTCCTTCCAAGGTTTGTGATAGGTCTCTGCTTCTGAGCTTCTGTGATGGGATGGAGACCATTTGTCGCGGTTACGCGTGTCTTCGTATCGGTATCTGTCATCATGGTAGTCCGTATCGCGTTCTCGTGACCTATCCCGTGGATATGGTCTACGACGGTAGTCGGGTTTTCGTAAAGTTGGTCCAAAGTGATATCCAGAGGACCTAGTGTGGTTTTGACCTTGATGAGGTCGCTTGGGAAAATGCTTCGGCTGTTGATGTACTCGCGGTGTAGGAGGTGGAAAAGAGCGAGGGGCTCCTTCCAACTCCAAGGTGTTAGATGCATCGCTAATAGCTAGCACAGTGGCAGGCTCAGCGTGCTTGTTGCGACTTTGTTGCTGTTTTTGGAACGCATAGTGTGCAAACTCTCTCAGCTGACTTATTGAGTTTGACCTTGGGTTAGCTGTAACTCCCAGGTAATGACTTACAGTGGGATGGAGGTTTTGGATGAAGAGGGTCTTGAAATTGTGGTCTTCTTCCATCCCTGGTGTATTTTGAGATCCAAAATATGCAAGTAGGAGTCTCTGGTAGTAGGCTTGTGTCGGCTCTGAGCGTCCTTGCTTTACGGCTAGGGTTGCGGTTAGCCCTGCGTGCAGGCAGTCGTCAGAGAACTCCTTTTCGATGGCTTCGCGGAGCAGCGTGTAATCTGCTTTGATGTTTGTCGGCTGTCTGTCTATGAATTTTGATACTTACCTGTTAGATGTTAGCTTAATCAGATAGATGCGATCGTCTGTCATAGCATCAGGATACTTGCGCAGGTAGTAATCAATGTCCTGTAAATAGACTTTGGCATCAGGTGAACCCGTAGGTCCTGGATCAAATCTGGTGATATTTCGCGCGATCTTGTCAAGGTCGCGGTCTGAAGGGGCACATGCACGCTGTCCACGCGGTCGTCCGTATTCAAAACGGGAATCGGGCGAGGGAGCGCGGTGGATGTCCCGGTGTTCATGTCTTTCCTTTAGGAGCAGTTGACATTCCTTGTAATCCTTCTTCACATTTTCAAGTTGACCTTCAACTCTTCTGAGTTCCTTCTTTGTGTCTTGAAGGGCATCTTCAAGTTCATTGCTGTCTTGATGAAGCGTGTCATTGTTATGCATCAACCGTTCCTTTTCTGACTCTGCACGGTCCAAATCTTGTACCGCTTCATCCAGTTGGTTTTGAGTTTTGTCATTCTCCTCTTGAGATTGTTCCAAATTTTCCTTCAGCGTTTCATTCTCTTCTTGGAAAGATAAGATCGTTGTTTGTTGATTTGCTAGCTCGTTCTCGGCTACCTTTAATCTTGCGACTAATGTTAACGCAAACTTACCTAACACACTGGTGAGGTCCTTGCCTTCTGGTGGTTTTTCAGTGTGTTCATTCAAAAGTTCTTCAGTGAGTTTCTCCAATTCTTCGGGCTGTGTTTCCTTGACCTGCATTGTGAAGCTAGAAATTAAATTAGAAGTCCATGCTTCCAATGTTGTTTGAAGGTCATCCAGTTTGGTAAATTGGTCGGTTGTCTGTTGACTCATCATGTTTGACCGTTGTTGTTATTTAGCTTTTTTTTAAAAAAAAAATTCAACTGGTTGATTATTCTTAAATGTGTTCAGCAAGGTTTAGCCTTGAGTGTTTTATTTTACAACCGTGATAGTTGAAAGTTCCTTTAGAATTTGTTTCAACTTGTAGGCTTGCAGGATGGGAAATAGAATTTTGAAATTATTTAGAAATGTAGAGATGCTTCAAATAATTTGTTCGTTGAAACCATATGTTGATAAAGTTGAATTGAAATAGGACTGAATTTGTTTCGCAAAACAAAACTGAAATTTCAATTGTGTGGATTGACTTCCTTCCTTTGATTTTCAAGTCTAGTATTGGAATTTGTCATCAATAACTAGCTTTGGGATTTTGCAAAATGTCACTTTGAAAGTGAGGATTTTATTTACAAAAGAAATCCAAAAGCAAAAGAGGCTAAATGCTTTAAAGATTTAGGATTATAAGTTTCCACTTTCTTTTAAAGTTAAGGCTTTCCTTTGGTTTTATTTGTTAAAGCCTATTTTCCTTTGAAGCATTAAATGTTTAAAATATTTACAAATTAGAAACAAGTGAATTGTTTGAGTATTCGGGTGTCCTAGGATTTCTTAGGATTGAAGCCAATAGTGATCTGTCTTGATTGTTATCTATAAATTTCTTATTTACAGAATAATCAATGTTTGCACCTTTTTGACTTTTCTTTTAAATCCTGGGAAAAATTTGAAAATTATGCTGGTTGGTTAAATGTTTTTCTTTTCCTGTAGAGAAAGCATGAATCAGAAATGATACAATGAGTTTAAATAACACCTAGAGCTTCGCTTAAGTGTTAATTGCTTAATGTGGTTTCCTAAATTTGAGAAAAAGGAAAAATTATAAATATTCAATAAGTCTGTAAATTTGTTAAGATGCACAGGACTAATCCTACTTTAATGCTACTCTTGAGTAAACATCAGCATTAGAATCCTTAAACTAAAACTGGGTTTCTGTGGGAAGGGAATCACACCATATCACATTTAAAAACAGCAAAATAAGCACACATATAGCTTCAAAGTTTGCAATTTTTTGCTTAAAAGTGTGTAAATATGTTTGCTTTTAGCTTACAAGATTATAATATGTGGTTATGTAAGTGATTAAATACAATAGGGATGTTTATAAATGTTCCTGCTATAGGTATCTATGCAATGAGTGAGATTTCACCACTGAGAAAAAACTTTCAGAAGCCAACAGGTCCTTTTCCTTTTATTCTTGGCATAAAAGTTTGGATTAGTGTTAAATTTAGTTTATTCCGAATAATATGAATTGCTTTGAAGTTACTTTGAAGACTTAATTTGGTTATAAATCGTCTTTAAAGATTATGTTTAAAAAAAAATTGCAGTCCCTATGTTTCACCACAAGATGGAGGCAGTTCTCGTCTGCACTTCCAGAAGAGGAAACCCAATGACGTCACAAGGAGTCAAGGATCTCTACTCAAAATGGCGGCTACAGGGAACTCTACCTAGACTTAAGATGGCGTCGCTGAGCCGATCTACACATGCGCAGATTTTTCATGCACAGCTGGACGGTCGCGTGCGCGACTGAGCGTGCACGTGCCACGTGGATGCAGCTCAAGCTTCAGTCCATAAAACCACGCCTTGCTTTCCAAAGGCGGGAAAACTTTGGTCTCCCTAAACTTTATTCAACAAGTTTATACAATGGTTAATTCAATTAAATCACCCAAGGGTTTGCTTCGCCTGCGGGGTGTTGAAATAATGGGGAAAACAAATAGGATTTCTTCGCTATTTTGTTCCCAGGCCTATTTTAATTATTCAGCGTGTAATCACTTTTCTTAAGCATGCATTGAAAAAACTAAACTGACTAGGGTGCAGTCTCTTCACCCCCACCTTCTCTTGGTCAGCAGACACACACACACAGCAGTAATCGGGGGCGAATTCACCCTCACCCCCTCGTGACACAGAGGCAGAGACAATAGACTGCCTGCAGACAATGAAGAACTTTGTGAGTTAAAATTGACCAAAATCCCACACAGCTTATGTATTAATTTCTTTCTTCCATTCTGAGTCGTGTCAAGTTCAGCCAGGCCTTCACACGGGAAGCACCAATATATATGTAAGGGAAAATAGAAATATTTAATAAATAATAAATATGATCAGGTATGAATTATTTAATTTATATTGATGTATTGGAATCTGAGCTCAAATCTCATTTCATATACATCAGAAAAGTTAACACTCGTAAGGGGCACCAGCTTCTGTCTTTAAGAAGCAATTTAATCTTTAATTTCACTTTATACCTGTTTGGTCACTCAATAAATTAATCAATAATCAGTCTCAAAAATTTTCCGTGAATTCGATACCTGGGCTTGAAACAGACTCAGAATGAAATAAATTCCCAACAACTTCTCTCATTTTTAAATATTTATTAAATGAAATGATTAACAGACATTGCAGTAATTTCATTAATCATAAAATCAATCTTGTAAATGATAGATTAACAATGTCAACATTTTCGGAACCAGGGTTAACTTGAGAAACCAATTTCTATCAGTTTGAGTTAACAGATTATGGAAAAAACGCAAATTTATGGAGAAAGTTTACTAATTATATGAAAAGTTCTTGATTGATCTTAAGAAAATAAAAATGGAATTTTAATGAAAAGAAGAGTTATGTTGACATTGGGGAAATTCCTTAGGCTGGTTTTAACAAAAGAAAGGGGATTTCAGCTGTGGCCTGGGGGAAGAAAATCCATTTCTTTGTGTTATTCCTGGATGAAACAAAAATGTCTTTAAGCAGAAGAATAATTGTTGCTGAGCCAAAGTGAGATGATGCTACAGTACGGTCACTGGCGAACAAAATGAATGAACTACGGCTTCGGATCACCAACAATAAGAGACTTATGAACTGCAATATCATGATTTTCACGGAAACATGGCTACACAGTGGAATACCCGACAATGCTATTGAGCTAGCTGGCCTACACACGCTCCGGGCAGACAGAGCAGCAGATGACTCCGGTAAGACCAGAGGTGGGGGAGTGTGCATTTATATTAACAAGGCTTGGTGCACGAACTCTGTCACTGTTGAGAGACACTGCTCAGCTAACCTGGAGTTTCTCATGGTTAAATGTAGACCTTTCTATCTGCCACGCGAGTTCACTTGTACCATCATAACAGCCGCTTACATTTCTCCGGATGCTAATGCTAAGCTTGCTATGAAAGAACTGCATGTAGCTGTTAGCAAACAACAAACTGCACACCCAGAGGCAGCATTTATTGTGGCGGGTGATTTTAACCACTCTAACCTCAAAATAGTGCTTCCTAAATTCTACCAGCATGTCTCCTGTCACACAAGAGGGGACAAAACATTGGACCATGTTTACACCAATATTGTGGGAGCCTACACAGCAACTCCCCTCCCCCACCTAGGTCAGTCTGATCACTTATCCTTGTTCCTTACCCCCAAGTATGTACCGCTCATCAACCGGGTGAAGCCATCAGTGAGGACCATCAAAGTGTGGCCAGAGGGGGTTGACTCTGTACTCCAAGAGAAGTTTAGGAACACAGACTGGAGTATGTTCACCTCTCAGGCTACCTGTGGCTCCCACATAAACATCGACTCTTACACCCACTCAGTCCTGGACCATATCAACACCACTATTGACAGTGTCACCACGGAAAGACAGATCACCACGTACCCAAATCAGAAGCCGTGGACGAACAGAGAAGTGCGGCTTCTGCTAAAGGCACGTAACAATGCCTTTAGATCCGGTGATGCACAGGCCTACAGTTCATCCAGGGCAGATCTGAAGAGGGGCATCAAGAGGGCCAAGCACAGCTACAAGCTGAAGGTGGAGGAACATTTTGGGGACTCTGACCCCCGACGCATATGGCAGGGCATTCAAGCTATCTCTGATTATAAGCCCAGCAACTCCATACCTATAGCCATGACTGTGCCCTTTCTCAATGAGCTAAATGACTTCTATGCTCGTTTTGACAAGGACAATAATGAAAAGAACATCAATTTCCCACCCTCTGACGACCTCCACCACCTCACACTCAACCACACCGACGTCTGTAACGCACTGAGTCATGTCAACGTACGTAAGGCTGCTGGCCCTGACGGCATTCCGGGGCATGTGCTGAGGGCATGCACTGAGCAGCTGGCAGGGGTCTTCACAGACATCTTCAACCTGTCCCTGGCCCAGGCCGTGGTACCAGCGTGCTTCAAGACCACTTCAATAGTACCAGTGCCGAAACATTCAACACCATCGTGCCTAAATGACTATCGCCCTGTGGCACTGACGCCCATAGTCATGAAGTGCTTTGAGCGACTGGTCGTGGCACAGCTCAAAAAATGCCTGCCCCCTACACTGGACCCTCACCAGTTTGCCTACCAGAGCAACAGGAGTACAGAGGATGCGGTTTCTATAGCGCTGCACTATGTAATCTCACACCTGGATGACAAGAACACCTACGCAAGAATGCTGTTTGTTGACTTCAGCTCAGCATTCAACACAGTTATCCCCTCCAAGTTGATCACTAAACTTGGTGACCTGGGAATCAGTACCTCCACCTGCAACTGGATCATGGATTTTCTGACCAACAGACCCCAGCATGTTAGGTCAGGCCCCAACCGCTCTTCCGTCATCACACTCAACACTGGTGTACCACAGGGCTGTGTGCTCAGCCCATTCCTCTACTCCTTCTTCACCCATGACTGCAGGCCTATGTATGGATCCAATTCCATCATAAAGTTCGCAGATGACACCACGGTGATCGGACTCATCAGGGACAACGATGAGTCAGATTACAGGGCAGAGGTTGAGCACTTGGCTACTTGGTGCGCTGACAATAACCTGCTCCTTAACACCAGCAAAACCAAGGAGCTCATAGTGGACTACAGGAAGGAGAGGGGAGAGACACATGACCCCATCCATATCAATGGCATAGCTGTTGAACGTGTCCCCAGCTTCAAATTCCTGGGGACCCACATCTCGGAGGACCTGTCCTGGTCAGTTAACACCACCAGCCTGATCAAGAAGGCCCATCAGCGCCTCTTCTTCTTGAAGACACTGAAGAAGAACCATCTGTCAACTGACATCCTGGGCAACTTCTACCGCTGCGTGATAGAGAGTACCCTGACCAACTGTGTCACAGTCTGGTATAGGAGCTGCTCTGTCGCTGACCGTAAGGCGCTGCAGTGGGTGGTGAAAACCGCCCAACGCATCACAGGGACTCCACTTCCAGTTATAGAGGACGTCTACAGGAAAAGATGTCTGCGCCGGGCACGCAGCATTCTTAGGGACTCCAACCATCCTGCTCATGGACTGTACCAGCTTCTCCCCTCCAGAAGGCGTTTCAGAAGCCTTCGGACTAGAACCAGCAGGTTTAGGAACAGTTTCTTTCCAACAGCTTTCACGTTATTGAACTTAGTTCCCCGCTGACTCTCTTACCATTATCTCTTACCATCCTCACCTGTACATAACTGCCCATCTAACTTATTGTACATTATTTGCACATAACAGTACTCTTAACTTTCTGCACTGCTGCATATATTTGCATATATTTGCTTAAATTGCATATACTGTTAATTACCGTATATATTGCACTGCTGTCCTTTGCACTTCTGATTGGATGCTAAACTGTGTTTCGTTACCTTGTATTCATACATGTGTAATGACAATAAAGTTGAATCTAATCTAATCTAATCTAATCATATCCCACTGTAGTCCTTTATTTCCTTGCTTGGCTATCTCCTTCATCACCCAATCTATCACCAAAAGGAACAAGAGTGGGGAGATGATACACTCTTGTCTGTTATTTTGAACCATTCTTTTTATTTTCCATTATGTCTAACTGTACATTCATATCCACCATGTGTGTCCTTTTAAGTATTAATGATTTTTTCTGGAATCCCATATATTTGGATAATTTTCCAAAGTGACTCTCGGTCAACACTGTCAAATGGCTTTTCAAAGTCAATATAATTCAAGTTCAAGCTTGTATTTCACTCGTTTCACTAATCAATGATGATTCAAACTCAAAAGATCTGATCTACTGTTGATCTACCTCTTCAGAATCCTGCCTGTCCTTCTCTCAGAATCTCATCCAATCCTGTACCCATCCTGTCGAGCTATACTCTGCACAAGATCTTCCCTGGAACTAAAAAAAGAGTGATGCCCCTCCAATTATTACAATCATTCAAATTTTCTCTCTTTGGAAGCTTAACTATGATACTTTTCTTCCATTCTGTTGGTAATCGCTCTTCTTTCCATATTTTATTTATTTATAGTACTTTTTCCTCCAACATCTGTTTGGATCATCTCTGCTGTTATCTTATCTATCCCAGGAGAATTTCCAGATTTTAACTTCTTTATGGTGTTTTCTATTTCTGCATATGTTATTGGTGTGGTAGAAATTGGTAGCTTTGTTTTGGAGGGCCTTACATCAGTGGTTGCTCTGTCTTCGGGTGGAACCATATTCAGAACCTCGCAAAAATGTTCTTCCCATCTGTTCAACATATCCTTTTCATCAGTGATGTTTTTGATTAGTGATTCTTGCCCTTGTCATATTTAGTTAGCCTGAGACTCAATTGCAAGGCAACAAACACCAGAGGAAGCACTCAGACACAAGAAAAGATGTTTACACATAATTCATTGAACAACACAACTGTATAGGAAAAAACAGCACACGCCGAGGAACACACAGCTTGGAGAGAAAGAGAAACAGAGAGCGGGTTAGAGGCAGGTAATAATACTTTATATGGTGGAGTGTGTGCTGGGGAAATCTTACTACTATCAGCAGAGGACCCGGCAGTGAAACCCAGAGACGGTAGGTGAAGGAGCCAGTTGGGAGGAACTGGTGGGAGGTACTGGAGAAGGAAGAGATGATGGAGTGGAGCAGAGCCGAGGATTGATCGGGCTGAGTTGGAGGGCCTCAGGTGGAGTGATGGCGAGCAGGTGAGCACGCACCAATCCCGGGGACACACTGCTGAGACGGCAGCAACCTGAGGAGAGAAAAGGAGAAGGAAGATTAGGCTTGAGTTTTAGTTTTAAGGAGCTTGACCACATATGACGGCAGCAATACCCAACAGTCCAGCTCTGGAGCATTCACAAACTGGTTCTTTTATATGCTGGCAGCGAGGAGGCAGCAGATGCATCCACTCACGCAGGTGCACTGATGACCTGTGGAGCCAGGAGACAGACGAGGGACATCCCACAGGAGGGGAGAGGGAGCACCCTCACCCAATCATCGGAGCCCTTTAGTGTTCCGTTTGGCCCTTGGTGACAGGAGATTTTATGAAGTGCCTTCATGTCACTCTTTTTTGCTGCATCTTCTGCCTTCTGTACTTTCTTCTCTGTGTAATTAGTTTTGTCTTTCCTGGCACTTCGTTTCACCTCTTTATTTGCCACACTGCCAATCTGTCCTGTTCTGCCTTACCATCATTCTGTTTTTGAGGAATCTCTTTTTATCAGTCAATTTCTATGTCCTTTCTGAAATCCCCTCCTCTTTCTTTTCCTAAATCCTTAATCAGTTTGTACTTTTTAATAGCTATCCCAGAGATCTTTGATGCCCATATTTTTATAGGTCCCAATATAACAATCATATTGTTCAGCTCCAGCTTAAATTGCTCCTCAACTTTCACATCATTCAGTCTGTCCACATCAAATTAGTCACATTTACATGGACTTAAGTAACCGGATTAAAAGCCTGATCGGAAAAAAATGCTTCAGATATACACACCAATCTGAAGATTCTAACCCGATCATACTCCTTCAGATCAAAATTTCCTTCCAGTTATCCCAATTGTTAATCTGATTGGTGTACATATAAACACATATTCCGAAGTTTGGGTTGAAAATATGTCTACTGCGCATGTCTGTACGTCAGCCACACATCAACGTGATGTATTTCAGCCTTTACAGCAGCTAGTGGAAGACATGGTGGGAGTAGAACTGGTCTGTATTGTCCTGCTGTCTCCTTCTGTTTGTCATATGCAGAAGTATGTAATGCTGGGCTTCTAGCTTCATTGCTGAAACCAGCAGACGCAAAAGTATAGTCTGAATAACACAATACTGTCACAATCAGAGCATGGGGGGACTTCCACCGTGCTCTGTCTCCTTATCTTTTTTCCCTTATTTGTATAATGTGTACTTTTGTGTTGTAATTCTTGTTATTTTATCTTTATTTGGTTTTCACATATTATGTATTGTTTCGTTGTATGACTTATTTTCCCATTTATGTTCATTGTAGTTTTGTTACTTACATGTTTGGGGTTTACTTGTCCTTATTTATCATCATCACTTATTTGTAGCTTAGCCGTTTCCTTTTTCTTCTCTCTTGGGGTTGACAGCTGTCAATGACCTCATAGGTTTCGCTCTGTGGGGGCGTGGCCCTGTCAGCTACGGCTGATTCCTCATCTTCTCCAGCTAACCTAATTGTCTCCTTGCTTTTCTTTTGCTCGCTTAGATTGCACACACCTGTCACCACTTGCTTTATTTTGAGTTTAGCCTTATTTAAGGGGTTGCACATTTTTGTTCGGCACAGCACCCTACTTGCAACTTCTCTCCATGAAATGTAAGTGCCTTTTTGCCTTAACATTTATCCTAGCGTGTTTTCCATGGCTAGTTTTCTCTGGTGTAGCCGATGACTACCCTTGCCTAAGCATTTTGTTATTTTGGCTTCTCCAGCTGTTTCAGTCACCTTCTAAGTTTGGTTTGGTCTTGTTTGTGATTTTGTGTTCTTTTTTGTTAATGAACTTGCAAACTCACAGCCAGTGCATGGTGCCTTTATCCTGCCCCGATAAGGGAAGTTATGCCAGAAAGGTGCAGCCAGTGTGGGCACAAGCGGTTGTGAGTACTGCTTTTTTCTTTTTTTTTCCCCTCCCTTGTTATTTTTTTTCCCTCTAGAATTGTGTTTCTTTTCTGCTGGCATGGCAACATCTCCTGAATATAGTCAGTGTGGGCTTAGTGAGGAGGAGTGTTTGGCACTAAAAATTATACAGAACATTTTATTGGATGCTCGTGTTTCCCACACTCCTGAGGTGGTCAAGGAGTGCTGGGTTGGAGCTGCACAGGTGCTGGAAGCATGCTCCAGCCTGTGCAGCCATCCTGAACTCACAGACCTTCTCCTCTCCATAATTAATCCACTATCCATGCTCCATGGGCTAGGGGAAATTCCCTCCAAACCTCCACCTGTGCCCACGAAAAAGAGGTCTTCGGTGCAAAAGCCCCAAACATCTCGCCGCTCTCCAGCAGCCAGAACCCCGCCTTCTCCTCCCGGACCATTGGCGGAGGGACTGGAGGAACGCCGGCGAGTTTTGGTGTCGGAAGCGGAGTTGCTTTCAGAGTATAAACCATGGCTCCTCCCCAAACTCGCTGCCCAAGCAGAGGGAGGATGCCCAGCTCCGCCCATCAGTGTGCCTGCAGGGCCGGATCGGCCAGCTCCTGTACCATGGCCCCCAGCCACTGCAGCCAGTTGTGAGGATTCTTCTGGTCCGTCTGTAGCAGCCACCATTACACCGAGGGAGCACAGGCAAGTATCTTTTCATTCTTTTATATCTAAAAATGAATTGTCTTGCCTTGTTCCCGATGGGGGGGCTAAGCAGTAATCACCCTATTTCGCTGAGCCTTCCCTGCCTGCTGCTGCAGCCATTCCTTCATCTTCACCTGCTTCTCCTGTATCCTCCCCTGTAGTCCCTGTTTGTCTGCCGGTCTCGGGAGGTGGCCATTGGGCAAAGAGGAGGTCGGGGGTTCTGGAGGACCTGACGACAACCATGCAGCCACACTTCGGAAGGGAGAGGAGCATTCCCCTAGGGCCAAAATCTGAGCCAATGAAGATTCCTCTGATTTTGGCATCGCGGGACTCGATACCATCCATGAGGTGAGTCCTTGGTCCCTCAACATTAGCCTCCATGCCTGGCGGTCCATCAGTGCCCATTCCCTCGTCCGGGGTCCCGCCAGCAGCAGCCGTCATGCCTGGAGGGTCGCCAGCTTCTTTTACCACCATGCCTGCTGCAGGGGCTGCCGCAGCAGAGTGGGAGCTGGACCCCTGGAAGACCACACCTGACGTGTCGTCGCCTGGATCGTCAGAGTCCTGGATGGCGGTGGAGCTTCAGAAGGGGCAAATACACTCCCTTGTCTCTGTTCCTCTTTTGGAGAAATCTTGCCTGGCTCTATATGGGGAGAGCCAAGTGCAGCCGTCAGCTGCACCTGAACTCACTTTGCCAGGCTCCACCACTGCCGGTGACCCTGACCTTGTGTCTATGCATCTTTTATCTGAGCTTCTTCTCAGGGTCACCGAGAATAATCCACCTGTGACAGATGTCTCCGTGGATCCAGGCCCACCATCTGAGATTACTGTGCGTCCAGCTCTCCCCGCAGAGGTCACTGCAAGTGCTCTGTCCCAGCCTGGGACCACTGTGGGTGCAGCTCCGCTCCTGCCCGGAGCCACCAAGGGTGCAGCTCCGCTCCAGCTCGGAGCCACCAAGGGTGCAGCATTGCTCCAGGACGGAGCCACCGCAGGTGCTGCATTGCTCCAGCCCAGAGCCACCGTGGATGCAGCGTCACTCCAGCCCGGAGCCACTGAGGGTGCAGCTTCGCTTCAGCCCTGAGCCACCGAGGGTGCAGCTTCGCTTCAGCCAGGAGCCACCGAGGGCGCAGCTTCACACCAGTCCCGGGTCCCGTGGGTGCTGCTGACCAGCTCAAGGTTGTCATGGTTCTCCCTCCGATGGACGTCGTCGCGGGTGCTCAGCCCCAGCCCTGGACCTCTGAGGGTGCAACATTGTCCCAATCTGGGACCACCATGGGTGCAGCTTCACTCCAGTCCAGAGCCTCCATGGGTGAATCATTGTCCCAATCCGAGACCACCGCGGGTGCCACTTTGTTCTAATCCGGAACCACCAAGGGTGCTGCTGCTCAGCCCACGGGCATCGTGGTTTCCTCGTCATTGCCAGACACCATCGTGGTTCCCTTCCTCCTCCAGATGCCGCCGTGGTTCCCCATCCCCCGCCTGGCGTCATCCTGGTTCCCACTCTTCTGCCGGACCCCATCATGGTTTCACCTTCTTCTCTGCCAGACATTGTCTTGAGTTCCCCAATTCCTCCATCCGGCCGACTGCTTGCCCTTCCCATCAGGTGGCCTCCCCCTGCACTACCCGTCCTGTTTGGGTGGTTGAAAAACTCAGGCAGACCACCCGACAGGCGATACCGCAGAGTGGGGAGGCCCATGTTCTCTAGCAGGCCACCCGACTCGAACCACCTAGCCATCCGCCAGGCCTGGGACTTTGGTCGTCCCCCTGAACTTTCTAGCGATTTGGTCCGGGGGGGCGGGGGGATTGTTGAGCTTGACTGGTGTGGATTCAGAGCAGGACTCTATTTTTACTCTATTTTTGATGTTCCCTTCACTATTCCTTTGGGTTGGGTCAGTTCCTCCGTGCCTGGGCCCCCCTCCTCCCACCCGGGGTTGGGTTGTTTTCTTGTTGGGGTGGGATTTCTGTGTGGGAGGGTTCTTTTCTTTTGATGTTACCTTGGGATGTCTGGTTTCCACCCCTTGAGGAGGGGGGAGGGCTCTGTCACAATCTGAGCACGGGGGGGGGGGGGGGTCCACAGTTCTCTGTCTCTTTATCTTTTCCCTTATTAGCATAATGTGTACTTTTGAGTTCTAATTCTTGTTATTTTATCTTTAGTTGATTTTCACATACATAGGGCAGTGTGGTGGCGGAGTGGTTAGCACTGCGGCAGCACAGCAACTCACCCTTGGACGGGGGATCCTGGGTTCAATCCCAGCCCCCGACCAACAGTGGTCCGTGTGGAGTTTGTATGTTCTCCCCGTGTCTGCTTGGGTTTACTCCGGGATTTCTCCGGTTTCCTTCCACATGCCAAAAACATGCAAGTTAGGTTAATTGGCATCAAAACTGGGGATCCTAAATTGTCCTTAGGTATGACTGTGAGAGTGAATGGTTGTCTGTCTCTCTGTGTTGGCCCTGCGATGGACTGGCGATCTGTCCAGGGTGTACCCTGCCTCTCGCCCAATGATGCTGGGATAGGCTCCAGCCCCCCCGCGACCCGAAAATGATTAAGCGGAAGAGGATGGATGGATGGATGAATGGATGGATGGTTTTCACATATTCTGTATTGTTTCGTTGTATGACTTATTTTCCTGTTTATGTCCACTGTAGTTTTGTTACTTATATTTTTGGGGTTTACTTGCCCTTTTTTATCATCATCACTTATTTGTATCTTGCTGTTTCCTTTTTCTTCTCTCTCAAGGTTGACAGCTGTCAATGGCCTCATGGGTTTCGCTCTGTGGGGGTGTGGCCCTGTCAGCTACGACTGATTCCTCACCTTCTCCAGCTGACCTAACTGTCTCCTTGCATTTCTTTTCTCGCTCAGATTGCTCACACCTATCACCACTTGCTTTATTTTGAGTTTAGCCTTATTTAAGGGGCTACTTGCAACTTCTCTCCACGAAATGTAAGTGTCTTTTTGGCTTAACATTTATCCTAGCGTATTTTCCATGGCTAGTTTCCTCTGGTGTAGCCGGCGACTACCCTCACCAAAGCATTTTGTTATTTTGGCTTTTCCAGCTGTTTCAGTCACCTTCTAAATTTGGTTTGATCTTGCTTGTGCTTTTGTGTTCTTTTTGGTAATAAACTTGCAAACTCACAGCTGGAGCGTGGTGCTTTTATCCTGCCCCCGCAAGGGAAGTTATAACAAATACAGGTCCATTTCAAAAAGAGAAAGACACGAAGCAGGGTTTGTTTACATCAGAAGTTGCTACTTCTTCTACTTTTTTCCAGAACATCAGACAATTCTGGGCATGTCAAAATGATTTTGTCTGTTCAAACGCGTGACCCATGTAAACGCACGACATACTCGGATCAACTTTTTCAGGGTCCATGTAAACAGTAAAGTTCTGATCTGAAGTGTAATCCGATTGAAGAAATTTTTTGCATGTAAACATGGCTATTGTCTATTTTGTGTGATCCTTGTCTGATTTTTCCTTAATTTCAATCTGATCTTTCCCATCACCAAATGATGATCGCTTTGTAGAGGTAATAAAGCAGGCAAGATGCAACGAGCTTGAAGCGTGCAAGGTTTTATTTCCTCCAACATAATGAAACACGCTTTGTAGCTCAGTGAGCTACTGCGCTGCTTAGACATGTGTAACAAGCTCTTTTATACATTATATAGACAGAGAGAATGCATGGCACATTAGCATAGTGACTGTCATTTAATACCCATCATTAGCATGGTATCAGCTGGTGCCCAGCCCGGACGTCCTCTCCTAGGAGGCATACATAACAGTCCTAACTGATTGCCCCCTGGTCAATCAGTTGGGACTTCATACCCATCTGGGTATGAAGAAGGTTAATATTGCAACACCTTCTCTGTGATTCCCATCCAGTCTTCCTGAATAACACACATTTGTCCCTGATACATGTTTGGGCTTGCTTGTGCCTGTCCATCTCACCTCCCTAACACCAAGGATGTCTAGTTGGTATATTTTCATTTCATTTAAAATATGTGCTAATTTCCCTGTTTCATACATTGTTTGGACATTCCAACATCCAAATCTAAGTGTTTGTTTTGGAGATGCAAATGAATTCTTCTGAGTAATGCTGGCCATAGAGAGGGCTTCATGATCTCTTTCATCCTTCTCCAAATGGATGACTGTAATTCCATTGGTTGTTGTATCTGTAACTGTTGTCAGGTCAGTCATTGGCTTGCTTGCTACCGGATAACCATGGAAACTGGTCCTACATGCCTCATGGGTTGGGCCGTTGGCAACTCAACTGGCATCCCCGCCCTTCTGAGGGCATGGAGGGAGAAACTGGACATCCTAGCAGAACTAAAAACAATATTTGCCACAGGTCTGTGGTGGACCACTCCCAATTACACGGGGTGAGACTGGACATACTGGCAGATAAACACATCTGTCGCAAGGTTTGTGGTGGACTGTGCCAGTTGGTGCATTGTGACATGCACTACACAAAGAGCAGAAATAATTTTAAAAAAAACTATCATCTGGTCAGTCACTGCAACAGACACTGGAGTCAGTTTGTCTTGGCTTGTCCTTGCCACTGATAATACCTTTATCTGCCAAGAATGGGATGCTAGACCAGCAAAATCTAGTGGTACTCAAATACTTTGCAAGGAGTTTCATGAAAAGGTCAGTCAGAAAGCAACTCATACTGGCTCGGACGTCCCCCGGGCTAACAAGGTCCGTGCTGATCTGTTCACACTGTGACAGGCAGTGAAAAGTAAGCTAGGAGCAGGAAGACAAAAGAAGAGGAAAACAGCAACCTTGTGCGTTGCAGAATGGAATGTACGCACACTGTTGGACAGATCAACATCACAGCGCCCAGAAAGACAGACCACGCTTGTGGCCCTGGAAATGAACAGGTACGATGTAGACATAGCTGCATTTAGTGAAACAAGATTGCCTGGATATGACAGCTTGGAAGACCATGGGTGCATCTTCTTTTGGAGTGGGAGATCAACTCAAGAAAGGAGAGAAGCAGGAGTGGGCTTGCAGTTAGAAAGGAGATAGCAGCAATGCTTGATGAGGAACCAGTGCCAATCAACGACAGGATAATGACTTTGAGACTCCCACTACAGCAGAAGATGTATGCCACAGTCATCAGTGTATATGCCCCAACAATGACCAACACAGAGGAGGTGAAGGAAGAGTTCTACAGTGATTTACATGAGACTGTCAGGCATGTACCAACTGATGACAGGCTGATACTCGTTGGAGATTTTAAGGCCAGAGTTGGTTCGGACACTGAGAAATGGAAAGGAGTGCTAGGCAGTCATGGAGTAGGCAAGTGCAATGCTAATGGAGAACTTCTACTTGCTCTAGTACAACCTTGTGATAACCAACACTCTATTTAAGCACAAGGATACACACAAGAAGACATGGATGCACCCAAGATCCAAACACTGGCACTTGTTAGACTACATCATAGTAAGGCAGAGAGACATAAGGGATGTATTGGACACCAGAGCAATGAGAGGTGCGTACTGTGGTACTGATCATGTCATGCTGAGATCTAGATTAAGGATTTGCAGATGAAAACAGCACTGCAGGACGGGTGCAATGACACCATGGAAGCTAAAAACTAGTGCACTGAAAGGCCAAAAGAAGCAGGAAGAACTTACAGAGGAAATGGATGAAAACTTGAAAGACTGGGACAGCAACGACTCAGAGAATGACATAGAAGAGAAATGGGCAACACTAAAGGATACGGTGTATCAGACTGCGAGTGATGTATTAGGCAACCCTGAGAGGAAGGATCAAGATCAATTTGATGAGCATGATGAACATCTGAAGAAACTACTAGAGGCAAGGAATACAGCTAGAAAACCTACAGAGTGAGCTACAGAAGTACACCAGAGAGATGAAGTCCAACTGGTGGGATGAAAAAGCGGAAGAACTTCAAACTGCAGCAGACAGGGAGGACATGAAAACATTCTTCACAGGTTTGAGAGAAATCTACGGCCCTGAACCAAGAGGATTGATCCAACTAAAGGCTATGGATGGTGAAGTGATTTTGCAGGAGAAAGACAAGATCCTGGACAGATTTGCAGACCACTTTGACCAACTACTAAACAACCCTGGAGATCTCACTGAAGAGGCTAAAGAAGCTCTAGTGCAGTGACCAGCTGTATCAAGTCTGGATGAACCACCAAATTTTGATGAACTAATGGCAGCTATCAAGACAACACAGGATGATAAAGCTCCAGGAAGGGATGGAATTCCAGCAGAAGTGTGGAACTTTGGTGGTGTTTAGCTGACAAACTGCCTGCACAAGCTCATCCAAGAGATATGGGATGCCCAGAAAGTACCTCAAGACTGGGAGGATGCAAGTATTGTGCCTTTGTTCAAGAAAGATGACAGGAAAGATTGTGGAAATTACCGAGGTATATCACTGCTAGCCACTGTTGGTAAGATTCTCTCACGTGTACTACTGAACAGACTCAATGAACACATCTTGCAGAATGTACTACCGGAAACCCAGTGCGGCTTTAGAAGTGGAAGAAGCACAAAGGGAAATGATTTTCTGCTTGAAACAGGTTCAAGAAAAGTGTATCAAACAGAACATGCCGCTTTATGTAGTCTTCATAGACTTCAGTAAAGCCTTTGATACTGTTTCGTGACAAGGACTTTGGCAGGTACTCAAGAAAATATGGCTGTACAGAAAAGTTTGTCAGCCTGATCGAGGCACTCCATACAGGTATGCAAACAAACGTTGCAATGAGTGGTTCAGTATCTAAAGACATTTCAGCAAGCAACGGGGTGAAACAAGGGTGTGTGCTGGCGCCTACACTCTTCTCGCAATATCTGGCAGCAATGCTTGAGGTGGCCTTCAAAGACACTTCAGAAAGTGTATACATTCAAACAAGGAAAGAAGCAGACTTGTTCAATGTGGCACAGTTTAAAGCCAAGAGTAAGACATCAATAAAGGTCCATCCATCCATCTTTTTCCGCTTAATCCTTTTCGAGTCACGGGGGGGGGGGAGGCTGGAGCCTATCCCAGCATCTTTGGGCGAGAGGCACGGTACACCCTGGACAGATTGGCAGTCCATCACAGGATCGATAAAGGTAGTAAGAGAAATGCTCTTTGCTGATGACAGTGCTCTAGTTGCACACAGTGCAGAAGATATGCAATCTTTAGTGGAGAAATTTGCAAGAGCAGCTAGCCAATTAAGCCTCAAAATCAACATCAAGAAGACAGAATGCCTTTTTCAACCACCAAAGTCCCAGTTATCAACATCACAACCAGAAGAGATCAGCATTGGTACAGAGCCACTAGTCAAGTGCAAGATTTTCAAGTATCTAGGGAGTACTGTTTCAGAGAATGCTAGGCTGGAAGATGAATTACTGTATCAATCAGAATGGGAAGAGCAAGCGCTGTGTTTGGAAGCTTGAGGGAGAGACTGTGGAACAATCGACACGTGTCTATCCGTGTGAAATGCAAAGTGTACAGAGCGACAGTACTGGCTACTCTATTGTACGGTGCTGAAACTTGGACTGGCTACAGAGCGCAGGTAAAGAAACTCCATGCGTACATGATGAGACACCTTCTAGCCATAATGAACATCTCATGGAAAGACAAGATAACCAACATAGAAGTGTTGAAAAGAGATGGTCTTCCATCAATGGAGGACACGCTAATACAGACGAACCTGAGATGGCTCGGAAATGTTGAGAGGATTGACCACCAGAGTCTCCCTTGGCAGTTACTCTACTCACAGTTATGCGAGGACAAACGCAATCAGGGTAGACCAAGGCTCAGATTTAAAGACACTGTAAAAGAAACTTGAAGACGCTGGATATACGTAGACAGGAGTTCCTGGCAGCGGAAGGCGAAGGACAGAGCTGTGTGGAGGAATCTGATCAGACCTAAGTGAAACAGTCATTGTCACCCACGACAGACTGCTATGATGTATCTGTAGCCTAATTATTTTACATGGAAGGGTTGTTGGCCCTTCACACAACCCCTGGACCAGAGGGCCGGTGGTTTTCTGCAAGAGTTTTCCTTCCCTTAGCCACAGGTTCCAGCTATTTAAAGGCACTGGAGACTCACCTTTCGCCACTGTCACTCAGCTACCGATGTATTTCCAGGGCCACCAAAACATGGAGATGTGACATGTGACTTGTTGGCAGAACCTATTCAAGATGGTCGGTATTAACTCAAAGTTTTAGTGATGCTACCTAGTAGCTTTAATAACATCCCTCAGGAGCTGAACCAGCATTTGACCCCGGGTACCATGAAAGAGACATTTAAATGTTTCTGCAGCAACACAATAAAGTCTGGTAAACATGATTAGAGTAGGTAGTCATGCCTTACATCATTTGATGTAGGCGGAATCTGCTTCTACATAAACGAAGGTTGGTGTACTGATGTCACAGTGTTGAAGAAGTTTTGTAGCCCTAACCTAGAGTCACTGTTCATAAACTGTAAACCCTTTTATTCACCGCGAGAGTTCTCCTCATTTATTCTGGTCGGAATTTATATCCCGCCTGTTGCTTGTACAACGGAAGCACTGCAGCACCTCGCTGACCAGATAGCAGAGGTGGAGGAAAAACATCCAGACTCTCTGCTTATCATTCTGGGTGATTTCAATAGAGCTAATCTCACAAATGAGCTTCCTAAATACAGACAGCATATTAAATGTCCCACCAGGGACACAAATACACTTGACCACTGTTACACAGTTTTAAGAAACGTCTATCATGCTGTCCCCCGTGCAGCTCTGGGTTTTTCTGACCACTGTCTGCTCCATCTTATTCCAACATACAGACAGAAACTAAAAACTTCCAAGTCTGTTGTAAGGACTGTGAAGAAATGGACTGAGGAATCAAAGCTGGAGTTACAAGCCTGCTTTGACTGCACAGATTGGAGTGTTTTTGAAGATGCAGCCATTAACCTAAATGAACTCACTGACACTGTGACATCATACATCAGTTTCTGTGAGGACATGTGCGTGCAGACCAAGACCTTCTGCACATACAAAAACAATAAACCCTGGTTCACTCCTAAACTCAAGCAGCTACATCAGACCAAGGAGGAGGCCTACAGGACTGGTGACTGGACTCTGTACAAGCGGGCCAGAAACATGCTGACAAAGGAGACCAGGCTTGCTAAGAGGAGCTACAGTGAGAAGTTACAATAAAAATTCTCAGCCAACAACTCTGCTTCTGTTTGGAGAGGCCTACGGAATATCACCAACAACAGGAGACCATCCCCCCACCCTGTGGAAAACCTCCAGCTGGCTAACAACCTAAACAGCTTTTACTGTAGGTTTGAAAAGAACCTACAGTTCTCACCTCCCACCCATACAAAAGGATCATCTGCAGCCCCAGGAACTCCATCCCTCCTCCACTCTGACCTCTCACCAGCACTAACGATCTGTGAAGAGGAGGTGCGCCAGGTCTTTCAGAGACAAAAGATCAAGAAGGCTGCAGGACCTGATGGTGTGTCTCCGTCCTGCCTGAGAGTCTGCTCCAACGAGTTGGCCCCCATCTTCACCCGGATCTTTAATAGATCACTGGAGCTGTGTGAAGTGCCTTCCTGCTTCAAATGCTCCATCATCATTCCAGTTCCCAAGAAACCCTCTGTTACAGGATTAAACGACTACAGACCTGTTGCCTTGACCTCTGTGGTCATGAAATCCTTGGAGAGATTGGTGCTGAACCACCTGAAGGTCATCATAGGCCCCCTGATGGACCCACTGCAGTTTGCTTACCGGTCAAACAGGTCAGTGGATGATGCAGTGAATATGGGACTACACTACATCCTGCAACACCTCGACTCCCCAGGGACGTACGCCAGGATCCTGTTTGTTGACTTCAGCTCGGCGTTCAACACCATCATCCCAGGCATTCTTCATCAGAAACTCCTCCAGCTCAAGGTGCCCCCCTCCACCTGCCAGTGGATCTCCAGCTTTCTGACTGACAGGTGGAAACAGGTGAAGCTAGGGAGAATTACGCCCAGCTCCCGAAAAATTAGTACTGGCACCCCCCAAGGGTGTGTCCTTTCCCCACTGCTCTTCTCCCTCTACTCCAATGACTGCACCTCAGAGGACCCTTCGGTGAAGCTCCTGAAGTTTGCGGATAACACCACAGTCATCGGTTTGATCCGGGATGGTGATGAGTCTGCATACAGGAGGGAGGTGGAGCAGCTGATCCTCTGGTGCAGCCAGAACCATCTTGAACTTAACCCAGCCAAAACGGTGGAGATGACTGTGGATTTCAGGCAACACCCTCCTTCATTCCCCCCACTCACCATCCTCAACAGCACAGTGTCCACTGTGGACTCCTTCAAGTTTCTGGGTACCACAATCTCCCGGAACCTGAAGTGGTCCTCCCATATAGACACTGTCTGGAAAAAGGCCCAGCAGAGGTTATTTTTTCTTCATCAGCTCAAGAAGTTTTATTTGCCTCAGGAGCTGCTGGTTGTCTTCTACACCGCTATCATTCAATCTGTCCTCTGCTTTTCCATCACTGTCTGGTTTGGATCTGCCACTAAACAGGACAAGACCAGACTGCAGCAGATCATTAAGTTTGCGGAGAGGATCATTGGTACCGACCTACCCTCCACTGAGAACTTATATCGGTCCATAACCAGGAAACGGGTGGGAAACATCTGTGCTGACCCGTCACACCCCGGCCACAAACTGTTTGAACTTCTATCTTCTGGTCAACGTTACAGATCACTGAAGGTCAAAACCACCCGTCACAGGAACAGTTTCTTTCCTCAAGCCATCACTCTAATGAACTCCTAACATTCACCTAGTCCTACCTGTTGCTGTACTCATGACTTTTCATCCATTCTTACATTGCACATACAGTGGGGCAAAAAAGTATTTAGTCAGCCACCAATTGTGCAAGTTCTCCCACTTAAAAGATGAGAGAGGTCTCCAATTTTCATCATAGGTATACCTCAACTATGAGAGACAAAATGAGAAAAAAAAAAATCCAGAAAATCACATTGAATGATTTTTAATGAATTAATTGGTAAATGCCTTGGTAAAATAAGTATTTGGCCACCTACAAACAAGTTCTGGCTCTCACAGACCTGTAACTTCTTCTTTAAGAGGCTCCTCTGTCCTCCACTCGTTACCTGTATTAATGGCACCTGTTTGAACTCGTTATCAGTATAAAAGACACCTGTCCACAACCTCAAACAGCAGACTCCAAACTCCACTATGGCCAAGACCAAAGAGCTGTTGAAGGACACCAGAAACAAAATTGTAGACCTGCACCAGGCTGGGAAGACTGAATCTGCAATAGGTAAGCAGCTTGGTGTGAAGAAATCAACTGTGGGAGCAATTATTAGAAAATGAAAGACATACAAGACCACTGATAATTTCCCTCAATCTGGGGCTCCACGCAAGATCTCACCCCATGGGGTCAGAATGATCACGAGAACGGTGAGCAAAAATCCCAGAACCACACGGGGGGACCTAGTGAATGACCTGCAGAGAGCTGGGACCAAAGTAACAAAGGCTACATCAGTAACACACTACGCCGCCAGGAACTCAAATCCTGCAGTGCCAGACGTGCCCCCCTGCTTAAGCCAGTACATGTCCAGGCCCATCTGAAGTTTGCTAGAGAGCATTTGGATGATCCAGAAGAGGATTGGGAGAATGTCATATGGTCAGATGAAACCAAAACAGAACTTTTTGGTAAAAATTCAGCTTGTCATGTTTGGAGGAGAACGAACACCATACCTACTGTGAAGCATGGGGGTGGAAACATGATGCTTTGGGGCTGTTTTTCTGCAAAGGGACCAGGACGACTGATCCGTGTAAAGGAAAGAATGAATGGGACCATGTATCGTGAGATTCTGAGTGAAAACCTCCTTCCATCAGCAAGGGCATTGAAGATGAAACGTGGCTGGATCTTTCAGCATGACAATGATCCCAAACACACCACCCGGGCAACGAAGGAGTGGCTTCGTAAGAAGCATTTCAAGGTCCTGGAGTGGCCTAGCCAGTCTCCAGATCTCAACCCCATAGAAAATCTTTGGAGGGAGTTGAAAGCCCGTGTTGCCCACCGACAGCCCCAAAACATCACTGCTCTAGAGGAGATCTGCATGTAGGAATGGGCCAAAATACCAGCAACAGTGTGTGAAAACCTTGTAAAGACTTACAGAAAACGTTTGACCTCTGTCATTGCCAATGAAGGGTATATAACAAAGTATTGAGATGAACTTTTGTTATTGACCAAATACTTATTTTACCAAGGAATTTACCAATTAATTCATTAAAAATCATTCAATGTGATTTTCTGGATTTTTTTTTCTCATTTTGTCTCTCATAGTTGAGGTATACCTATGATGAAAATTGGAGACCTCTCTCATCTTTTAAGTGGGAGAACTTGCACAATTGGTGGCTGACTAAATATTTTTTTGCCCCACTGTAACTCTCACACTGCTTTTTACTTCATTCACATTACATCACTGAATCTGAGTTCACATTGAAAAACTGTATGACTGTATATTTTTTTCATATATTTCTGCAAAGTGTGGATAGTCTGAGTAAATAACTGCATATATTCCTGTATATATTTGCATCCTTTTATAGAAACATGGACAGACTGTAATTTACTGTACATACTCTGTTGTCATTGAATCCTTATTTAAATCTTATTTAAATCTTACACTTGAACAACGAGAGCAAGTTTTTAGCCAAAGTCAAATTCCTTGTATGTGTTGTGCATACTTGGCCAATAAAGCTGATTCTGATTCTGATTCTGAAAGCTTAGAATTTTGTCTTTTTGGTTATTAAAACAGATTTCAGAAAAAATTATAGCACTGCATTTAAATAGGCCTTCAAACCAGCTACCAAAGCATCATAACATAGCATTGACTCACCAAAGAAGTTTTCCTTAATGTCCTTGAATTAATGATAGTCTGACAAATATGGTCCATTTGTATTGCAAAAGGTCTGATAGATCCATTTGAATAAGATTTATTGTCCATCTTGATGACAATGGGAGAAACTGCCGATAAAATAAGAGCATTGTTTAAAACTCAGCTGGTGAACAACATCCATTTGTGGCGTACACGCTAAAAAAATACATTACCAGCAGATAGAGCTGGAAACGAAAGCCCAAAAGACTGGTGTGGCTGTCTAGATTTGATTGATACCTCATTCAACCCAATAAGTCCTCCAATTGGTTTTCCACAGAATTCAATAACCAATGAGTGATAACCTATCATGAAGGACCAGCCCCATGGCTAATGGGAACACAATGAGCCAATTACAGCTGAGTATGCTGATGATGGATGTGTTGTGTAGCCAATTAATTTATGAAATCAATGATACCATATGGGGGGGATTCATCACCCCCCCAAGCCCTTTAAAGCCCGTGCATAAAGCTGGCATAAAGCTGACGTAAAACAGTCCATGAATCCAAAAGGGGGCAGCGTTGCAACGTTACTCACTTTTTTGATTAACACAAACATCGAAGAAATTACCTGACCCGGATCGAGTGATGAATCACCAGATGAAGAATCGGAGGTGGACAGCACCTCTGACAACTATGATTCATTTTAGCACAGTATGGCACAGTTCAAAAACGCCTAGTTACAACCTGAAAAAAAAAATGTGCATTTTATTAATTTTTTTTGTGGTATTGCTACAAAATTTGACCTGAACTTCATAACACTTGGTTCTAAATTCCTATTGTGTTTTCTAGCCAGTATCTAACAGCTATATGATTATTTCAGGCATTTGTATCTTTAAAAAAAAAAGGCAAACTTTACATTCTTCAAATTTAGTATATTTAGATCACTGTTACACAGTGGCTGAAGCACTTAGAGGCATCCTGACTATTTTGCCCAAAAAATTCAGTGTTTTCTTTTGATTGAGACCAACCCCATGAAGATACTACAAAGAGTTGAAGAACAGTTTTTGATTTAGTTTGGGTATGTTTTTTTCAGGCGCTTCAGAAGAAATTGTCTCGAATGGTAAGGGGATGCCGCTCGTGCACTCTCTGAGGCTGGGCAGTTTGGGTAAAGAGACATCAAGGGAAGGTGCTTTACCTCCTTAGCCACCTTCAGAACAAACCTATAAGTGAGGAGTCAGATATAGAACAGAATGATGAGGAGAGTGTGATTTAAGGGTTAATCACAGATAGCGGCTTGATGACGCAGCCGGCTGGTGCCATCATCACGCCAGCCCATGTAAGGTGAGAGCCGCCATCTTTGGGTCTCTTTCCTGGCTGGCTTAATAGGAGATAACAGAACTGCATGTATGTTATATTACTTGGTTTAATAAAGTTCATGTTCACAACAGCACCACTCTCTGTGCATCACCCCAGGTTTCCAGACATAACATTTGGTGACGAGAAGTTAAACCATCGAGGCGTGCGTGAGGCCACCATGACCATTTCTGGAAAGCTCCTGTGAGCCACTTGTCCCATAGGCATGCTGGTGTGACACTTTCACCACCTACTTATTAGCATTTGGCTTGGACGAGATGAGTGAAGTACGGAAGTCAGCTTTACTGCATTACTATCTGGGTCTGGAGGGTGCTCATTTTTACAATGCGATAAGACCACCAGTTTCGTGTGCTGAGGCGGCGGGCTGCTAGCTACTGTAGCTGCCGCACTTCACCCCGCGATGACTATGATGAGTCTGTTGGTCTAGTAGTCAAACACTTCGATATCCCAGAGTACGTGATGGCCCGGAGGTCCGTGCTCTACCAGCGCCGACAGCGAGAGGATGAGTCGTTTATACAGTATGTGGATGCTCTTTGCTGTTTGGTTAACACGTGCGAGTTTGGGCATGTGGAGGACAGATTAATAAGGTTGCAGTTGAAGTTGTTCACTGCAAGTTTGGAGATAATTACCATTCTGATGGATGAGTAGGATGACCAGACGGTGGCAGGCATGCAGAGGGAGGTGCAGGAGAACCTGCCGCTGGCGGCGTGCTTCTTACCGATGTCAGAGGCACTGAAATTGGCGTTTCTATTAGAGGTGACGGGTCAGGTGGCGCCATGACTGGCGGGACAGCAGAGCAGCATAGAGCTAATCCACAACATGCTAGCCGAATATCACGGCACAGAGAGTGAGCACTGCAAAAAGGGAGAATTCAGTACAGTGAGTAACCACAGCACTGTGGATGAACACAACACAGAGAACAAAGATGACACAGAGGGAGATCAGCGACCAGACTCGCCTCAGATCCTTGCCCATCCGGAGCTTCGGAGAGCCACTGCAGAGCTGCAAGAGAGGGAGACTGTGTGTATCGGGAATGACGCCGCTGAGAAATCAACCGTCCCATGTGCACAGGAGGAGCGCTACCCAGGGGGGGCAGCGGCGGGACTCGCTTCAGATCTTCGCCCAGCACACAGAGAACAGTGACACATCACCCTGACCTAAACCAGCACCAGATGAAAGTGAGAAAAAAACGAACGGCTTCAGAATCCCCGCTCAGCACCAGTCTACCGGAGCAACGGCTGAGCTGATGGGTGAAGAATCCATTACCGTAAATGACACAGGAGAGATGCCGGTGGGCCGTCTATCCACAGGAGGTGAGGACAGCTGCTGCGGCTCATGATGTGGCATTGGTGCTGATTCAGCTGGTGTGGGATCAAGGCCGGGACAGTGTTGATGAACGTGCCATGGCTTCAGAGGGATGGCACTCGGGCCTGCTGAAATTGGTGTCGCCAGGGACGCATCCACCAATGACCCGCTACAAGGCCTCTCCAGCAGAACTGCCTTCCCCATGGAAGACTGTGAGAAAAAAAAACAAAAAAACTGACTGTTAGGAGCATGGCTACCAAGGGATGAGTGGCAAAATAATCCACCCAGCTGTGCTGGGTTGTGCGGTAGTCCACCCGCTAGCCCGAGTTACAGTGTTGTTGTTTATGCCAAATTGGGGAGGGTTGCAATTTAATGGAGTGTTCTGCCTTTTTTTTTTTCAAGGGGGGTGAATGTGATGTAAGGGTCAATCACAGATAGTGGCATGATGACACAGCAGACTGGTGTCATCAACACGCCAGCCCATATAAGGCAAGAGCCATAATCTTACGGTCTCTTTCCTGGCTGGCACAATAGGAGTTAACAGAACTGCATGTATGTTATATTACTTGGTGTAATAAAGTTTGTGTTCACAACAGCACCACTCTCTGGGCATCACTCTGGGTTTCCAGACATAACAGAGACCAAAGGAGAAGGAGTTTCTCGAGCACCTCAATGATCAGGAGGAAGAGTAAGGAAGTCAGTCTGCCCCAGGGCAGCTGTGGCTACAGCAGTAGCTTACCACTACCATTGTCTGTCTGTGGAGTGAATGAATAATGGACTCACTTGAAAGTGCTGTGGGTATCTTGAAAAGTTCTATACCAATGCAATCCATTAAGGAAAGCTACTAGAATTGAGTGATCAGAAGCAGAAACTGGTGGAGCAGAATGAACAGTACAGACTGTCAGTTTGTTCTGGTAGTTTCTTACCTTGAGCTACAGTTTAAAATAAAGAAATACTGGACTTGCTTTGTTCATTTAAAGACAAATCTACCATTAACATTCATGAAGGTCCTAAAGACAGCATCAAGATTGTCGGCTTGAAGCGTGTGTTTTCCGTCCATGAGATGGTTTGTTGTCTTGAGCTCAGAAACACTGGCTGCACTGTGGCCAAAACAGCCATGAATGCAGTTTCTTTATTTTCCCATGCCATTTTCACCATCACTCTGGAGCAGCAAAGAGGGTCAGACAAGGAGAATTAAATTGTTTCAAAGTGACACCTTGTTGATCTTGCCGGTTCCGAAAGACAGAAGAAAACCAAAGCTAAGAGAGATTGCTTAAAGGTTGGTTAAGTTGGATACTGGTCTTTAATTATTAAGGTTATCAGAGTCTAAATTACTTTTCTTCATAAGGGGTCGCACCACTGCTGTTTTAAGGCTTTGAGTGTGACTGTCGCCAAATTGCAATATAACCCCTAGTGGTCAACAGTGGTAAAGATTTTTTTTCCAAGAAACTAGTCAGATCAGATGTCAGAACTTTCCAAGGCTATAACTTTAAAGTGGTAAGAGATAATGGCTCACTGTCAATTAGAAAGATGTAAAATAAGATCCAAAGTTTCAGATAGGAGCGATTTTATGCATCTAATTTGCATAATGCCATGGCAGCTATATTGAATTACATGACTCAGTCAAAAGCGGACTTTGGACATATTTACTCAAAGAATGGTTCTGGGTTTTTTTGACACTGTTGTCTCTACAGTGGTACGTTATTATCTTATCTTCAAAGTATATGAACAAGAAAGCAGTACAATGTTAAAAAAAACCCCAGAAATTTGTCACTTACTGGTGGCTAAGGGGACTTGCTCGCTGCCATGGTTGGTGCATTTTCGTCCATCGTGGTCACTATTTTGTGTTCTGTTGGGCATATATGCTCTCTACCACATCTACAAAGTCTTATGATTATTCCACATAAATTTTGCTTGTATCCCGTGGCTATTTTCCATGTACAAAGCCATCTACAGTAAGTGACTGCACGACGATGGATGGCAGCCATATTAGCTTTCTGAGCTAAAACAAGGGAATACAGGAAAAGGAAGTAAGGAGTTCTTCTTCTGTGGTGTATTACATGTCAGCCATGATTCCTCCAACGCGTGTCTGCCACCTTCTGAACTGCCATCATCAGTACAAGTCTCAGTATCAAATCTCAGTATAAGTCGTCAGTATAGCCGGGGAGTACAGGGATGTCAGAATTAGTTGACAGGCGCAGCGCCACGCTCTGCCACTAGGGGCACGCGAAATTTCACACTCACGGATTAATCAAAGACTGTAAAGTGGCCCTAGGTGTGAATGGTGAAGGGATTTGCTGCCTCATCCATCTAGGTGGATGTCCTGTAATTTCACCCTGGGATTAATAAAGTATCCCAAAATACCCCCCCAAAATAAAATAACTCTCCTCCTGATGGCTTTAGCTAAGAGAAACAGCTGCTGCTACCTGCAGCAACAAACCCAGCAACGTCATGAAAAATATGGCAGTTTTCAATTCTGAAAAATGTAATTTCTGTTAGGTTTTATTCCAGTACTGTTACATTTACAGGGTCAAAGTAATAAAATATTTTAAGAGTCAGTGTCCATGTTTAGAATTACGATCATTACATGGAGCGCTTCATGTCCTCTTAAAGGTGCCACTCTGCCAAAAATCAAGCTTTTTTTTTTCTTGTTAACATGCCTGTACATATTTTATGACTTACAAGACATATCAAGAGAAAAATCACTCAAATGTGTCTGTTTTTTTGCTGTACAGCAAGGATGTCCAATCATGCACCATGGAGGGCCAAGACCCTGCATGTTTTCTCTTCTGCCTAGTCTCTTCAGCAGGTCTTTTCACTTATCAGCAATCAGTGGGAAGAAATTCAGTGAAATCTGCTGTAGAAGACACTGGTTGGATATAAAGCCTGCAGGGTCTTGGCCCTCCATGGCACATAGTTGAACACTCCTGCTGTGAAGTTTTACTTAAGTCTCACTCCCTGATAACAGGCGAGTTGAAACAATGTTTTTAGTGGTGTGCGATACTGCAAGATTTGGCATCAATCCAATACCAAGTAAATACAGTGCCAGTATCACCAATACCAATGTGATACCGATACGTTTTAATAATTAAGGTGAATGCATCATCAAATTACTAAATCTGAATGAATTTTCATCACCTTAAAGTGTTTTGTCATTTTTCATTTGGATTATTAATTAGTTAAAATCCAGGACAGAATTTGGGCAAAGTTTAGAGGTAAATAGAAAATACTTTATTATCTTAATAAAACTTTTTGTTCAGAAACAATAGAACAGTAACAAAACAGGTTTTCTCATACATTGTCATGTCTGGAGTTTTTGCTTAAATAAACAAACTGCACAAAATTATCACTCCAGAACAAATTAAATCAAATTATTTACACTGTTCAGAAACTACAATACAAAAATTAAATAAAATGTCTCCCTTCATTTGAAAATATAGATACACGGCACTCCTCTTCCTCTCTGCCATTCTTCTGCTCCATCTCTATGGGGCTCATGTGTGCGCGCGCTGGCAGCCAGCAGCTAATACTTGCTACTTTGTTTACCTGGTGCTGTTGAGTCATGTGATGGACGTAAGGAATAGCACCTAAACGGTGATTGCCAACAGATGTAAAACCACATGAAGAAGAAGAGAAGAAAAGCGCACTTTCTCCCTGCTGTGGTGGGAGTGGCACACACAGACACAGAGTATCATTCTCATTACACTGGTATTGATCAATATCAATACGAATGTTGGTATCAATATTATTGATATTTGGATCGATCTGCTCACCATTAGTGTTTTTGGTGGTGTATCTATTTGTGGTGCTGGCATGTGGGTAGTGTTGAGCCAATCATGATTCTATGGCCTAACTGAAGTTAGCCTAAGGGATAGTTAGCATTTTTTTAACAAACTGCTTTGAAAACTTCCCCCAAATTAAAATCAGTTTTATCATTAAACAGCTTTCAAAGACTGATGCAGTTTTGGTCATTATCCTGGGCCACCATGCAAACAATTGGACATGTCCTTCAACCGGTCTTTTTAATCACAGGATTTATGCTGTTTAATATAGCATTAGCCACTATTAGCCAAGACAATAAAAGTTTGTTTTTGGGTTTTTTTTGTGTAGCAAAAAGCACTTAAGATACCATTTTAGACAAATTTAGATATATTTTTTTATAGGGGATTTATAGCCACTGGAGTGTGCCTTTAAGGTGTGCATATCGCTTGCATGACTGACCAAGCACTAACTCAGGGGATAAGCCAGGAACATCATCTAGTGCTTTGAAATGCATCTGTGAAGGTCATATTCAAGTCTGAGGTTGGATCAATACCTCCTCTGCCTGACCTGAGCAGCCTGGCTCAGGACCCCTGCTTTACAAGTGGTGGACTGCTATAGTCACATATGTGGCCATGCACATCTTGTTGTTGCTGAGGGGCTGCAGCTGTAATTCAGTTTTAAGATAATCTGGTGCAGTGCTTCAATTAAAACATTTACATGGTCCCTTTACAAATTAAATGAATATTTTCTGTTTATCATGGCTAATTTCAAGCTTTTAATGGAAAATAACTTGAGCACACTTTACATGCCTTGCTAGATCACATGGGAAACTGCTAATATACTATATTTGCTAAAGTTGTTGAGCACCTGGTGAAGTGAGAGTACAGCGCTGTAATGCCTTGAGTCTGGCTCTCTGGCTTCATACATTACAACCTCCAGCACCTAGATAAGACAGATTACATGTATCTCTAGAGAAGAAAACCGTGGCTTAAGACAACAAGTGCTCGCTGCTCATTTTCTCTGAGCACACTAATAACTGGCAGGAACTTTGATGGGTGCATCCACGTGCTGATCAGCTCTCCTCATCTCTTCTACAGATACTTGCAGTAGTATAGTGCAATATTTGGATTTCAGTGAGAAATTTAACCCGGACACCTGAGTTTACCCTTCTAAACCAGAAAATCTTTTTTGTAGGGAAGTGAATACATTCAACAGTATTAAGGGCTGCTTCCGCCATGACAAGAAGAACTGATGAAGGGTTGTTGTATAATAGGATACCTTCACAATATTTACAAGAGGAGAGTATAAGCAGGAAGTGTCTGATGGGATCTGTAGAACAGTGTGATGGTGTTCATTATTGCATTCGGTCGAGATTTATTGTTGGGTACCCAGTCATGAAATAGCCTTGGTCGTACAACTACGATACTACATCTGCTTCACTGGAGGTTGTTCACTCACACACATAAAGCCACAAAATTAAATAAAAGTGCAGTACTGAATTTAGTGTCTATAAAGGGTATTGACCCCCTGGACGATTTTCCTTTTATTGGTTTTATAAATGGAATCATGGTCTAAAGAATTTGGATTTATTGACGAAAAGAATATAAAGGAAGTGATTGTATGAAAATCCACACCTTTAAATTGATTTAATTCAACAAAAGTTCAGCCACAAGTGCTCGTAGTCACAAAAACAATGAAACAGAGATTACCTAACAGCACTGAATGTGTCTTGTAGTATAAAGACACCTGTGTCCTTAAAGTCTAGTCAGTGTTTAATCCATAACCCTGGCTAAATTTACACCATGAATAACACCCCAAGCAACTCTAAGACAACGGGCCTCATGCAAGAACTGTTAGTATCAATTTATGTGAACTTGATTCACCAATCTGTATCTTGACATTTAATACATTTACTAACATAATTTTTGAGTTTTGTGTAAATAGTTTGCCATTATTCTAACTTTAGTGTTCAAATGGATCAATATTTCATTTGTCTGAATCAAGTATAAGAATGTAAACAATATAAACTTTACAAATAGTTGACAAAATGTTATACTTAGATTCAAATTAACCCTTTAACTTTCCAGCTGTCATAAAACATGTGTGTCACTTGCTGCCTATGTCGCAAGGCCGCGCCTGTCACGTGATGTGTCCCAAAAGCACAGAAAACACAGTTTTAACAAGCATTTCACATCACCCAGATTTCAGACACGTATAGCTTACTGCTCTTCACTGAAGGACTGGAGGACTTCACTTATATGAGCCGCCTCAAAACATCATTTCTGGAAACACGAAGAAGAGAAGGTTCAGGTTAAGGTTACTTTATTTGTACCCGTAGGTAGATTTGTTTTGCAGTCTGGTGACATCCATATTTACAAGCCACAAATTACATTCAACATAGACACAAACACAGGCACACATGAAGCTGACTATAAACATGATAAAAATACTCAAGGCTCCATCAATCAGGGTATAAAAAGACAAAGAGATGGGAGAAAAACCAGTGGTAAGAGAGAAGGGTCATATTAAAACTTAAAAACTAGTCAAAGAGGTTAAAAACTCAAAGGTCTAAAACCCAATAAAATATTTAGAACCCAAGTGACATCCTACAAAAATAAGTAAATATAAAATGGAGTTAATAAATAGGTACCTAAATTATGTGCAATATATTGTTACAGCTTGTTCAACTCTTTGACAGCAGCAGGAACAAAGCTGTTTTTGTAGTGCTGGGTTCTACTTTTTGGGACAGGAAACCTCCGTCTTGAGGGAAGAAGCTGAAAGTTGCAGTGCAAAGGGTGGGAGTCATCATTTAAAATGGAGGTAGCCATCCTCTGTACTTGTCTGGTGTACAGGGATGTCAGGCTCAGCTGTGGCTCACCAAGCAAACGACTGGACCATCTAACTACCTGATCCAAGGATTTCCTCTGTTTCAGTTTTATCTGACCAAACCATGACACTAAAGAAAAGGATAAAACAGATTCAATAAAAGCCTGATAAAACATTGTCATTATGGTTCGGTCAATTTGGAAGTGTGCAAGTTTTCTCAAGCAATGCAAATGTTGTTGACCCTTTTTGCACACCCTTTCACAGTTCTCTTCAAAGTTTAAATTACTTTCAATAATCGTGCCAAGATATTTGTAGGATTGTACACATTTGGTGGTCTGGCCTTTTAGTACGGTGACTTTGTGCCTGGGAGTTTTCCTCCTAAAATCAATAATCATGTCTTTAGTTTTTGTCGTATTCAGCTGCAGGTAGGAATCCTCACACCAGTGAACAAAATTATCAACTACTGGGCCGTGGCCACTCTCAACATCCTGGAGGAGACTGACAATAACTGAGTCATCAGCATACTTTATAATGTGTCTGTTGTCATGTCTGCTCTGACACATGTTTGTGTACAGGATGAAGAGTAGTGGTGACAACACACACCCCTGAGGAGAGCCAGTAGAAGAGCACTTTAGGTCAGACAATGTACCATTGACCCTTACTCTCTGCGTCCTGTTGGTTAAGAAATCCAGAATCCAACCCACCAGATTATTGCTCAAATCAAATTACTGCAGGAGCCTTTCAACTAAGATATGAGGTTGGATTGTATTAAAGGCGGTGGAAAAGTCCACAAATAAAAGTCTGGCGTGTGTCCCATTAAAATCCAGATGTTTAAAAAGCATGTTAAACAGAGTGACAGTGGCATCCTCCACTCCTCTGTGAGGCCTATAGGCAAACTGCAGAGGATCCAATGCATGCTCAGTCTGCTTTAAGACCTCACATCTGACCAGTTTTTCAAAAATTTTCATTAAAATTGAAGTCAAAGCAACTGGTCTAAAGTCGTTTATCGTTTTAGGACAGCTGGATTTTGGAACAGGAACAACCACGGCTTCTTTCCAGATCTTAGGCACATGTTGTTTCTGTAAGGACTTATTGAAAATGTAATGAAATATAGGACTCAGTTCATGTACACAGGACTTTACCAAGCGCCCACATATATTATCAGGGCCCTGACTTTTGTTCACTTTTACAGCGCAGAACTCCCTTTTAACATCCTGCACCTCAATATTAAAGTGATGATTGTCTTTGAGTTTCTGTTTCAAATCTTGGGTTTCTGTGCTAAAATCAAAGGAGTCAAAATGACCATAAAAACAATTAAGAGCATTAGCCAGCTCTGTGTCTGAATTAAAACCATCTAAAAACACACGATTACTGCGCTCTGTGCTCTGAAGGCCTGCAATAGTTTTCATACTGGCCCCGGCTGAACCAAGTTTCTTTGTTGCCATCTTGCTTTCCAATTCTGATTTATAATTCTGTTTTGCTCTTAAAATTTCAGACTTCAGCTCTTTTGTGGCAACCTGTAGCTCAGAAACAGACCCCTGTTTAAAGGCAAGTGCTTTCCTCTGTAAGCAGAATTTAACTGATTTTGTAACCCATGGCTTGTTGTTGGGATATATTTTGACACGTTTACGTGGAACGATCTTATTTTTACAGAAAGCCATGTAGGAGCATGTGACGTCCACCAAAGAGTCCAAATCATCCCCGCAGGCCAGTGTGAACATCTCCCAGTCTGTACAGTTAAAGTATTCCTGGAGGCTGTGCACTGAATCCTCTGTCCACACATCAGTGTCTCTTGTCTCCACCTTGCCTCTTCTGAGAGCAGTTTTATATGTGGGCAGCAAATGTACACAGTTGTGATCTGAGGATCCTACAGGAGGAAGAGGGAGTGATTTATAGGCCCTCTCTATGGATCCATAGCACAGGTCCAATGTCTTTTTTTGCCTGGTTGGGCAGGAGACACACTGATAAAAGTTTTTAAGTGTCTTCTTTAAAGAAACATGGTTAAAATCCCTAAGAATGAAGTTTGGCGCCTCTGGAGAAATTGATTGCAGCCTCTGGATCACATCAAAGATGGTGCTGGAGGCGGAGTCAGCATCTGCCCTCGGGTGAATGTACACAGTTGTGATGAAAAGCTGGGGGAACTCGGAGGCAAATAAAAGGGGCATAGTGACATAGACAGCAGCTCCACATCGGGTGTACAGATGCGCTCTCTGACCGTGACAGATGTGCAGTACTGCTTATTAATGTATAAACATACGCCGCCCCCCTGACGTTTCCCCGTTACCTCTTCCTGCCGATCCAAGCGGAGTGGGGCTCCAAAGCCGTCAATCCACAGGTCTGCATCTCGGTCATGCACATTAAGCCAAGTCTCGGTATAAGCCATGACACAGCAGTTCTTAAAGTCCTTCTGGTAGCGTACATTCCCTTGAATTTCATCCACCTTGTTTCTCAGAGACAGCACGTTCCCAAAAATCATAGAAGGAAGAGGAATGTTACCAAACTGACGTTTTCTCAGGTGCAATTTCACGCCTCCACGCTTTCCGCGTTTCCTTCTCCTGTCTCTCCCGTCTCTCTTTTCACCGCTGTGTCTGTCTCTCAAAATAAAGTCCGGCAGTTGCGGCTTAGGCTCAATCACAGCCGCTGCATCAACCGTGTTTAAATGCAACAACATGTCCCTGGAATAATGTATTCTGCCCGCCATGATGCCGGTCGCTTTTACCTCATAGACAAAGAGCCGGAGGAAGAGTAGCAGCAGTGCAAAAAAGGGGAGGAAGTCCATGTTGATGGAACCATGGAGCTCTTCGCCATACAGTCCACAAACATTCCAGGACAGAAACGACACAGAGGATTTCGAAAAACACATTAAAGTACATAAAGACAAGACACACAGACGATGGACTTTTTCACCAGCTGCCGGTCACTACGTGCGCATGCGCCCTAATGTATGAATGTAAGCAAAGGGTCAATCCCAACATATATTTCCACACGGAGGAAGCGTTTTCTCCAAATTTTGCCAACTATGTTTCTAAAAAGAGATTATTTTGCTTCTGAAGGGAAATATTTACATTTTGTGAGAGCAGAAGATTATCTGGAGTTTGTACACTTTCATCTGCCATTGACGGAGCTGAACGTGATGACAGAAAACAACAGCGCCGGTTCGGTGGCATAATGTAACCGAAACTGAGGTGGAATAAATCATAAGATAAATGTGAGAGTTTCTGGATGTGGGACAGAAAGCGAAAATAACTGTCAGAAGATGAAATAAGGACCATGGATGCCGAAAATGGACGAATGAAGGGGTAGGTGTGATTGTTTTTTTATCCATTTGTGTACATTCTACTGATTTTCTGGTTCATATACTTTGAAGATAAGATAACCAAAACCAAAAACAATGACAAAAAACAGAACTATCCTTTGTGTAAATACGTCTGAAGTCCACTTTTGACCGGAAGTTATGTAATTCGATACGGCTGCCATCACATTATGCAAATTAGATGCATAAATTTACTCCTATCTCAAACTTTGGATCATATTCTACATCTTTCTAACTGATAGTTGACATAATGCACGGCTCAGGAGACACACACGCAGGCTCAGAGTAGCTCAAATAGCTTTATTAACAACAAGGGTGTATGAATGTGTGTCTGCGAGATGTAAATGTGTTGGTGGTGGCGTCTGCTTCGGGCACAGAGGCAGGAGACCGTACAGCCGGACAACCCTATGGGAAAAGCACAGGGAGAAGGGTGACGGGCACACACCAACACAGGAGATGTAAAAGTTGGAGAGGAGCTTACTTGGAATGAGCAGGTGGCTGGCACAGCAAGGACGAGGTCTGGTAGACAGCAACCTGGAGAGCCCGGTGCAGCAGCGAGGGAATGGAGACGGAGAGGAATGGTCCGCCGCCGGGAAATCCACCTGTGCACAGGGGAGCAGACTTGGAAAGAGGAAAAGGTAAGGGCTTCTTACCGCGATGCTTGCTGAGGTGTAGGAGGTAACTCACAGCAATCCGACGAGTGAAGTCTGACGGCTTCAGGCCGAAGCCCAGGGCGAGGCGGCTTAAATCCCTCGCCGCTGATGATGTGCAGGTGTGCGTGCAGCTGGCGCCGCTGATGAGCGGCGCGGCGTGACAGTACTCCCCCCTCTAGCAGCGCCTCCTGGCGATGGTTTCTCCGGGTGCGCTCGGTGGAACTCAGTAATGAGGGATTGGTCCAACACAAACGACGAGGGTACCCACTGCCGATGTTCAGGCCCATAGCCCTCCCAGTCCACCAAGTACTGCAACCCACGACCCCGGCGCCAGGAGTCAAGGATGGAGGAGACAGGCCAGGCCGGATGGCCATCAATCATCCGGGGCGCGGGTTGCGCAGCAGGAGGAGGGCAAAGGGGGTCGGAGACTGCCAGCTTCACCTTGGAAACGTGGAAGGTGGGATGGATGCGGAGGGAGGGGGGAATAGCTACACGCACAGCCACCGGGTTGATAATCCTGGTGATGTGGTATGGGCCCATAAAACGCTGTGCCAGCTTCCTCCTCTCGCCCTTTAAAATCACGTCCTGGGTCGTCACATAGACACGCTGACCAACTCAGTACGCTGGGGCAGGTCTTCTGTGCCAGTCCGCCACGGCTCTGTTGCGCTCCGCCGTGCATAAAAGCGCATTGTGCGCTGACGCCCAGATGGAGCGGAACTGCCTGAGATGCGCCCAAACTGAGGGGACAGTTACCTCACTCTCCTGCGCCGGGAACAGCGGGGGGTCGTAGCCCAGGGACGCCTTAAAGGGGGACATCCCTGTAGCAGAAGAGCGAGCGGTGTTGTGGGCGTATTCAACCCAGGCGAGGTGGTTACTCCAGGACGTAGGTTTGGACGCCGTGACGCAGCAGAGCGCAGCCTCCAGCTCCTGGTTGGTCCGCTCGCACTGCCCGTTGGTTTGGGGGTGATGGCCGGAGGAGAGGCTCACCTTGGCTCCCAGGGCGTTGCAGAATGACCTCCAAACCTCTAAGGAAAATTGGGGCCCCCGGTCCGAGACCACGTCCACCTTAATCCCGTGCAGCCTGACCACGTGCTGGACTAGGAGGTCCGCCGTCTCCAGGGCGGTTGGAAGACCTCGTAGGGGGATGAAGTGTGCCGCCTTGGAGAAGCGATCCACGATGGTCAGGACGGTGTCGAAGGTGTTTGAGACTGGGAGTCCGGTGACGAAATCCAGGGCGATATGCGACCAGGGCCTGCCAGGGACGGGCAGAGGCTGGAGCAAACCCGCTGGAGGGGCATTACCTGATTTGCTGGTGGCACACACTGGGCAGGCCCGGGCATAGCGGGCAGCGTCCCTCCGCAGGCCCGGCCACCAGAAGGACCGTTGGAGGAGGTCGATCATCCGGGAGGAACCAGGGTGGCAGGTGAGCTTGGACGTGTGCAACCAGTGGATGACCTCCCCCCGAACCGTGGATGGCATGAACAGCCTCCCCTCCGGTCCGCTGCCAGGGTCAGGTTCCACTCCCTGCGCCTTCCGGATCTTGCTTTCTATGTCCCAGGTGACGGCTCCCACAACGCACGACCTGGGTAGGATGGTGTGGACCGTGTCCTCCGACTCCTCAGGGGCAAATTGCCTAGAGAGGGCGTCGGGCAGGCCGTTCTTGGAGCCAGGCCTGAAGGTGATGTTGAATCGGAACCTGGCAAAGAACAAGGACCAGCGCGCCTGGCGGGCGTTCAGACGCTTGGCAGATCTCAGGTACTCCAAGTTCTTGTGGTCCGTCAGGACCACGAACGGCCGGTCCGCCCCCTCTAGCCAGTGATGCCACTCCTGCAGCGCAAGCTTGATGGCGAGGAGCTCTCTGTCCCCCACGTCATAATTCCGTTCCGCTGGGGACAAGCGCCGAGAGAAGAAGGCGCAGGGCTGTTTGACTCCATTATCTGGCGACCGCTGGGATAGAACTGCCCCCACTCCTGTGTCCGAAGCATCCACTTCCACGATGCACTGCAGCGCAGGGTTGACTTGGCTAAGGACCCGGGAGGAGGAGAACTCCGCCTTCAGCGCCTGAAAAGCAGCCGCGGCCTCTTCGGTCCACCGGAACGGGACCTTAGGGGACGTGAGGCGGGTCAACGGGCCGACGATGGTGCACCACGGGTGCAACCTTGCCCCAGTCTGGAGCAACTGAGGGTGCAACTACCTCCCAGTCCAGGACCTCCGAGGGTGGTGATGGACAGTCCGCTCTGTCCATCACCACACATCCTCTGCCTCCCATCCTCTGCCTAGCGCCGTCGTGTTTCCCCCTCCTCTGCCAGACACCGTCGTTGTACCCCACCCTCCACCTGACGCCATCATGGTTCCCCTTCCTCTGCCAGTCGTTGTTGTGGTGCCTCGTCGTCTGGTCATCCTGGTTGGGTGGCTTCCCCCTGGACCACCATCTCTGAGGCGGTGGCTTAAGAACTCTGGCCGACCGCCTGACAGGCATTGCTGTTGGGTTGGGTGGCTCGCATTCTCCGACAGACCACCTGACTCTTACCACCTCACCGTCTGTCAGGTCTGGGTCTTTGGCCAACCACCAGAAATGCGTCGTTCTTTGGTCTAGGGGGGGCTAGGTGCCCAGTACTGTGTGGGTCCTGAGCAGGATTTTATTTTGTTTTTCTTCAGTATGGGCCTTGCTGGGAAGCTACCCTAAGGGTTTTTCTTGTTCCTTTTGGCTTGGGTCAGTCCTTCTGTGCCTGGGTCCCCCTCCTCCCACCCGTGGTGGGGTTGTTTTCTTGTTGGGGTGGGATTTCTGTGTGTGTGTGTGTGGGGGGGGTCTTTTTCTTTTGATGTTACCCCAGGGTTTCTAGTATCAACCCCTGGGGTGGGGTGGGGTGGGGCTCTATCATGTTCTGAGCGCGAGGGGATTCCTCCGGACTCAGGTTGTTTGACTTTTTTTTCCTCATAGTTGTACTGTGTTGTCATTTGGAGCTGTCATTTATTCTATATTTTTTCTCAGTATGATTTATTTTCCCATTTATATTCATTGTGGTTTGTTTGTTACATTTTTGGAGGTTATTGGTCTTGAATCCCTGCCATCTTATTATATTGGTATTCTGTTGTGTTCTGTCTCTCTCTCGGGGCTGACAGCTGTCAGTGGCGTTCTGGGGTTTTGCTCTGCGTTGGCGTTGCCCTGTCAGCTGCCAACTCTGATTGCTCCCTTCTCTCTTATCATTCCCAGCTGGTCTAGATTGTTTGTTTGTTTTCTCCTGCCCACTCAGGTTTACCACACCTGTTGCCACTTATTTTACTTTTTTGTAGCAACCTAGTAGTAGGGTGCTGTGCACGATTGTTGGGCACAGCACCCTACTATCAACTACCGCCTACATATGTAAGTGGGGTTTTTTTTTGTAACTTAAGATTTTTATTCATTTTTCATTATATATATTGCATTCAGATCACAGTCTACATTTAAAAAAAACAAAGGGGCTAGAGTAAAAAAGAAAAAGGAGAAAAAAAAAAAAGGGGGGGGGACAAATGTTGGAGCATCAAGTTTTTAGTTTCCATCTCTTAATTCTTCTGGTTTTTCCAGCGTCTTTGGTTATTCTTTCAATATCTGTCTCGTTGTTGCACTTTGTAGTGTGTCCATTTCCGCCATTTTTTTTCCCATAGTCCTTCTTGCATTCTTTGTCGATATGTTAGTTTTTCCATCATACGTATGTCCTCAATAATGTCAGTCCATTGCTCTTGGTCAGGAAGAACTTCTGATCGCCATTTTTTGTGATTGTTTTTTTACATGCAATCAACAAGATTTTAACTAGATATCTGTCCTCAGCCTGTATAACATTGTCTCTTTTAAGATCACATAGGTACATCAAGTTACAGTTCATTGGTATATCATATCCTAATATCCTCTGTATTGTCACATGTATAGATTTCCAGAATGATGAGATTTTGCAGCATTTCCAAAACATATGCGAGTGGTCTGCATTTTGAGCCCCACATCCCCTCCAGCATATAGATTGGGTATTTGTATACTTTCCTTGAATCTGTGGTGTAATGAAAAAGCGAATCAGGGTTTTCCATCCAAATTCCCTCCATGTTCTTGAATTTGTTGACTTGTGTTGTGTTTTCCATATTTCCTGCCAGCTTTCTTCTGTTATGTTTAAATTGAGCTCTTTCTCCCATTTCTCCTTTATATAGTTACTTGAATGATTGTTTGCCATAAGTTTCTGATATAGCTTTGAAATAATTCTTGTTTTATTTCCTGTATATGAGCTTAAAATGAATTGTATAATCTCGCTCACATCTGTTTGGAGGTTATGCCTAATCTTCTTCATATAATAGTCTCTCATCTGCAGATATCTGAAGAATTCCGATCTTTCTAGTTTAAATTTTCTCCTGATGTTTACAAAGCTCCCGAGATCTTTTTTTCCGATATTGCCCCATGCTGTGATTCCCTTGTTCACCAGATTTTTGTATCCCCTATCTTGTTTTGCCGGTTCAAACTGACTGTCAAATGCTACCCATTTCAATAGTTTTATGTCTTCCTTTATATTATACTTTTGTACTATTTTATACCACAGTTCTAAAGTAAATTTAGTGATTAGGTCTATTTGTTTGATTTGCTTATATGCATCTTTATCTCCTATTATGCTTTGTACTGGGAGTCCCTCAATTTCCTTTTCCATTTCTTTCCATTTTGCCTCATATCCCTCGTCGCACCAACATATGATATATCTTATTTGTGCTGAGTAGTAATATTCCTTTAGACTCGGTAGGCCCATGCCTCCTTTCTCTTTTGGTAACTGGAGAGTTTTATATTTCACTCTTGGTTTTTTACCTCCCCAAACAAATCTCGATATCATCCTGTCCCACTTTGAGAATTGGGCATCTGGAATCTCTGTTGGTATAGCCTGGAAGAGGTAAAGTAATCTAGGTTGTATGCTGATTTTGACTGTCTCAATTTTTGAATTCAGATCCATATTTAAGATTGACCATCTATCAATATCTTTTTTTATTTCTTGTTCCAACCTATCATAGTTTGCTTTATAGATTTTGCTTAGATCTTTAGGTATGTTCACTCCAAGGTATTTTATTTCTTTTTGTTTCCAGTTTAGTTTGATCTTATCAGTTATCTGGTTTAGAGGGTTATAGTGGAATGTCAGTATTTGTGTTTTTGTTATGTTTATCTTGTATCCTGATAATTTTCCAAAATTTTCTATCAAGTTCATCATTTCCATTATTGATTCATCTGGTTGTTCAAGGTAAACTATAATATCGTCTGCAAATAGCCCAATCTTGTGTTCCGCCCCCTTTATTGTTACACCTTTTAATTTCTTATTTTGTCGTATCACTTGAGCCAGTGGCTCTATGAACAGAGCAAACAAGGTGGGCGATAAGCAGCATCCCTGCCTAGTTGATCTTTGTATATTTACTTTGTCTGTTAAGCTACCGTTTATCTTGATTCTTGCCACAGGTTCTTGATACAGCGTCCTTATGCATTGTACTGATTTTTCGTTAAATCCAAAGCGTTCCAGCACACTATATAGGAATTTCCAGTTAACCCTGTCAAATGCTTTTTCTGCGTCTAAACTCATTATTACTGCGCTTTTCTTCTCTTTATGTATTTGATTAATTATATGTATTGTTCTCCTGATATTGTCATGTGTTTGGCGTCCCTCTATGAAACCAGTTTGATCATCTTCTATCAATTCCGTCAAGAATGTCTTTATTCGTTTACATATAATTGTTGTATATATTTTATAATCCACATTTAATAAAGAGATTGGCCTATAGTTTCCGCATTGTTCTCTATCTTTCCCTGGCTTTAAAATGACTGAAATAATGGCTTCGTTCCATGATGGAGGTATTTTGTTGTTGTTCAACGTCCAATTAAATGACTTTAGAAGCTGTGGCGTGAGTTCTTCTATAAACAGTTTATAAAACTCAGAGGGGTATCCATCACTACCTGGTGATTTACCGTTTTTAAGTGACTTAATCACATCTCTAATCTCTTGTGTTGTTATTTCTGCTGTTAGCTTTTCATTTTGTTGATTTCCTATTGATGGCAAGTCCAATGTGCATAGAAATTTTTTAATATCTTTAGTATTTGTTTCTTCAGGTTGCGAGTATAGTTCTTGGTAGAAATTATGGAATATTTCTTCGATGTTTTCTGGGTTAACTGTGGTTTTATTTGTGGTGGGGTCTTTAATCTTATATACATTATTCATTGTTTGTTGTTTTCTTAACCGTTTTGCCAGCAGTTTTGTGGCTTTTGGTCCCGTTTCATAATATTTTTGCTTTAGATATCTATTTTTCCTTTCAATTTCATCCATTTGTGTTTCTTTTATCTTTATTTTTTCTTCTTTAATTTCTTGATATATTTTTGGGTCATTTGTGCTTTGATGTTTATGTTCTAATTCCCTCAGTCTCTCACATCTTTGTTCATATGCTTCCAGTTTAGTCTTATTTGCTTTTCCTGTTTCAACAATTAATTTACCTCTTAACACGGCTTTTAGTGCATCCCATAGTATTGTTGGGTCCACTTCTTCATTGTCATTCTCTTGGATATATTCATTTATGTTTACTTTTATTCTTTCTTTCATTTTATCATCATTTAACAGTCCTACATTAAGTTTCCATGTTGTTTGTCGTTTTCTATTGTTTAAATTTATTTCCATGTATAAAGGATTATGATCTGATATTTCTGCCCCTCCAATCCAACAATTTCTCACCCTGTGTCTGTCATCTTCATTCATAAGGAAGTAATCTATTCTAGAGTGTACTTTATGGACTGCTGAATAATGTGTATAGTCTTTTTCGAGTGGGTGCAGGTCCCTCCAAATGTCTACCATACCCATTTCTGCCAGTGAGGTTCTTATGAATTTTGTTACATGTTTTTTTGTCTTCTTAACACTTGTTGTATCAATTTCATGATCCATGACAGCATTTAAGTCTCCTCCACAAATTAGGACTCCTTCACTGTGTGTTGCTATGAGATCAAACAGATGTTGAAAAAAACCCTTGTCACTTTCTGGTGGGGCATAGATGCTCACTAATGTGATCTGCATTCCATCTATGCTACCCTTTATTATTACATACCTGCCTTCTTTATCCTGGATTTCCTGTTCACATTCAAATTGTATTTTATTTGAGATTAGTATCATAACCCCCCTTTTAGTTCCTCCCTTAAATGAACTGTAGTAGGAGTTCTTATAGCCAAATCTCTTTAGTTTCACATGTTCTGTCTTGCTCAAATGTGTCTCTTGCATAAATATAATTTCGGCTTTTTCTTTCTTGAATTTTCTTATTATTCTTTCCCTTTTAACAGGTGAGTTCAGACCATTCACGTTTAGTGTTATTATCTTAAGATTTTTACCCATAATCATGTTTTTCCATTTTTTTAACTTGTGCTCCTAGCCCCTTTAACAACAAAAATAACACATATTTATATAAAAACACATTAAAAAATCTCGACCTCCGTACTTTGGGCCTTTCTTCTGCCCACTGGTCCCTGTTGGTGGGTGGAGGGATTGTCCTCACCGAGTGTAGGGCCCTCCCTAGACCTGTATTTACTATCCAAGAAATAGTCATTAGTCTAGAAATGTCCAACAAATATCACTTAAACCTCTCCTAGCCGTCTGTTTCTCTTTTACCTTGTCTTCTTGGCCTTCATTTCTTCTGTGTCTTTCTTAATCTTTGTTATAATCTAGGCTTTCAGTTGAAAGCCTTGTAGTCTTTCCTGGGCCCGCTGCGTCACGTCTCCCCCCGTCTTTTGCCGTTCACTCGCCTCCACTCCGGCTGTCGTGATGTGTTCAGGGCCTCCGCTGCTCCTACCGTTTCCTCCGGCACGTACACCTCAAGGCCCCGCTCCATCATGTCCTGCGCTGCCTCTCTGGCTGTGTTGTAGGTTCTTACGCCGTTCTCCCAATGAATCCTCATCTTCATTAGCGGCGTTTGGAATCTAATTTTTTTTTCTTTCAGCGTTTTTTTAATGTTGGCATATTTCTTCCGCTGCTGCACAATTTCCGCTGGGTAGTCATGATCAAAGAATATCTGCTTGTCGCCGATTCGTATCTTTTTTTTCCACGCTCGTGTCAGGATTCTTTCCTTTACATCACATTTCAGAAAGTTTACCACAACTGACCTGGGTGTAGAGCGTGGGTTCGGGTTCTGTGCCGAGGCTCTGTGCGCTCGTTGAATCTGCAGATCCGCTTCGCTGGGCAGTTCCAGCTCTTTTTTTAAGAACTGATCCATGAATTTCGTCATCGAGTTGCCTTCAATGCCCTCCGGGATCCCGAAGATGCGTATATTGCCCCGTCTGGACCTGCTCTCCAAGTCGGTTACTTTCTCCTGCATCCTCTGCATTTGTGCCGTCAGGGTCTGCAGCTGTTCGCTTGCCTCGCTATTCCAATCTTCCAGCTCTGATATTCGGGCCTGCGCTTCTGTCATACACGCCCGCTGGGAGCGCAGCTCCTCCATGTTTTCTGCTAGCTTGCGCTCCATTTCTCTTCGGAGGCCCATAATTTCTTCCTTAATCTCTTTTTTCAGCTCCTCCTTAAGAGCCGCTAAATCCTGTTGTAGCTGCCGTTTGAAGTCTCTCAACTCTTTACCCAAACTGGCGATGCCAGTGTTCATGGTATCGAGTTTTGTGTCTTCCATTTTCTCTGCTGCGGTCACCTCGTTTTTTTGGGCCCCGTGTTCAGCGGTTTCTCCTGCGTTGTTGAAGAGGAATTCTTTAATTTTACTCTGCTTTTGTCCTTGTGCCTGGCTCCTTCGTGTTTTCATCCCTTAGTTTATCGATCCGCTTATGTCGAGTTGGCCATTTACCGATGATTTTTAATCCGGCTAGGGAGAGCTCTCTGTTTAAGCGTTATGTCTCTCCGCCATCTTCATATGTAAGTGTTTTTGAATTTCCTCTTGTTATTTTCCTAGCGTGCGCTCCACTGCTAGTGTTCCCAGGTGAAGCTGGCGTCTCCCCTCTCCTTTGCCTTCGCTATTTTGGCTTTACCTGTGCCTCTTACTTCTGCCAGTTTGTTGGTTTGGTCTTGTTTGTTCATTTGTGCACTTTTTCACCATTAAATTTTGCAAACTCACGGCCGGCATTTGGTGCCTTTTATCCTGCCCTCAAGGGCATTTATGACAGTTTTCTCAGAGAGGAGAGCTTCAATTTCACTTGAATTTTTTTTTTCTTAGACTTTAAAGCCATTTTTTGAATGAAACTATTTGTCAGATATTACAGGAAACATGACCTTATTTGGTAATTGTTGGGTGTCAGTTATGAAAATCTTCAATACTTGTGAATGTGCACTCACACAGATGAAAGTCACCATATTTATGAAGGCTACACGCTTTAGTCAGCCATACATCTGACGTACATCATCCACCTCCAATCTCCACCTGGAATGTATTCTCTCAACCGCCATCAGCTCCTTCTCCTACCACCCTGATCATCGGAGACTCTATGGTGAGATATGTTTGGAGAGGAGCTGCAGAGACCCACTTCTTTCCTTGTGCCAGAGTGATGCACCTCCTGGACAAGATTGCTGGCCTCCTGGCAAAGCATCCCTCAGCTAGGAACATTGTGATCAATGTTGGCTGCAACAATGTCACCAGCCAGGCATCTGAGGTTCTGAAGCAGGACTTCACCAGTCTCCTCCTCTTAGTCCAAGCCTACCGGTAAGTGCATATTTATTGCCGGATAGTTGCCTCCACTCGGCCGAGGCATCAGTTGCTGTATCCGGATCCCGAGCCTCCATACATGGCTTCATTCTGCTACTGCAGGGTATGGTTTTAGTTTTATTGACAATGTTAACCTGTTCTGGAACTGTGTGTTGTTTTATTGGAGAGACGGTATACATCCTAAAAGGCTTGGTGGTCGCACTTTAACAGACAATATATTTTATTTTGTTTTAACTTTCCCGTCAGCCTGACTGTTTTCTGCTGTAGGTGCGTTTTACTCACAAACTGCATCCCCCTCCCCATGCATTTCACCACCCCCCGCACCAGTTCTCCCTCACCATCTACCCACCCTATTCCCCCCATTATTTCCAACAACAGACCACACAGGATTTGGACTGGTGGTGTAAACCCTGAGAACCATGTTAAAATTAACTCAGATACCCAACAAACCACCTCACACACCAACCCAACTTTAATCACTATGGCACTTGCACAAATGTTTGCTTCCTTTTAAATAAATCTTTTAATATTGATAATTGGATTTTAGATTATAAATTGGGCTGTCTGTTTTTAACTGAGATGTTGCTGGGTACCGACGCATCAGTTGTTCTCACTAACGCCTCTCCACCCAATTTTAACTTTTTATTTTCTACATGGAGGGATCAGAAAGGTGATTGAACTGCATTGTTAACCTCTAGTGAATTTAACTATAAAGACATCACACTTAACGAGTACACCACCTTTGAATATCATACCTTTGTTTTTAACAGCCCCACAATTTCTAGTTTATAGACCACCAAAACCATCTGCAGCATGAATCAATGAATTTTCTGACATTCTGTCAATCATTCATGAAAAATACGACAAGGTAGCTGGTGATTTTAATCTTCACATAGATGATCCTTTTAATTCTTTTTCTAATAAATTTTTAAACCTAAACTGGATGGACTTTAATCAGCACACAGCACAGTCAACTCACAAAAGAGGACACACCTTAGCCCTTTTCATCACCTATGCCCTGTCCACTAATGTTTCCTCTGTTGTAGACTTGGCTTTCTCAGATCACTTTTGTGTGTTTTTTAACCCTTATTGTGCCTTGATTTCATTGACATAGACAGCACCCTCACTGTCTATGTCGGAGTTCTGAGCCCGTCATGTGATGTGGCCATAAACCAAAAAAAATCCCCAGTTGTACTAAGTATTCCACCTCACAAGGTGGCAGACACATACAACTTACTGCTCTTGCCTTGGAGGACTAATGTCCCCCAAATAACCCCCCAAAAACCTCACTTCTGGGACACTATAGAAGAAGTGTTTGTAAACAAATGTCGATGTGCACCATCGCAATACGGAGGAGGCATTTGCTCTCAAATTTGCCAACTATGATTCTAAAAAGAGATTATTTAGCTTATGAAGGTAAATATCTGCATTTTGTTATAACAGAGGATAGCCGAAGCTGGTTAATTTTAACCTGTTATCCACCCCAGTGCCATGTGACTGGACAGAACAATTGCACCGGTTCCATGTCGTCATATAAGATAAATTACGGTGGAATAAAAGCAAAATAGAGGTGGAATAATCATAAGAGTTTCTGGGTGTGGGAGAGAAAGTGAAAATGACCAAGAGAAGACAAAATAATGACCAGAATGGACGACAATGGACGAAGCGAGCCGCCTGACCAGCGGTAAGTGATGAATTTCTTTGTTTGTTTACATTTTACTGATTTTCTGGTTCATATACTTTAAAGATAAGATTACACAAAACCCCAAACAAAAAACGGTGACAAAAAAACAAAACTATCCTTTGTGCAAATATGTCCAAAGTCCACTTTTGACTGAAAGCTATGTAATTCAATATGGCTGCCATGGCATTATGCAAATTAGATGCACAAATTTACTCCTATCTCAAACTTTTGATCATATTCTACATCTTTCTATTTGACAGTAAGCCATTATCTCTTACCACTTTCAAGTTATAGCTTTGGAAATCTCTGAGATCTGAACTGAATATTTTCTTTAAAAAACCCTGACCACCAGAGGAGGTGGAGGCTGACGGCGCAATGCAGTGCCACAGACAATCATAGACAGTCACAGACTGTCTATGATATGTCTCTGACAGTCACAGACTGTCTATGTCACAGACAGTTTTATTCAGCGAGAGACCCTGGTGAAAACTGAGAGGAAGCGTCATCTGACTTCTGAAGTGGCTGCAAATTTTATCAGGTTTTTAAGTGACACTCCTGCTGAGGTTCTACCTGCATCATCTGATGTTATTACTGACAGTTTTAACTATAAATTAAAATCAGCACTGCACTTGGTTGCACCTTTGAAGATCAAAATCACAAGAATTAAACCTGTCATGCCCTGGTGGAATGATGAGGTATGACAGCAGAAAAGAAAATGCAGAACAGCAGAAAGAAGGAGGAGAGAAAAAAAAAACGTTAATTAATAAACTCTACGAGAAAAATTGAAACTATATAATAATACTGTGAGGCAAGCTAGAAACTCCTACTTCTCCAAAATAATAAATAATCACAAAAACAATCCTAGAATCCTTTTATCCACCATAGATCGCCTGATCAGCCCTGATTTTAAGTCCAGCATGATGCCAACAGACTCACTATGTGAGGACATTGCAGACCACTTTAGAAGTAAAATAGATGTTATTAGATCCAATCTTTTATGACAAGATACTGTTTTTAGTACTATGAAGCCATTGCTTTTATCTGAGGAAACACTGGAGAATTTTGCCCTGGTTGATGCTGAAACACTTGGTCGAGTTTTCTCCCAAGTAAATCCAATAACCTGTCTTTTAGATGTCATTCCCACATCACTTTTAAAAACATTTTGTGGATTTTTCCAGGAAGAACTTTTTAAAATAATGAATTACTCTCTCCAGACATGTGTTTTCCCTGCTGCCTTTAACCCCTTGAGTGTGAGATTTTGCGTGCCCCTAGTGGCAGAGCGTGGTGTTGTGACTGTCAACTAATTCTGACATCCCTGTACCCCCCAGCTATACTGATGACTTGTACTGATCGTGGCAGTTCAGAAGGTGGCTGACATGTAATACACCACAGAAGAAGAACTCCTTATTTCCTTTTCCTGTATTCCCTTCTTTTAGCTCAGAAAGCTAATATGGTCACCGTCCATCGTTGTGCACGGTCACTTAGACGGCTTCGTACAAGAAAAAAAGCCGCGGGATACAAGCGAAATTTATGTGGGATAATCATAAATACCAGAGTGGTGGCTCAGTTGGTAGAGCATCCGCCCCACACCCGGGAGGCAGGGGTTCAAATCCCGGCCGGATCATGCCGAAGACCATATAAAAGTGGAACTTCCTGCAGTCCAGCTTGGTGCTCAGCAATAATGGAATGGAGGAGGGAAATCTGCGGCGGCGCCTTGCATGGCAGCGGCCCTCAGATTCTGCACTGGGGTGTGTGTGATTGACACTGTAGATAGGTAAAACACAATCTCGTTCTACTGTACATGATTGGTTGTACGGTTGAATGACAATAAGGGTGATTTAATTAATTAATAAGACTTTGTAGATGTGATAGAGAGTGTAAATGACCGACAGAACGCAAAATAACAACCACGATGGATGAAAACGGACCAACCATGGCAGCGAGCGAGTCCTCTTCACCGCTGGTAAGTGACAAATTTCTTTGTTTTTGTTTTTTTTTTTTTTTTTTTACATTGTACTGATTTCTTGTTCATATACTTTGAAGATAACTAACTAACTAACTAACTAACTAACCTGCACTTATATAGCACTTTTCTAGATAAGATGATAACGTACCTCTGTACAAAAAGCGGTGTTAAAAGACTCAACCATTCTTTGTGTAAATATGTCCAAAGTCCGCTTTTGATTGAGTCATGTAATTCAATATAGCTGCCATGGCATTATGCAAATTAGATGCATAAAATAACTCCTGTCTGAAACTTTGGATCATATTTTACATCTTTCTAATTGACAGTAAGCCATTATCTCTTACCACTTTAAAGTTATAACCTTGGAAAGTTCTGACATCTGACCTGACTAGTTTCTTGGAAAAAAATCTTTACCACTGTTGACCACTAGGGGTTATATTGCAATTTGGCCACAGTCACACTCAAAGCCTTAAAAGAGCAGTGGTGCGATCCCTTCTGAAGAAGAGTAATTTGACTCTGATAACCTTCATAATTAAAGACCAGTATCCAACTTACCATTAAAAAAAAAATAGAAAAAACTTGTTTTTACTCTTTTTTTTTAATATCAAATATCATATTTGATGAAAACCAGTCTTGTTTTAGGATGAACCACAGTACCAAGACAGCTCTAGTCAGGATTGTTAATGACCTAAGGCACAACATGGACTCATGCAGAATTTCAGTCCTGGTTCAACTTGATCTAAGTGCTGCCTTTGATACAGTAGACCGCCATATTCCTTTAACCAGACTAAAGGATCTGGTTGGCCTCTCTGGTAGCAAGCAAGCAAAGTTTGTTTGTATGGCACTTTTCACTGATCTGTATCACAAAGTGCTTCACAGCAAAGTAAGATTTACAAATACACAGAAATTAAAATCAACAGAAATAAGATTAAATATTCATATTAATAGGGATAAAAAGAGAAAACAGTGAAGAAATAAAAGCAATTCAATGAGAGCTAAAAGCCTGTCTAAACAAATGAGTCTTTAACTCCTTCTTAAAGGAGTCAATGGACTCAAAGCAGTGCAAGGACAGGGGAAGTGCATTCCAAAGCCGTGGTGCAGCGACCGTCATGAATGGCTCTCGCGAGCCATAAAGGAGACGCTATAGGCAACCAGTGAGTTTGCGTAACTTTATTAACGAAGGAACAATACACACAAATGGCAAAGTAAAGAGCCACGAGGGGCAAAAATACGCGCATACACTAGGTAGAACTCCAACTAGGGTGAGAGGCAAAGAAGTGCAGCAGGGAAGAAACCCACGCTGAACGGTAACACTTACAGGTGGGTGAGGAGCAGAAACACCGAGAGAACTGGAGTTGGACGTAGGAACTCCAGTCGTGGAAACATGATGTACGTCTTTCCTCTGTTTAGGTCGCAGCGAGGAGTGATTCTCAGCTGCTCCCTTAAATGAGGGACAGAACCCAATCAGGAGCGGGAAAGGTAATTGATAATAATGACAGACAGCTGTCCCGGGGCAGCTGGGCTTGACAGCCGGAAGTCTGAGATGCTGTCAAAGCTACGAGCCCCGGAAGAGGCCATAAGACCAGGCCCGGAATGGGATGGAGCTGGAGCGAAACTGGACAACCTGAGCGCGGATAGCAATCAGCGCCCAGGCGTGACAGTACTACCCCCTCCCTCAAACAGAAGGCCACCAGGGCCGACCCAGGGAGGGTGGTGGGGGAACCGGCCAGGGGGGAGAGAAATGAGACAGGGGGAGAGAAAAAAGAAACATAGGGAGAAAACAAGGTACAATGGAATAAACAACATAATAAACATGCTGCCCGACAGGTCACAACAAAAATACAGACATACTCAAGACCATATAACACTGGGAAAAGGGAAAAAGAAAAATTCAGTATTACAGAGCAGGCAGACAGATCCTTCCAATCAGCAGAGAGAAAAAAAAAAAGGTGAACCTGGAGGCCTATCTCAGAACATAGTAGAGTATGCCATATAGACAGTCTTAAACAAAAATAACCATCACCCCCTCTTCTGCAATGACCAAACGGTTGATACAAATAACCAGAGAAGGCAGAGCAAAAGGGAAAAAAAAACCCACAATGAGCTCAGGGTGAGGACAAGACAAAACTCATGTCCCGAAGGTCATAGAAAACAAATTAATTCTGTAACTTGAGGTTAAAGTAGGTTCCCACTCATGCAAACCCGGCCAAGACAGATCAGTACACTGAGAAAACAATCTGGAAGTAACTCCAAGAAATTGAGCCTGGTATAGCAAGTTGACATACTGATACAAAAAAAATCAGTTCCTCAATCACATCATATCGGCATTACAGACGTCATAAATCAGTCTGGAGGAGGGTATGAATGCAGATAAGTTAAATTACTCAGAATGAGGCCAGGCAACATGAAGCAAAAAATACTACTTTAAGGACCAACTTAAATTAGCATAAATACTGTCCGTCCTATGGGCAAAATAGGATATAGAAAATAGTTCTTCCAAAGAAAATTTAGCTGGACTGATACCACAGCAAAAACGCTTGCAAAAAACTTCAGTGTTCCGAATAGAAACAAATAAAGGAAGACCATCCAAACACAAAACTACTAACAGTCAATCCTTCCCAGGATGCCAGCAGGTGGAGAGGGGCAAGAGATGACAGTTTGTCCGGCGGGCGACCCAGACCCGGATTCCACCTGGCCAGGAGCGACATCCACAGTTTGGGCGGCCTACCCGAGTCCCAGGCTTGGGAACACAGTATCTCAGGAGGCCCACCCAGATCACCGAACCAACCAGACGGTTTCGCGGGCGGTCGTCCCGCGTCCTCAAACCACCGAGAGCAGAGGGAGAAGCTTAGGTGCGGCTTCCTCACCGAGGGGAAAAAGGCAGATCTGCAGGACAGGAGGAAAGTGACCCGGATGAGGGGAACCCCAACAGCACCCGGAGGAGAGAAGACGGAGGCAATGGGCGGAATCAGCCCGACGTCCGGGGAAAACGATCCTCCAGTTTCCTCACCGGCCTTTAACCGGACCGGCGCAGCACTCCCGGTGGGCCCCGATTAGACCGGCGCAGCACTCCCGGTGGGCCCCGATTGGACCGGCGCAGCATCAGCGGCGAACTTCATGCACAGAACCGGAACCTCCGTGGCAACAACCAGAGCGGATTCATCTCCGGTGACCCTGGGGAAAGGCTCAGAGGAACAAAAGGAACCGGGATCAGGATCACCAGAAGCGCCAGAACCCGGCGAGACAAGCTCGGATGCAGTGGACGGCTGCACCCGGCTCGCTCCCCCAAGAGACAGGCAAAAATGCTCCATCATGGAAAAGACAAAGACAATGCTGAGCACTTGCCTGATCTCGGGTTCCGATGCCGTCCAGGACTTCGACGATCCAGGTTCAGTATGCAGGAGTTCGTCATCCGGCTCCCACTCGACTGCGACGGGCTCTGCAGCCGGCATGATGGTTACCACAGTCTGAAGGTCACCTGGTGCCACAGTCCCCGTCGAAGGCCCGCACGGCGTGGTGGCAGGGGATCTGGGTTCTGCTGAGCCGAACCATTCCTCCGTTGAGACCCAGGGATGCTTTGTCGTTGGCACAGGTTCCAAGTGGCAGTCCGACCTCCTCCTCTGCCCATGACGTGGCTGCGGGGCTGGAATTAGGCTTCCCAGGGCCGCAGGCTCCCTCCTCGTCCGGCGGTGCAGTCCCAGAACCGGGGAGCGCTCAGGGGGAAGAGACACAGAAGGCGCAGGTTCATATCTTATGTCTGCAGCAGGTGGAGAGAGCTCAGGGGACTGTGAACCCCGAACTCCACCTCCAGGAATCAAACAAGGCAATTCATCAATTAGAGGAAGAGAATGAAAAGGCACTTGCCTGATTCCCAGAGAACCGGTGGAACCCACCGCAGTAGACTTGAGTCTTCCCTTTTCCTGCTGGATGGAAATGGAGGACCCCCTGGGAAGACGAGGAGGAGCCTCTCGCACTGGATCAGGACCGGGGGCATCCGGAGACGGACTCATGCTCCTCACAGCAGCTAGAGTGAGCATCGAAGAGGAGGAAGAAACGGCCGAGGCGAACCGGGAACCCGAAGCTGACGGGACAGCTGGGAGAGATGACCCAGAAATGGCTGATTTACCTCTTCAGCGAGACACGGAGGCAACAGCTGGCTGGGAGATTAGAGTTCGTGCGACTACCCGGAGCTGGATCCGGACGGGGTTCTCGCTGAGGTGTCTGAGAGGGTTGGGAGCGACGTCTTCTGGCCGAGGATGAGGCGAATGTGAGATTAGGGAAACGCCACTCCTGCGCAGAAACTGAAGCGAGGAGGTCAGCGTATTCCGGATAATCATGCAGCTCAGGGTTCTTCTCTACCAGCCTGACTGCCGCCGTCACGTGCTTCATGATAGCAGTGGGATGGGCGACGGAGCGAGCAGCAGCCACTCGGTCCTGAATGCAGATTGCTGTCACCTATATTCTCTCTGGGGGAATCCTGGCTGACGTCACTGCTTCATGAGGGTGACCCCGGGGTGGTGCGAACTCCTGGGCTGGATCGGAGGCTGGAACGGGATCCCGAAGCGAGGAGCGATGGTGCCTTGTCTTCGGCTTCCTGCCGGGGTTTTCCTCAAGCCCACAGAGTTTCTCTCGGAGTGCAGAGATGTCTGCCCTCCTCACCTTAACTTCGGGATGTTGGAAGTAGCGAGGGAGGCCGTTAATAATATCCTCAGCGAGGTCCAGGTGCCGGCGTATATCGCTGGGAGTGTCATAGAGGCCCGCGGTGAAAAGCGTCCCATCCATGTAGTCCAGGGCTTCTGTGAGTTCGTAGTCTGGGCACCGCATGCGCCTCCTGAAGGACGACATACTCCAGCTCGCCAGTACCCAGAAGAAGGGTAAGACAACAAGTCCAAATTAGCTAAACTCATGGTCTCCGGCGTCTCAGTCTGGCTGCGACCTACTGTCATGAATGGCTCTTGCGAGCCATAAAGGAGACGCTATAGGCAACCAGTGAGTTTGCGTAACTTTATTAACAAAGGAACAATACACACAAATGGCAAAGTAAAGAGCCACGAGGGGCAAAAATACGCACATACACTGGGTAGAACTCCAACTAGGGTGAGAGGCAAAGAAGTTCAGCGGGGAAGAAACCCACGCTGAGCGGTAACACTTACAGGTGGGTGAGGAGCAGAAACACCGAGAGAACTGGAGTTGGACGTAGGAACTCCAGTCGTGGAAACACGATGTACGTCTTTCCTCTGTTTAGGTCGCAGCGAGGAGTGATTCTCAGCTGCTCCCTTAAATGAGGGACAGAACCCAATCAGGAGCGGGAAAGGTAATTGATAATAATGACAGACAGCTGTCCCGGAGCAGCTGGGCTTGACAGCCGGAAGTCTGAGATGCTGTCAAAGCTACGAGCCCCGGAGGAGGCCGTAAGACCAGGCCCGGAATGGGATGGAGCTGGAGCGAAACTGGACAACCTGAGTACGGATAGCAATCAGCGCCCAGGCGTGACAGCGGCCTGGAAAGATCAATCTCCACGGGTTCTGAATATGGTCTGAGAACCCACCAGGAGTCTCTGGTTTGAGGATCTTAGTGATCACGTCATGGCATAAGGAGTCAAGAGGGCTGAAATGTATGAAGGGGCTTTGCCATTAAGAGCTTTAAAAGTCAGAATTAAAATCTTGAAATGAAATCTAAAAGCAACTGGCAACCAAGGAAGGGATGATAAAACTTGGGAAATGTGTTTCCTTTTCTTCGTCTGGGTTAAAAGCCGTGCTGCTGCATTTTGCACAGTCTGAAGGCGGGCAACAGCAGTTTTATTAAAACACATAAAAAGGGCATTACAATAATCTAAGTGAGATGAGATAAAAGCATGAATGATCATTTCCAGTTCAGGTGTTGAGACCATTGTTCTAAGTTTTGCTATATTCCTCAGGTGAAAAAAGCAATTTCTAACTAGTTGCCGATCATGGCAGTCCAATGACATAGCGTTGTCTAAAACAACACCCAGGCTATGCAGGCTGGGCTAGGCAGAAGAGCCAAGGTGACCTAAGTGTTGCTTTATCAGAGGAATTTTGCTGTCTGGAGTGATGATCAGTGTTTCTGTCTTGTTAAGATTTAATTGTAAGAAGTTATTGTTTAACCATTTGCTAATGGCAGACAGGCAACAGATTAAGTTTTATAAAATGTTCAGCTCATTTTCTTTAAAAGAGCAGTAAAGCTGAATGTTGTCTACGTAAAAATGGTAAGAAACACAATTAAATTGACTAATGATCTAGCCAAGTGGGGTTAAATACAATAAAAACAGAGTAGGGCCCAGAACTGAGCCTTGAGGAACCCCACAGGAAAGGCCTTTAACCTCTGACATCTTCTCATTAAACAAAACACAAAACCCTCTGTCAGTTAAATAGGATGAGAACCATTTCAAAACTAATCCTGAAATACCAAACGTGTCCTTCAGCCTAATTATCAATATAGTGTGGTCCACTGTGTCAAAAGCAGCAGTGAAATCCAACAACGCCAGGACCGAGTACTGACCAGAATCCGCTGTCATCATGAGGTCACTGGAGACTTTAATTAGCGCTGTCTCGGTGGAGTGCATTTTACGGAAACCAGACTGGAAGGTGCCTAAGATTTTATTTCTCTCTATGAATGTAGTTAACTGCTCGACTACTACTTTCTCAAGCATTTTGGATAAGAAGGGAAGCTTTGAAATTGGCCTGTAATTGTTCAGTTCTGTAGGGTCTAAGTTTTGTTTCTTTAATTTGGGTTTGACCACTGCTTGTTTAAAAGAGCTGGTAACAGTGCCTGATAAAAGTGACCAATTTATAATTTTGACAATTAAAGGCCCAATACAGTCAAATATTTTGAAAAACAGTGAGGTTGGAGGATATCTAAGGGGCTTAAAGAGGGCTTCATAGAGGCCAGAAGACTGTTTACATGTGTAAACAGTGGCCACAGTTACATGGGCAAAATTTCTTCAATCTGATTACAATTCAGATCAGAATTTTACTGTTTACATGGATCCTGAAAAAGCTGATCTGATTAGGATGTGCGTTTCCATGTGTCACACGTTTGAACAGAATAAATTATTTTGACATGTGCACATCGACATTTCAGCATTCCAAAAATAGTAGAAGAAGAAGTAACTTCCGGTGTTAGCAAGCCCTGCTTCGTGTCGAAATGGACCTGTATTGTGTTATTCAGACTCTACTTTTTCTTCTGCTGGTCTCCGTAATGAAGCTACAAGTACATACTTCTGCATATGACAAACAGAGGGAGACAGCAGGACAATACAGACTAGTTTTGTTTTACTCCCCCTATATTTTCCGCTAGCTGCTGCTAAGGGGGAAATACGTCACGTCGACATGCGGCTGGTGTACAGACATGCACAGTAAACATATTTTCTGCTCTACATTCGGAATAAGTGTTTTCATG